>JAJEKV010000053.1:7792641-8392641 GCA_021234155.1 Isoetes taiwanensis | reverse complement strand
TCTTATATTCCAGCAACACTGAGCTTCATTTTTAATATATTAGATTTATGAGGATTCTGAGCTGAACATGTTTCTATCCACACAGGTTCCCAACTTATGCCCAGCAATGCTGGGTACGATTACTAGTAATACATATTTATATAATAATATGGGCGTGCATGCATCTAAAATGGGATCAAAAAAAGAAAAAAAAAAAAACCCCGAGAACAACTATTTCAGGCAACAACCCTACTAGAAGTTCTAACTACATGAGTCAATCCCTCAGTAGCCTTATCATTCCATACATTTAATCGAGCCAATTAAAGTTGGGGCATTAAACGATGGTTCAAAGTAGTCTTTAATGACATTTCTTAATCAAGATCCAAGTTAATGTATCCTAGTCATTAGGATAGATTAATTGTTGAATGCATTACAAATTTCAACCATTGAATGCCTCTTTAATTATCTCGGCATCAAATATAAAATATGGCTACATCAGTTAATACCTCAATAGCCTTATCATTCCATACATCTAATTGAGACATTAAAGTTGGGGCATCAAACAACGGTTCAAAGTCTGTTGACTTTAGTCTTTAATGACATTTCTTTATCAAGATCCAAGTTAATGTTTCCTAGACATCAGGATAAATTAGTAGTTGAATGCATTATAAATTTCAACCATTGAATGCCTCTTTGATTATCTAGGCATCAAATATAAAATATGGCACATTTTGAATCAAAGTTTCAAAATCGGAATTAGAATCAACATCAAAGTTTCAAAAATCGTTATTCTTGCATTAATTTATGCAGAAAAAACTTGAGATTATATAACACATTGAGTATCTTATTTAAGGCAAAATAAAACATTCTCAAGCATGTATCTTCACGACCACTTTTCCTCATTTTTTTTCAGACATCAGTTGCCCTTTCAGGAGGATATGCAATCTGCAGTCTTGTCGAAGGTCCACCCCATTGTGTCAGCGGAGCAGCATGCACACCTAGAGTCAGAGATCACCATCAATGACTTACATTCAGCAGCTTCTCTTTTAAAGAAAGACAAGTGCCCTGGCCTGGATGGTTTCCCAGTCAAATTTTTCCAGGAATATTGGGATTGGTTGGGTTGCGATCTTTACAATACTTTCTGTGAGTTTCGTAGGTTCAGAAGTTTGGATAAGATCATTAATACTGGCTGTATTTCTCTTATTCCCAAGTGTAAAGAGCCGAAGACAATATCTGACTGGCGCCCTATCACATTATTGTCGTCCGTGTATAAAATATTTGCGAAGGCCCTTGCAGACAAAGTGCGTGATGTCTTGGCTGTATCAATCTCTCCTACTCAATCTGGATTCTTGCCAAGGAGGAGCATTTTATACAATGTTGCTGCTGCTTATGAGGGTATGTATTGGGCCAGATTGAAAGGTCAGCGTATAGTCTATCTTCAGTTAGATTTTGCCGAAGCATATGACAGTGTAGATTGGGAATTTTTGGAAAAAAGCCTCTTAACATTGGGCTTTGGTCAGCAGTTCACCAGTGATGTTATGAAGCTCCATATCTCGGCATGGTCTACTGTGTTGTTTCAGGGGGAACCCTCCACTGTTTTTTCGGTTGGGTGAGGTGTTCGCCAAGGTTGCCCATTAGCTCCACTTTTGTTCACAATAGTAGCTGAGGTCCTCTCACAGCTATTTGCTAAGGCCATGCAGGATGGGATAGTGCAGGGGTTGAGTATGGAGGATGGTTCACAGGAAATTGGTAACCAGTATGCTGATGACACGTTCCTCTTTCTTGTTGCTGATACAGACAATCTTCAGAATGCAAAGCTTCTCAAGCATAAAGTTGCTTCCCTTTATCAAGTGAACTGTTTATGGGAACTGAAGAATGGTCCAATTAGTTGCATGAACTCCAAAAATACTTGTAGGCTAAGATATGTAGCCAACTATATTATTTCTTTGCCACAAACTTTATAGCACAATTTTGTCATCCATTGATGTTCCAATCACTAAATTTAGGACAAACAAACCACATTGAGAGGAGAATATATCCGTACGTGCAGCCAAACAAGCATATGTTAGCACTAAGTGGTAATAATGCAGAGGCCCATATAGTCTCTTGCCCTTTGTTAGTGTAAGCAGATAGAGAATGGAATGGAATTTTTTTTTTGAAGGACGTCAAACTGTATTGAAACTGTGACGTTTCCCTAAAATATACGGCATAAGTACGTATATTTTACGCACACGTCACCATACATTTCTACATCACTAGACATGTATACGACCAATGTGGGGGTAATGACTAAGTTATCTATAACTTAGCCAACCTAAGATAAGAAGCTTATAGGCATACCACCACATAGACGCACCTATAGGAGCCAAGTGGCACTCATGTAAACCCTAACATATAAAAGGCTAAACCCTAAACTCTAGCCACTTTTGGCTCCACCAACCTCAGACCCACCAGTTCGCGATCAGAGCTCTGACTCAAAGATCGTCTTCGATAGCCTGGGTTGCAGCAGCAGTTGCCAGAGATGGAGAACCAGGGAATTAGCGGTAGCGCGTCAGGGGCAGGTATTTCGAATAGATTCCAGTATTGCAGTAGAGCCATTCTAGAACCTATTGTTCTGAACATGAACCCTAATCAATGAACCCTAACTATAGGTTAGATGTATCTTCTCTTTTATTATTAAGATTATGTTGATATGATGTTGGTTGATCTCATATTTGCACCTCTTGTGTATTGGGAAGAGGGGTAGAGACCTAGTAGCCACTAGTGAATGATGCTTCTAGTTTAAACCCACTAGTTCCCATTATTATGCGGCCTGTGCATAGAGCCCACCTGGCTACGGAGGCTATGGAGTGACTGAGCACCACACAACGGGGTCAGTGGCAAAGTGAAGGGAGGACCCTGCTGAGCGCAGCTACTGGGGTCCCATAGCGGGCTAGGCTCATAGTCGGTCACTTCGTGTGGGCCGGGTATAGGTCCGACACTCCCTGGGTCAATGGTGTCGCCCTGACTCTCAAGAGTTGCAAGTGTCGGCTTGGCTCTTGTTTTCGGGAGTTCAGTCGGGTACGGACGTGTGTCGCCACGGTCCTCTAGCTGCCCATGGAGCCACTGCACTCCGGGAGGGGGAGATGCAACCCTTCCTACCTCATCAGACCGAGGAGATGCAACCCGGAGTAGTCTCGTTGGGTGATACCATGGGATTACTTCTCCGGCAGGTTACAGTCACGTCAGAGCCTGATTTAGCCTATCTGCAAAGTATGCACAGGAGGGGCGGATGGAGTGGTCAACCCTAGCCATTGTCTATTGCCAGCCCAAGTCATTGCCATAACTCGGTCTGTTCTATCTGGAGGCCCCCAGTCGTCAGTCGACTCCCCCTTGCGTCTGAGCCCTGGGTAGGAGCCTCTATTTGATGTATTTGATGCATTCATTGTATTGTTGTATTTGATGACATGGTTAGATGGATTGTCACTACCCTTCGAGGTAGTCTATTGTTATTGTTGCTAGTGCTTATATTGTATATTTGCTTCCGCTGACATAGGGACCCCATAGAGGACGGGACGGAATGACACCTCTGTGTTCTCTACTCGATCGTCAGGATCCCAGACGCGAGTTAGACAGAGGGCCCATACGACGAGTGCCGTTGGATGGGGAAGGTCCTTCGATGTATACGGCGGGCTGTCGTATATAGCGCAAGGAGCGTCACAGAAACTCCAAGCCAAAAGCCAGATACAAATGCATAGGGGGGAATAAAATCTCAAAGGATAAACATGATCCACTAAGTAAAACCACCAGCCTATGCATAAGACAACACACTCAAATGGAACTCAAATATCAACTGTCACTTAGCAGGGGCAAGGAAGAGCAATGGTAGGCCTTAGCAATTCTAGCATGTGTGTCCTGGAGGACAACTGCAGGAGGCATATCCAAACCCTGAAAGTCCCACAATCTTCTGCGTTTCCAGATGGACCACAGCAACCATCCTGATGCTAAATGAAATGCTTGGGTATTGTTACTCTCAATCCTTGCCTCGAGTTGTTCCCAGGCCTCTGCTGATCTCTGGTTTGCTATTGGACCTGTGCAGTTGGTTGATTGAGCTTTGCCTCCATTCTCATGGAAGAGGCTTGAGCTTTGCCTCCATTCTCATGGAAGAGGCTTCTCCCTTGCCTTTGTCGTCTGGTAGCCTGTCCACTTGGTCCTCCCAGGAGAGCCCGTCATGCAAGGGGCCATTAGGTTGCAGGTGAGGCTGGGACCTGGGGGGAGGGAGGGGGGATCTGGAGTTGGGTTGTGGTTTGATGGGTGTCACCATCTAAATTGGGGTCGGGGTAGGGGGCTACATAAGTGGCCATGGTTGTTTGAGGGTGTGCGAGATGAGGTCCAGGTAGAGATTGGGCCAAGCGGAGGTGTTGCTCAAGATGCACCATAGGTAGGGCCATCTCATAAAGTGTTGTGTTTTGGAGATCTAATAGAGTAGTTTGCATCAAACACCTCAAGCTACACCTCAGTTAGGGCCATCTCATAAAGTCTTGTGTTTTGGAGATCTAATAGAGTGTCCTAGAAATGACCATGCAAATTCAGACGTGTAATTGTTGTTGTTAGCATATTGGACTTTGCCTTTGGTCCCCAAGGGGTTGGTGACCATTGGATATTTGTGATTTTTGGGTTAAGGTTTTGGTTATAGTCTTGGTACCTTTTTCTTCCTTATGGTATAGTCTAGATTCCTCGATCCCAAGAATTTTTTAAAATTGGACCCAAGTGCAAATGACACAAATTACAATCTATCATTATTAGGGCAAACAATAATGAAAAAAACGACCACAAAAGATCACCATACCCAAGCGTGCACAAGTGATAGACCATGTTCCTATCCTTCAAGTTCCCTTTTGTTAAAAAATATGAAACCCTAAACAAACCAGAAACATCATAAGGAAACTCCTTGTGTTGGAACTTTGACAATGCAACATGGGGTGACATACTAGCCACTCTACTTCCTCGCATTGTGGACCTAGTACCTAAATGCCTGCCGCTTAAGATTATACATAGATAAATTGATAAGGGAAGGAGAAGCATATGGCAATGTGCCAATCTTTATTATCCGAGCCTAACAAGACAAGGAAGCGCAAATGACATAAAAAAAAGCAAGAAGAATGTATCGCTACGGTGGTGTCATTCAGTCCAGACCTTGTACCACCAATAATGCTGAAGCCCTCAATCAATCACTTCGAAAACAGAAATTATACAACTATACATTTATTGAGCCCCTCCGGTCAAAAAACAAGTTGCTGTATCAGATAGCTTAAAAAATGTGCTGCAATGGTACCCACAAGCCATAAAAAACTCTAAAGCAAACGTTAGCATCTAGTGGCTCTATCAGAGCCTTGTTCTTTGACATAATTTAACTGCAACAATAAGAGTTGCTGTACTCAGAGCAGCAATGAAAATACTCGCCGAAGTAAAGCCTACGTCACCAGTCCTCATGCTTCTGAACCATCCTTGTAGCTTTCCTTTACTTTTGCCTTTTGCATACTTTGAAACACGATTTCCATGTAAGAAATTGCTTAAAACGTCAAGTTGCGCTGTTATATGATACTGCCCTCTACAAAGAAGTTTAACCTGAAGAATAAAGAACATTAGAAACTGATTTCATAAATCACCCACATGTGCAACATACGTTACCTCTTCAAGGAGCATTGCATCTGCACTCGGGTATGCCATATGTCCATTTGCTTTATTACCATTACCATTACCATTAGCATTATGTAAACCACATTCACTGTTTCCAAAAGATTCCGCAATCCCAATGGTACAAGATCCAGATCGTTGAAGATTGCCATGGGCTGCAAGAGACACCCTGCTTTCCAGTTCACCAAGCCGAGAAATAAGCTCATCTAGCCTTTCGTTGATGCTTTGCAACTGTTCTGACACCCCCACGTGATCCTGAGGTGCCCAAGTGTGTCAACAAACATTCAAAAAGAAGAAACATGTCATTACCTTCACCTGATCCTCTGAGTGCTCTATTCCTTTATTGTGATGTTTTTCATCCACATGATTTCCATTGTCTTCACTCCAAATGAGATGTGGCTGCTTGATACTTCTTTGACGTCCAAATTGCTTGCATTCACTACAAAAGTGAGCCAAGGTAGTGTTACCCTAAAACTCATCAAAACAAACATAATAACAAAAAATTGGCAAGCATACATGTCTTTTGTTGCATTGCGCGTCCAGCTACAGGACAACCAAACATAAAATTATAAGATATAAAAGCTCGTTTCTTTGCACTTCCATATAAAAGCTCGTTTCTTTGCACTTCCATTCTAAATTAACTATAAAATACAAAAGCTCATTTAGTTGGAGCTCACATTCAAAATAGTACCTTTTGCTGTACAAATTACGGACACCAGGCCTTGCTTCTGCTATCCATGAAAATGAGGGTGTTGGGCTTTGCAACATATTTTCACCAAGACTTAGCTTTGCCTTCAAATCCTCAGGAAGAGCCTAATGGATTAAGTAAAACTGGTTACTTAATCTGGGTTATTTATATATGACTAAATTTAATTCGCATACCATCACTTCTGCAGTCAGTTTCTCAAGTTGAATCTGCTCAATGTATGAATACGGTATATAATAGCCCTCAAGCCCCAATCTCTTTCCAGTTTCTGCAGTAATTGATCTTTCTTTGCCTTGGATCTGATATCCATGGTATATCAATCAGCATAAGCATCTTGCTTGAAGATATTGAGAAATACTTCTTAAACTATCAGCTTGTTAGAGTTTGTCTAACCTGTACATATTTCCGTTGGAGCTGTTCAAGTTTATCAACTTTTATGGTCACCTTATCATCAGAAAAAACATGACTAATGCGCTTTAAAATTGTTGCTATTTCATACCCAAGAGCCATCAAACCTCCCAGCAAACGGACACTGACTTCAAATGTAATACGTGGAGAGATGATAAAGGGTTCATCTATTACCCATTCCTGCACAAAAAATAAACCACTTTACTCATTTCATCCTAGCTTTTGTTTGTTAACCTGTCGCATCATTGTATGCCAATTCACAAGTAGTTCACCTCAAACATAAGACTGTACTTTCCATCCCGATTTCGCATGCGGAGATATGACTGGCAAGTCTCTGGATCTTCACCAGGTGGTAAAAGATACATGTCATAGATCTCCTCCTCTGATTCTGTGTGGTCCGGAGACAATACCTTCCGTATTTCGTCTTCTGTGACTGTGTGTGAAGACTGTATACAGATATAGACGCACATGATCAGAGAATTCCAACTAGGCTACTGCAAACTACAACCATGGCTTGCTTACCTTTAAAATGTATGTAGCATTTTGAAACCCAGAAAATGGGTTAAATTTATTAACAATTTTGATATGAGCAGTTTCTAAATCAGGCTCTATGAAGGCTTTGTACATGGGATAAACCTGAAAAAATATCAAGGTTAAGATTTTGAGTAATAGCTTCATAGCAGCTCAGCTTTTATTGAAAATGTACCTAGGACAAACTATTAATGAGAACTTCAGAAAAGAAGTGGTGCTTACTGTCTCTGAAATCTGGTGAATGATGTCTTCAGGCTCCTGCCCTGAACGATTAATGTCACGGAGTACCCGTTTCACAAGATCAAAATGAACACCACCAGTCACAGACACACGGAGGTCTAAGAGAGCTCGAAGCCTGGCACTCAGGGCATAAATCCCCTCTATGATGACAATCCTTGAACTTGGAACTTCCAGCCTCCTGAAAAGGTGGTGAGCAAAGTTCACCAACACAATCAAACAAAAGGGTTTTATGGATGATGCAAACAACATACCTATATCCAATACGGCGACTTGACTTAAAATCATAAATAGGGATTTCCACTGCTTTCCCTTGCCTCAGGTTTTGAAGATTATCTAGTAGAGTATCATAGTCTGTGAGCCTTGGATCTGAAACATAAATACTACAGAAGGTCAATAATAAAGACAGTCATCAATTTGGCAATCAGACAAAGAATGCCATTATCAAATCTGTGCAGCTACAACAGTTCCAGTGAGCTCCGCCAAACTTCCAAACATCTTAACACAAGCATTCACAACTTCTCAAAAGCGTCTCACCATCATAGTTTTCATCAATCACGCGACTTGAGTCATTATAATCATCCATGGAAATGAGAGCAATGTTTGGCATGAAGTTGCTGACTTTCTCTGAAAAGACAGTCTTCCCTGCACCAGATGGTCCAGCCAACCCAACCAAAACAACACCTTCGATGTTTTGGGTCAACAGCTGACATGCACGAATGAACAGAAAGAACCCCTTTTCAAATGAAAGAGATCCTGGAACAGCTGCAATTTCATATCTATCAATGTCCTTTCTCTTGACAAGTTGTAGCTGATGCTTCAAAAGACCAGGTTTCCGACTGCGGACAGTGACAGAATCAGCGTCTACCAAAGAATCCATTGCCATGTCTGTTTCTTGGTCTGAGAAATCACAACTTGGAAAAAGTTGGATGGGGTCTGTAGCCCCAGGTGAAGAGCCAAGCTTAAGAGCCAAGCCTTCAACAAATGCAGGGCTCTTAAGAATAAGCATTGGTTGACAGACAAGCTTGATACTTAATTGGTATATAGTATCTACTAGTCTGTACAGAACACGGGACAGAACTTGCCTTCCGGATTAACAGAATCATTGATAATTGAAGCACCAATGCATGCGCACTTCCGAGAACAAGTGCAAACGAGGTACTAAAGTATTTGAAGACAAATAAGACACGAAGAACGCTGCGTTTCAAGCAACATAGGTGTATGCGATTGATGGGCCATAAGGAGATACGGCAAAGACCAGTTACAAACCCGTAGCTGGCCGAAGAGATCGAACTGGAAAAAGGAATTTTCCAGATCAAACATAATACACGAGCGTTTCAACAATTTAAACAAGTTCAGTGCCTGAGTTACCATAAAAGGACTAAATGGTTGCTTCACGCCGATCCGCATTGCATGAGGCAAGAACCATTAAGAAATAAGCTTTCAATATGCTGCTGAAATCCAATTCTGATTCTTCAACTAAAGGACCCAAATACTAATTTCTCTTCATTTCATGATCAGTGCTGGGGAAAGAGAATCCAGCAGCCAAAAGCAATTTAAGACCAGAACAATCCTTCACATGCAATAGTATGCGTGCCATATCAACATTGTCGTGATCAGCCCATATCAGGCACTATCCGAAACACTTTTTGCAAAAGAAACGTATAACAAGATGGATGATCCTAATTAAAACCTAGAACTGATCTCCCATAAAGAAAAAGGCCATCGACATAAACATGAGGATCGGCGAATAATCGAAGAAAAAAAAATCAATGCCCAGAAACAAGATTCTTCAAACCGGATTGCCTAAATTTAGAAGGATCGCCGCATCACAAAAACAAGAAGGCTGGCGCTGGAAGAGAAGAATCCATGTATATAGAAACGGCGGTGCGTGTTCTTCACCAAGCTCATCAGCATTTACTGCTTACATGGGCCTTCAAAGGCCCAGATCTTTCACACCTTTGGATCTTTTCGTGGAAATCCGTTTTCGCTCGCTCAAACGGACGGTGGATCCAACGAGTGAGGTGGCGGGATTGGAGCCGTCCAGAAAGGGTACGTGCAATTGGCTGAGTATCCCAGCCGTTGGCCTACGCTGTGCCAGATCCGGATCTCCTAGAGTAATTTTAGCCAGTAAAGGTAGGGCACGCATTGACCGTATTGTACTTTCATGACGAAATAGGGCTGACGTAGCATACTGACGTGGAATTTTGTGCACTATAATATGATGTTATGCAAGTTACAAGCACCACAATGGTTTAGTTTTGCACCCTCCAAGGTTTGAACGGGCATTCTTGTTCATTTATTTATTGGTATTTGGTATTTTAGACCATGGGATTCCATTTTCTACACCCTTACCTCAATGATATATATTGTATCTTTCATCTGTGCACACCTGAGCATCTTGTTACCTTGACACCATACAATCAATCCTTATAATACGACTCGGCGCCCTTATCTTCATCAGAAGTATTCTTTTAATCGATACAAGATGTCTAACATCTTTATAGCGGATAAAACGGTGTGTTTTAGATAACCCGCCCTTATCTTCATCAGAAGTATTCTTTTAATCGATACAAGATGTCTAACATCTTTATAGCGGATAAAACGGTGTGTTTTAGATAACCCTGATGCTCCATTTTAGTAAGTAAAACACACGTGCTTTGTGCTATAATACATTATGTGGCAAATTGTAGGAAAACCATCCTTAAATTAACAAACCATTACAATCAAAGACAATTATATCATCACATGATGTCATCGCGTGTGTCAATTTCTGCCATCTTTTACATTTTGGACATCTAAAATAAGAATATGAGGTTAGCTTCTTCTTAAAGCTTGTTGTCTTGTCTTCCGCTTCATGTGCAAAATGTATGTACTCGTCTATGTACACGTGCAAGTATATGTCTTGCACATGCAAGCACATGTGTGCAAAGAATTATTACATTGTGCCATCCTTTATGATATTTGCATTGTATTTGAATACAACTCTCAATATGTTCGAAGCGTAATTAAAAGAAGGGTAGTGGATATGGTAGGTGTTCTTTTCCCGGAATGAGATAGGTTAGGCGTGAAGATTATGCCTTTTTTTTTGCAAGAGATTGGCTTTCTGCCCCTGCAAAGAACGGCTTTGGAAAGTCAGACCATATAATATAATGTTAGAAAGTGGTCAGCATAAGAGACTCTTCCCTTCAGAACGTCCCCTGCATAATGAACATAGGTCCACAACGCCTTAACCTCGAAAACAAATTTAGTTGGGTCAAGTTTCCAATGGTTTGGCCAAACTAGTTGGTTAAAGTTGCTATTCTGGGCAATATTTTGCCCATAATCATATGGTATGTGGAGGGCTACATGTAGGGCGTACACTATGGTTTGGTATTTCAGTATAGGAGAAACATTTTCAATTTGTTTTTGTATGGTAAAATTAGATTTTTTTTTTTCAGCCTCTTTGTTTTCGAGACAAAGCACAAGAAAAACATTTTCTTTATTTTATTGAGACGCTTTCTTCTTAGCAATTTTGCGAATCCTTTTTTGTTGTTTCTTTAACAAGCTTATTTTTCTTTCCTTCTGTTCGGCTTATGTGGAGGGGCAGAAGAGTGTTCAAAAGAACCATCGATGGGCAACAAAATAAAAAGGGAGGGGAGAACCACCAGAATACTATTCAATGGTTTTTTCTCAAGATTGAAAAGGATGGCAGAACAAGGAGATGAATGGGATGATCAAAAAAAAAAAAAAAAAAAAAAAAAAGCGCATAAATCATAATAGAAGGAGTAATAGAAAGGAATGGATGGGGTTTCAGGACATCAATCCAGGAGTCTGCTGCAGAGCGCCGCTCTCACTAGGATTCATTTCATGGCCAGGGCTAAGCAGTAAAACCCCTGGATGGGTGCTTTGCTATTACTATGTTGTTGAAAATGATGATCCTAGTTTTGACTGTGCTGTTGATTCTGCTATGATCATAACTTGGTTTTTCACCCTTTGTACATAATCTCTTTGTTAGATTGCCCTCTCGCTGCATGTTTATGTTGGAAACCAGAAGCTATTGAGCGTGGGATCTCAATCTCAATCTTATATGTTTGTGCAACCAATTGAAGCAGATACCTTCCTTCCACGATTTTGCAACCAAGTGCTAAGGGTGCTTTCCCATGAGATTGGCGATCTGGAAATCTGGGTCCAGGTCAAAAACCTCAGCGTTAAGAAATGCTTGGTGATTACTTCTTATTCAGGTCAAAAACCTGAGTCTTTGAGGTTGAGGCACCCACGGGAACCTGCGCGCCCTTATCTGGACCTCAAGAAAACCTTGAGGTCGGAGATCCATAGGAAAGCACCCTAAAGAAAGAATAACCTTCACCCTTCAAGATCTTGCAACCGATTGACACTCTTCCCAATTCTTCTGCTCTAATTCAACACATAGCTTAGGTTTCGGCAAGCAGCTTGCCTGAAGGAGAAATCATAGTGAATCCCTCTTAGGGTGCTTTCCCATGGGACTAAAACCTGGAGATTTTCTTGTCAGGCCGAAGACTCCGGTGTTCCCATGAGCGCCTTACTTGCTTGATTCAGGTTTAGGACCTGAGTCGCAAAGTATTCTCCACACAATTCTGAGCCTCAGGTTTTTGACCTTAGTACGACTTTTTCAGGTCTGCAAATTCATGGGAAAGCACCCTTACCGGTGATGAATAATTGTGCAGATGAAGAATTGTGATTACATTTTAACAACAAAACCTATGTGCTCCAACAATTGATTGCAACTCTTGTCTCTTGATCTGCAAAGCTATCAAATCTACAGCCCTGCATACAAGTCGATATTTGCCATTGAAGCTCATGCACCTGCACCTGCGGTTGGATAAGAAAGAGATCGCCCCATCTGCCACATCCACCGTCATGCCGCCCATCTGTCTTCAAAGCTCAAAAGCTAAATGCTAAAAATTAAAAATCCTACTCTATTTTAAGTTTTTTTTTTATATTAATTATCTAATTGTTCTTTTTGTCTTTAAACCCAGGGTATATGCAAGCAGAAGTTTAAATGCATAACCTTGGAATCAGTATGACATGAGGTAGATACATCACTTGTACCTGACCACGGAATATACCACTTGTTAAAACAAAAATAATAATAATGATAAATAAATCATTTTATTGCCTAAGTTTTCCAAGGAATATTTTAGGGCTCACAGAACATGCAAGGATAATGGGCTTGACCTAATTGCCCTTACGACAGTGGCTTAACTGGAGGAGCTATTTTTAAGCATTTTAGTATGATCTTTTCTAAAAACCTTTGGTCATTTTCATGCATAAATATCTTTTCTTATAAATCTGTGAGGGTGAAGCAAGCGTAGAACTAAAATTCTTTTACAAGGCCGTCAGTACTAAGAACATATCCAAAGAAGTCCTCTATTTAGGTTGCTTCTTAAGGTCTGATGCATTTGCATTTGTGTTAAGCCTGGCTCTCAGCCCAGTTCTATCCAAATACCCCACTGCAATGGGGAGAAAGAAAGGGGACCTGAATGGTTCCACTAGAAAGAAGCTTGATGAGGAAAAGAAGCAGAATGCCAACGTAAGTTGTTGTATGATTTCCATGCACCATTATGTACTACGCAAAAAACAATTGACCTGGAGGCAAATACCACTGCTGATAAAGATCTGAAGCATCTTGGAAAGCTTGAGGGAAATTAAGATGCTGGAGTAAATCTCAAAAGCAATACCAATTTGCTAAGTACTGAGATAGAATATGTAGCAAAATAACAGGGGGTTCCAGGGGAAATTGATATGTATCTATAGATAACAATTCCTGAAACTACAGACCATACATCCCTAAAACAATTGAATGGGTTGTTATAAAAAAAAACATAGATTCAAGATAAAAAATAATCACATTACCTCATTGGGTATATTGATTAAAGTATAGTTTTATTAGGACATTGAGTTATTTTGGTAGAGGTTCGAGTCCCTGTATTTCATATTCTAAAATCTTAGGTAAAGCCGTTTAGAGGTTCGATATTCCATCAAAACCTTAGGCGAAAGCGTATTTCATATTTCAAAATCATAGACGCCTCCAATCATAAATGATTATAAACGAAAAGAGAGGTGCTTACAGAACCCAACATACACTCTGGGTCGTAAGATCGACAAATCCGACGACTGTGGTAGTCCAGGGTGCACTTCGTTTAGAATATGTAGCAATATTGTTGGCTGCAAGACCAACCAGGGCAATCAAGCTTCTAACAGCACACCTACTATGGAGACCAACTCGCCCAATTTGGAGGCATCTGGCCTCAATCAACCATCTCAGGTTTGAATATCTGTTATCTTTATAGACGCTTATACATAAATATACTCTGGAATAAATATTGCAATGGTCTAGGAAAAGCGTTTATCTGTTTCTCTTCCTAGCATATTGAACTAGAATGTCCGATTGGTTACCAGATCTGAAGGGATCTATATTTGTAGAGCATTAAAGTCTAATGTGCATATGCACTAAATAGCTAAGAACTCAATCGGACTGTATATTTCCTTGACCTGCTTAACTAGAATCTAGGTTGGTTGCAGGTCTGGATAGAGTGTAATTTGCAGAAATTTAACATATAATCTGAAGTTCTCTTTCCAACGCAACATTACTTATATCTTGATTCAATTATCTTCTAGGAATCTCTTTAAGCTCAGGCATGTCTATCATTAGTATACCGTTTGTTACAATTTTAATCTTAAACTTAATAGTTAATTGAGATTTTTTCTGGCTAGTTCATCTTTGGAAGTATAATCAGTAGTCTATCTATCTAAATAGTGCTAGTGGTGGAGTATAGTTGTTGAAAGGACTTCAATCACCTAGTTTATGTGGTACTATGAAAATGAAATACCACCATATGTTTCACTCATTTGCAGCTTAGTAAATTATACTTTTAACTTCTCTTTTTATGCTATTAAATTTCCTGTGTATCAGGCAGAGTGAAGGGGATAAAGGATCCCATGACACCTGCTAGTGCTTCCATAATTATCCAACAGGCTAATTTTTTGGTTGGTTTGCTGCAGGTAACAGGATCTTTTGATCTTTTGCACTGATATATTCTTGTATCAATATTGTGGAGCATCTCACGTATAAAGTTTCTTCAAATATCTGTGGAGTTGCTACTTTTCTATTATTCTTTACCTTTTTAAACTAAGTTTTAGATTGGTTACAAAAGCTTTCTGCCCATAAGTTGGATTGATTTCATGTTAATGTATTTGAAATCTGATTATAAAATAGTTTGGCTACTTGTTTTCAACATGTTTTATGGTGCCAAATCATTGCTTAGATATATGTACACTAATGTATTCTAATGCTGCTAATTGAAGACTAAATTAGAAATTTTCGTTTTAGAGTCAGGACATGTCTTGATAAGTTTTATTTTTTTTTCTCTTTTGAAATATGGTTGTCCAGTAGGGACTATAACCTTCTCCAACAAATATATCTTTAAATTCAGTTATACATAAAGAACTTTTAGGATTGTTGTTGCATATTACAGAAGGGATTCTACTTTCAAGTTGCACCCTTATGTTTATGTGTATGGCTTTTAAGCCATGACTATTAATTATGGCCAGGTATAGTATATTTTAGGCATCTGTTACACAAAATAATGGATTATTTTTACCTCAAGGATATTCATTAAGAAGATCAAATCCAAATGGCGGATGACCCGCCGATAGCATTAAAGACGGGTTCGCATTCCCAATGATCTTAGGTATGAATCCTTTGCAGAGATTTACGGTACCACTTGTATTATCATTAGTTTTCACATAACAGACAGACACTTTTGACCTAGATTATAGATTTCATATAACCTTAATAGCTGCACACAAATGGGTTCAGATTCCGACCCTGAAAATTTTATATCTTCCTCTGATCTTGAGCGCCTCAATACTGTGCACATTGAAAAAGAAATTATGTGGTGTAAGGAAAGTCTTGATAGCTGCTTTAACAGTGCCCTGATGGCTAGAGAACATGATACTCATGGACAAAAACGTGGTAAGACTGAATCAGTGGATGCTGTTAGTAAGAAAAAACCCTCAGGAGATGCCATGCATAACAAGATCCAGCACGGTTTAGGACTTGGGGCAAATATGATTTCCGTTTCAGAAACACAAGATAATGAGGGCTTTGTATCAGACCATAACAATGATTAGGTAACCTTCATATTTACATGTTTAAATTCAGTGTCTATTTACCACAGATAAGATAAGATAAGATAAGATGAATTTTTAAGATGGCTTGGAACACACGTCTTTCTATAAATACATGATGTCTACATTGCTCGAAAGATGCTCTACCTCTAAATATATCCTTACATGGTTTGTACTTTGCCTTTGATGCTTGTTATTTATACTACATTTGGGATATAAGATCCTAAGCTTCATTATGTTTATACTTCTCCTTCTATTTTAAGCTAGGACTAATGATTTGTAATGGGCTACAAGGGGTGAAATGTGATAAACTGAGAGTAATCACATGTACCTTTTGGCCCTTCAATCATTACTAGTTTTCTGCTAATCCCATCGATCCGAGACATCGGATCGCCATTCTAGAATGGGGCGAGCATGCATGTCTTGCATGCATGCATGCATGCATGCGGCGCATGCCCTTTCTGGTTGGAGATCACTATTTTAGGCGCGGGTTTTTCCTCGAAAACTCGAAAGGGCGGGGTTTTTTAATCCCGGTGATAAGCTTTCGGCAGGTACACAAGCCAGACATCTATTACCATTGTATTTTATGGGGTCCAAATTATATAATTAGATATTCCCTTTATTTTTTCATGGGTAGTTCGCATGTGTGCGGCTACCCACTATCCACCATTGTAGAAAATCTGGTGAGATGAATGAGAAGCCTACGGGCGGCGGTTTGTTGGTTTCATGCGAGCCCCATTCTTGAATGTGTTGATGATTGGCTACATGTACGAATTACTCTCCTTCCCTTGTCGCTTTATTGCTTTGTTGGTGTTTGGCTGGTAGAAGGTGTTCAAATTGGAGTAACCGGACTTTATCAAAAAAGATAGACAGAACTATTGCAAAGACAAGAAAGAGGGAGAAGCCCAAAAGGTTTTTTAAAGAAAAAATGACCATACTTTAAAGATAAGCTATGTTTTGTACCCGTGGGTTCGGTGCCTCTTATATCATAGATACATCTACCATTTCAGTCATGTAGCAGACTTTTCCATGCATTTCAGTGTATCCGTATAACTTAAACTTTGATCTGATCTTCTGTCATACTAGTGCAGGACATGAAATGGTCATTTAGTTTGTTAAAGTAAGTCCTTTGGGACTGGCCTTTTTTAACTCATTATAACTAAAATTGTGAATGAAGGTTAGTTTTCCAAAGGGTTGTATGAAAAATGGTTAAAGGGCTGCAAGCTAGTAAATATGCCCTACTTAGGCTTGGCCTTTGTTTTTTAGAACCTTTGTTGTAATGTCATTTCGATTTGCTAAGTAAATCATTGTGCATTGGCTTTCTGATGTTTCCACACTCATTATAACAGATACTAATAATGAAGGTTGCATTTGACATAGCACTATGGTCTTGCACTGTAGATGACATGATAAATACTAGATATAAGCTGTTGAATTGTGTCTGATAAATAAAAGAGGTTACCCCTTATTACTATCTATCTATCTATCTATCTACTGGAGTTTTGAACACACAATTACAGATATACGGTTCTACTTTTAAGCCTGGAATTACAAAAATGGATTAGGTCCACACAAGAAACACATGTCACAATAGTTCAGATCACTATCTGAGCATATTATGAAACGGATACGGATTTCCAGTACTGCAGAGGTTCTTTCTAAGAAAATCTTAAGGCAGTCTGTATTACAAGTTGTCTCTTTTATACATAGGTTTGAGAGACTTAATATTGTGCATAGTTTTTAATAAAGCTTACATCTGAGATATCGAAGGTGTTTAAAGGTTTATCTATAGTAAGGATGATATATTATGGTTTATAGGTAAGATTTCATGATTTGATAAAGAAACTAAGGAATTAGAGTACCATCTAAGACTGCCTAGGCTTTGTATGGGTTGATCATGCTGTATAAGGATTGACTTATGCAGACGTTAATTCTAGTTGTAGGATTGGCTGGGTTTTTTTTCTTGGTACTTGAACTCGCTAGTTTTACTGTTGATGCTCTTTTCCTTCGGTAAATAGGGAATTCTAGGCATTATTAATACTTACTTTGGGTACTAACCATGACTGAATCTACTTTTATACTGTTCATGTAACAGGATGGTTTAAAATGAATTTGCCCATATGGGACAAAGAACTCACTGCTCTTGGATATGATGAGGGTAACATAGAATGCCCATGCAATGTTGTACAAATCTTGATATGTTGCATCAAAGATAGAAGGGTACACGAACACATACAAGTTCGAGAAAGCTTGAGGGGACCAGGAGAGTTTTTATGCATATCACATATGGGCTTTAGTGAATGGTTAAAGCAGGTCCCAGTCATTAACAGAAATAGTGATACCTTGGAGAATATTGTCAATATTATTGACAACCTCTATGAAGCACTACCAGACCTCATATACCAGTGGACACAAGAAGAGGATAAAAGCAATAAATAGTTTGTTGTTGGCCTGACAGCACTAGAAAAGGCCAATGAGATTAAAAAATTAACATTCGAGGAGAGTCAAAATATTGATGTTGATGAAGAGGAAGACCCAATTGGAGAGAACTTGCTGTCAGAGAAAGACAAAGAAACTCTTAAAGGCAGGATCACGGGAGGTAATAAGATTGACAAAGATGATTTTAGCTTTAATCTTGCTAACTGTCACATGGCCCCTGCAGCATGCGGCCCTCGATAGACACATTGTTTATTTCCAGAAGGTGGCCAGCATGGGCGACACTCGGCTCCCGCACTTGGCTTACGCTGTGGCGATGAGCCCGCAACGACTTAGGGCTTGTTGGAAGGACAAGAGCGCCCAGTAGCTAGCGCGCTGGAACGTAGACGCACATAGGTGCGTCCAGGTGCACACAGACACCGGCCGGGATAGGCTGAGGGGGTACTTGGACTCTTGTTTCCTGGGGAAGCTCTGGGACCACGATGCTCTGGAACAGGTAAAGGTGGCACACTACAAACAGCGCATAAAGCCCACCCTGGTTCGAGGCCCACAGCTCTACCTGCGTTCTCAGTTGCCCATGAAGAAGCACAGGATCATCGCGTCCATTCGAACAGGGGCCCACCATCTTCGGCTTGAGACGGGTCGGTGGGTTGGAGAGCTGCACCAGGACAGGCTTTGTCAGTGTTGCATGCTGGGGGTTGTTGAGGATGAAAGCCATGCCTTCCATAGCTGTCCAGCCTATAGTTAGATTCGGGCTCGCTACACTCTCTTGGTGCGATCTGGTCTGCCCCTGCACGAGCTACTCAGTACGCCGTCAGTTCGGTCCCTTGGCTCCTACCTCCAGGAGGTTTTGGATCTGCGGACTCACCTCTGCCCCCGGGCGCCTACCTGAGGTGCCGGGAATTCATGTCTATATGTATATTTGTACAGCTGCCAGCAGGCTTGTTGCTGCGACGGTTTTTCCCTCCTAAGGGGGGGTTTTTTAATCTGGGTAGCAACGGGCTTGCTGCACCCGTGTAATTTGGGTCCCATAGGCCGATTGGCCTCCGGGGACGATAAAAGAACCTTCCTTCCTTCCTTCCTATCATACCCCAAAGGATTGTGGAAAGCTATTCTATTTTGTACAATCAAGGTATTTATTTGGAGATCCAAGAATTTTGGAGCCTTAGCATCCATTACAGAGGAAGAATGGATTACCCTCGATAATATTACACCTGCTCAACTGGCAGCATCTAGGACTGCTGCTTATAAGATGGAGAAGCTTGTCAAACAAGAAAGAGTCAAATTTCGGATTGACCACAGGTTCTTTGATAAGCCATATGATAAAACAGAATTTATTTACATTAATCAGAAAGGACATATGGCATACCCAAACGAACCACAAGGAGACTTCTATCTAAAACGAATATGGAGAACATTCTGCCCGTATTTCAAATGCATCTGCGAACCTATAAGGGGTAATGTCGACAACAATAAGTGTAAGGATAATATGACATGGCTTGACCAAGCTATCTGATATATGTTTAATAATCTTGATGAAATCTATCCTGATATGACTGTTGCTGGCCAAATGGTGGCCTTCAGAACAGGCATCAAGACCACTTTGAAATCCAGATCTAGTTGACAGACGTATGCTTATCGATATGGCACTGCAAATGGCAGTGGACCCTTGTGCATGCTAGTCGACATATGTGAGAAGAGTATTAAACCTTAGTCTTTCCTTAAATCAAATGAGGGTTCAGCTAGCAATAGTAGTGGAAGAGTTAGTAAGTATGGCAAAACTGCACCTAAGAGTCGTACCAGCCACAACCGCAAAATCAATGAACCACCTAGGATCACCATGGCACCTACAAAAGCTATTACTAATGCCTCAGATAGTGAAACATTGGAAGGGCTAAACACATCTATTAACATGGGACACTCTGTTACTAAGGGCAGCAAACCGGGAATGGACAATTACAAGGATGGGACGGTACAGAAACTGACATACCACAAGTAATCCGGGTGAGTTACACTCATATCATTTATTATTATGCATGCAAGGAATTTTCACTGAATTGCTTTTATACACGGTTGCATTTAGTTACTCAATTGTGGTACTTTCGATGGAAACATAACATAGTTCTGAACGGAAGCTATCCATATATATGCCACTTGGCCCATTAAATTTTTCTATCCTACCAGATTGTAGAGCGATTCTAATGGTCTTATTGTTGGGTTTTAAATAACTTTGTTTAGTAATATTTTTTTAGATCATTAAGAAGACTGTTAGGGACTGTCAGGGCAGGTTGCATATAACTACATGTGCGGATAAAAATAAAAAGAAAATCATCCATTCTACCTTTCTTTCCAAGCTATTAGATAAAATCTGCATCCCACAGATATTTGATGAAGTTATGACTGAGATTTTCCATTACAATGGGGAACTCATGATGAAAGAGATCATGTTTTCATGGAGATATTCTGAGACACTTAGGGACTTATGCTACAAACCTTATTTGATCTTTGCCCAAAATGACGAGATTGCATGCCCAAGTAAGATCCCCCATCTTCAAACATTCATTGACCCAGAAGCAGAACATATTAGAATTACTACATTGTGAAGAATAAAGGCCTTAGAAATTTCTTCTGAAAGGGACTCAATAATATTCATGACAGGAAGTTAGTTTGGAAGGAACTAAAAGCAAAAATACAAAGCATGTGTGATATTTTCTTCGATTTACACAGATTTCAGTTCCCATTTATTACTGATAATGATAAAGAAAGAAATAAGCAGGGGATATGTTGTAGAATCAAGGAAGAAGTAGACCATGCTACCAAGTCTGGCAGCGATAGACTCTTCCCATTGAGTGATTCAAGTATCACCAGAAATCTAGAATGGTTAAGGAAGAACCTATATATCTCAGGGGTAGATAAAGCTACAAATAATACTTGCTTCATTTGTCTGTTGTATATTAGGAACAAAGCAATAGAAAGATTAAACAACAAGGATTTCTTACCTATTAATACTACAGTTGAGAATGGGTCTCAAATATTAAGGCAGACATACAGGATCGCTTGGGACAAATTGATATCGAATACGATAAATTACCATACTTACTCGGGGTGTATAAAGCCCATAAGAAGAATTACAGATGGATAACTAACGCCCATGGTACTTATATATAGAGATTGCTGATATCATTATTGCAATCCTTAATGACATAACAGAGGCATGGTCTGATATTTCTAAAATGCTTTGTGCCAAGGTCAGTACTCTATTCCCTCATAGTGTTAATTCCAATTGGATGGTTAATTCCATTTATGATGTCATCGTAAACGTCCCTAACAAAATCCATGAAGTTTATGTAGCAGACATAACAAAATGTTATGAGACAATCCCATTGTTTGGAGATAAGGGGATTTGTAAAGTCATCTCCTTGGTTATAGAGGCTGCATGGAAATGGAATAAAAGCAAGCACCATAAGAATGAGATATGGGTGGAAAGGACTAAAGATAACAAATTTACAGCTAAATGGTTTAAATATATTCCTACTAGTAAGTGCTGGACTAAAATGGGCTGTCAACCTTTCATAAATGCTAATTGTTGGGTTTAACCAATTGCTTTATCCATATGGGCAGTAAATCTTGGAGACAGATCAGTGGTATCTCCATGGGGTTCTCGTGCAGTCCATGCCGGTGTAACCTCTTTTTAGCATGGTATGAAATGAGTTTCATCAAGGAACTAGCAAATCAAGGCAGTTATAAAGAAATGGAAATGTTTAAATATGTCTACAGATATATGGATGATTTATTGGCCTTAAATTGCCCCATCATCAGAATGTTTTGGAAAAGGTCACAAAGGGGGACAATAATGATGTATGGATCTATGACCTAGACACTCTAGAAATCAAAGAGGAAACAGGAATGCTACATGGGACGGAAAATAAATATTCATATAGACAGAAGGCTAACTTTCTTAATATGTGTATTGAGATTATCGTGAGAACAAACGGGTCATATTGGACATATAAATATGATAAGAGAGACTCTTTGCCATTTACTACTTTGAAGTATATTCATGCCAGTAGTTGTCGGCCATACCATCAAGCTCGTAATGTTATCCTATCACAGATCTTGCCATTCATATATGTTAACTCATGCCCCAGTAAAGCAGGTTCATATATTGTTAATTTGATACGACAATTCATAGACAATGGTTTTGACCGCCATGGCTTGAAGAGCAGAGTGATCAAATATATCCAATGCAGTAATTTCCCTGGAATCAAGTTTGACATTGAAGTATTGAAGCAAGAGATTATCCAGAATATCTGAGGTAGTGTGTTTAAATTATATAAGGTTCTGATTGGGTATGCAATTGCTAAAGGGAGTGGTATGACCTCAACTGTAATGGTAGGGGTCAGCCCTCCCTATCATTACAGATTAATACAGAGGTCTTAACATTTCCTTCGGGAGGTGGTAGCATTTTTTTTTTCTTTTGATATATGGTTGTCCAGTAGGGAACTATAACCTTCTCCAATAAATATATCTTTAAATCTAGTTATACATAGAGAACTTTTAGGATTGTTGTTGCATATTACATAAGGAATTCTACTTTTAAATTGCACCTCTATGTTTATGTGTATGGCTTTTAAGACATGACTATTAATTATAGCCAGGTATAGTATATTTTAGGGTTCTGTTACACAAAACAATGGATTATTTTTACCTTAAGGATATTCGTTAAGAATATGGATTTACAGCCAGGCATCGGATCTGAATGCCGGATGACCAGCCGATAGCTTTAAAGATGGGTTCGCATTCCCTATGATCTTAGGTATGAATCCTTTCCAGAGATTTACAGTACCACTTGTATTATCATTGATTTTCACAGATTTTCTGCTGGAAAAGATTGCCTCGAGACTAAGATATTTATGAAGAACAGACAGGCACTTCTGACCTAGATTATAGATTTCGTATAACCTTAATAGCTGCATACAAATGGATTCATATTCCGACCCTGATAATTTTATATCTTCCTCTGATCTTGAGCGCCTCAATACTGTGCATATTGAAAATAGAATAGAATAGAATAGTTTTTTTAACGTCCACGGAGACCAATAGGTCATGGGACCCATACAATGGGCTAGTACAATCATTACTACGAGGAGTAAAAAAACCCCTGCCTCGAAAGGTTTTCAAGGGAAAAACCTTTGCAGTAATGATGATACTAGACAAGCGGAGATAATACTACTGAGGGCTCAGTAATTGCAGACGTTTATCTAGAACCTCAAGTATGTATAATGCCAAGTCATGCACAGATGGTGCTCTGAAAAGTTGTGGAAGCGTGGAATGGAATGCTAAGGTCAAAAAATGATTCCGGACTATCTCAAAAGCAGGGCAACTCAGAAGAGTATGGCTTTCATCTTCAATAACCTGTAATTGGCAACATGCACATAGTCTCGCTTCTCGCGGCAATTGCGGCCGCTCCCATCTACATGCCTCAATCCGTAGCCTGTGGGACCCTGTGCGAATTGATGCAATAGCTACAAGCTTGTTCCTGGACAATGAAGCAAGCAAATAAGCTTGGGGCCCTGGTGCCAAGGTGGGATTTATGTGTGCATGATAATGACCAGTTTTCACTTGGGCCAAAGTAACTGCGTCCCATATCTTTTGAGAAAAACGACCATTGAGATATTGTTGTAAAAGCTCAGGATCAGAACTGGCAAGCATCGGGCAGTGCTCTGGTTGCACAGCCCAACGGGCAAACCATGTAGTGCAATGCTCTTTCCAACATCGTTTCAAATGCTGAGGAGATTTAGCCATCGCAAGTGCAAGAACAGGATACCTAACATCATCCATGTGGTGCACCTTGCAGATATAATCGAGATGGCGCTTCATGGCAGAATGTTGAAGAGGCCAAAAACCTGTCTCTTGTAAAAGAATAGCATAGGGCACCGTTGTTTTAACTCCGAGGTTGTAAGTGAGAAAGGACTTTTGCACCCGCTCCAAGCTCTCCCAAGCACTAGCACTAATGGCAGGCCCCCACACTTCAGAACCATACAGTAAAATAGGCTCTACCAAAGCCCGAAACAAGTGGGCTTTCCGTGGCCAATCATGAATTTCTGCGCGAAAACAATTGTTTTGCATTGCATAGAGTGCTCTCCATCCAGCAGCCACCCACTTGGTAATACACTGTTCCCAAAGTGTGTTCTTACAGAATTCTACACCAAGATACTTGTAGCTATCTACACTTCAACTTCGCGGCTATCATAGTGCATAGGAGGAACATTGTGACGAAAAGATTGAACTACCAAAAGCTTGGTCTTTTGGAGATTAACACGCAGACCTGTGTTCTCACAAAAACTGTGCAGAGCATGTAAATGTTGCTGCATACTAGCAGCGGTATGTGCCAGAAGTGAAACATCATCAGCATACATAAGTTGCCTAATGATATAGTGTGCCAAATGTGGACCTCCGCCGCCATGATTATCAAGCCATTCTTCTAATTGATCAATGTACAAACCAAAGAGTGTAGGAGCTGCTTTAGCAGTGCCCTGATGGCTAAAGAACATGATACTCATGGACAAAAACATGGTAAGGCTGAGTCAGTGGATGTTGTTAGTAAGAAAAAAACCCTCAGGGGATGCCATGCATAACAAGATCCAGCACGTTTTAGGACTTGGGGCAAATATCATTTCCGTTCCAGAAACACAAGATAATGAGGGCTTTGTATCAGACCATGACAATGATCAGGTAACTTTCATATTAAATGTTTAAATTCAGTATCTATTTACCACAGAATAAATGGCTTGGAACACATGTCTCTCTATAAACACATGATGTCTACATTGCTCGAAAGATGCACTGCCCCTAAATATATCCTTACATGGTTTGTACTTTGCCTTTGATGCTTGTTATTTATACTACATTCGAGATAGGACTAATGATTTGTAATGGGATACAAGGGGTGAAATGTGATAAACTGAGAGTAATCACATGTACCTTTTGGCCCTTCAATCATTACCAGTTTTCTGCTAATGTTTTGATGATTGGCTGCAGGTACGAATTGTTCTCCTTCCCTTGTCGCTTTATTGCTTTGTTGGTGTTTGTCTGGTAGAAGGTGTTCAAATTGGAGTAACCGGACTTTATAAAAAAAGGTGGACAGAACTATTGCAGAGACAAGAAAGAGGGAGCATGCATTCTGCTTCACCATCATGACTATGTGTTTGTTTATGTAGTATCTGCTTCTGTTATGCTACATCTAATATATGGGAAGCCCAAAAGGTTTTTTTAAGAAAAAATGGCCGTACTTTAAAGACAAGCTATGTTTTGTACCCATGGGTTCAGTGCCTCTTATATCATAGATACATCTACCATTTCAGTCATGTAGCAGACTTTTCCATGCATTTCAGTGTATCCATATAACTTAAACTTTGATCTGATCTAATCTGTCATACTAGTGGCAGGACATGAAATGGTCATTCAGTTTGTTAAAGTAAGTCATTTGGGACTGGCCTTTTTTAAGATTTTGTACTCATTATAATTGTGTGGGTTGATCATGTTGTATAAGGATTGACTTATGCAGACGTTAATTCTAGATGGGCTTTTGTCTAAGGCTAGGATTAGCTGTTTTTTTTTTTTTTTTGTTAGCCCACCAGCCTAACCAAGCCTGCAGCCTTTCTTGCAATTCTAGCCTATCCACATGTCACCTTCACATCATCAAAATCTGAGTTGGTATCATGTTCTACCATTAGATCTCTATTTTATGCATCCTGCGTCATGAAAATAAAAAATTGACTAAAATAGACATGGAGATCTAGAAGGATGTCGATCTCGTCTGTATTTCTTCCTCTTTTCCAACTGTGCGTCTGGACATGTCTTGCCGGATTATGTGGATTTGCTCTGGAAAATTTGCTCTGGTCGCAATGGCAGATGGATCATTTAGTGCTACTTACAGATGCAAGTAGGGTTTCGCCAAGCATCCAAAACAATAGAATTCATGTGGACGACTGGTTTGGTCTGCTTATAATGCTATGCCGGGGCTTGTGGCGGCACGATTAGGAAGGAGGACAATTTCGTCTTGTGCAAAACATGTGGCAAGACGAGAAGTAGCATAGTGAGATTTCGGCCCTACTTTAACTGCCTTTTTGTTTGTGCATTTCTTTGACAAAGTTAACCTACAGTCTAAGATGTTTCTGCATGCCATTGAAAATATTTTACATTGTGTCATTACCTTTCGCAAGAGTATGTTTTCATCCATTTTTTGGGTTGCTCCTAGGGGGGCAATCCCTTGTTTATGTGGGTTTTTGGCATATTCATGGTATATGCTAGCATATACCTAGAATATGCCAAAAACTGTTAAAAACCTGCTGTAAGCTGTAAATGTTAGGTCATCCCTGTTGCCAGGCGGCTGCTGTGCATACCGGCTAACCGGAAGTTTGGATGCATGGAGGCCATCGGCAAGGTTGTCAGGTGGGAAACTGTTTCACTCTCAAATTGTTGGTTGTGGCCTTCAAAAGGACGTGGTTATGGGAAATGCACTCCTTAACATGTATGGAAAATGCGGAAGCTTCAAATACGCAAGACGGATGTTTGAGATGATAGGTCATTTGCAAGATATTGTCTCCTGAAATTCTCTGCTTGCTCCATATTGTCGTCATGGATTTTTTGACGGGGCTCTTGATTTGTTCTTACAGATGTCTCAAGAAGGAATTAAACCAAACAGAATCACTTTTATCGTTATTCCAAGCATTTGTTCTGGTCCAGAGGATCTTGCAGATGGCAAAAAACTTCATGCTCACAGTATTACAAGTAAGTTTGAGAAAAATACTGTTGTAGGTAATGCATTCATCGATATGTATGGAAAGTGTGAGGCTGTGGATAATGCCTACAGATTGTTTAATACACTGCCACAGAAGGACATTGTTTCATGGAATGCCATAATCGCAGTATGTGCCCAGCATGAGCATTTTCTGAAGGCACTGGGTCTGTTCTATAAGATGCAAGAAGAATCTCTAAATCCCAACAAAGTAACATTTATTAATATTATTTCTGCACAATTGACTCCAATGGTTTTGTTTCATGCCAAACAAATTCATGCGTGTATTATAAGATCTGGATTGTATTCAGATGACGTCTTAGCTACTGCTCTTTTAACCATGTATGCAAAGTGTGGTTGTACTATAGAAGCTTATATTGTATTTGACCGCATGCATAGACATGATCTAGTCTCTTGGAATGCAGTGATTGCAGCAAATACCGAGAAAAATGACAAAGATGCTTTAAGTCTATTTAGACAGATGCAATATAGTTCTATAAAACCAGATCAGAGCCCTTCTCGGTGTTGTTGATGCGTGTTCTAGTCTTCCATATGGTGGTTTTCTTCATGCTTATATACTTTGCATCAGGGTGTCAGATGCTATGGTTGGCAACGCCCTTATTGAAATGTATGCAAGGTGTGGAAGTTTGCATGATGCTCAGATAATATTCCAGAAAATGCAGGAGCAAGGCACAGGCACATGCACAGGCACGTGGAATGCCATGATGGGTGCATATGCCCAGCATGAAAAATGCAAAGAAGCTCTTAAGCTCTTTAATGAGATGCAACAATGTGCTTGTGGTCCCGACCAGGCTACATTTCTTATCATGCTCGATGCATGTTGTAGTCCAGAATTTCTCCAAGAAGGTCAGTTACTTCATAAGCATGTCATTGACAATGGGTTTGAGTCAGATATCATTCTTAGTAATACTATTATGAATATGTACAGAAAATGTGGAAGCATACAAAGTGCACGTGGTGTTTTTGACAAGCTTTACCAACGTGATTTGGTTTCCTGGAATACAATGTTTACGGCATATGCTCAACATAGTTGTTAGAAGCAATCTTATTGTTTAGGGACATGCATGGGCAAGTTGTTAAACCAAACAGGATTACATTTACTAGCATTTTCAATGCATGCTCAAATGCTTCTGCATTAATGGATGGCAGGTTGTTCCATGCTAATTTTATAGGTAAGGAAAATGAGTACGATGTTGCTGTGACAATTGCTCTAGTCAATATGTACAGTAAGTGTGGCAGTCTATTGGAAGCCCAACAGGTCTTTGATAAAATGCTTTTCAAGGATGTAGTATTGTGGACCTCAATGATTGCGGCATATGTTCAGCATGACAAGCCGATAGAAGCGCTTGAGCTCTTTCAACAACTGCAACAGGAAGGTATGTTTCCAGACAAGATTACTTGTGTTAGTGCCTTGGATGCATGTGCGAACCTTGCTGCCCTGACAGAGGGCACCATCATCAGTGCCTATATCACTGAGAATGGATTTGACTTTGATGTTTGTGGACACAGCCATTATCAACATGTATGGAAAATGTGGTCACCTTAACAGAGCACATAAGAAGTTTGATGAGATGCCCAAACGAAATCTGGTTACATGGAATGCCATGATTGCAGCTTATGCTCAACAGGGAGATGGTATTACGGCCCTCCAGATTTTCTTGAAAATGCAGGAGGAATGCATTAATTTAGATAGAGTTACTTTCATCAATGTGTTAGCTTGCAGCCATGCAGGGTTGGTTGATGATGGTCATTATTATTTCGAATTTATGAGGAACTGCCATTGGACTAGACCAGGTATGGAGCATTATGGTTGCATGATTGACCTACTTGCAAGAGCAGGCCATCTAAATGATGCAGAGGGGATGTTATGTAATATGTTTCTCTCTCCTAATGCTGTGATGTGGGCTGCTTTACTTGGTGCTTGTCGAATTCATCATGATGTTGACAGAGCCAAGCGTGTTGCACAACGCGCTATAGAGCTAGATTCAAAGAATGCTGCTCCATATATACAGTTAGCAAACATATTGATTGCAGCAGGAAGGTTAGATGAGGCCGCGAGTGTCAGAAAAGCAATGATTGACAACGGAGCAAAGAAGCTACCAGGACGCAGCTGGATTGAAGTAGGACGTAAAATCCATGAGTTCTTTGCAGAGGATCATTCTCATCCACAGGCAGAACAGATTTATGCTGAGCTTGAAAGGTTAACTAGTCTGATGAGGGATGCTGGTTATGTACCTGACACAAGCTTTGTGTTGCATAATGTGTATGAGGAGAAAGTACAATTACTTTGTTACCATAGCGAGAAATTGGCAATTGCCTTTGGGCTTATTAGTACACCCCCTGGAACGCCTCTGCGCATTGCAAAGAATCTTCGTGCATGTGGGGATTGTCATGCTGCCACCAAATTCATTTCAAAAATTGTTAATAGAGACATTATTGTTAGAGACTCTCATCGCTTCCATCACTTCAAGAATGGAATTTGTTCTTGTGGTGATTATTGGTGAATATCAATTGATGCGGCAAATCAAATCTGTCGTAATGTGATTCAATTGAATGCAAAACAAATGCAGCCTAGTCAGCCAAATATATCTATAGGATGTAATCTATTCTTTTCCAATTTCCTCTTGCCTGTCTTACTTATCTTGTAGAGATGGTAGAGCTTTTAAAGGTTGCCCAATGTTTTTTAAGGGTCGAGCTCTTGTTGGGTTTTTTTCCAAAAAATGTTAAATTTGACGTCATGTATTTTTTTCCCCCTTGCCTTGGTCGGGTCTGGTCGCATAAGCTTTTTTCCCCCTGCTTTCCAATTTGGAGCATCCGACAGCTCAAATCTGTGACCTTCCTGTGTGGACTTACTGGTCGGGCGCTTCATAGCGTTTTCCCCCCTCCGCCTGTTTTTCGATTTGGGGCATTCAGCAGCTCGAATCTGTGTCCTTATCTTGGATTTGGTGGTCGGACGGTTGATAATGTCTTGATTTGTAGGGCGAGCAAACAACAAGAGTGAGCTACAGCCAGATTGAGATAGTCCTCTGCAGATCCGATGAGGTTTAATCGAAATAGCGATCTTTATGTGTGCTGGCTGGAGTAGAGCCTTTTCCCTGAAGTCATTTTCGGATTTGCGCTCTTCTATTGCTTGTTTCTATTAATTTTTTATTTCAGGTTGTTGATTGCATGTGGGTAGCATTGCAGATTCTAATTTCCCTCCGCAACTCGAATGTATTGTATGCATGTGCTCTCTGAGCTGGCTGGAGCAGGGAGCTGTTTCTATTCTAAGTTCTGCCACGTGTACGCTGTGTAGACCCATTTGCATCAGACTATTGAAAGAAGATTTAGGATCCAACGGCTCAGGGTTTTTTTGGATTTTTAAAACATCTGAAGAAACCATAAGGACCCATAAGGACCCATATAAGGAAACATTTTAAGTAAGTGTTCCCAAACAAACACAAGAAAAATTGGATTGGATTATTTGCACAAAGATTTGCTTTAGAAAGAACATTTGTATAAGGGATTTTCACATATTACTCCCATCAACATAGGGTCATAGGCTAGTATCGGGTTCTTATCATAACTACTTGAGTTAAATATTCAAGTTTATCCATTTATGATTTAGTATCGATTTTTTGGGTTGCCCCTAGGGGGGCAAACCCTCGTTTATGTGGGTATATGGGCATATTCAAGTATATGCTGGCATATACCTAGCATATCTTGATGGCGCTAAAACCGGGCTGGCGCTTTGTGTAAATGCTTTCGGTCATCCGCCTTTCCGTCGTGGTTCTCGGCGAAGTTGGCACCTCCGATTCTTTGCCTTCGTGCTCATTGGGACACATGATGGGACTTTTCATTGCGATGAAGCATTAGGGTGTTTCCTCATTCGTCTTACGGACAAGTTCACAGGTGCAGAGATAGTTAGGACCAGAGACCAGAAGGTTAGTGTTTAGTTAGACCAGCTTTGTTAGTTACTTTTCGTGTGTCTGTTTGCATAAATGTCTAGTCTAATACACGTCCACAAACGAAGCTCTTAATGCTGGGAATAAACGCTTACCTATGCATATGTATATGTAACACTCTGCACAAACATTTTGGTCGCAATGCTGTCTAAGCTTATTACAAACTAATGCTTTTCCTGAACTAATAACTAACATCCTTTTAATGTGTTTACGCACCGCAAATGAATCGGTAATTGGTCGGTCCATTATTATTGTACTTACTAGTTACAATAACACTTTGCTAATTCAGGACATAATTTTATAGATTTTAGATCGGTTGCATCTTTGTGTTGGATGTTGGAGGCGTATGATGCTAAAAGGGATCATCATCACGGGTTTTGATCATTGCTTTGGAAATGGATTTAAAACAAAGCTTAGTAGTGCGGGTCTTATATACAAGGTTGGCTTGATTTTCATTCCATTTTTGTCTCCTATATTACATGTCTATTTTCATTGAGATGGTATTGAGAGAGTGGCGTCGACAGTTTTCTTTATATTTTTCCAACACTGAAGAAAAAGGAAGGGTCCAGGAAAGAGGTTCAGTCCTTAGAAGATTTATCTATTCCAAGATGGAAAGGAAGTGACACGGAGGTTGTCATGTTTGTAGAAAAAATCAGCATAGTATAAGTTCTAAATTTTTAAGTGAATTAGAAGTTCCATTGTTCTGTTTTCCCTAGCTAGATATAAGAAATTGATTATGCTCTTCCTGCACAGCAGCCTTTGATCTGTATGTGATGCACCATCTTCATAAGGAACCAGATGTTCTTGCAACCACAAAATTATAGGGAACATATGGATCATAGTCATCAGGATCTTTACAGCCTTTTCCAAAAGAACTGGCAGATTTGTAGCAAGTGTGCTTTCAGTAAGAGGCTTTGGGTGAGAGCAACTTTAGGTGATAAATCAGGTAATTGTTTATTCCTTTGTCCAGCCTGAATTACCGAGCATGTATATATCATCGCATTATTTAGATTGGTGAAGATCCTACCTATGTAGCCGCTGTTTTGGCATGGAGTCTTACCGTAGAATATGAGTTCAATATAACCTCTGTATGGAATTTTTCCGGATGTCATCTCTAATGCTGTGAAGAATAGACGAAGATAGCCAGAATGGTTCTGCTTAGTTCGATTGTTCCTTGCAGAAATGTTCAGGATTGCCATAATAGATTCTTCTTGCCAGGGAATAAAACGGCAAGGGTGGGCTTCATGTCAGCTGCATTTTTTTAAATCGAGATTGAGCATACCTGCTCTGATATATTTATTATTTATAGACAAACTTTAAGTATTTTTGTGATTTCTCCCTAATATTTCATTGATATTTCCTTCATGCTGCATTGCATAGATGCTGTAAGGCTGTCTTCAAGTCACTTCAGTCATGTGCTGCTTTACAATTCAATTGCACTGCCATTGTTCAAACTTAAGGCCTTATTTAATTAGACTAGTTACTTATGTTTGACACAGAAAATTCTGTCTACATAACAAAGACAATGTGTTTTATGTTTAACATTTTGCATTTGATAACATTGCCATTCTGATTAATTGTCCCATCGCATACCCCTAAGCAGTGCAATTGTTTAAGCATTCAACATTACAACTTACCATCCCACTGTCCATGTTATTAAAAGCTGTAGAAATTGAAAGTTGTAAGGCATGTTATTGTATTCATCTTATATCTCTATATTTTCCTCTTTTCTTCCAACCCACATGGGATTTGATGCATATGAACACACAATGGATTCGTACCAAGTGAAGGTGTCACAGGCCACAGCTAGAGCTCTGCCGCCGCGACAAACTCCTTGTATTACTAATTACTATCCACTCCAATGTAGAATGTAGATGTTACATATGCAATGGTATGAATAGGAAATAAGATAATGTGAAGATATGAAGATGGGGATGCATTATTGTTTTTGTTATCTAGATTTTAGGAGGAATGGTGTAAAACTCCGCAGCCCAATAGATAGTATATATGTAATAGTATGAATACCTTAAATGTGAGTTGTGAGGAGGAGGAGGAGGAGTGTAAAACTCTGCAGTCCAATAGATAGTACATATGTAATGGTATGAATACCTTAAATGTGAGTTGTGAGTTGTGAGCTGTAAATGGCCATGGCCTCTGTCTGGAAGAAGCAGCTCCTTTGCTGCAAAAAAAAAAAAAAAAAAACATCTGGATCTAGAACCAACTGATGTTTGTGTGAACACCATTTTGGCTATGGCTAATATTTTGGTTATGCTTTCTCTGAAGCACTTGAACAGGCCGAATCCGAACTGTAATTGTGTCTGCACGACATAAAACACGTACGGACACTTCTACAACATTAAATAACTCAATTGCATACACAATTCAATCGAGGGGCACTTGTGGAGGGGCTTGCACATGAATGTAGGGGGCCTACAAATTGATTGTCAGAACATGATAGGGGTCTACTTTAATTTAAATATTGTGAAAACATGACTTCACGGTTTGATTTAGGCCACTTCACCCTCGAGAAATTGGAGGGCAACCCTCCGTGCGTAGCACCTTGTTCTTCTTCTGGCTACAGGCAACTGTTTCTATTCTTATTATATCCCTCAGATATTTAATTTTTCTCGTATTTTAGGCTGCTGTAAGCTTGGTCTCCAGTTATTTTGCATGTTTTATTTTCCTAATCTATCAATCTAGCCATGCTTTGTTTTCTAATCATGTCTTGTACTATGGGTTCGCTAATTCAGAAGGTTGCATACTCATTTCTATAGGCCTACTTCAGTGCTCCATTTTGCTTTAAAGGAATGTACTCTTGCTGCTTCAATTCTTAATTATAAGTTTTTGGCTGACTTAGATGTGATGTGATTTTATGTTTCTATTTTGTTGGCTCCTTCAAATATTTAATCTTTTTGAGCTAGGGCTGCAAATGGTTGCAGTCCAGGATCATGAGCTTAGGGTCTCACTTATCTTGTTGCATTGCATTTGCTATATCCATATATTTATCAAGAATTGCTGAGAAGGAGGGATTTTTAACCTTGCTTGGGATCCAACGTGGTTCACGCACATGGAGGCACGTCACCCTAAATGAGCATACCAGCCGGGCCCATGTACTGTCTGTTTCAGACACGGTAAAGCGATCTTTCCCTCTGTACTTTTGTTCATTTCAACATTTATAGGTTCAAGCATATCTTTATCCAACAACTGCTAAACCGAAAATGGAAAAGGCTCACAAGAAACTTGTCAATATAGGTAGAGAAAATCTTGACCAGTAAATAATATTTCTTGTTGACCATAACAAATATATGGTACATTGATATAGATATCACAAGACATCTGCACCAGCAGAGTATGAAGATAGTCATTGCCTTCAGTTGCTGCTGATCGAGGTTGCTACTTTAACAAATAATTCAAGCATGAGATTGATGCTTGCTTAGCTAGGGACCATAGAGATTATAGTACAATTTGTATAGTTCTAAACATGTGGCATCATGATGATGTATAAGTGTCCTATAAATTCCTCCCATGATTTTCTTGTGTGCTCTGGTGTAGCAAATCTAGAGGCTGCCATAAATAACTCTGCAAATGCACAACCTGCACTGCAGGAGATGGATTCTGCATTAGCAATAAGGAACTGAACATATGTAGCAGGTTTGGCATAGAGGCTAGGGCTGGATGCCTTCCCATAAACAGCCCCTGACTCTGAACTAGATGGAACAAAATAAGCTCCATTTAAGAACAGGTTGTCCATCATCTTTTCCATATCTCCTTCATTTGTATATTCTCTTTTTTGTGACATGCCCATAAGAAAAATTCCGAGTAAGAATCTGAAGGACACTCAACAAATAAAGGTAAAGTATTTACTTCTCTTGCGTCTGCGTATAATCATTGTCACTACATGGAACACCTGCATTTTCATTAATAGAGCATAATCAATATCAGAATGTGAAATTCTAAAACATTGTTCCACCTTGGCATGCGTTGTTCCGAAATGGTTGTATGCAACTGTGACCTGCATTATCTATTCTATTCTATTCTCAGTTATGGCGTGGGTTCAGCTTGTTCCTGGTGGAGACCCAGATCAACAAGTTGCATAAGGTACTAAAGTTCCATGTGAATACTGCATGCCTTCGGTGCTACATAAACATACAATTGCCACGAGTATACAATGTCCTATGCCTTTTTTTTATCTCTCAACATGCATATGATATAAATTTATCAACTCAGTTGAATCACTTCAACCAAGCATATATTATGTTCTAATATTTCTTGTTCCATGAAAGACATTGAGCATGAGGTTCAAAAGCTTTGTATGACAATGGCAGAAGTTCAGATTACTATCTTACTCGAATCCTTCTGTAGAATGGCAGTTGCCTGCATGAGGGCTGCCATTCTCGGCAATAAGGCATGCGAAAGCAAGGAGAGAACTGACCTAATGTATGCAATTCTATTCTGGAGCCTTTAATCTGTGGAGCTAACTAGAGGTAAGCATATCAACCTCATCATAAGCCCTGATATTTAAAGGATGCTCAAAGAGGCTTCTGAAACTAAGCCTTCAGGGCAAGAATGGAAATGCAGTTCTCTCTGAGCTTTTCTTAAATAAAATATTACTTTATATTCTGCAGATTGTCAATACCGAAATCTGAAGGTTAATACATCTGATTCTACTAAAGACTACATACATCACAAAAGCGCCAGCTCTATTGTATCAGCTGCACATGCAATTGTATCAGCTGCACATTCAGAATAATTTCTATCAAGGTAAGTATATTTGCCAGAACGATATGAGAATGATGCATATATGCGGAAATCTAAGTATTTAGAATCAAAACTGGCCTGTGATGAACGATTTGATTACTCTACCATTTTGGTAGCCCCATAAAAACCACATTGAACACTGTACTTAGGTCCTTTTAGAGTTTTCAGTTGGATTTTGAAGATTCTACAAAAGTACACATATGATATTTTATCATATGTGGAGCTGGAAATCACTTACATTAGTGTATTTTTTATATTTCATTGTCTTGCAACTCAACTTTTATTCTGGGGTCATAATTGCACCAAAGGAGACCACAATTGCACCAAAGGATTTTCTGACTTCCAGTTCAAAGAGTAAAAGCTACTCTTTGATGTATAATGGTGAACATTATAGCTATAGAAAGACAGGTCCATTGCATTTTATGAATGTCCAAGTCAATTTGAATGCATGGTGGAATTGTGTTTCCAGCTAGAGCACATTCCATTGCTTAGAAACTGCATAGTTTTTTGAAAATTTATATAGACAAATGTAAATTATTGATGAAGTCAGAGATGTTTGAAGAATTTGGTAAAATCTTGCATGGGAGGATTTTTGTAAACAATTGCACAGTACATGGAGGATCTGTAGATCGATGAAGAAATTGTAAAGTAGAAGTGTAAAACCATATTAGTTTTTCACTTCCTCATATTAACCATTTGGTTTTAGTTTTTTAATCCCTTCTACATCTAAGATGTGTATGTAGACAACAAAATTACCAACTAGGCCGATTTGAAACTTTATTTGATCATTGGCTCCTCTATCAAATTTGATCCCTAAGGTTGTTTACGCTCCATTATTTAGTTTGCAGATTATAGGGAGCACTGGAAGATGATGCAGAAATTCCTGACTGAGCTGCAAAAAATTGCAATCTAAATAGCAGAAAGAACTAGGCAGAAGTAAAATCGTCACAGCTTATTTGGGCTCCTCTGCAACAATTCGGAGTTGAGAACCAGAGGTTGCTTCCAAAGTGGTTAAGGAGGAGGCCACTGGTGCTCCGGATAACTCCAGATTATTCGGAAAGCAATAACTCTATAATTTATTATTATTATTTTTTTTTTTTTTGAGGGCAAGGTTTTCTTTATATTGCATCTAGAATAGATACATTAGATGGTATATCTTACATACCTAATAGGCCTAAGTTAATAGTCCAAAATTCATGATCCTTATAAAATGGATCCATGAACCAAATCCAAAATTCATGGTCCTTATAGAATGGATCCATGAACCAAATTAATACAACAAAATTAATGTACTGCTTATATAGGACTAGAAAAACTGCTCAAATCCCTGTATCCACATCATTCTTCATCCAACAGATCATGTATTGTGAAGTCTGCTACTGTCCTACTACCAAATATGGTGAGGAGATTGTCAAGTACTCCTGCCTGAAAATTAGTGAAGTCTAGAAGAAGCAGCACATGTAATTTTCTTTTCTGCTGCCATTTATGGTAAAGATTTGTGAAAAACGGCTTAAGGCTATTGAATCTCCATACCTCTCCTCTTTTCAGGGCTTTCTTGATTGCCTTGGCATGTATTACCTCCTGTTTAAGATGAATAAATATCTCCTCGAGTTCAGTCTTAGACAATTGGGATTCTTCATCATCTGAATTTCTTGCTACTCCTATTGCTCGATCCATACTACCAACTCTATTGAGTCTCCTCTGTGCATCTGTGTAAAACATCATCAGAGATTATTAGATTAGTTAGATAAAAATTATGCAAGCCATAGAATTTCCCCAAATTATTCCAGAAAATCTTAGGCAAAGCCGTATAGAGGTTTGATATCCCCTTAAAACCTTAGGCGAAATCGTATTTCATATTTCAGAATCATAGGGGCCTCCAATCATAAATGACTATAAGCGAAACGAGAGATGCCTAGAGGCTCCAACATACGATCTGGGTCGTAGGATCGACGAATCCCACGACTGTGATATTCCAGGGTGCACCTCGTTTAGCTATAAAAGACAGAATAGTTGCCCACAACTAAGAAATTATGGAGTATGAATGTAAAATAGTTGATTTTCCTAGTTTTCCAGCTTGTGTAGAAACTAAAGACTAATGATTCAAATGTCTAATAGGTCTGTTATGCATTCCTTGAATGTTATGTATGTTGTTAAGTTTTGTAGCAGTTTGCAAATAATGGAACATGATTCTTTAGAATGCAAGTACCATTCTTGTCATTACATGATTTATAGTGGATTGATAGTATGACTTAGGGTTTGACCGAAGTTGATGTATGTGCCAGCTTGTTGGACTATCCTAGTTCTACTGGTTTTTTTTAGACACTTCAATACATTGGTATAACCAGTGTTACTTGTAACTTGAGAAACATGTTTTTTACATTTATGTCTGCATTATGGACTGCAATTTAGTAGTTGATACCTTTGGTTGCATGTTGATATTGTAATACTAATAATTTTTTTTTTTTTGAAGAACGTGTTTTACTTCATATTATACACTCAAAATATTACAAAGTACTTCCAGAAGTAAGGAATGTCCCTGAAGCATCAATCACTTTTAGATGATCACTCCATATTGGAATTTTAATACGATCAGGCCAATTGGAGATCTGAAAGCAATTATACAACTTCTTACGAATTTCTTGAAGCACCACCTGATAAGAGATACGCTTATCAGAAACCTTTCTTCGCCTTCGCTTCCATACACTCCATATTAGCCAAGACTTTGCCATGTGAAATGCAATCCTTTTAGAAGCAGTCCACTGATTTGGATAAATACCCAAAAGAAAGTGCTGACTATCCAAAGATACTCCAAAAAGAGAATGCAGCCAGGACCTAAGACTACTCAGCTCTGCACACAAATATAAACAGTGCTCCAATGTTTCAATGCACCGCTCACACATTGGACAAAGTGGGCTTACTCCTGGCTTAAAGCGATGAACCATCTCATTAACTCTCAAAGAGCGATGAATCACCTGCCAAAGTAGAACATTTACCTTTGGAGGATTATATTTAGACCAAACAAGGTTCCAGATGGATTGCCATTGAGAAGGCAAAGTCTGTAAGTGCCATTTTCGAGAAGGTGATAAAGTATTTGAGGAGGTAAGCAATCTGTAGCATGAACTTACTAGCTTCTTGCCTTCTTTAATACCTTGAACAAAGTTCTAGCATCTCTTGTTACCCACCTTCTTAATTAGAGGAAGAGCACTTGCTACATAAGCCCATATACTGATATCTTTATCCAACAACCCATATGTCTCCTGAAACCATTGCCAAGGAGCAATGTCAATACCAAAATACCACTGTTCAACAGAAATAATACCTGCCCTCCTCCACCTCGCTTGGGAATGCACATGCATAAATTCTAATACTAATAGTGTTTGTAATCATACATTATAGGTCAGTATGGTCAGGAAGATTGTGATGATGAAGTAGTTCTACCAATATGGAAAAATGAGCTATGGAACAGTGAGCTGGAAGCAACAGTAAGTCTGGATAAGAGTTCATTCTTTTAATAATCGTAAGTTATGATGTTTTGAACTCTCTATATTTATGCATCTATTGATGTATTCATAGATTGCACTATACAAGTTCAAATGTTTTATAGATTTGCCTAAATATGTTTCTCCAAAGTGGCCAAAGCCACTATGCAGTTGCAAAAAAGTATGCCATTCGGCTACAAGTTGTGTGTCTTAAACCATTGACGGCTCTAAAATATATTCATATTGATTGCTATAGACCATATCATCAGACAAAAAATGGTATTCTATCGCAGATCCTTCCACTTCTATATGCCAATTCCAATCCTTCTTATGCGGCTTCCAATATTGTTGAGTTGATAGATAATGGTTTCAGCCACTTTGGTTTAGATATATCAAAGCAAACAGCTTCCCAAGCATCAGATTTGAGGTTGCAGAATTCCACAAGAAGTCGCAAGATACTGCTAAAAGGACTTCTTTTAATTATTGACACAACAGACATTTTCTGCCGGTTCACTGACATGCGAGTTAACTTTGTCAAAACTAGAGCGCTGCTTGTTTCATCCTCCCATTAGCCAAGACCTCTGTCCTTCACTTACCAAGGATAAATTGTGGAGGTGGCCGACCTACAAGTATTTGGGGATCGAGTTTTCTACTACTCTGGCATGCTTCCATCAAGTTGCGCATCACAGCAGGGTAAAAAGCACTATATTTCTTGCAGAACAACGGCCACAAGGCAGAGCTATATGCTTGGGATCATCAGTCACACCTATTTGGTCTTTAGTCGATCTCTTATACGGGGCAGAAAGGTGTGATCCACTGATATCCCTTGCCATCCAGAATGACTTAGAGTAGGCACAGAATGACTTAGAGTAGCACTTGGGGTAAAGTCCACAGTTCTATATCAGATCCAGCTCCAAGAGACGAGTTTCATACCCCTTCAGAGAGCTGCACTAGACCGTCGTATCATTTACTTCTAGAAGGTAGTTGGTATGGGTGATGCCCATTTGCCCAAAGTTGCTATGACCCTAGCAATGGGTTCACAATGCATCAAAGCCTGCTGGAAGGACAAGCAAGATCAGTGGTTCAAGCGATGGAATGTACAGGCACACAGATGCGTGCAGGTACGAACAGAGAAGGTCCACAATGCATTGAGGCAGTACCTTGATGCTTGCTTCCTTGGCAAGCTCTAAGATGAAGATGTTCTGTGCATGTTAAGATGGCACATTGTCGGTAGCAAGTCAATTCCAGGCTCACCTGAGGTCCACAACACTATTTGCACAACCATTTGCCCACGAAGAAGCGCGAACTGATAGCTTCTATCCGCACAGGTGCGCATTGCCTCCGCATTGAGACAAGACGATAGACTCGGGAGGCACGTGAGGACAGGATCTGTCGGTGTTGCCAACAGGGTGCCATTGAAGAGGAATGACACACCCTTTAGAGTTGGCCAACATTTTATTATATCTGCGCACGGTATGATCAGTTATTTTTGCCTAACTAGCCGCTGCATGTGTTGTTGAACACTGTTTCCATAGGCTTGTTGGGATCATACCTTCATGAGGTGATAGATGCATGGACTTAGCTATGTCCTCCAGGGCAGTATTGAATTAACTATATGATTATATAATCTACCAGCATACTTATTATTACTAAGGTTTTTCCCTCGAAAACTCTTCCAGATCGGGGTTTTTTAATCCTGACAGTAATATGCTAGCTGCTCTCATTGTTTGGGTCCCATAGACCAATTGGTTCTCCCTGGATGATAAAAATACATTCTTTTCTAGTTTTCCAGCTTGGATAAAAACTAAAGACTAATAGTTCAAATGTCTAGTAGGTTTGTTATGCATTTGTTTAAATGTTATGTTGATTGGAACATGCATATTGTTAAGTGTTGTAGCAGTTTGCAAATGATGGAATATGATTCTTAGAATGCAAGTACCATTCTTGTCATTACATGATTTATAGTAAATTGATAGTACAACTTAAGGATTGACCGAAGTTGATGTATATGCTAGCTAGTTGGCCTAGGCTAGTTCTATTAGCATTTTTTTCCCCAACATTTTGTTTGGTCTCAAAAGAATAAGAGAATGAATGAGAATGAGAATGATTTTTTATCGTCCACTGAGGCCAATCGACCTATGGGACCCATAAGGAGCGCAGCAAACTTATTACTGTCCGGGTTAAAAAACCCCCGCCCCGAAGGGTTTTCGAGGGAAAAACCGTGGCAGTAATAAGAATGCTGTCAAACTGTACAAGTATACATCAATGTATATATACATGTCAAGTGTGTGCCCGAGGACATAGCTGATCTCGCATGTCCATAACCTCCTGAAGATATGATCCCAGCACCCGTACGGATGCTGTGCTCAATGTCACATGTAACGGCTGGCCAGGCCTGACCAACTCAGTATATCGTGTCCGAATTTGATCATATGCTGGGCAACTTTGAAGGGTATGAGATTCATCCTCAATGACTCTCATTTGGCAGCATTGACAGAGCTTGTCCTGGCGTGGCTCACCAATCCATCTGCCCGTCTCTATGCGAAGATGATGTGCCCCTGTGCTGCGCCTTTTCATGGGCAAGTGGGTACGCAGGTAGCATTGCAGGCCTCGTTCCAATATGGGCTTTATGTGGCGCTGGTAGTGTGCTGTCTTGACCTGTTCAAGGGCATTGGCATCCCAAAGCTTGCTGAGGAAGCAAGCGTCAAGATATTGCCTCAAGCTATGGCGATCTGCCTCTGTTTGCACATGTATGCACCTGTGCTCTTGCACATTCCATCTAGCCAACCATTGAGCTCTCTTTTCCCTCCAGCAGGCCTTGAGGCACTGCGGCTCCATTGCCATGATATAAGCTAGTTTAGGGAGACGAGCATCGTCCATATTGACCACCTTTTGAAAATAGACAATGTGGCGATCAAGGGCCGCCCTCTGAAGAGGCAAGAATCCTGTCTCCTGCAGTAAAATTTGATATGGGACTGTGGACTTCACCCCCAGTGCTCGTATTAAGAACGCTTTCTGGACCTTCTCCAAGTCATTCCAAGTAGCAAGTGATACTACTGGGCCCCATACTTCCACCCCGTATAAAAGGACAGGCTCCACTAAGACCTTGAACAGGTGTGACTGATGGGCCCAATCATACAACTCCGCTCTATGACTATTGTTTTGCATTGCATATAGTGCCTTCCAGCCTGCCGTCACTCGTAGCCGTATGGATGTGTCCCAGTGCATAGTAGAAGGAAACTCCAGTCCCAAATATTTGTATGTGGATACAACTTCCACATTTTGGCCTCGGTAACTGAAGGAGGGGACCCTCGGCTGACGTGAAGATGATATGAAAACCACCTTAGTCTTGGCCAGGTTGACACGCATATCGTCCAGGGCATCGAGATGTCGTTGCATGTCTGCTGGTGTGTAAGCTAGGAGGTCCACATCATCAGCATATATAAATTGTCTGATGATCTGATAGAGAAGGTGAGCTCCATCGCCCCCATTATCAGCAAGCCAGCTCTCCAATTGATCAATGTAAAGCCCAAACAATGTTGGGGAGAGAGGGCATCCCTGACGAACCCCGATACTACTATCAAATGGTTGACTTGTCTGCTGCAACCGACCCGAGCATCTTTCGTATAGCTTATACACTGCTCTGCAAATCTACAGGAACCCCCAGCTGTTGCAGTCTTGCCCATAGTTTTTCCCGAGGCATAGTGTCAAACGCCTTCGCAAAATCCACAAAGCAACAAGATCCTGACAGCGGTTCCTGCTGTCTTCAATCAGAGTTCGCAACGTGAAGATGTGGTCAATGGTTGATATTTCTTGTTTTAGATGTACCTATGTATCATCTAACTTCATATTCTAGAGATTCCCACTTTCTTTGTTATTAAGCTCTTGGAATACTCCCACCAATTGAGTTGATGCTATAATCACAAGTTGGCCAAACTTGTTAGATTACTTCTTTTCCTTTGGTTGGATCGTTCCTTGAAGGTACTAGCTTTATACATAGTCAACAATTATCCTAGTAATGTTCCTTCTTAATGAGGTGATCAATCTCACCAATGTTGGATGTCTGTTAACAATCATGTATAAATTTAGCTACTTTTATGTGTTTTCTTCCCAATCCTTGACGCTTAGTCAATCTTGAGGCAATCCTTTCAATGAAGAATACCTGAGAATGCCTCCCAATCCCATTATGGATGCTACCATCCATAAGCTTGTCCTACTCAACTATGTGATCCTAGCTCTTCGATCTTGCTAGAAGCTCATCCACCCATTGCCTAATTGAAGCAACAAGGTAACATTCTTCCGAGTTGTTCGAGACTTTGGTCTCTTTGAAGGTGTGCTCCTCCTAGATGTAGAGGTTGACTTTCTTCGTTAGGAACCTCCCATTGTTGATAGTTTTAATGATGTAGTTGACGACTTGAAGAAGTTCAGCTCTTGATGCATCTTTGAGTTGGGATGTCTATTTTGAAAGCATTTTCCAATTTTCTTTGATCACCATATAGCTCTATAACTTCGTAGAATGCAAGTTGGTGTGCATGCTTTTAAAAACATGACTTTTAAGAGAGAGGCATATATCTGCATGGGCTCTTGGTAAGAAATTAGTCTTAGTGACTCCCTTCCTTGTGTTTTAGGAAAAGACCCACAAATTGCAGGAGAATATATATACTCCTTCTAGAAATAACCCTAAGCATCAAAAGCAAGAAGGGAAAACTCAAAAAATGAAGGCCTTGCAATGCCAAATCCTCCAAAGAGAATAGAAACAAAATCGTTCTGATGCATATGCATTGGATAAGAGTAACTCCACCTGCTCTGGCCTAGCTACAAAATATTAAGTCAATATTGTCGATAGAAGAACCTGCAATAGCTAGAATGATATCAAGTCAAGATGATATATAGCTGCAAGTCTATGGTCGATAGCTAGAATGGCATTCACAATCTTCATTTTTTTCTGGAACCCAATAAACATTTTTCAATAAGCTTTTATTTTTTATCATGGCAATTGGCATTCCCGCCATTTAGAACTGGCCAGCAAAATCAATTAACACCTTGTGGAAGCAGAGCAAATAAATGTTGAAATGATATGGCCACGATCATGCTCGCCTAGCAGCCCCCATGAACCCAGGCACGAGCCTTTCCAACTGCTTTTAAATCTGACGACCTAGGATGAAAGTTGGAAAACACAAAATTAACTGCCAAGATTGCAACACAAATTATCATGTTACTAGAAAAAGTGCGTTTCGTCGAGATTAAATTAAAATTTTGCGAAATATGGTTGAGGACATTTAGTTGGGTATATATGGTCATTAGATGTAAATGTTATTAATTAGATTCTAGTTGGAAACAAAAGCTAATATAGTTTAAGCACATGTATTCTATAAATGTTGGGCCTTGAAACCATGCCTTGGGCATTGTGGCATTAGCTTTTTCAAAAATATGTTTGTTTCTTAAAACTTGTAAAGGAACAATATCTTGTAGAGTCTAGGCCCTTCCATCTTTGTCATGTGCTAGCATAATGAAACATAATAAGATAAAAAACAGATATAAGGTCCACGTTATTAAAAATACCTGGATGATTGCTTAAGCAAGTAAAACTCATGCTCAGAACCCACTCGTACAGTCTGTAAGTTACAATAATAGGTCTCACTGACTTGCCTCTGCTTCTAATTTAATGGAGACGGCCTACCAATTGAAATTCCTTATCCAGTATATTAGCCATATAAAACAATGTACGTCGTGGACAGTATTCCCAAGATTTGCCAAGCATAACATGCACATCCGCAAAAACTATAACATGTTATGGACTCCTGAATCAACCAGCTCATCATCTATTGCCTCTGAAGGAAATGTTAGGTAGAGAAACCAATTTCTAACTAAGGAAGCTTCTTCATTGTGGATAAGTCGGGCATCAACATATCTCTCCTACATCTCTCCTATAAGTATAAATCCAGAGTCATCTGCAGGACTATTTGAGCCTGCGCATTTGGCAAGACCAACCCCAATGCTTTGGACCACTTCGTTAAATCTTCCAAACGGCACAACCTATTTCATCCAAGGGTAACATTGAATGTAAGAACGAACAGGATCTATCATAGAGTAAATGTCAAATGAATGCATTTAGTGGAGTTGCCTAAGTAGAAAGAATAGTTGCAATAATTACAAAGAGTAATTAAATATCTAACTACACTTAACTACTATATCCATGTACATCAGCCTTTCCAATGCACAATCAACTTAGTAATTCTGCGCTAAACAAAAAAAACAAGGCCAGATCAACAGGACAAATCATCAATACACTCTGATAAATTTTCAAATCTGGAAAAAAATAAATCGTCAAGTATACCCTTTTCTTCGCCATTTGATAAAAATGCAGATAGGACGAAATGAACCAACAGAAAAAGCGTGACATTCGTGCATGAAATAGCAATTTATGTCAAACATAACAACCCTAAATGTAAAAGAAAATATATATGCAAGACAGTCAAGATATTTGACTGCTCAAGATTTGATTAAAAACAATTTGGATTGCTTTACCATCAGACCTTAAGATCATCAATTTTGCCTTAAGTTTTGAATTTTTGCATAATCACGGCAACAAAGCCCATCGTAAGACTCAACAGACCTTAACATTGTTTCTAATAATGCATTTGTCTATTTCCAAAGTACTGACACAGAAACAATTCTCCATCTCTGTCATCCATCTAGCCATTTTGGTAAGCTCCAAAACAATAAAATAATTATCATGATTGTGGCCTCCGTAAGTCTGCTCTGCAACAAATAAAGATGCAGCACCTCGTGTATAAATAGACCACCTCATGACAAAAAAATACATAATGAAAGCTACTTCGGTTAATTAGATATACCTGAGTGAGATGTGCATGAAGAAATAGCTTTTATTTGGGAGAATTGTCGGCTACCTACATCAGAATTATTGCCTTAAGTCTGCTGTGGCTATGGCCCAACAGAAAGACAATTTCTTTCCTAAGCATGTTGGTCTCTAACGTTGCAATAGAAACAAAACTATAAGGCCAGCTAATTCAGTCGTACTTCAATTTCTTGCTTCTCGACTCATTTAAACCTTTCATTTTTACAGAATCAGACAAAGAAACTAACCTCTATATGACATGTGATGGTTTAGTCAAGGAGTTCTTTGCTGACAATCTAGAAAAAGAGCTCTCCGCTTCCTCCTCTATGCAAAAAACAATTTTAATATTCCATATATGGGATTGAAACACTTGAAAGAAAATGGGTCGAGCCAGATTATGAGACACAAAAAATCGGCAGTCTCTTATCTTTGAGTCTTTTCTACTTGAATCATTTCTATAGTGCACTAAATTCAACCCATCAAAAGAAAGGAAAAACACTCAATGGCAGATATCATTACCTGCTGTGACAGTGATCTTGCCACAATCCAGTCAAAAAGTTCAGAGCCCCTTAGCTAAAACGTGAGATGACCAATCACCCAGAAGAACAAAATAAAAGCTCCATTAATCCAGGAAAATAAATGGTAGAAAGGAGAAAGGCTAGAAGCCTAAATACGCATTTTTTGTGGGCAGATGGCACTTCAGCAAGGTATTTACAACGAAAATTGCATCAAAAACAAAAATTGCCATCCTCCAAGGTCATTTTTTAACATGCTCTAGTCTGAGGTGGTTTCTTCTTAACAAGCTCTAATCAGTTTGTCTAATAACATGCTTCAAATCTTATTTGAGCCCAGATACTCACCTGCCTATGAGACGAACTGATGCAAGGAGAACATCTCCCTGATTGGCATTAAAATCCTGGAAAGAATGGAAGAATGTATTAGTGGCTACTAAAGACAATTAAGATCAACGTTCTTCAACTCTTTAGGTTCTAGGAGTCTCCTTCTAGCTTGAAATCCATAACAATCATCTCGAGGCTCTACATCATGAAGAAAACCGTCCATCTGAAGTATTATAAACTGGCGAATTATCAGAATGAGTTGTCCTTTTCCAAATTCATAGAAGGAGTTGTCAGAATGAGTTGTCCTTTTCTAAATTCATAGAAGAAAGCACCTAGACAACAGGATTGTTAAGCCAACCCAGACAAAGATACTTCAACAAAAAATTGTCATATTTATTAAAACAGTGTCACTGTTTTGAATCCAAAACCTATAGCATTTACATGTATTCGACTGCTAAATAGCATGTAACCACATTAAAAACCATGTGTTGTAGTATCAATAATCACTTAAGAATGTCAAAGGTACAGGGCTAATCTGTATTGTCAGTGGCCATATACGTTCCCGGCACAAAGAGAATTTGGGTTCACAGACAAAGTAATAGGTGCCTTCACAACCACATTTCAAGAACCCTAACCTTTCTCGTGAGCTGCTCCCATGAATACCGAGGATGTGAGCAGATCTTTTTGTAGATGCGATGCAGCGGCAGCATGGGACTGGTCCTGGTATTTGATTTAATTTGTAGAGTTCCTGTACAGTTTTTTATGCCTTGATGCCCTTTTATAGTCCCCTTTCTGAACCTCATGGCTCTACTATTCCGCCTTGATTCCATCAAAGTTTGATCAGGTGAGATTTGCTTTACTAAAGTAGGCCCAACTGTTTCAATAAGCATGTCGATCATAACACTGTAACTCATAACACTGCGCATGTTTTGTGCATGCTAAGGGGACTCGTAAGTAATTATGCATGTGCCCCTTCATGCTAAAGATGGATTCTGCATTCATAAGTAGCGGCCTGGGCACCCCCCATGGAGTTGGCATCCAAATGCCCACATGCTAAGTGTGTACAAACTTCATCTAAATTCCTAAACCTCCCGATGAATGCAGTCTAAATAGGCAGACACTTTTGCCAGTAATATGTCGTAAAAGCAACGTATCATCTGGGGTTATATACAAACATGTTTAACTGCTTCCTGATCTGCGCAGCCAGAATAAAAGAATCATGCATAGCTCGGAACAAAAAAATGTGGCATGCGTCAAGTGTTCAAAGCAGTGACCCAACTTAGTTGACCAATACATTCTTGATTTGCAGAATGTTACGTTATAGTGTAAATCACTTGGATTTCTATACAGGGTGTTGAACTTTCGATTCTCCCCAAAGCTGATGAATAAATTTCAATAGTTTTTATAGCAGCTGCTATTTTAGTGTTATCCAGATCCGCCATAAACTGGCAAGCCAGTTCAGATATGGGTGCAAGAGTGTCTAAATTACCTGTGCTCCCAAAGGACAATTGTCATGCTCTTCTGCAAATGCCTCTATTACATTTGGTGGGAGCATAGGAAATAGTGCAGTGTTGGTGAGATGAAGAGCATTGCATTCTGCATTATAGTCTTCCAATTTTCTTTCCCTTTCCAACAGAATTTCCTTCTCTCTATTTTCAGCATCAATATCTTATTGCATGGGTTCATGCATTGGGACATGTACTGGCTCCTCTATATCTGTATTTTTGGTGCCCAATCCCATGGCCATACAGTTAAATAATGTGTTGCCCAACACTAGTGTTTCTGGAGCTTGTTCTTTCTCCTTTTCAATCACTCTAGGTGCAGGCCTAGCAATTTGTTTGTTTAACTCTGTTCTTGACCATTTCCACCATATACTTTTCAAAGAGCTTGTCAATGACAGTGTGATAATTTTTTTGAAATTCCATTTCAACCTGTGTTTTATCACAGATCAGCTCTTGCATGTTGTATACACCACATCAATGATGTTGCAGTAATTATTTGGCCCGCATTTCATCTTCTCTGACAGTACGAAAAGCCAATCACTGACCAAGATAAGCAATGGCAGAAAGTCTGCAATCAGTAAGGAGCAGCTCAAGCTCGATCATTCTTTTATGCATGCCTTCATCATTAAGGCAGCATATGATGGTTTGTACGACTTTGCTGGGGCCTTGGCATCTGAGAATAGGAAAATCCAGCTTTCTCGGAATGCCATAAGCAAGCATACTGCAACCATCGCTACAACTATCTCTGAAGGTAATGCTTGGAATTCAATTCGGACTCTAAAGAAAAAAATGCCCATGATAGCATTACCAATGTTGTTGTCATTCCTAAACTGCTTGTAAGAAGTAGTGGCCTGCATCCCAGCCTGCCTATCAATAATATGGCCACTATTAAACAGTGCAATAAATCGATTCTACACTTGTTGATGCAGCTAACCCTAACTCTATTTAGCCATCTCTATTAGTTGGCAACTGTACTATGCTTGGTAAGTATGGATCCGGCACCTTGTTAGTGTTCAACTTCGGACCACTCCTGCTCCTATTTGACTAACCATATACAATTGATAGAATGCTCAAAATAATCCAACGCAGTGCAACACATACGCAAAGTTGCAAGCACAACCCCCATCCATGAACTTCCGGTACTCTCCATATCTGCAAAGTATTCTTCCAGTTATACTGCAAAATGGTGGCTGCTGAAAGAATGGGTCTGAAGGCACAATGACTTTAAGAAAATCCATGGCTATGGCTGGGGATATCAAAGTGGGATGGGATCAGTATTTTTCTCGCTGGATTAATCTATCAAAAATGAAACTGGCAATCCACAAATTGAACTAAGAAAGGAAATGGAACCAGAAAGACAAAAGTCATCTTTGCTAGACTAAAATTATGAAGAATATGATGTCTGAATGAAGTTGCAACAGCGGCAGCATGGGATTGGCAAAACCATCGAGCATATGCATCAAGGAGATTAAATCCGAAGAGCCTGGAGGCGGGTTGGATGAGAAAAGAGAGAGCGTGAAACAAAACCATAAATCTAATGAATCAACCTAATTTCATGAAAGATTTCCAGTATAGAAAAATAACCCTAATAATCAAACGGACCAGTTTAGATTAAATATCTGGAGGAGACTTGAAAAGAGCACCATATTGAGCAAGTAAAACATGAGTGGAAAAGACAGATGAAAATGTGCAACATAAGACATCTATCTCAGATCCTTTTTACTGAGGGCAGTTGTTTATCTTCATTTTCCTTGAGTCAGACTTCAAAAACAGCTTTGCACTCTCATCAATATTTTTACACATGCTGCAAAACAATCTCCCAAGGCTAGTAGATCTGGTAAATTTAATAAGGCATAATAATCAACATATGGTGACATTGACGACCCTTTCTCTTTAGTGGAACTATCATGTTGAACATCGCCCATATTGACAATCTCCTTGCAGAAAAGTAAAAGCAGCTCATATACAACCTTTTAAAGTAATTCAGTAATGTTGCTGCGCGAATGGAACTTTCTGGCCCAGGATATGCTTAAACAGAGAACAAAATCATGATGAGAGTGCGCTTTAGAAATACCTGCAGCAGAAAATGGAACGGCAGTCGAACCTACACGCTAGCTCTTCCCATTCGAGTTTCGGTTCCTTTAATTCTAGAAATACAGATATTGAACCGGAAGAGCAGCTAGCCGAGGAGACATTGCCATGGAAAAAAAAACGGTTTCTCTTCTAACGTGGAGGTAATCAACGAACAAAAAAACCCTAAAAAAATTCAACGCACAAGATTGCGCACAGACTATCGTAAAACGCCATTATTATTATATATAGATTTTGGCTTTGATATTATATAAATTATCGAATAAGGGCTCGCATGAAAACAGACAAAATCTCCATTATCCCATTTGTTTCATTCGTCCAACTGGCTCCATGTCACCCATTTTTTTTTCCATGTTGCCCCCTGTTGTCTATTCATTTCATTGGCTTCATCCTTCCAAAACGGTTTCATCTACAAAACATTTTTTGCCTTAGGATCTTGTTGTTCCCTTGCTTCTCTTACCTTGACTATCCTCTTTAATCCCATTATAAGTCCATTGCGCCATTTCTTTCCTTAGTTGTCTATATTGGTTCGTTTTGCATTAGTATCTCATTGTTCCATGACTTCTCATGCCTCGGCTATCCTCTTTGACACCGTTAACTCCATTGCACTATTTCTTTCCTTAGTTATCCATTTTAGTTCCTTCAGTTTTATTTTGTCGCAGTATATCATTGTTACTATCCTCTTTGACCCCATTAACTCCTTTGCATAATGTCTTTTATGTCTTTACTTCTATATGCCTCATTTTCTCCACTTTTTTGCTTTACTCAATTTATCCCATTGACTCCATTACTTCACTCTGCACATCATATTTGTGCAAAGTTACCCCCTTTTGATTTTTTTACCCCCATGCTTTTGTTTGCACCATTGTATTGCTATCATATACAAATGCTTAAGTAAAGAAATGATGAATATTTACTTCTCTTTGAAAATGAACTATGCAATATGTATTTTCTCATATCTCTATCGTCATTCTAGCAGTGGCTGCAGTTGGTCCTCAAACAAGGATTGCTGGACCATCTTCAAGCTAGGTTTGGCATTTCTTCTATTCTTGATATATAATTTTCTTTTCTGCTTGATTGACTAGAAAACTTGCCCGGCATGGAGATTTAGCTACTGATGCAACAAGTGCAAACTTCTATTATGGATCATTTCTGGTTTCCTTTATTCTAGAGTGATTGGAAAACTGTTTCGTCGTGATTGCAAATTGATAAATAGATGCCATGATATTAAGCCATCAAGACTCGAACTCAATTTTTCTAATGGGCCACAAAATTAAATCTATTTTGAAGGCAACCTAGCCATCTTAGCGAAAACCAGTTCCCACAGAGTATAAGAATATAAGGGGAATGGCAAATTATATTACTGAGGTTACCACATGGCAAAAGCAGGTCGTGTAACTACCTAATGGGAATGTGCCTAAGGTGGCTAAAGTGTTTAAACTACATAGCCTTCATTTCAATCTTTACCATGTTTTATGTTATCATTTTAGATTATTTAGTACCACGCGTCTTATTTTTTCCCTTTTCCTAGCTAGTTCTTTTCTTGCATTCGCTAAACTTTGCTCGTTTTGTTCCGTTTCATCCGTTGTTGTATTAGTAAATTCAATCTCACGGTCTCACATTGTTCCTTTGATCATATCTGCTCTTGTTATCTCATTTGCTCCTTTAAACAATTTTCTTCTTCATATTGTTGTCCCGTTTTCTTCACTTTTTGATTGTTTATTTAACCTCTTCAATCATTTTAGTTCTTTTATTCCTTATTTGTCCTGTCTCCTTCTTTCGCTCAACTCTCCTCTTAATTCGTCTTGGTTCTTTTTGCCCAGTTATTTTCCAAGCATTTCAAAATTTTCTACCCCCAGCAAGGGGTACCAATTCGTACTCAGTATTTTCAAAGAGCTCAATGAGGACACCACCTCACTTTCCGCCCATTGGTTATATCATAGGACCCATCCTAGAAATGGTAGTTTCTAGTCAAATTATATAAGGATTCAAATAGATAGATTTGCAATTCCATAATATGTTTGTAACTCTAGCTCTTATAAGTTATAATACCTAATCTAGGTACCTGCAACCATAAAGTTTGCACAATCCTTTGTGTATTGCTGGAGGGTATTCAGGCATTGGTTGGGCATATGATGTTTAGGGAATCTTGTATTTCAGATCGTATAAATACCAAAGTTGAGGTGCTTATTGCTAATTTTTGACATGCTTAATATCCTGAGTCTTTTGGAGTTGTTTTTGCGTGAATTGTCGAAGGAATGGATTTGATTCGGCCAGAAGTAGAAAGGGGGCTAGTCACGATACGAGCTTCAAGGCATGCCAACTCTTCTGGGCCTATTACAGTTGCCCATTTTGAAGTGCCATTGCAGTGATGGAGCACAGAATGAAAACCCAAAAATAATGTGCATCAGATTCATACTAAGCGATAAAGATTTATCTTTGGGTGCGCAAACTATATCCATTCATGTTTTCTTTGATTCATGGATTTGGTAGGGAGGGATTTCGAGCTCCAGGAAGGAATTTGGCAGGGCTTTTATAATTTCGGCTGCCATGGCAACCATTGATCTTAGAGCTTAAGGTTGCTGGAACATTTATGATTATGAATGCATGACTATTTGTTGGTTTTCGAAACCAGAAGTGTGATTGAAGGGCATGCGAAGGACATTGGGGCCTTACCGCTGAAGAGAGAGATTCTTAAGACTGACGAATGTTACCTTTTGGATTGTTGACTTGAGACATTCATTTGGTTTGGACGTAGAATTTGCGTTCCAAATCCTAATTGATAAATTTGTGGTTTTAGAATCTCGGTTTTGGCAGATCGAAATAAATCCTATCATTTTTCTTAGCAAGGGGTTTCCTTTCAATTCAATTCGGTGCCTTGGGCAGAGAGTCTTGCAATTTAGACTAATTAGCATTTAAGCTTAACTAGACATGTTTGTCCTTTTTATATTTTGTAATGCTTGCTTCATTACTTTGTCGAGCTTCGGATTCCGACAGAGCTTAGAGTTTTTTGGCTATGGCAGGCATCCAAGGAAGAGATCCAGGGATGAGTGATGTAAGAGATGCTGGACGTGTCCAAGGATTGAAAGCCGGCCAGGACTGGTATGCCGACCATGTAACACAACGAAAAAGGTGCTCCAATACCCTAGAAAATACCCCCAAAAAATACCTATGAAATCCCCCTTTTCTGTCAAACAACAGGGGATAAAATGTATTTTTGGAATCGGGGTATTTGGCCACAATCCCCCTTTTTCTCAATTGCATGATAATACCCTATTAAGCTGGTGTCGCAATCCCCCATTCAAAGAATGGGAATTCATACCCTGTTATCATTCGTAAGAGATAATACCCGGGCATGAAGGAGAAGTGTTGGAAGACGGGGACCGATGGCGCTAGGGTTTCGCGGCTAGGGCGGCGGCAGGCGGCCGCCCCTCTCTTGCAGGACGAACGAAGTCCCCATAGCTTGTTGGAAGAGTGCGTTGGAAAGCCTCGCACTTGCTTCTGCATCTGATTTCGTTGCTAGTTGAAGAAGGTGTGATGTGCTTCATTTTAACAGCCTTGTAGCAGAGGATCTTCCCTGGAGCTCGCCTTAGCTTTAAGAGTTCTTTCTGTCCAAGATGCTGTGGTAAGAACCTCCTTGCTTCTCCTGCAGCTTAATCATATCTGGAAGCCCCTTTGCATTAGCAGGGCTGGATGTGTTGATGCATAGGCTAGGAAGTTATCTCAGTTCCATCTTTATGGCATATGCTAGTCCCTCTTCAATGTTTAAATGTTGTCAGAGTAGTTGTGTGTTGAATAGGCTGCACCCACTGTGGCCAGGCAGTATGGCTGCACTCATTGCAGTCAAAGGTGGATGGGTGCACTCACTGCACCCAGCTGTGACACAGGACGTCTAGTCTGGCTCTTGGTTCTTAAGTGGAAAAGGGGTTGCATGACAGCTGAGGTTTCTTTACGTAAAACAAAACATGAGGGAAATGCCATAATGCAAAGATGCATATTGTAGCAGTATTTACTATGGATGAGCAGGTCTTGAATATTGCAGCATATCAATCTCGACCTAGTTGTTGCAAGAGGGTGATGGTCTTACATGCTTCGATGTTGTCTTCTTTCCTCAAATATGATGGAGTTGGTTTAGAGCTGGATATATTGCAGGAAATGGAGGCCAGACCTTTAGTATTCTAAGGTGTGAGAAGAGGGTTGAATAGTTTCTGCAAATCAATAACTGAAGGTATATAACCCGGGTTGTGCTTCAGGCTCTCATGTTATGGTCAAGGAACTTTTTCCTGTAGTACTGCGCCTTGGGAGAAGTAGGAAAGGTATGCTCTTTGAGTACTGGTATCCCTTCTCCGTAGCTAGCTCTAGTTGTGTCTGTTGGATTGAAGGCAGGCAAGCATCTAAGATTATCGCATCATGCAGTAATGGGTTGGATGTGTGGATGTTCCCAGTTTGTATGGCAGATATCTATGTTATAATGTGAATCTTGGACGGTGGCATGCCTCCCCCGTGTTGCCCTCTTCTATCCCAACTAGGAGGAGGTGTAGCTTCTAGAAGTGGTATGTGACAGGAAATTGATGAGAGGGAAGAGGTCCAGGAGGCTCGTGGTACGGGAGAACCATGGGTTATCACAACTATGGTAGAGTATGATAGAGACAAAACCTAGGCAGGTGGACTGAATGAATTGTGGGGTAATGGACCACCCTTTAGGGGAGGCTTTGATTGATGTCTCTATAACGGGAAGACGGTGAGGATGACTATTCTCCTTTTAGTACCTTTATGAGACAGTGTAGATCAAGGCCGAGTTAACGCGTGGGAAGAAGTTCTCTATTTCTTGTTCTTTCTTAGCCTGCATTTCCGGATCAGCAGCACAGTGTGGTATTGTCTCTAGGTCATTATCAGATCTCCCCTTAATTCGGTTTCTATGGCAGTGCTACTCCCTAGATCTACATCTGGGTTACCTTTGTAAATACTTCCCATCTGGCGACCATGTGCTTTTCAATTCTTCCTATCCAGCCTATTGTGGAGCCTGAAAAATAAGGTCACAAGGCCTTGTACTCTTTTTACTATCAATAGAAAATGAAAAAAAGCTTGCCTACAAAAAAAAAAAAAAAAAAAAAAAAAAAAAAAGAGATAATACCCTGTTCAGGTGATACCCTATTTCAGATCATACCCAAATAATACCCTGTTACAAATAATACCCCATTCCAAATAACATACCCTGTTTCAAATAACGTACCCTGTTCTCTAAATAACATACCGTGTTATCATTCATGAGATAATACCCTATTGTCATTCATAAGAAAATGCCCTGTTATCATTTGTAAGATAATATCCATTTTAAAAACAAGTTGATAAGTAACAAATTGAGAAGAGTTAACCAGTAACAAATTGATAAGATTTCCCATTATTTTCAAAAACAGCAGTAACAACTGATCAAATTTCAAGAAACAAATCTGATACACAAAATTCTACTTGTCCAGGCTATTTCCTAGCAGTTAACTGAGAGTTTTTGCTCAACAAGTACTCTACCACTAAGTCCAACTTCTGTGCTTGTGTAGTTCTCCGAGTACCTATGAACGTTCGCTGCCTTGCTTTGTTCTTCTCCGCCATGAACTTGTTCAATTGAGAATACATTTGATCCACGTTCGAGATTTTCAGAAGGAACATACATACAGCCTCTTTTTCCTTCACACTGTGAAAAGACAACATATTAAAAAGAATGCAAGCATGCTTACTCAAATTTCAGATTTTAAGACTAACTAAATATTAATCACATTGATAGACGTTTTTTACCTTAGCTGCAAGGTGTTCACATGGATTGCATGCTTCTCTTGAGAAGACACAACATTCTCAATAGAATTTCCATTCACTGCTGATTTAGACAAATACGTTCTTAAGCCTTTAAATCTGCAAATATTCATGCTTAGAGTTAAACATAATTGCCCATTTTGAGTTGTTGATGACCAATCATCTCAAACAACTAAACTATAAGGACTGAACAGTGCCTAGCAAACTAGGGAAACCATAAGAACCTCATTCTATACAAGCTATGCAAGACTCATTCCCAATGCTGCATATGTGTCCAAAGCATCAAGATCTTAAGCTCTAACATTTTATCAAAGCTATATTTGATTAACTTCAGTGACATTCTATGCAGATCTATGCCACACCACGTCTTAACCTACTTAAAGAGTAGGATGGGCTATCTCAGTAAAGCCATTCTTTCCATTAAAGCCTAGTTTGCAGATACTCAGTCTAACAAATACCTAAAAAATGCATATCAAGTTTAGAAGTAATCAAAGTTTGACACATGTTGCAAGGCTTTTATCCATGTGCCCTGCCAATGTACTTACCAGATTTAATGAAAGCTCAATACAAACCAGAAGAGGTCCAGTGCAAACTCTAATTTCTCAGATCTTGTAGTATCAAGAGTGTCTCCATTGTACAAGACTTCATCCAACACCAAATACGAGCATATTTGGAAAAGTAAAGTTGGTTACCTGCAGTCAATCAGTCTAGAGTTAGCCTGAGAAGGGTAAACTAGAAAGGAACTGACAGGTAAGCTATAACTTCACTCGGCTTATCGCCCTTTACCAAATAATTATAAGAGCTCAAAAGATTAATCACAATTTATGTAAGCCATCACTTCTTTTATGTTTGTTGTGCTCCATTAGGGCCCATCTGCACAGACTTTGCACCTCAAATATTCGAAGAGCCGCATTCTCCCCATTACATGCTTATACAAACCCGGGTTTAAGCCCGTAGCATTGGGCACTATACACGGTCAAACATTTTATACTTCAGCAACATACAGATTTAAAGATATCTAACTATAATCCTGTCCACAGTTCCCTTTATAAGTATGTTCCTTTGGGACAGACCTGGACCTATTCCATAAATATGTCAGCATTAAATCATCTAAACTAATCATGAAGTATTGTTTTTTGCAGCCAAATCCGCATGCACCAGATTATTGCAACTGCATGACCAGATTATTTAATTTTAAGAAATAGCCAGGCCCTAGTTTAATTCCAGAAGCCTACCACAGGGAAGGAACAGATCAGAAGCCTAAAGCATTAATACACAGGGGTAGACCTAAATGGTTTACACGCCAAGTTTCCATTCCTCCAAAAGGATAAACAAATCATATCCAGAGTTTTTAACTACAGCCACAAGATCATGGGCTTAACAGCCAATTCGTTTCCCTATTCTCAATTTCATACCTCCTATTATAATAATACTGCAGCATGCTTTATTCAGATAGCCATGCTTTAACCCCTTGCCCAATTTCTAAGATCCAATGTACAGATTTCAGCCTTAATTTTCAGTCTATGAGCACCTAAACATGCAATCTATAGTATTTAGCATGGTATTAATTTAATCACTGAAGCAAAGACAAAGAAAGAAAGGTTCAGATATCTAGACTATAATATTACATGGTTAAACCACTGAGGTTAAGAAATCCAAAGATCCATTTCGAAAAAATCTTGCTACGAGAACCCGGTTAGGCCGGATGTGTTCGATCTCCTCGTCGGATGCATTGTTGTCCTCGTTTTTCTCCTCCGGTTCGGTGAATCACCAGTACAGTAATGCTAGGGCATGGTGCCATCATGGTAGGCCTCTCCACATTTTTAGCCAAGAATTTCTTCATTCCATTCGGCCTACTTGGTGCACCCATTGATGCAGGAGGCTCTAAGTTGTACCTCTCCACGATTTTCTCAAGAAATTGCTTAGATGGTCGGGTAATAGACTCCCCTTAAATTCTGCATAAAGCCTTAAGGTCCAGGCCAGCTCTATCAATTAGATCCAATAGCTTGGCTCTGGTATTACCCTTGTTTTGAGCTCCTTATGCCTTTCCCATTGCAGATGTAACAGGCGGACTCAGCTTTGAGCCAATGACGGATGTCAAATATAAATACAAAGGGCCAAATAGATCGAACTTTCCGAGCGATTTTTGGAGCGGGAATGCTTACCTTTTTCATGTCGCACGACTTTTTGTTGCCTTTTTTTTGCCATGGCCAGGCCGTAACTAACTCTGCTCTGGCCCTATCTTTGTCATCATGATCCAGAAGGGCGAAATTTTCCACTATCGCCATCCGGCCCAGATTCTCCACTATTTGCATTTAGGGTCCGATACCAGGCTTGTCGTTGCTTGCCCTAAAACTCATTTTCTGTGAAACCATTGCATTTTTCGTCCCTTGTCTCCACAAGATGTCCACGTCATTATTTTCGTTCCATCGAACCTGTTTCTTTGGACTTTTCATTTAAAAAAAAAAAACTTTCATGTATTAACTCCCATCAGCATGTGCAAGACCATATCTAAGATGTCTCCCATTCTACAGCACCTTGCCAAGTTCATGTAGACCATAATTTCTTTATTTTGCACAAGTCAGTATTTCTAAAGGAAATTCACAATATTTTCCAGGAATGACTTTGTATTGTTAATATTTCTTTTGTAAATTAATTGAATCCAGTGCCCAACCGTTACCCTTTCACAGAGAACCTCAGCACACCCCATTGCTTCCATATGTTTCTTGGCTACATGTATTTTCATTGTTATACGTGCTTTTGGAGTTCCTCCTGCACACACAAACTTAGATCATATCCCCTAATGCACCTTTTGTTCGCCCGGTATACGCGAGATTATATCTCCTATTGCACTTTTTGTTTGTCTGATGCAAGTGCATGTCATGTATCGTCCATGATCCTACAATGACAATTGTTCCTCCATTTGCCCTGCTGCAAATGACCCCATTAAGAAACAGAATAGATCAAAATCTTAGCTTGAATGACCAGGCATACCCAATGTTTCCAATTAATGGGCCAAAGTTTCCAGAAACCTCCTATGCCAAATATTTGCCACAAATTGCCTTAGTACTCACAAATTGCATGTCTGCCACATAAGGAATTTCGACCCTCTCCAAGTGAATGCATTACTCGCACCCAATGAAAATAATATCCAGGGCAATAGATACATCATGAATACGAAACCTTTATCTCTGATTGTGCGAACTGGCAGGCTAGGCATACCATAAATAAAAACCACCCACAAGTCATATGGTTTCACCAACTTGTATATGAGCTGATCCGACCACTTGTATTTTGAAATTATTTTTAATTGAAAATACCCCTTTCCTTGAAAATACCCTGGTATTTATTGCAATTCTCTGTTTGTTTGGTAATTCCCCTTTCATTCAATCCTCTTTTATTTGGAGATACTCCAATCCATTTGCAAATTCGCTTTTGAATCAATCCCCCTTTCTTAAAAATACCCCAGTCCATTTGCAAATTCCCTTTTTGAACTAGTCCCCTTTTCTTGAAATTACCCCAAACCGTTAGCAAATTCCCTTTTGACTCAATCCCCCTTTCTTCAAAATACCCCAATGTGCATTTGTAATCCCCTATTTCTATTAATTCCCCCATTCGGATATGCCCTTTCTGTACAATAATCCCCCATTTCTACTAATCTCCCCCCATACGATATACCCTTTTGTTCAAGAATTCCCTATTGCAAAAAAAATAACCCGAGTCCATAGAGGACAAAGGTGGTGAGAGATAAATGTTCGCCCAAGGCCGCCATGATAAATTTATAAAAATCAATTCAATTCTATGTGTGGCGTATAACGGTAGTCGGTATATCGTTTCTTCTAAACCTTTGCCCTAATTTATCCCCTTCAAACAGCGGCGGCGCTGTTGCGGCCTTGCCATCCGGCGATGGCCTACGATAGCTATGGCCGAGATTTTCCGTCTTCCGGCGCCGGAGCTGGATATGGTGCTAGTTTCGACGATTCTTATGACGAAAGGTCTGAATATAGAGCTTCCCTCGCTTCTGCTCCGAGTGGACAGGAAACCTATGATGCCCCCGAGAGCGTTCCAGATGTGGTGAAGACATTCGTCGTGTTTCTATATAGGCATATTCGCGAGAAAAATGTATATGAAATACATCAAATGTATGAGGGTAACTTCCAGAAATTGAGTGAGAGGTTGTTTAGCACTACCCCCTGGCCATCTGCAGAGCTCATTGCTCCCTATGTAGAGCATGACCCAGTTTTCTGTTTCCTCTACAAGGAAATGTACTTTCGGCACGTCTATGCACGCATGCCTGTCACCTTGGAGCAGAGGATGGAGTCTTGGGACAATTACTGCAATTTGTTTGGTGTCATATTGCATGGCAATGTGAATATGCAGCTGCCTAACCAGTGGCTCTGGGATATGGTAGATGAGTTCATTTATCAGTTCCAATCCTTCTGTCAGTACCGTGCTAAACTGAAGAGTAAGACGGAGCAGGAACTGGCTGTTTTGAGGCAGTATGATGAGGTTAGTATCTAAGTTGGATGTACTGCTACATTGGTCATTGCGATTTTATGTTCTTGCGGTATAAGATTTTCATTTTTTTTTTTTTAATTTTTTGAATCTAATTTAGTTTGCCATTTTCTGCAACCTTACAGGTTTGGAATGTATTTGGTGTGCTGAACTTTCTACAAGCATTTATAGACAAGTCTCAAATTTTACAAATTCTAGAGGATGAGAAAGACGGAAGCGTGACTTTTACAGCAACAGATGGCTATGATTATCATGGTGGAAGCAACGTTTTGAAGGTCTTGGGTTATTTTAGTATTGTGGGGCTTCTGAGAGTGCATTGCTTGCTTGGTGACTATCATAGTGGTCTCAAGATTTTGACACCAATTGATACTAGTCAACATGGAGTTTTTGCTACTGTGGTTGGATGCTATATCACTGTTATGTACTATTATGGTTTTGCCAATCTCATGCTGCGAAGGTGAGTACTATCATTTTTGAAATATAAATTCGTTGGGGTCTTCTCATATCAGCTTTAACTTACCATTTGACCATTTGACCATCCTTGTGGAAACGCAGGTATGTTGATGCGATAAAGGCATTTAACCAAGTTCTCTTGTATATCTGGAGGTCAAAGCAGCATCATCAAAAATCTCCACAGTTTGATCAAATCTTAAAAAAGAATGAGCAAATGTATGGTCTCCTTGCCATATGCTTATCTTTGTGCCCCCAGGGGAAGCTGGTAGAGGAGAATGTAAATAACCAGCTCAGAGAAAAATATGCAGATAAAATGCAACGGATGCAGAGGGGTGATGAGAGCCTTTATGACGAAATATTTACATATGCCTGTCCAAAGTTCATAACCCCTTCGTCACCCAATTATGAAGAACCATTGGTTAACTACAACCAGGTACTCTATGTTTCTGGATTTGTTTAAATTTACCAGTTTTCCTTATTTGACACTCAACATGTTCATGGCTTCTTTGCTAGGATACATATCGGCTACAATTAAAACTTTTTCTGTCAGAAGTTCGCCAACAACAACTTTTATCTTCAATTCGAGCATCCTTGAAACTATATACCACTGTTTCAGTTGCAAAACTTGCTTCTCTGATGGATGTTGATGAGTCAACATTAAGGTATCCTAATGCAAGTTTTATGCAATCATATGCAAGCTGTGTCTAGCATCTTAATTTTTCTTGGCTTTAAAATGTCTGTTGTTCTAGGATGGCTTTGTTGACATACAAGCACAAGACACATGTTGTTGATCAAGATGGGAGTATAGTATCAAATGCAGACATTGATTTTTACATCAGTGAGGTATTTTTATGTGGTCAATCATTAATCCAATAATAAAAAGTGAGACAGATTTAACTTCGAGGTAGACAGATTTTGGTTTTTCGAGGTAGGCGGTAGTCTGGTTAGGTTTATACTTTTGCGTAACAGCAGCCTGAGAAGAAAGTATAGATAATTCATGGAAAACTGAGTACTTGTTTTCATTTGGCAGGATATGGTGCATGTTGCAGAGCCAAAAATGGCAAAACAGTTCGGAGACTACTTTATCCGCCACATTATAAAGGTAGTAACATTCAACTTCAGATGGTTCCTTATATCTTGTTTGTCTTTTCTTGTTTCATGATGGATATTTTCTTTCTTACATACGTCTTGTCAAAAGCTGCATTTATACGTCTGTGTTCTTTAAGAACTGTTTTGGTTTGATAACAACAGATAATATATGTAATTAATGGTCATTTTTTGGTTTTAGTTTGAGGAGGTAATTAGTGATTTGGAGCGTACTCAATTGGAGTGAGAATTCCAGTTCCATTCAAATTGTCTGTTATGCTTCTTTCTAGTTAGAGAAGCTGGTAGACATTTTCTGTTGGAGGCGCAGGCGATGTTTTTGCTTCGAGCTTGTACACTTGTGGCGGGCATTTAACAATAGAGAAATTTACAGCTATCTAACGTGGTTCCATTTTTTAAAGGGCAATAAGAACGTTAGCATATATTTTTTTACTGATTGAAGTATCAAGTATGTATTTATATTAAAAGTTAAAGATATGTATGTGAATGAAAAGAACATAAAAGTTAAACTAGTTGTTGCAATGCACAAAGGGTTGCCCTTTGTATTCCATCTTTTTGAGGAAAAAGCACCGCTCAGAAATTTGAATATCTGGTCTAATAAATCTGCGAGCTGTAGTTTTTGTAAAAGAATTGAAACGGAGTGCAACTGCAGAAGGCATGAAGTTTGGGCGTTTAATGTCTAATGCATGTCAATCGGCTCTCTAGTCTAAGGATTGCCCCAACCCTGCCTTTCCAATTAAATTGACATATCTTATACAGATGAAGGGCTTAATATGTTTTATTCATATATAGTTTGCCCAATTCGTTTTGCGTTGAGAAAAGGGTATTTTGGCAATGGTTAGGACTAAGATTTTGGTATGGTATTGTGTAGGAAAGGGTATATTTAATTTTGAGGAGCTTAATTGGCTCAAGGAATGAATGGTCACATTTTCTATTTTGGTGTGTTTGTGGATGGATTTTTCTTGCCATGGGTAGAAAGAAGAAAGGTATTTTACGTGATGGCACCCATAACCCATGTGTATATGTGATGGCACCCATGGGCCAGACTAGGGCATGGATGATGTGATGATGTGATGCTGCTTCCTATTTGCGACTTGGGTTTTGGCGTCAACACATTCGGTGAAGTCATGATTCCATGAGCATTGGTGAAGCCATGCACATTCGGTGAAGTCATGATTCCATGAGCATTGGTGAAGCCATGAATTGGTGAAGCGGAGGTAAGGGATGATATTGTGGGGCTCTGGTGAGGCCGTGACAGCCCTCCAGCCAGGAATACCTTGTAGCAGCACAAGCTTCATGCCAATGGCTTGTTTTTTTTTCCATTTCTTTTGAGTCATTTTTTTTAAGCATTCCGGAATGGGAGATGAGAATTGGCAAGACGAATTGGGCAAACTATATGGGGAACGGCTCCCTGCTTCAGGATGGGATGCGTACCACAGGCTGGATGGTAACCATTGACAATTTTGGTTCTTGTTTGTGTTTCTGTTGTTTTAGACAATCTTTATTTCCTTTGGGCAAGGTGGGGATGAACCATTGCGGCCCAGGACTAGGAAGGGCAATTCCGACAGCCTGCCCAGAACATGCATGGTCTGCGGACATTTTCTTTTATTTGTGTTTTCCTGCCCTACGACCATGAGTTCGATCGAGACCTTAGGAAATTGCACAACATTTTTTTTTTCCCAAAAAGATGCTGGCCGCCAATCTGGCATCATACACAGGATATATTCCAGATCCATGGTTGGCATTCAACCTCACAAGAATACCAATAAACATAGCAAAAAGAAAATATAATAAAACATTAAATAAATGTAATCTATTTACTATTAAGCGCTTAATCCTTCTTATGTAATGCAGTATCCAGTTTCTGTTCTCGTCAAATTTCTTCCTTAAAAATTATGATCGCATGACACGTTGCATTCATGGCATTTATGGCGGGTATCAAGACAGATTTCAGATCTATTATGACCTGAATGTGTCGAGAAGCTACGGTTCGAAGCAAAATTAAGAAGGAAAAAATAATTGTGAGAAAATTTCGATGGATGCCACGTTATTGATCTTATCGGCTTCTGGAGGACTTCACTCCATTGAATGGTCTTCCTCAGGCTCTGCTTTCTCCAGTTTACCTACTCCATTCCGGCGATCTCTCTGTCTATGGCATCATTATGGTAAAGTTTCTTTCTGGCATTGGGTCTTCCTGATGGTTCTTTGCTGCAAAACTAAAGCTTATGGGCGGTCTCGCCTTTGACATCATGCCATACATCTTCTGTTTGGCATTAATTCTTGATTTCGAAGGTGGTTGATCCAAGGTCCATACTTTTCCAAACAACTAATAAGCTAATTCCTTCTAGCACAAGTAATGGGATGTGAACTATCATCTGCGAAGTCCAGCAGCGAATCAAAACTGATTATTGGGCAAGGCTTCAAATCTAAACCTATTGGCATTTAGTTTGGCTTGAATGCCATCGATTTTATAGCTTGAAGTTTGGCATGGAGGGTCTGCATTGCCAAATTCTCAAACTATCCCATGCTACCTAAAAAAATGAATGTCCTGCCATCATCAGAGCTTTAAAAGCCCTGTTCTGTGCGAAGGTTGCAGAGGCTTCCACTCTGCAGATTCATGCAGTTATCTGGTATGTACCTATCTCGCCTTTCCCATCATTCTAAAAATCTGATACAGAACAGGAAACGACTCTATTCTTCCCTGTTTTGTGCTGATCAAATTCACCTTGCCACTATTGATTTTCCCTTTTAATAGCTCGAAACTACAGTCTTTCATGCTGTCTTGAGTGAAGCTTTTATATCTGATTCTGGTGTAGCCCTTAACCGTCCTCTGCTTTTCTTTCTCGTGGGCATGGCTTAACGCTCACCAAAATGGCATGGCAGATTTGTGGGAAAGAACTAGGTCGGAACTTAGCTGCTATCCAAGGCCAGTAGAATCGGACTTGGGCTCAGGGTACTGGGCTGGCAGCAAGGTAAATCATTGTGCACCTATTCTTGATGCAAACAGGGTGCAAATCAGAAATTCTAATTTGAGTATTGTTCTCAGGTTTTGAGAAGACTCATAAAGAATCTGTCTTCAAACCCACGACCATCACCATCTTTGCCCTTGCAAATCCAATTTATTTTTGGAAACCTTGTTAAGAATCCATTCAGGAAGAAGAATCGAAGCTTTGCCCACGTGAAAATAAGGAATAGGAAGTTAAAAGGAAAGAAAGTGGGTGACAAACCTGCGAAAAGGAAAAGGAAAAATTCAGGACAAATCTGATGCTTCATGCAGAGAAGAATTTACAAAATCCTCGCTCAAGCAACAGGCTCCACCAGAACTGGAAGAGCCAACTCCACACTGACAGGTGTAGGTTTGTCCTCCCGACTTGTTGAGATCCAATGGGCTCTTTTTTGTATTATACTGAAATGTTACCCTTTGTCCACCCAAATGTTAAACTCATGCTCTTATTGTCTCTACCTAAAGATATAAAACATGCCGAGCATTGCAACAAATACAAATCTGAGAAAAAAGAATCTCCATTGAAAAATAGAATGTCAAACAAAAATTAATATCTAACGAATTGAAGCATGATTAAGAGAGCCAACAAAAATAGGCCAACAAATTTCTTGCACATTGGTCTTCAATTGATGAGTTAAAAATGTTGGCATCTCACCCAAGCCCAACGATGCCAGGGCCCAACATTGCCACATGATAAGGCAATTTCTTATTTGCATTTACTTTCCAATTTTCTTTTTTTAAGAGGCCATGGAGTATTACTATTTTTATTTCTCATGTGTGGGGTGCATCTTCGAATCTCTTGCCACTTCAATTATTTATGCTCAATTATTCATGCCAACTATAAAAGAGCATGTATATCTTGGTTTGGAAATTTTTTGGCCAATGTTATTTTTGCACTTACCAATCTTCATTGTGAACTTTCAAATCCACCTGGATGTTTACATTCCACATGCGTTTGCTTTGTTCCCTATAACATTTTTTTTTTTTTTTTTTTTTTTTAATCACACTCATACAGTATCTTAACATTAATAACCTCACATTTTTTACTCTTTTATGACCTTCAACACTGCTGACTTTTCCAGTCAGTTGGCCTACTTATAGGTGCTTCTGTGCATATGTATAAAGGATTGAGGCTCTTTTGATTGTGGACCTTCACACTGACGGTCAATGTACTGGGTAGAGCCAGACACTAGTTCCCTTTGCCACCAAGTCCACTTCACAAAAATCTCCTATGCGGCCTCGCTTCTAAATTTTCTGGAAAATCCCCATATTTGTAGTTGATACTGGGTTCAAGTTTTGGAAGACTTGAACTGAGACCAAGCTTGACGTCACATTATTTTGAACTCGCACAAATTTGACAAAAAGAAATGTTCGCGACTGCCTTGGCCGCTGCGTTAAATTTCTTGTATGTTTTATTCATAATTGGGCTTTCACAAATATTAGCATATAGTTTTTGGTCCTTCATACTCTAATCACACATTAAAAAAAAAAACAGAAAAACATCCAGACCATTGGATCAAATTATTGCCATCCCAATAAAAAATATGAGCCATACACATGTCAAAATAGATAACTTGCATTACAAAACATTACAGTAGCCACCCAAGTGGCATGAACACATGGCCATCCAAGTGGCACAGTAGACAAGAATCTAAGAAGAAAAACTGTAACACCATAACAGGAACACATATAGCAAACATATATACAACATATTGAAAAGCAACCAAGGAAGTCGACTTCAGCCTATTGGGATGAAAAACCCCAATAAAATTCTATCTGCAAGGGATAATGATGAGTTCCCTACAATGGAGAAAGAGATTCCATTAAATAGAAAAGAAAAGTAAAAAAAGAGATTTGGCTATTTCAATGCTGCCAGAAGAGCTTCAACAAGTACTACTTCAACATCTAGAAATTCTAACAAACAGATGTCTTCTTCAAAAGAGAAGGACATTGATGACAGCACAGCTAATATTCCCACTGCAAATAGAAATCCTAATAAACAGATCTCTTCTTCAAAAGAGAAGGACATTGTGGACAACACAATTAATATCCCCACTGCAAATGGATATCCAGAAAAGGCTTTTTGCTCCAATAGTTTCAATATTCTAACTGATTTAAACGAAGATTTCTGTGCAGATATAGATGAGCCAAATGCTTTGTATTCTGAATCTAATAATCCTGTTGTAATTTCCAAATGTATGAGCTCGGCCAAACCTTCCACTATCCAACCATTATCTGACCTCATTGATCTTGTTGACCTCTCTTCTGAACCTCAAACATACCTCAAGGTCCCTATTGAAATGAATCAAGTGTGTATTTCCCAAGACATTGCACTCCAAATGGCTGAACTACAGAGAGAGTTGGAAAGACAATCAAATATTATGGATACCACAAGTCAGAATAGAATAGTTGATATAGAAAATATGGTTGGGAATCATATCATCCAAGCAAAGAATTCAAGAAGTGGATCAGATATACAATCTCAGGACACTGAAATAGTTATGGTTCCTAACACTCAAGATATGTCCATTTTAAATAGCAATCCATGCTGCAATGAGATTCAACATTTGGAGAAGCTTAATTCCAGGGTATCTGAACTTTTACAAACATGATCTGGATACAAGCTTTGACTTTAAGGAGGCAGAGAAATATCTTGGACAACTTGACACTTAGACCAATGCCTATGAGGGTTATTACTGGAAATCTAAGAAGCCTAACAGATTATTTCCCAAGCTTGAGGAATTCTCTGTCAAAGAGATACAATGGGCATATGAGCAAGAGCACTTATCAGATGATCAACTTGTTTTGGTTGCTTGAAATGAATCACATGAATATGACAGATGGTCAGCTTGAGTTCTACAGGGAATGCTACTACTATCACAGGGAAAAGGCAGATCTATATGCAAATTTGCTGCTCTTGATGGTTGCTTTTTGTGTTACAGACCTGTTAAAGGCATTGGATTGGGGAAAACACACAAACTTCATCCTTCAGCCATCCTTCACTGACCATTTCGCCTACCTTAACACTTACAGTTTTTGACATATCATCTTTCCTTTATATTTGTTTTCTGTATACAGATTTGGCTCATTTGTATCTCTACAATTCTTCACGAACACATCGGAATGGAGAATTTGGGCTACAATTAGGTTGAAGACACCTCGGGAACCAAATTATGCTAGTTCTAAATTTTAGTGGTGGAAATATTTGAGACAATCATTACCTCTTTTTCTGATTTGTTGCTCAAATATACGATTATCTCCTTTGTCATCACAGCTTTTAAAGGACATGGTTTTTTGAATCCTTCTTGGATCATCCAATTATCCCTAATGTACTTTGTATTCTATAATTAATTGAAAAAATATCTCTCTCTTAAAAAAAAAAAAAAAAAAGGCCTTGGGATATGCCTTGGTTTTTTAGTAGCTTCAAGGTTGTAAGTTGTAAATTGACTTAGTATAAGTTGTTTTTTTTCCTTTTTTTTGTGATCTTAAAAGGCAATTTAAGTTGCAACAACTTGATATTTAGTGAAAAAAAAAAACTTATATTAATTTTTTAAATTGGTTACAAAATAATTTTTTCTGAAAGGAAGCATAAACCTTTTTAATCTAACCCTGCCTCCAAATTCTAATGAACCCCTCTTCACCATGCCATAAGTCTTACAGACTTGGCCGATGCTGGGTTTCCAAACCCAGCATCGGTGGGATATAGTGACGACAACCCTAAACCTGAAATTGCTTGCATTATCTTTCCAAAACAGAGCAGAAACAGAGCAAGAGAAAACAGGGTTGATGGTATAACAGTGGTATGTCAATGGTAGACATGGGACAAAACATTGTACAACCAGTTATGGACCATCTGGACCAACTGGAGTGAGAGTTGGTGGAGAATTTTCACAGGAATAAAAACAACGATGTTTTCATGAAGTTTACATTGACTGAGGGCAGGCACTTCCAATGCCCATTGCACCTTTCCGAGGAAAAAGATACTCATCTCCCAACAATTCAGATTCATGAGAATATGATGGAGCTGAAAAAATATGTCATTGCAATTTGGGCATTGGAGAAACTGCTGAACGAGTCAGATATCTGGAAGGACAACTCATTCAAACTGACCTTTCAATTCTGCCTTGAACAGAGGCAGATTGTTTGTGATGGCATCATAATGACTCTTATCGAGCGAACTCATTGGGGTGTTATTCACCTTGATGTGATATTCTCAACACTTCTAGAGCCATGTGCTGAGGACATTGATTTTGGTGAACTGTACTGAGGATTAGATGTTCCTTTTTAATAGCAGCTTATTTCAGATTATTTTTTATATGTTACATTAAGTGCATTGTACAATACAATATTGTTTTACTAAAACTTGTATCCTTAAAAAAAATGTCTCTCTTTTTTATTTATAATGTACAACTATTACAATGTACAACTGTTACAATACTATAATATCTTTTTAATAATTTAAAACTGTTACAATGTCTGGTGGACAGGAAATAGAGATTGGTCATCAGGTAGTGAATGTGTTGTACTTTCATTACAATAAAGTTGTTCCAAATACAAACTTGAACAATGCATTACAATCATGTATGATTCACAATCAGAACTTCAGTCCTGTATTATATGGTGTGTTATAAGGTTCATCTTGCCATCCTCATTGCCACTGCTAGTCAATATCAGAACTTCAGTCAAGAATTCAGTAATCATGGACAGTTCAGAATCAGAAATATCAATTGCCTGTATCACAAATGGAAGGATCAACATGTTTTGTTAAAGTTTCAGTGCAATAATACTGATATAACTTACTTGTTCTGCTATAATGTCTACTCCATTGTGTAGTCCTCCCAAAAACTTGCTTATAAAACAACAGACCGCTGGCCCGCACGAGTATCCATCCACCTGTATTGACCTTCTAAAGATTTTCTTTACTTCCAGTTGGTTGCGGCGTTTAGGTATTTTTGTAGATTCTTCACAAACCTGCAGAGGAAAATCAACATCTTTAAGCATGCAAAAAATTCTGCTGGGTAAATATTACGACACAATTACAAACCTTTGCACCGGCTCTATCCCTGCGAAGAGGCCCATGCTGCCAAAATAGTAGATGCCTGGTTCATATATTTCAGATCTTGCCCCAACACCAGCAATGAGGTACATAGTCCAGTGGTGACCATGAGATGCAGGAATGAACAGGTATTCATAGACTTCAAAATCTATATCCGATATGAATCCCACTACTTTGTTATTTCTTCTGTTCAAAATCGAGTAGAAGAGTGGATCGAAGAAGTAACAGAGAGTGGACACCTTATGTGTCTTCACAAAATGATTCATGCACTTGCAATTATATGCAAGTCAATGGACTCAAATGAAGAACAATTAGCATTTGAGGACCAACCTTATGTAAAGATCGATCAGCTGATCGTTGTACCAAGAACCAGCTTTAGTTAGAATGCTTGTTTCTGATGTTCCAATGGTAACATGTTTTCTGCTACCATCAAATACATCCAAAGGAAGCTTTACCAGTGATGACAACCTGCTCGATGCCATCTTCTTGGATCTGTAGGCCAAAGCAAACATGTATTCACAAATAGCATCCATAGCATAAGAACTTGAAGACAACAGTATCAAAAAGTCAAAATTTAACAACAAAGTTTTATTCATTGCAATCAATGTCACATAATCATGTTTTGATCTCCTGTATCTATTCAACAGCTTTAAAGCTTTCTGAGACATTTCTATGTCGTACACATTATACATTGGGTTACTCTCAACATAGCTAGGAACACTATTTCCCTTAAGTAGCCATATCAGCCAATCCCTTAATGTAGTATTCAACATTTGACCATCAACTGTACTTGGATCGAAGGTGTTTGGACAAATGATTATATTTTTGACTTGTCTTGCTGTCGTCAATGAGCAGGGTATTCTCAACCCTAAATAGTGGGAATGCACGGTAAACCTTACTCAATTCCTTCAAGAAAATGGGCTTCATCTTGATTGACAACCCTGTATTCGTGCATTCATCTTGGTTCCATACAAATAGGAACTTTGAAGCCAATTTTGATGTGTCACGGCTGCAAACTATATGCATGTTTTGTGATGACATGTTAGACCATAATGCAACCACGAAGTTATCGAGGCATCAAGACATAAACTCTCTAAATCCCAGCCTTAAAATGATAGTCTTCTGCTTGTTCAACCACCGCAAGTTAACATAGTTCCTTGGTTAATGATATGAGCTCATTCTTATCATATAACCTACCAACAACGCCGTTGAAGTAAAAAATAATGAGAAATTCTGTTGGCCTTGTACTCCTCCTAACGAGAGGTAGAGGCACAGGGCTCGATGACACTTCTGCTTCAACTTGCACTTTTAAAGGAGTGGTTACAGAGAAAGGCTTCTCTGCATAAATATAATAGCTGGAAACTTTTAAATATTGAAACAGTTATAGAAATTGACTGCATGCACTCACAAACACCAACTTGATGCTTTCTGCTCTCTGATTTCATCAGCTTTGTTCTTTTTATTCCTATCTTCTCCCACATTTTCACTCACTGCATGATCTTCAGATTCTGCAACCACTGCGTTACTCTTAGCAGCAACTGTACTTGCAGCAACTGCACTTGCTTGAGAGCACCCAAAAAATGTGACGACAAGATTTATAAGCTAATATTCTTACCTGCCACTAAGGAGCCCTGACCTGGTTCATTATTCTCTCTCATATTGCAGCATTCTACTAGTACAGCTGTATGAAATATATATATAATTCAGACATCATTGCCAAACAATATTAATCATGGATCAAAACAGTACCACCTTTAGATATATGGTCATAAGTTAATGTCTTCTCCTTCACATTTGTTTCTGTTGCTTCTGAGTCAACTGCAAAATCAACAGTCATCAAGCTAGTGTGTAAGTAAAATAACAAAGCTGTAATCTGACTGTTTTACCCCTGGATTGTTCTTCCTTTTCTGCTGTTGTCACATACTTGGATACTTCTTCATAGTTTTTTTCATGTTCTTGTGCAAACTCGTTGCCACCAAAAGCTCGCAACCATGGGAAGGACATCAATGTGTCGACATCTGCAATAACAACACTTCCTTGTATGCCTGCAACAACACACGAATAACTATATAATTCCGAAATTGAAAGGAGATCTTGAATTACAACAGCCTAATGATTACCTCAAATGATAGTTCAAACATGGAATATGATACCGGTGGCTGCGTTCAGCTAACACAATAGACAAAGGTTGCCTCTGCCACTAAAAGGCCCGTCCACAATAGGAACAACCTGTGTCTCCTTCTACTTCTGTTGCTAATGATATAGGCAGTAATGCTGGATCAAAAGGAAAAAGACTTTCATCCCCCTCCATGCACAGCTGAAATCTCTGAAATCTGGGCTCTAGCTCAGATATGTTCTCAATGGCTAGCTTTGTTTCGAAGGCCACATCATCCATCTCCTTCTTGAAAGATCTAATGCCAGGTAAGATTCTTTCATTACGATCCTTCTCCCTCAACCTGTTAATATACATGATACCTGCTATAGTTTCAGGTTGCTTCTTCATGACATCTTCATTTTCCTTGATTTCAAGCTTGACCCTTCCCTTTTCAAGTTCAAGAAGTTCAATTTGAGTTTTCACTGATTCTCTTCTCTATACTGAAGTTTGGCTTTAGTAGCCGGTCTGTAGACTAATGCCATGTATTTAATAAGTTGCAAAAATCTGCAATCAGGGAGATATGTGTTAGTGAGTTGTATCATAACACAATTCGATATATATCATATTTGCTATCATACAACAACACCACATATCATCACACAACACAACACAACATATTATATTTGCCATCACGTTTTTTGTCATACCAACCTTGCTACAACACACTATATTTGACATCATACTTGCCATTATATTTGCCTCGTAAAACAATCATCATATTTGACATCATAAATTGTCACCATTGTTGAAGAATTAGTGGGCAACCATCATAGCAATATGTGCAGCAAGAGCCAAAGCTCGGAGCTGTTCAGCCATAAGAAATCAAGGTTCAGCAACAAAGAACATTCACAAAGGGTATTCTATATCAGGTTGAAAGGAATGCACACGACATGATGGTGCTTGTAAAAATGTAAGACCTTGCTTACTTTATCATCCACCAAGCTCATTGTCATCCTATATTGTCCGTTTTTGTCATGCCATTGTATCAACACCATGAATTGCCTTGTTATATTCACTACCGTCCCACGTTTCCATTGCCAGACCGCTGTACCAATACTAGAGGTTGTCTTGTTAAGATTCCCTTTCATAATTATACCTTCTGTGTTGACAACATAATCTAGTAAGCTACAAGTTGCTTGCACCAACTACTCAGATTAGATTGAATAATGAAAGCACAATGGGTACAATAATATCAAACCATTGTTATATTTGCCCATGTTGAAGCTAATACCTTTACCCTTCCTGGAAATGCACCCAAATCCTTATACATCATTGAACTCAATTTCGTGACTTTATTATGCCTATTTATTGCCTGATGCACAAACCTAGGTTCATTTTTGCCCTAAGCCTAAAACCTTCCCAACCCATTGTCACAGTTGCACTATAATCTTGCCATGTCGCAGTGCACAAATAGCATTTTTGAATCCTTAGAAGCTTCTGTCAGTGTTGATTCCAGAGAACTAGGATGTGGTGCCGAATCCACAGAACTGGGAGCATTAGGTGTGTCCTAGAAGCTTCCATTTAGTTTACAAATTCTGCTGCACTTTAAATTCTGTTGACGCATTTGCTACCACTTAACTATACCTGAAGGAAAAAGGAAAAATAAAATGTGCCTACTTGTTGTTTCTATACTCCTCTAGAACAGGAGATTGCTGATCATTTATGATGGATATAAGCTTCTAAATCCATACTTTTGCAAATCTACCCTTCTCATTTTGCAAAAATTCAAGCTTAAAAGCCTTTTCTCACGGATTAGAGCCCAATTCATCCTTATAAATTTCACTTTCCAAATCCCAAACAAATGCTTTTCGTTACCCTTATTACTTCCATATAATCCCAAACTACAAGGCCCATTCTACACTCCCTAAAACCCCATGCTACAAGGCCCATTCTGCAAATATTCTACCAAAGCACTCTTAATATTATTGCTCCCCATCTCTGCCTTGGAATCTTGTTATATACTGTAGGAATTTCTAGTTGGCTACCATAATAGCTTGGAGGTCTGACCAGTGGGTGGTGATCTATTGAAGCTGAAGTAGTTCATCAATTATATCAAAGCCGAACCAAGAACACCTATTTTAACTCTTTGGCGGGGGATAACGAGGGCTCCAAAATTCTTATCACACTAAATGCCCACTAAAAAGACTTCACATCAGAATATTTTGGACATGGTTTTCACCAGAAATCATTTCAAGAAGTTTCAGATTTGGAATCACTTAGCCTCTTCGGTTAATCTGAATTATCTCTGGACATATATCTAAACATTCAGAGTAATTAATAAGTAAGGAGGGTCTCCGATACGGGTACAGGCGCCCTAACATGGTGGCGCACTTTAATGGTCAAGATCTTCCTATTTGAGCTTTCTTTTTGAACTTTTGGTTCGAATGGCTAGGATCTTCCAATTTTGCTATTTTCATATTTAATAAAAAATCTTTTTTCAGGAAAGATGTTTCGCAAATGGACAATTATCATTGCAAAGAGCTCAGTCAAACCTTTTGTTTGACTACTTATATCTCCTATTCTAACCTTGTTAGGACCAAAAACCAATGCTAGGGCACCTTACTCTGCCATTAGGGGGCAAAAAGGAGGTCAATTTAGGGCCTCAAAACTTTTGATACAGGGCACCGGAGTGGACGATTTCAGGGTCATTCGAAAGTGCAACTAGAAGATTAGAATGAGCTATTGTTTGTCCCCATCTGAGCAGTAGAGGGCTTTCATCAGGCTATTCTGCTCTTAAGTAAGCCATCACTGGGCACTCTCCCTTAATTGAAACTAATGAGTGATTCTTGAATCTGAATTCGACAATATTGGTTAAAATTTTAGCTAGATTTTAGATTTGAATGCACAACAGAATGCTTTTTTTGCTTCAAATTTGTGATAGAAAACCTTGATTCCGTGAGTAAAATCTGTCGATTTATAAATGTAAAGAACCCTAATCTGCAATCTTCGAGCTTTTTCCTCCAACGTGGCATTGATATGGCGGTTCAATGGCTCGACGTATCTTTGTTGGACTTTCTTTACAGGATAGTAATTGCAGAACGAGCCTAAAATATGAGCTCATGGTTCAACTAATAATCCTCAATGGTGCTACCTTCTCTAACTTTTGACCCACAACCTCCTTGCAAAACAATTTACCATTGAGCAGAAGCGTAGTGTTGATTATGGATTTTGGCGGCCCTATTAAGGTTCTAACAAATAAGACCCCAGACACTTTGGCGGCATTGATTAAGGGTCAGTTGGGGTGAAGATAAATGTACCCTGGTTTGGGCTGATCCCAACCTCCGGGATCACCAAATGTGATCCCCTCCTCTGGGATCCCGCCGTAGGATCCCCTCCTCTAGATCCCACAGTCAACTGCACAGTTACTGGGTTACTGCACAGTTTTTGGAGCATTTTTGGCTCAAATTCGAGATGCTCTGTTGTAGCGTCGCTTGACCTACTTCGTCCTCCGCTGCTATCAAATCCTGCTCTCTAGCTGATTTCGACCACCCACGAACAGATTTTATCCGATTCCTTGGAGGATTGAGCGAGAAAAATCCATCAGAAGTAGAAGTTTGCCCTGATTTTCCCTATAAGCAGCACAATTTTTGCGCAGTTACTACACAGTAAGGCATGCATACCGTAGGATCCCATCCTCTGGGATCACATCCCCCAAGGATCCCGACCTTCGGGATCACACCTCGGGAATCCCCGAAGCCAGGGTAAAGATGCTATGTGCCGAGTTGATTGCGGGGCTAACAATAAAATCCCATGGACTTTGGCAGCATCGATTAAGGGTTAGTTGATGTCCAACAATAAAATCCCAGAGATATTGGCCTCATCTATGGAGGGTCCCACAATAAAATCCTAGAAAACCAAACCAAAGATCTTGAGTCGGAACCCCCAATCATTTTGCATGTTTGATTGACAATATTCCAACACCATCTTAATTGCTTAACTAGCCTCCATGTTGTACGGAAGTTTTAAAATAGTGAGCCACTTTCTTGTATTTTCGTTTCCTTTGGATTAATATAGTTTGTAATTTTCTCTTTTTTTTGGATTAATAATCCTCCAATACAGGTATAGTGTCATCTTCGTAGGGCAACATCTGTACATCTGATCTCGATCCAATCCAATAACTGGATATGCTCCATTCTTCTATTAGAGGTCAATAAGGTTCAAACTTTGGAAATTCTAATAAAATTGTTTGTGCGTGAAGAAGGTTCAGATTCTGAAATAATAATTGGATCTAATAAAAATGTTTGTGTGCAGGGCTAATGACAGCATTCTCAGCTACTTGACACTTACATATTAATGCTTCCTTCTAGATATGTTGTAACTTATAGTAAGGTAGCAAAACTGAAACTCTTCCTTGAAATATGTTATAGCTTAAAATTATACATGTCTATGTAATATTCTTTGCGTTCACAGACTGTTCAATCCCATGTAAACCCCAACAAAATAACAAATGCGATTGCGGTGGATCAAAAATAACAAATACCATCGAGGTGAATCAAGGAATTACCAAGCACTAAATATGTAAGCTAAACAAGATCCTTACAAAAGTTTGAGGAAGGACTGTGAGCACTAGCAAGTAGAACGCATTCCAACTTCACACCTAATAACTCAGTGAGTGAAGAGAAATGTTCGCGGCAATGAAAGTTATTCATGCCTTATCCCCCGAGAAAAAATGAAGAAAATATTAGTATAATAAAAAGAAAGAACAAAAAATACTTCCTATTAGCTAGCTTGCCCGAGTGGTCTAAAGGGGGCGACTTAAGATTGCCTGCACTTTTGTGCGAGTGCGCGAGGGTTCACTTTTGTGAGCGTTTAGGTCTTCACAATGTTTGTATTAGCATGCTTGCCAAGGGCCTGTGCTCGATTCTGCCTGCACCTCGTGCAGTATTGCTTCATCCACAGAAGGGTATCAATGGATACTTGAAGACTTCACGAGCAATTGCTGCTCTTTTTTCTGGCCATCTGAAAGTTGAACACCTTTCTTTCCCACGTTCAGTCTGGCACAAAATTATAAATTAGCAGAAATGCCTCCATAAGTTCATCTTCTGGGGTGCATTTTCTTTATGCTTGCAAATAACTCTTGTTGAACCAACCCAATGACGACTTGCTTAATTGATTGATTAATTGATTCGGGGTAGTAAATTCAAGTTTTCATTGTGACAAGCGCAGTTGCTTGCAGAGAAACCAATAAGGCACTGAAGAGTGTCTAGAATATGGCGAATGGTTATGTAATTTCAAAACCTTACAGAGCAATTAAATTAGCTCTTTTCCAATGTTATAGAAGCATAGTGTGCTGTAGGCTAATGGTGGACACAAACTACCTCAATATATTTGGTTCACAATCTCTTTGTTTTGATAATACTTAATATGGGGTCTCTTTAACTTCCATTGTTCCCATGCTGAAGGTTGATGAGTCGATAGTAGGCACCATCAGGGTTCTCAATGAGGTCTTCATGCCTACCTTGCTCGATGATTTGACCATCTTGAATCACTGCAATCTTATCTGCATTTCTGATGGTTGAGAGACGATGGGCTATCACTATAGTTGTTCTTCCTTTCATTAGCTTGTCAAGCGCCTCCTGGACCATGTGCTCAGATTCAGCATCTAATGCACTAGTTGCTTCATCTAAAAGGAGTATTGTGGGATTCTTGAGGACTGCACGAGCAATTGCTACTCTTTGCTTCTGGCCACCAGAAAGTTGAACACCCCTCTCACCCACATTTGTCTTGTATCCATCTGGCAATGTGCTCACAAAGTTATGAGCATTGGCAGCTCTTGATGCTTCAATTACTTCACTTTCTGATGCATTTTCTTTACCATAGAGTATATTTTCATATATACTTGTTGCAAATAAAGCAGGCTCTTGTTGAACCAAGCCTACATGATGACGAAATGATTTTAAATTCAAGGTTCTGATGTCTTTGCCATCCAATAATATCATTCCCGATACAGGATCGTAAAACCTCTCCACTAAAGCTATGATAGAGCTCTTTCCTGATCCACTAGGACCCACTATTGCAAGAGATTGTCCTGAATGCACTGTCAAATTCAGGTTATTGAAAACAAGTACCTCTGGTCTAGTAGGGTAGTAGAAATCTACTCCCCTGAACTCAATATCTCCCTTTATTTCCTTTGCCTGCTCACTGTTTAGATCATCTGGCTCAATTCTGGTTTGCCGATCAAGGATTTTGAAAACGAATTTCATAGCATTATTACTTTGCACAATATCTGGAGTTAAGCTAATTGTTTCTGAGACAGTACGAGAGGCCATAACAAGGATGAAAAATGCCTTTATTACATCCCCAGGATTTGTTGTCCCTTGTTTTATCAGCTTGGCTCCATACCATAATGCGAGACCAAAAGAACATAAGAAGAAAAGTTGTGATATGCCATATCCTATCCCAGCTATTTGTCCTCTAATAAAGTTACTCTGCCCTGGCCTTTCTAGTTCATTAGTGAACAATTCTATCAGTTTTTGCTCAGCATTGAATGCCGCCACAACACGGATATTGCTAATAGCTTCTCCTGCTAACATGTTTGCTTGGTTATGCGCTTTATCTATATCACCAGCAAAGCCCTTCAAAATCATTTTCTGAAAACGGAAACATTTGATAAGAAGGTATTCATACTATTTATATCTAGATTCTTGATCTGTGCAGATTTACTGAAACACTTTTTACCTCAGCTGTGGTGGATGCAACCAATAAGGGTATTGTTGCAGTTAGCACAAGTGCAACCCTCCACTCTGCAGTGAATGCAAGAACAAAAGCTGTGAGAAACAGTGTTCCATTCTGTACCACCATGGAAATGCGGTCTCCCATTGCAGCTCTGACATATGTTGCTTTAGAGGACAACTGTGATGCAATTTGGCCACTGCTATTCTCATCTTGATCAAACCAGCTGATTTCATTCCGTAGTATAGCTGCAACAAAATGTGTTCATCGTCCAGGTTGGAAAAATGAACTGTCTATATGTTACGTCCTTACCTGAAAGCATTTTCTCGCGCACACATTTTGTCAGGTTTTCCCCCACAATAGCAAAAAAGTAATGCTCCACAGAAAGGGCTACACAAAGTCCAACCCCCACAAAAACAAATATGACACAGTTTTTTGTGATCTCCTTCTTCATATGATGGAAGTTCCTATCATAGAACAGATTTATAGTTGAAGCAACAAGGAAAGCAAATACAGGAGTGGTCGCTCCAGCAACCATGGCGCCTATTGTTCCTGCTGTAAGGAAGGGCCATTCTGGTGCATTTAGCTTGAATAGTCTCCAGAAGTATGAGCTGTTTCTGTTTTGATCCTCTGGTAGCTCATTACTGTTCTTGACCTCTAAAGGAGCTGAAGCTGTACTTGGTTGGCGATTCAAAATACTTGTTATTCGACTGAATCGAGCACTTCCACCCCTACTGTCTACACTTGAACGCCTATCAAAAGAATTTCCTCTTGACATCCTGACAAAACAAATATAAGTTCAATGGCTTCTCCATTCAGAAAAGCCAAGGAAAGAGAAATGTTTTGTATGAAATCAACCTGTTCATATCATGTGATCCTTGGTCTTTCAACATCGTTTGCAGCTTAACAAGAGTAGCATATGCCCCACGTTCTCCTTTAGCAATGAGTTCCTTGTGTGTACCGAATTCAATAATACGCCCTTCCTGTAAAACAGCAATAAGGTCTGCATTCTCAATTGTGGATAGACGATGAGCGACAATAACTGTTGTCCTCCCCATCATTAGGTGATCCAAGGCATCTTGGACAACCTTTTCTGACTCTGCATCCAAAGCACTCGTTGCCTCGTCAAGAAGGAGAATAGAAGGATTTTTGAGAATTGCTCTTGCAATTGCCACCCTTTGCTTTTGCCCACCTGAGAGCTGGATTCCATGTTCACCAACCTGTTCCAGTGGAACTATGAGTACCTTATCTATCACCATTGATTTTGAAGTATGGAACCAACCTGAGTACCATATCCCTCTGGAAGTTGGCTGATAAAGCTGTGTGCATTTGCAGATTTGCTAGCCTTTTCTATGTCCCCAAAGCTTGCATCCTGTTTGCCATAAAGTATATTTTTCTCAATTGTCGTTGCAAACAAAACTGGCTCTTGATTGACCAAGCCCATTTGTGTTCTAAGCCAATCCAATTTCAAGGTTCTGATATCATGATTATCAAGTAACACCTTCCCTTTAGTAGAAGACCAATGCATCAGATAGAATGCATAAGATACTAATGCTTTTAGATCTAAGTAATGTTTTTAGGTTTACCTGAATTTGGATCATAGAATCTCTCGATAAGTGAGATAATAGTGCTCTTTCCAGAACCACTGCCTCCAACAACTGCCACTGTTTTCCCCACAGGGATTTGAAGGCACAGACTACTGAAAATGGTAATATCTGGTCTAGAGGGATAACTGAAAGAAACATTGCAGAATTCGATCCCTCCTTGCACAACAGGTAACACCTCGCCTGTCCATTTATCAACATTTATCTGAGGCTTATGGTCAATTAATTTCATAACTTGATAAGCGCATGCTCTTGCTTTCGAGAATGCTGCAATATTTGGTGCTGCCTGGCCCAGAAAACTTAAAAAACAAGGCAATTTTATAAAAGTAAGGTCACTAAAGTGAACTAAATTATCAATAGTAAATTAACTATTTGATAGTCGATGTGTGTTGAAAAGTTACACGGAATAGCCCAAAATTTATTAGTTAGTATGTTATGTGTACATAGATCTTCTGATCAATTGACGGTGTGCCCAGTTTCTTGATATGACAGCTATGATTCTTGGTGGTCAGTCATGAAAGTATCGACTTAAAAACCTTTCCATAAGTCTGGAGAAGCTAATATACATGCATTACCCGTGCAACCTCTTACAATAGTGGCAGAAGCAGTCTATATATCAGGTGAGATCCGTCACTTCTTCTTGGCTGCATGCTTCATACAAAGTCAACTCTACATAGATGAATCAGAATTTTGCATGTTATCTTCTACGTAATGAATTGCTCATTATAGGGAAGCTTTCAACATATCACCATTAACTCTCATGTACTTTTGACATAATTGACTTGGGGTTATACATTTTTGTTTAGTTTTGAAAGTATTGAAGCAACTACAGGGACTCTTTCTTAGTTAAAATACAATATGCCCAAACGTTGTTGGAGATATCTCACATGTAACTGTAAGCCAGCTGCATGTCCCATGACCAACTCAATGTGGCTGCAAATCTTAGTGTGCTTCCGGGTATTGCAACTTGATTAGTGGTTTGTGTCTATTACTATTATTAGGCCGCCAGATCTCCTCGCTCCCTCCCTCAACAAATTTAGTTTGGTACTTAATCTACTTCATAATCTAAAAATGTTCATGCTGTATGATGGCTCAGATACACTTACAGGCCACCAACGATAATTGAAAATATTGCTGAAACAACATTTCCTCCTTTAGCTTCGCCTCTTCTGATCAGGATACCCCCATACCAAAACAGTAGTGCCCAGCTGCAGTAGAGGGCTGTGTATGTAGATCCCACGCCCAATCCCTTGGCCAGTCCAGCTTTATAACCCAATGGCAGTATAGATTTCAATGCGTGAGAATATTCGTTAACTGTTTTGTTTTCTCCAACAAATGAGTACACAATGCGTGCCTGCGAAATAGCCTGCCTATCAAAGTGTTAGTTGAGCATAAAGGGCTAGCATCTAACATTATAAGACTGTATGCTTGTTGTATTTCACAGTATAATACTGGAGTCACTAAAGCAAACTTTAACTTTTTTTAACTACATTGTTGAGGAACCTGTTCAGCAATGTTTCCTGCAGCAGCATAACCTGCTTGGCTCTTTGAAGTAGCACCTGTCAGTGCATAAGCATACAGGCCGCCACAAACAGCTATAACAGGAATAACACAAATTGTCACTAAACTTAGCCGCCATACTGATATGAATCCCACTACGAATCCTCCGACAAATGTTGATACAAAATGCATGAAGAGGCCCATCTGTCAATCACAGTGTTGGCATGAATGCTTGAGTAAGACCGCAAGGTTTGTAGGGAAGAGAATGACCTTTTGACTGATAGCTTCTTGTATAATCAGCATGTCAGTAGATATTCTCGCCAATACATCTCCAGTCCTTGTCTCTGTGTCAAAGAAGCCAACATCTTGATTGAGCATGGCCTCCAGATATTTAATTCTCAGTCTTGTTGTTTGGCGCTCGCCAGTTTGCATCCAAGCAGCTATCTCTGTACATGCATCTCATAAACAAAGGGTCAAATAATGGATAGCCAACTGATTGTCAGAAGAAATTGATACTGCACCTGCCCATCCAGATACCATACTGATGAGGCCAACATACAGGAAATATAGAGCATACTACAGAAAAAAAATGGATTGCCTTAAATTCTGCAGTCTTCTCCAAATCACTAATATAACCATAGATAGGGCTATGCTGATACCTTAGACACTCCCTCATACATTTTCTGAGGGTTGTCAGCCGAAGTACTTAAACTGTTTAGCAGAGCGCCAAAGAATAAAAAAAATGAAGGTAAGGTCAATCCATGGATGATAGCTCCAATACTTCCAACTGCCATAAGAAGATAATCAAAGCAATCTGCATATTTGAAAAGGCTGAAGAATGGGACAACGGGCTCCTCAACTTTTCCAGATTGAGGTTCTTCAATTTCATCTTCTCTGCTGACATCTTGCATTTGGGCTGCTTCAATTCCAGGGTCTCCTGTTGTTTCCATGAGAATGGCTATGGCATTGATCCTGGTTGCTTGGCTTTGTGCAGCAGAAGAGAAGATCTAGGAGCCATTAAAATTCGTTCGTTTGTTTCTCCAAAGGCCCTTTCCAAAGGAAGTTACGTACGATCCAAAATAGAGGTTGACTTAATGATATTCCATAGCAATTTGGGCACATGATGGGCACATGATGTAAGGCGATTGGGAGACCAAAGATGCTACAGCCTACAATATATTCAAGCCAAACTTCTAATTATTTCGTTTGGTATTTGAGGGCGGTATTTCTGGCATTCACGCCTGTATTATATGCGAAAACGTAGGCAAACTGTATTTTTTGAACCTGTATTTTTTGAGTGATTTGAGGTGATTGTTGGCCAGTCAAAGCAGCATTCCGTAAAATTTGGGTGGGGCATTTTCTACCCCATCCGCCAATCTATGTGTGCCACGTGGCACAGATTCTTTCCGGGAATTAGTGATTCTTGCAGGCCATTTTTTAGTCGAAATTCTGGAGGTTACAATAAAATCAAATGAAATATTACAATCAAAATATTACAATCAAAGCAACTATTACACAATTCATTCGAAATTCCACATCCTTTGCATTCAAATCTGAGTCTGTTCAGATACATTGAAACAGACTGAAGCATTACATTGAGCCTGTTCTGAGAGCAGAAACAGACTATATAACTCAACTGAAAACCAACTGAAAAATCAGAGGCTGCAAAACTCAATAGACAAAATCGGAGGCTAAAAAACTCAGTAGACAAATAGATGAATCAAGAACCTGCTTCTAGCCACTAAAAGCCCTGCTTCGTTCCGCCGGCCCTGCTTCGCCCTTGCTTCATTCCGGCGCCACAGGTGCTTCATTATGACAACCCTGCTTCTGGCCATCGCCCCTGCTTCAGAAAGAACTGCTTAAAACAAAGATCCACGGGAAAAACTCTAACAACTCGTCCACAGCAAATCAAGAACCTGCTTCCAGCCACAACCCTTGTTTCCGGCCACAACCCTTGCTTCCGGCCCTGCTTCGCCCACAGGAAAAACTCTAAGAAAGACGTCCACAGCAAGAAACTCTTCCGGCCCTGCTTCGCCCACAGGAAAAACTCTAAGAAAGACGTCCACAGCAAGAAACTCTTCCAAGAAACTCCAAGAAGCTCGAAAGATGACAGAAAAGACATAATAAACTAAAGATCCTCCAAGAAACTCCAAGAAGCTCGAAAGATGACAGAAAAGACATAATAAACTAAAGATCCTCCATAAGTTTAGAAAATCATAGGCACTCTGCTTGAAAATGGGATCAAAAGATAGATCGGGCACAGGCGCCTCAGGAAAGGGCAAGAACAAGCAGATCGGAGATGCCTAGAGCCCTGGCGCCATGTCGACGCCATAGCCGGAGCTCGGCCGGCCAGAGAAAAATGGTGCAGTGAAATGGTGACGTGGCACAGAAAATGCCCTCCCCCCGCCCCCCCAAATTTCACGTTACACCAATGTTTGTGTGTCGGGAATTCTGGCCAGAAAATTGGCCTCCGCGCTGACGCGCGTCGGCCAATTTTCTAGGCCAGAATTCCCTCCACACAAACATTCCTGTATACGTAAGGAGGCTGAAAAACTCAGTAGACAAATAGATGAATCAAGAACCTGCTTCTAGCCACCACAAGCCCTGCTTCATTCCGCCGGCCCTGCTTCGCCCTTGCTTCATTCCGGCGCCACAGGTGCTTCATCTACGTTACACCAAGGTTTGTGTGTAGAATTACGGCGAGAAAATTGGCCTCATACGACGCTGACGTCGTGAATTTTCTAGGCCAGAATTCCCTCCACACAAACATTCCTGTATACAAAATCGTCTCGAGGATGCATTCTTTTTTTTTCTTTCTATGCATGGTTTCCGAATGGAAGGTTAAGAATGCACGTACCTTTCTTTTTCCAGCAGGGGTGGGAACGGATCCCAGCCGGGCAGGCTTGGAGGCAGAGGTTTCGGGATCGGCTATGGCGGATGAAGCCCACGCAAGTCGTTAAGATGAAAGCAGAAGGTTTTTGTTGAGCCCTGGTGTCGAGGAAGAGGATTGAACCAGGCTGTCCGGATTTTGCTTCCGAAAGTGATTCTTTTTTTGCTCTAACAAAAGCTTTGGAATAAGGACTTGTCTGATCCAGAAGAGGAGTTTTTTCATTATCTTCACCATCTGTAAGCACAAGATGAGCATTTGAACGACGCCTAAAACCCACTTGCTCAATCTCAAATTTCCGTCCAACCAATTTTGTTATTCGATCCTCCTCCTTCATTGCGTTTACAAGCAGAGCTTCAAAATCATGTCCAACTTCAAGCCTCTGGCTTCTAAAACTTCAATATGGATCTTCAAGATCTGCACCTCTGCCATATCCATGCCGATTGTCTTGAAGAGCTTATTTTCCCTCTGGTTCTCTTCCACCACAATTTTGAGCTCAGATTTGTCCGTCTCCTGAAGAACTAGAAGCTTTCCACGAATTCTTGAACCTGTCTGGATTTGATTCCGAAAGCTTGTGCAGAATCATGCAAAGAACAAGGGTTGTGGGTTGGCAAATGATTACAACTGAGTAGCACAGTAGGTGGAGACATCAAGTTTTTCTATTAAAGTATCGCACCATTGGTGTGTTTTACCCCATTGAAAGTGGCAGGGAGGTTTTTCATCGAAAATTTAGATGTGGCATAAAACACAAAATATTCGTCACATCAATGGCCACAAATGAAAGATGAGAAAAAAACCCATAAGCCCAGGCCAGACCCACTTCGTTAAACGAAACTAAATTAATTAGATTAGTTAAACTATCCCGCCCTAAGGCCTAATTTACTGCTTTAGACCTTTGTATTTTTTTTCCCTCTCTATAAAAACCATGTCTTCCTCTCTCATACTTTTTCTTAGCGCCATTTGCATCTTCTCCAAGCTCTACATGCATATATTCTTGTGAGGTTTAAACATTGTAATCTTTTTGTTTTGGTGTGTTATGGGATATATTGTTTTTTTTATTTGAAAAAAAAATACGAATTCAAAAAACATTGGCAAATTCATGAATAACATATAAACCATCAAATATAGCATAAACCCGTAACATAACACACTAAGACAAAAAGTTTCATTTTTTTTTTTTGATACAAAACGTAGCCACGATAGTATCATCTCCTCAATATTTTCATAAAAGCTTACTGCACCGGACATGGGACATGACTAGAGAGTATGATTTGTTGTTGTGTAAACCATATTTTAATCAAATAGTGGGGTGTGAAATCCTACCAAATTCGCCTGGAAATTTGTTCTTTTGACCCAAAAACCTTAACCAAACATGAGCATATTATAGATCATTAGAAAGATCTTAGAGAGAGCTTTCCAAAGCAATAAAAAACACTCAAGACGAAGTTCAGATTCAAAAATTATGATAAAAACCATATTACATCAAATTTGCATGGCATGCACTTTGCAAAAAGGTATCCGAATTGCAAAGTACAAAAAACAGGTATCTTAATGGATCTGGGACAAAACACATATGCCAATAGAAAGCCCTCTACATAAGCTTTCTAATGAGCCCAAGATACATGCAAAGTCTGTTGTGATGATGTAATTGAGGATGAGATACACTTGTTACTGCATTGCCCAGCATATCAAGCGCTGAGACATAGGCACACGATATCCTCAGAAATGCCCCTATGGGCCTTCTTTGACATGCCACCTGTGACCATTGGATATTTTTTAACAGATGTCATGACAATGAGAGATGTCTATAAAGAATTATAACACTTTGTTGGATAGTTATGAGAAAGAGGGAGACATAGACTAATGATACCTCCGAAAGGATAATTAGATGTTTGTTTAAAACTGTACTTGTGTTGTTGTTCGTCTTCTAGACCTGATGGTCTCACAGACGTTAATAAAACATTATCTTATCTTATCTTATCTCTCTCTCCCCATACCATGCACAATTACACTACGGGATTTCTTCTTCCTGCCTGCGTTAAGCATAAGCAACTATTTAACAGATGCCATGAGAATAAGGGAATTAACTATAAAGAATTATAGGCATTTATTGGATATATGTGAGATAGAGGAGATTGGGCTCGATGTTGCTCTTTCAGAGAGCGCATACGAGGATAATAGTATTATATTCAAGTGTGTGTCTTCTAGACCTGATGGTCTCATAGACATTAATTAAACATTTCATTACATCTCTCTCTCTCTCTCTCTCTCTCTCTCTCTCTCTCTCTCTCTCTCTCTCTCTCTCTCTCTCTCTCTCTAAAATCTCTTCTTCTCTCTCTCTCTCTCTCTCTCTCTCTCTCTCTCTCTCTCTCTCTCTCTCTCTCTCTCTCTCTCTCTCTTTAATGTATATGGCCAGGGAATGGGCATAGCGGGGATGCAAGGGATGCATGGGCTTCGAATGGCACGGCGGGGGATGCAATGCATGTAATGAGGGCAACACGATCTGATGCCAATGTTAAGCCAGGTTATCAATGAACTCTCTGCAACAAGAATAATGATGATGAAAATGATGGAGCTGATGGAAACATCTCTGAAATCCCTGTCTCTTAATATGGCAGAGCTCAAAGCAGAAAACATATCCATAAAAACAGAGCTAGAAAGTATGAAAACACAAAGACAAGAAGACTGCTATGAATTTGACAGAAAGGATGAGAATGATTCGTTAAAGGAAGTGGTTCAGAAATTGAATCAAAGATTTGATGATCTCAAAGAGCAGCAAGACAGGCAGAGCAGGGCCCTTAATCTGCGAATAGCTGGCTTGCCTGAAAAAGAAGACGAAAATGTCAAGAATGAGGTTGCTGAATTTCTAGCACAGCAGATGAACATCACAAACAATGGGATAGTAGAGGCTTTCAGAATCGGAAAGCCAAATGGAAAGGACAGGAATATAGTGGTGAAGTTCTCTCATAGAGATCATAAAAATGCAGTACTGTCAAAGAGGAAAACTTTGAGTGGAAAGAAGATATGGATTAACGAAGATCTCACACCAAATCAATATATGCAGCACAAGCTAGAAATACAAAAAATGAAAGAGGCCAAGCAAGCAAAATGGAGAAAAGGCAAAGTAGTGATAGAAGATGTAGGAGAATAGGAATTGCAGGCCATCAGGATTTGTACGTGGAATATCAATGGATTAGACAGTAACAAAGTAGCTTCTGCTGGAGATGTTCTCAATCAATGGGATGTAATCTTCCTGACCGAAACACATGAGCATGAGGAGGCAGGTTTGCCGATCATAAGGGATACCAAGTTCTACATTCCGAGTGGTATATAAAGGGATGGAGACATAGAGGTTTTGGAGGGGTAGCTTGCTACGTGAAAGAAGGGCTGGAAATAGTGACATTGAAGAAAAAACACTGTACAAAACAATTCATTGTGATCGAGATACCAGGGGAGGCATAAGGCAACATATGTAATAGGTGCTATTTTCCTCCAAGAGAGTCCCCACGATGACCGCTACGGGACATGGACGGGGGATGACCCCTTTCACCACTTGGAAATGGTAGCTTTGGAATTGATGGAATTAGGGGATATAGTCATAATGGGAGATTTTAATGGAAGAATTGCAGACAAACAAGCATACATAAGCAGTCAATCAGGGGAACCCATCCGGATGGAAAGAATGGATGACGAAGAAATGCGGATAGCGTTGGGCCAGCAAACATCGACTCATATGAATACATTATGCCACAAGGGAATCATTTGCTTAATATGTGTGGCGGCCTAGGAATGCTTATTCTTAATGGGATTCCACGCTTTGGCACACTCATAAATGCACTTCAAATGGGACAGGGGAAGAGGATCTAGTGTAGTGGATGTGGTGATTGCAATGTGCTCGGTTTATAGACAAAATATTGGCTTTCATAGTTGGGGAAACAAGACCGGTCCCACCATGTGCCTATTGTAATTAAGCTTGAAACACGGAAAGGAAGTACAGACAAAAAGAAGGGCCACAAGTGCGGGAGGAGAAAAATGAGCTACAAGAAGGCGCATTACATATATGAAAAATGTGCGAAGAAAGGTCGCAAGCTCTAATATGGCCGACATCTTTGCAGAAAATCAGCACAATGCTCACAAACATGCTTCGAAAACAAGCTGGAGAAATGCTTTATTTCTCATAGAAAACCCAAAGGGGCCCTTGTAACATCCGTTCGATGCGAGAATGCAGGCGAAAAAGAGAGCGATATAAGAAGGCAAGTCGACAAAGAGAAACCAGCCATAAGGAAAACATACTTCAAGTCTGGAGAGGTATAAGAAAAAGGGGATTTCTAAAAAAAAAAAGAAGAGCTAGTTCTAGAACTCATCGCAAATCCAAAAGGTTTTTGGAATAGACTAAGAGACAACAAGGGACTCACTACCAAGCTAGAGGTAGAGAACTTACTTGGACATTTGAATAAGTTATACCATATTGCAAATGTGGATGATGGCCTGACATGCGGCAATGACATTATGGAAATAACAGAGGAGGATGTAATTCATGGGCTGCAGAAACTTGCCAATGGCAAAGCAAGGGATGCAACAGGGCTGATCGCGGAAATGCTTAAATGGGCAGGCCCAAACACTACACAAGTCATAGTCAAGATGCTAAATGCAGCAGCAAGAGAAGGTTTCCCATCCACATGGCAAATAAACAGAGCAGTGCCGATTCATAAATCAGGAAGTGAGACCGATCCAGGAAACTATCGAATGATAATGGTAAGCAATATTTTCTCCAAACTTTTTGCATCCATTGTTGAACAGAAACTAAGTCTATGGGCAGAGACACATGGAGTTAGAGCAAAGGGCCAAGCAGGTTTCAGATCTAAAAAGTCTACCATAGACCATCTTGTTACGCTCCGAGCAGCCATGGACTCTATAAAAAAAACGAAGAAGCCGCTGTTTGCATTATTTGTAGACCTAACCAAGGCTTTTGACATGGTTAGGAGAAGCAACCTGTGGGAAAGAATGGAGCACATAGGGATCCCGCTGACCATGAGAAATGCAGTTGCTTGTTTGTATGAGAAGGTTCTTATTCAGCTGTCCTCTCCTCTAGTGGAAGAATGCAATGAGCTTATACATAGTAATATTGGGGTTAAACAGGGGTGTCCGCTGTCCCCCACTCTATTCGGCATTTTCATTGATGAACTGGAATCCTGGATCACACAAAAAGGCGGCGAAGGAACAACAAGGGTGGCTATGCTCTGTTATTGCTCCCCGTCACGGATGATATAGTGTTATTATCAAGAAGTAAAAAGGGGCTACAGAAACACTTAGATGTGTTAGAGGCATTTTGTGACAGGATGCAAATGAGTGTAAACTTAAAGAAAACCAAGATCATAGTATTTGGTACAAAGAAGGATGACTTCACTTTCACATTCAAGGGAGAAAGAGTAGATTTGACAACGCAATACAAATACCTTGGGCTGCTGGTAGATCAGAATTATAAGTGGAACAAGACAGTAGAACAAAGAGCAGATGCTGGTTTGAAAGCCTTGTTTTCCATGCAAAGAAGATGCAAGAAAGCGGAGATTGTAGATTTTGGATTTAAAAAAATGCTATACAAGACGCTTGTTCAAGCGGTTGTATTATATGGATGCGGGTGTGGGGACCTGGTCTATCTCGGGATATGTGGAAAAGGATTGAGAAAATCCAAAAGAAATTCTTGATGACAGAGCTAGGAGTTAAACTCCAAACGCCTTATGAGATGCTCTTAAGTGAAACAGGGCTGATCCCATTGGAAGGGGAGGCAATATGCCATTTCTTACATTATTACAGTAAAGTCCGGAACATGGATGAAGATGCGTACCCTTATTTAGCAATGAAGGAAAGTGCTGAAAAGGGATGGCTAATGGAAGCAAAAAAAAATGTCGGGTGGGTGGGGATGAATTTGGAATGTATGCCTTGTGATAAAGATACAATTAGAGAATGGGTAATGACCAACATTAGACATAAAATGTGGACAGGGGCAGGTGTGAAGATGCAAAACTATAAGGACCAGATGAACCCAGGACTAAAACCTATGTCATATCTACTCGAGGGGCTTTCAATGCATAAAAGGCATGCGATCTCTAGAATTAGACTTAGTTCACACCATCTCGGGATTGAGGTGGGAAGATGGGGTGACTTTGATCGAAGCAAAAGGCTCTGTAAAGTTTGTAACTCAGGAGATATAGAGGACGAAGCACATTTCCTCCTTGATTGTCCAGCATACCAGGGGCTGAGGGATAGGTTGCGGATTAATGCAAAATCACTTTGTGAGTTCTTTGCACAAACAGGCAGCATCATTGGAAAATTCATATTGGAAGCACAAGAGATAAGAGGGGTCTCGATAAGAAGCTATAAACACTTACTGCAAGAATTTGAAGAAGACGACAGAGAAGAGTTAGGAGAGTAGTAGCAGTGTTTACTTCTGTGAGTAAACACACAAACTCTTGATGTAAATATTTGAATTTTGCAACATCTAATAGACCTGATGGTCTCATAGATGGAAAAATAAAACTTTCTTTTCTTTTCTTTCTCTCTGTGCGCTTTATTCTCGCCCTTTGGATAATATAGTAATATTTTTGGCAAAACAAGCTGAAATAACTACAATTTCATTATATATGGACTGTCCACAAGTTGGAAAGTCCATATATATCTCATATAATAGCTATTGTCTAGAATACATGGTTTTGATGAGTAAAATAGTGGAATATATTAGTATGATTCCATTCTGAGGCAGAAAAAAGTATGCTTTTTCGGGTTTGTAGCTGAGTCAAATTCGAGAGATGAATGACTGAATGGGGTCCATGCAGGTAGGTGAGATTTCAGGCCACATGTCAGGGGTGCCTTAAAGCCCAACCCAAATCATATAGAACATGAAGTGCTCTGCTACTGAATCGGTTGGATTGGGGATACCAGGACACCATCGAAAGGCGCTCTGCTACTGAAGGTGGAGTTGTACAAATCCATGGTTTCCTGATTCATCTCCAAGCTCCAAAAATAGTTGGAACCAGGCGTTAAGAGGGTCATACATTATCAGAAATGTAGTGCCAGATCTCTGAACCCATTCTGGCCCATGCCAATAGTTGCAACAAGAGATGCAAAGGGAAATCAACTAGCATGGAAAGAAGGAGATCAGAGCTCATCTTAGGAAACTTTGAGAGGAGGGATCGGGTCGAGTGTACAACGAAGCGGAACCGGCTCGACAGGATGCAGTTGGGCGATTACCTGGTATCTCTGAAATTCCTTATTATGAGGCAAAGGCATTGAAGAGGCTGCTGAAAAGGGAGGATGTCTGGATTCATAACTCATTTAAACCAACTTTCAAGACTCCTTATGAGGGGCAGCAAAGACAGTGTGAAGCTTTGGCAATCATCCTCTTGGACAACACTACTTACTCTGTCAATGACTTGGATAGCTGGTTGGATTTGCACAGCCGAAATGCTATTAAGGAATTCACCCTTGGAGATCTTATTCGGACAGAAATTGATCTCGCCAAAACACGGTTGACAGCTCTATTTAAGATCACAATCCACATTATTTCTCTTGTTCTCAGGATGGGACGCATAGCAGGACCACGACTTATTTCAAGTTAAACACTTCATACTTGAACGATGAGGAGTTTAAGAATGGATGCAAGCAAGCCTGGTCCTCTGCATTTGTGAGAAGGAAAGGAATGGCTGAGATTGTTGATGCTCTGGCTGCTGTGAAGTCCTTTGCTAGGAATTGGGATCGTCAGCGAGTTGCTGCTAATCGAGGGATTTTGATTGCTCTGTACCAACAATTAGTGGCTTGCAGATCTGTTGTACCATCAAATGCCCAGGAGGAGAAGCAGATTCTGGCCAGCATTAGACAGATGGAAGTTGAGCAAGTTCATCATACTCGAGTTAAAGCGAGCCTGCAATGGTTCAAAGAGGGGGATCGCTACACAGGCTTCTTTTTTAGAGCTGCAAAAATTCGGAGACAAGCTTCTGCGATAGTGTCTCTCCAAGTTCATGAGGGACCTCTCATTTCTGATCCTGAGCAACTTAAGTTCTTTCTGCATGGCCACTTTTCTTCCCTTTTTGCTTCTCGTCGCCTTCCCTTCCAATCAGATTTTCAGGAGGCATTACTTGCAAAGATACATCCTATTATATCTAAGGAGCAAAGAGCTACTCTAGAAGTAGAGATTATGGTGAATGATTTAGCAGATGCTACCTTCCTTTGGAAGAAAGGAAAGTATCTTGGAAATGATGGTATTCCTATGGAGTTCTTTTAGGAGTTATGGGATTGGGTTGGGGACGACGTGTACGACGCATTTCAAGATTTCAAGAGGCAAAGGCGTCTAGATTCCCAAATGTAAGAAGCCTTTATCGATTTCGGACTAACGCCCTATCACATTGGTATCTTCTGTCTAAAGGATCTTTGCCAAAGATTATGCACAAAAGCTTCGAGATATTCTTGCTGATTCCATATCCTCTACACAGTCAGGATTTCTGCCACGAGGATGCATATTAAACAATGTAGCTACTACTTACGAAGGTATTTATTGGGCTCGACTTCAGGGCCATGAAATTGTATATTTGAAGCTGGACTTTGCAAAAGCGTACGATAGTGTTGACTCGGCCTTCTTACAGAGATGTCTCTTACGCTTTAGTTTTGGTGCACAATTCACAGCTGATGTCATGAGGCTTCATTATTCTGCTCGCTCTTCTATTCTCTTCCAAGGGGAACCCTCAGCATTCTTTCAGGTGGCTCGTGGCATTCGTCAGGGCTGTCCATTAGCTCCATTGTTATTTATAGTTGTGGCAGAGGTCCCTGCCCAGGTCTTCTCTCTTGCCGCTCAGGAGGGAATCTTGTATGGACTTCCTATGAACAATGGGTCGCAGGAGATCTGTAATCAATATGCAGATGACACTTTCCTTTTTTTGAAGGCAGATGAACAAAATTTGTAGAATGCCATTTTCTTGTTAGATTCTTTTGCCCTAGCATCTGGTATTTTTGTGGGTCGGCAGAAGTGCACAGCACTATAGGCATTGGACTCTCCAGTTCCACCATGCGTAACTGCCTATCCATGGAAAATCCTTCCCCATGGTAGGGATTGGAAAAGCACCTTTTCTGGTGGTCCACAGCTAAGCTTTCCATGGCGAGACAAATCATTGTGGTTAAGTCAGTTTTAAGTAGCACCCATGTGTATATGGCTTCGTTCATGTTGGCTCCACAGTCAAAAGTACAACTTATCGTCAGGATTGTCAGGAACTTCATTTGGGGGGAGGGGACAGAGGAGGGTGCTGCTGTCAAAGTCAGTTGGAAAAAGTGCATGTTGCCAAAGCATTTTGGCGGCCTTGGAATGATCAATTTTCTTTTCGAGAGCAAGGTGATGATATCTAAGTTTATTTGGAGAATTTTGAATAATGTGGATGAGTCCCCGGGTTTCCATCTTGTTTATCAGTCTTTGCAAATGTGCATTTCTTTTGGGTCTCCATCTGTTAGACCACTTTTCCCCTGGGCTCTGTTTTATCCACTGACCGCATACCCTAATATATCTCCATTTCTTAGAGGATTGTTAATTGCGTGGGAGACTGTACAATCTCTGTTTCATTTTCACCATCTTGCGCAAGCACTACTGCAAGTTGTTCGTGGATTCCATTAAATGGTGGTCCTCTGGTATCTTCAATTCACCTATTGACGCAACAAAGATGGAGATCAGCAGGTGTGTATATGATATCTGATTGGTATAATAATCAAAGGCAGTTATTGACATGGGAAGAGTTTAGAGCTAAGTTCCTCCTTTTAAGGTGGGATCGGGCTATTTGGCAGAAGATGTCTTCAATTCTTCCTCCAATAGCACAAGTGGATGACCCCCTTCCTTGGATAGTTCATGAGCGTGTCAAAGCAGATAAGTTGGTGAATTCCATGTACAAGGTCTTGCTTGTTGCAGATGTCTTACCTTTTTCATCCAAGTGGCCTTTGGCCATTCTTACAGACCGGCAGAAAGCAGTATGGAAATGGTATCTGTTTTATAGTGGCAAGTCATTCATCGTTGTCTGCGCGTTGATATTCTGGTGCACAGATTTCGTCCAAAGGTATCCGCACTTTGTCCCTTATGTGCACAGAGGGACGAGACAATTGAGCATTGCTTCTTCCTGTGTGATCAATTCATCTAAAATACTCCCATCATGACAGCATCATTAGCCTCAACAATTTGCAAATGGAGACGAGTCAATTGTGCGGTAAGCCTTTTAGTACTAATTGAAAGAGTCATAGAATCCTTGGACATTTTTTCTAGCTCTTCAGAGAGCCTATCCATTTATGATTGTAATTTCTTCGTCATCATTGGAGGAGTGCGCTTCCTATATGATGCTATATGCAAGGCAATCTGATTTCGTCTGTAGTTCTGCAGATTGCGCTTTCCAATAGTCATCCCAAGATACGATGCAACTCTTCTTTTTATTGTTCAAATGTGCATTCATGCCATGTGCAGTTGAGGATTCATCAATCCCATTATCTACTTCAACTATAGCCTTAGCGGTCCTTTCAACTAATTCCGCCACGTACACAATGCAAGAGAGAAAAACCAAATTAAAATAGATCTAAACATGCACATATCAATCCCCACGTCTCCGCGTAACATTAAATATGTGTCAATATTAGTATTAAGCTATTCAAAGGTACATTCGATAATCCACGCATGACCAACTATCAACTATTATATTAACTGTCACTGAATATCCCAACGTCTATCCTAGCATCCACCATTTCGGCCTCCACTTTGAAGATGCCTACAGGCCAAGGGAGCCACAACCCATGTATTTTCAAGGTAGTAGAATATGACGCCAGATGGATAATTTGTTTCCATCACTTCTAGTTTATTAAGAAGGGAATTAGGGAGAAAACAATCCACAGCTAATGTATCAAAAAGAAGCTTTGAAGGTCCCTGGATCCAACCACACTCGACGTGGTATAACTCATCTCCCTTCCCTTTAATTGTTATATATAGAATTTTTTTTATCTTAGATGTCATCATAACAAGGGCCTCCGGCAATGGCATGCCCATCTGAAATGAAGGGCCATTGTCAACTCATAAAATAGTGAGAATCTAAATAACTTAGAGTATATATTTAATAACTTGAAATAACAAATAATAATAAAGATCGATGAGAAAGAGGGAATTTAGCAATGGAATGAGCAATAGGGCTACCTTAGAAATGTAAGGAGTGCAAATTAGCACAAGGGCACATGGTAACACAATCCCATTTCAAATCTACATGATATGATACGATGATATATATTATTATTATAATAATGGAGAATCGCCAATAAACACAAGGGCATATATGCAAATATTTGAATCCCATATTATGTACAATGATTGACAGTAATAATAGCATAAAGATCACATCAATCATCATGATGCATTTACCGTCTCAATCCAGTTGACACGTGCCATAATTCTATAAAGGAACATCATAGATGCGGTTCTTGTCCGACCGAGACAACCTTGTCGGACGGACAGTCACGCAGCATCCCTCGCGCTGTCTTTCTTATAGACGTTAGATCGTAGGTGTTAATAATTAATAACAACTGCTAAATGCTAACAATTATCTGGATTTTTGAAATTGTTTGTCTAAGTTGCATCGAGACCAAAACTCATCTCAGACCCACGGAATGATCTGCATCGGATCGGATTGCGAATGCCTGCTTGCAAAATGATCAAAGGAGTAGATTTACAGGAGGAATCGATGGCTACAGGTTTTATCTTTTATCCCTTTTGCTGTATTTGTAGATCGCATTTTTATCTACTAGTTTTAGAGCTCGGTAGAACAGTAGCCATAGTCGCTGGTGATAAGCCTGCAAAAGATGTCTTAGAATACTTCCACCGATGCCCTAGTGAGATCTCTTCGGCCTTCTCATAGCAGGTACTATTCTGCCTTATTCAATTTGGGGAATTACCAAATCTAAATTGCGTTCAGCTACTTCAATCCATAGGATACATCTTTGTTCCCATGAACACATTGTGTCAAGTATTATTACTGCCTAGTTTTTCAAGTCCAAAGTGGCTTTGTTCGAGCAGTCATCCTTAGTCTTTGTTGCATTCTAACATCCAATCCATTATTCTCACAGAAGGCAACTGCCTCTCAGAGATTATTGCAATATGCTTCCTCTGCTATTGATCAGTTCTTTTCAGCTTGCTTAGAACTAAAAGTAGACAGGATGCAACACATCATACCATCTGATTTTTTAACTGTAACAAAATGGATCCAATCACGTAGGGCACTGCTAGAATATACATTTCACAATTATTATCTTAAAAAGAACCAAAGAGAGGACAGAAAGGGAATGGAGATAGAATGCAAGAAAGAGTCCAGACCACTTACATCAATTCTTTATCATGTAAAAGCGACGTCTAGCTAGCAAGTAAATATAAACAAAAATATAATAGAAAAACATGAGGCCTAGTTACGCGTCTTCCACTAGATAAAAAATGATCTAATACCCTGGTTACTAATGATCTAATTTTCTTTTCCTGTTACTTTGATCTACAATTCGATGAGGTGCAAAGAAAGAGGTAAGCGTTTTGCTTTCATTCTCCTTTTGTAGCTAATAATGAGTTTATAGTCATATAAAGCCAAACGTCTCTGGTCACATGGTCACAGCTGCTGCACCATGGTTTAAGGGGCTGTCGAACCTTTCCTTTCATAATATGCAGTCATGGAAAGAAAAAATTATTCATCAGCTTCCACCATTTTTGCATAGCTGGCATAGTATTTGCTCCGGCCTTATGCATGAACATATAGATTGGTTGTGTAAAGCAACCAACCAAGGATAAGTTCAAAATATTTTTCCTTGTTTAACTTATTTTTGGGTAGCTGTTCCCGTGTTAAACAAACACATTACTTAATCTCACGAAGATGGTATTGAAGTTCCATCAAGCTACCCACTTCGGTGAATAGAGACCTGATGAACGAACCAGCCATCTTTACATTCCAGCCAAAGCTTCAACATGCTCTAAGTAGGTCAGAGCACTTTAAATCCCATTTGACCTTCAAATTTATGGTGCTAATGTTATAATATTCTGTCTGGCATGATTCGATGACACAACATTAATCATATTGCCTGTCATATGGATCATTACCATGGTCCTTGTGTATTGATCATTCTGTTCAGACGGGTCAGTGACATCTATTGATGCGAAACATATTATAGTAATACTGATGGACAGTTTTTGCCATTTAGTGCCTTGATATTGGATCAATCTTTGTATATTTCCAAACTCAGCAGTTTAGCCTTCATAGGCTGCTCATTTTGTCTATACTTTTGTCCTCGCAACAGCTTAAAAATCTTATCTGTTGTATTTTCATGGAGTCCAGATTTTGAGAAAGAGAACAGGTTTTGCTTGCTTGCAAGCACGATGTATTAAGACTCCTTGTGCTATATGTAGAGAGGGATTTACAGTCGTAATAAACACATGAAATAGATAATCTTTTAGGAAAATCAGTTGCTCATTATGCCTCTTGTAGCAGTACAGACGCTATCTGAGTGATCTGGAGTGAGATGGATGCTCCATTTGGCTGTAGAAGAAACGAGGAGATATAAAGGAAAACAGCTGCAACTTCCAATTTAAACACTTTGTACCTTTATTGTGAAAAATGAGTGCCCAGCTCTTGTCAATGTTATATCATTTTAATGGAAATATATAAGAGGAAAAAAATTCATACAAGTAGATAAAAGATTGCAACAATATGGTACTTAACACTTTGTTTCCCATAAACAAGAAGTGTGGGAAGCTGCACTTTAGCTTTACACATTCGGCAGAATGAACAAACCAGTGCAAGTAGTAGAAGTTTAAATTTGTTCATGGTAGATTGAATTTATGCTTAGGCATTACCCATATGACCTTTATCAGATTTGATTATCGCCAAAGAAAATGGTAACAATGCAAATGATCATCATTAATGGTAGCCTTGACATCTGGACAACCTCTTCCATTCTACATGATGAGCACAATATTATCTTTATAACTTTCTAGAGATTCTGAATTGGTTTTCATCCAAATGACAAATGAAGTAAAGCTAATTTCTTACAACAATAAAACATGGTTTTCTTGCTCGTGAGAGCCAGTCCATCCTATTATAAAGACTTGTGATTAAGTCATTTTATTAAAGGCATCCAAAGACATTGATTCAGAAAGTCTGTACATGAGTAAGATACCTTTACCGCATCGATAATGTATGGATGAAACCCAATCCAGAATCTCTATAAATCCAAAGGATATTGTAACCATCATATAGACTGGAAGAGGAGAATTAAATGATGCAGGTTTGCACCATAATTTGATCATGATGAACTTGAAGGATGTATTGTTGTTTGTTGTAACTAGCTTCAGATATTACGTTGTTGTTGTCCAGATAACTAGCAGGAAACTTTAGAAAAGCAGTGCATGTTCTAGTTTATGGGATATAGATAATAAATAGAGTGAAGAATGAAAATGGTAAATTGGTATATAGGCAAAGCAAGCTGCAGACCCCACAAAGTTGAACCTACAATTAACCATGTTTACATTTTCCTCCTGTTGCCTTGACTAGAAGCAAAACTGCTTTCTTCTAAAACCAAATGCAGCTCCACACAATGTGCGTGTGCCACAGTTTCATTCAATGTGCACGGTAAGAAAGTAATAGCAGCATGGTATGAAGGCAATCAATATTCAAACCCATCGTTTGTTTACATCAACACACTTTGTGTTCTTGAATTTAATGTCATTCTGTGCTTTCTTCTCCATATTGATATTTTGTTTCTCAATGGCATTCTATGCATCTCATTGTTGGAATCGCCACTAGTCTGCAGATGTATTATGTCAATCTGTGAAAACAGGCTCAAGTATCCTGAGATCCCATAGAAAATGACATAATGTGGCCACCTTCTCTACTAGCTTTGTTAAAATTATCCAAGTTAACTATCATGTTCAGTAAGGGCTGCTAAAGTGCAATTCAAAAGCAATTCGTTAATTTAATCGTAGACCAAGTACAAATGAAATGTTGTGCTGCCTTATAGCATGTCTGCTATTGGATTGTTCCGACATCAACTGTAGGGTCTGTTTAAACTGTCTAGCAGAGTGCGCATGACAGTATGGTTGGTTTTGTTCCAGGAATGCAATTCCTATACAGCTAATTGAACACTCTGATTTACTTATCTAAAACAGAATCTCTCTTTCCTGGGTTGAGAATAAGCAATGTTCTATACATGTATTAGTTATATATACTTCAAAATTGCTACAGTGAATGCTAAGCTTAACAATATATAGATGGAAACAGTAGTTGCGTAGGTGGTCGTGACACTTTCCATAAGTTTTTTAGATATGTACTCAGCCAAAGGAGAGGAGAAGCTACGTGCAGACTGGAGCAAAAAATCGGAGGCCGCAAGTATGTGATGCAAGAAGTCAAAGCTGTAATAATGCTTGCATAATTTACATTTCCCTCCAACTATCATGAGTATTCCATGACCCATTCTTTCAGGCAAATCTTACAACGGCCATATTCATCAACTTCTCCAGCAGTGACGAAACAAAGGCAGCTATTGCAAACGAGGACATTATCATATCCAAATAAATATGGTAAGACACCAAGCTCAGGCCTCTCTTCCGAAATGTTTGTTAGTTCAAATGCTCCAATCTCTTCAAGTAGTTCTCAAGATCAGGACGAATCAAGTCATCCAATTCATCCTCATTCACCTCAATAATAGAGCCACCAGATGCTTGGCTGCTTTATCTTCCATGATCCCATGGCAGTTGCCCACATTGTCTTCCATACATCCATTCCAACAATCTTCTTGCTCATCAACAATCCAGCTATCAACCACTACTAACAGATCAATTCTGTGTCGTTTTGGCCCTGGAAGATAATCTTCAAAACAACCAGAGATCATCTCCTCAAACTTTCTCTTCTTTGGAGCCGTCGTCTCCTTAAACCCATCTCCTAGCAGCACCTAGAATATATAGCACACAACAGCCGGATTCAATTCAATCGAAGCCAATTGGCATTAAATTTCAAATCTTCTTTACCCGTAACTTAAATCAAGGGGGATTCACTCATGTATAAGGGGGATATGCCATCTGCGTGCATGGGGTGGCAAAAAACCCCCCTGTATACGGATCTTTAAAAGCAAATTTTGACCCCTTTCGAATAAAAATTACCTAGGATAGTGCAAAAAATACCAGAAAAAGGACCCCCTGCCGACCGTATATGTACGAAAATGGGTCTAAAAAACCCCCTTCCCATGCATGCAGATGGGTTATACGCCCAAAACTGTGAACTCCCCTTGACTTAAATATTCCAAGCATGAAATATTCCCAAGCATCAGATCGATCCAATCTGGTCAAGATTGGCCGATCATTAACATCCCCAACACAGGGGAGCTCAGTTGCATGACCATACTATATGCCATTAAATTTTGCGACGTCTCCAACACAAAGGGCTGACGTCATGGTCGTTTTTTAGTCTTTAGGTTCCATCTACAGGTGTCAATACCAGAGCTGCTCAAAAAAATATTACACCTCAAACAAAAAATAAGACTGCATTATATATGTTAGGAAAAGGCATTCTTAATAAACTGCAACCTAATTGGAATGCTTCTTATTTAAGATTCCAATTTAAGGATAAGGTCATGACTTGGTTAGTTTGACATTTTAGCTAAGCTTTTTAATAAACTGCTAGTTGAATAAAGTTCTTGTATAAGGGTAATACAATTGGGACAGGATTCCTGGTTTGACTGACGGAGCTGGGAGCTGCAAACCGGGAAACCTGGACCAATTGCATTACCTTACAATATGACAGTTGGAGAGTGCAAGATCCAGGTGCTCCATCAATGATTTTAATCGATTTCTTACCTGTGCAGCGGGTGACGGAGAATGAAGGATCAAAATTGGCACAGGTGATGTGGGTGCAGGGAAATACTCCAACCAGAAATTCGAGCGACCCAACTTTAAGATTCCAATTTAAAGGAGAAACAACTTCTTTAAGATTCCAATTTAAAGGAGAGAAGGAATATGGTCATGTTTTGTTCCTTTGACCTTTTCAATAAAATAAACTGCTACGATTTTAGTTCAAGGTTACAATTTAAAGAAGAAAATTGAGTTGAATTGAATTGAATTAAACCTTATCGTTTATGGAGAACTGAATTTATTGAATTGAGAGAAGGGAGGGAAGGAAAATGGTCGCCACTAGAGAATGTCTAAACTCCAATCTTCCATGGTAGATGTGATGAAACTTTTATTTCTCTTTTGTACTGCAAAGCAAACATAGCTCATCCAGGAGCGCTGTATATATCGGACGCTGTCATGTTTAAACCACGGGTATATATCCGTGCATATCCGAGTCTTTGACATGCATGTTACCATAACAAATAAATGCAACTATCTAGCTAATAAATGTACTCTATATAGGTCCTTCATCTGATCATCGAACCATGCCGTGGTTGTACTTTGGCCCACAATATTAATATACAACGCCAACGCCTGTCGGGAGACGCATAAAATAAGAAAAGGATCAGGCCAATTTTCCTTCCATAAAATACAAAATACAAGAAAGTGCAGTTCATAAATGAAAGCGTCCATTGATTTATTCCATATATATATCTAATAATAATATCGCAATTGTAAACCGCTGTCAAATGATTTCCTCGCTCGGATTCTGATATGGTTCTCAAGATTTCAACCTTCATCCTTATTTACAAAATTAGAACGTCAAAAGAAAGATCCAAAATTTTGTGAACGGTAGAAACACAGAATGAGAACTTGAAGCAGAGCATTCTAAGATTAAACTGAACATTTGAAAGATAAGAAGATCGATGTATAATATATTAGTGAATATTTGAAGCGACAATAACATGCTTATTTTCGATCATTGTGGAGGTATTGTAACTATGGTTGAGAAGCTTCAACAGTTCGACAGATCTGTGCTTTAGTGTCGGGCTGCAACTGCTCTGCAAAATGAGAAGAAGCTTGGCAGCTGCACCAGCTCTGATGGCCTCCATAGCTGCAGCGCCTTCTGATTTGCAGATGACCCATAAAATTGAAACAACATGCTGAGCCGATTTTTCACATACTTTCTTTATCATACCAACCAGAGATGCAATGCCTGAAGAATTTGAAGCCATTGCCCGCCTTCCTTCCCTTGTGCTGCACAAACAATCAAGAATACTCAGACCCAATTCTGCGCACTCTGTGCTTGCCTTGGGAAGCAGCTCTGTCAGAGTTGCAATGGCCCCTGCTTCTACCAGCATTAACCTTGCCTGCTTATTTGAACAACATATAACCTTTAAAGAACTTAAGCTAGCTCTAACTGCACCTGATTCTCTGCTTTCTTTCATCAACCTCAACAAATTAGTAAGAACATCCAAATTCGACCCAATTCTGGCACTTACATCCTTAGATTCTACCAGAAGTTCAATCAATCTGGCTGCATTAGTTCTTGATATAGCATTGCTACTTTTCTGAATCACATGAACAATGCAAGCAAGTTTTTCAGGATCAACCAGGAACTTCTTTTCATATTCCTTCATTTGAAGCAATATCAGAATGGATATGACAACTTCACAGATATTTCTTGGGACATTGATGCCTAAAAGAGATCCAAGGATAGTAACACCCCCTTCTTCAAGAAAAATTTCTCTGGCTTCAATCTCTTTCTCCATGACAAACTGCAAGTCCTTAAGAGGCATCAACTTGGACTGGCCCTTGGAGGATCGGATAGTACTGAGAGCAATCAAAATATGATGCTGTTTGTTAATCTGATTAGGCAATGGCAAACCATTTCTGGAATGCCAGTCTTGTATCAAATGACGAAGTGTATGATTTGGAGTGAGAGTAAAATTGTTGAGCTCCTGCATTGTGGCTGGACAAGTAGAGTGGCCTTCATCAAACCATCTCTGTATGTTAGCCCTCTCATATGTCTGCCCTGTGTTGAGAGTCACAGGATCACACATAGGTTCCAGAGAAATTGGACACAGAAAGATTTTGGGAGCATGATCCTCTTTTTCAGTGCCGAGAATACTCATCTGCACAGGATCAAATGAACACTGCTTCCAATACCCTTCTTGGAAACTGGAGCTCTCAAATTGTTCAGAAAGCTATAATCAGGCCCTATCTAAAATCTGCCATTGCTGGAATTTGAGCCTGAATAAGTACCCAAATTCTAAAAAATGCCCAAAATGATCCTTGCATTTGAGGCACAGTAATATATAGCAGCCAATGCATACATATGGTGAGGATATTGACAGCAGAACATGATTTCTATGGCACTAAAGCACATGGTTTTGGTACCTTAATGTCAAGAAGGGCAGGCCTGTCAGCTTGTTCAATGCATAGTATAAAGGATGCCTTAACTGTAAAGAATAACTCCCCAACTGATGAAATGATGCATTCTACATTCCAAATATCTACTTCTACATATTCTGTTTGTACAGCAAGATTGAATATGTAACAAGATTGAATAACAAAAGGCCAAAATATTAAATAAACTACAGATACATCTGATCAAGTATGGCAGTGGCATGTGCATATGGGACCAAGGCCCGGCGGGGAAATAAGAAATGCAGATGAGCACCTGTGACTCCACGAGGCGCTCTCTATCTGTTTGAAAATGAAGACTTTTAAGCAGGTAATAATCAAATCTCAGGTTATAGAACAGGAATATATTGATGCAAAATTGATCAGACGAGTTTTTTAGGGCAAAATGCAAGAGGTCAAAATGTGCCATCGCCATCAGCTTACCTATTGACAAAGAAAAGAGCATCTTGAATTTGAAGGTCATATCCATACCTTTGAGCAGAGGACGTAACGTTATGGGCGGTGTCAGAGTGTCCAAAGTGCCCTTTGAACAGGGCCATCACGTTATGGCCGATACATGGCAGTTTTCTGTGGATGCTAAAAAACCAAATATTTTACATGCAGGAAAGATACGGGCCAATAACCACTAAAATCCTACAGCCATAATCTTGTCTTGCATAACGGGTCTCTATATCAACTCTAAATTCTTCTTATTGCAATGCAATGTTGCTAATGTGCACCCATGTGAACTCCGGACATGACGTTCTTTTTCTTGATATCCATAACTCAAGCAACTACTTCGTTCAGCTCGAGTTGATTTAACTATGACGATGCATCGTGCTCGATTATCTCGACATATTGTTGCCATTACCTAAACCCTGACTAGCTCAGCTCGAGTTGATTTAACTATGATGGTGCATCGTGCTCAATTATCTATACATTTGTGTTGCAATTACCTAAACCCTGACTGGCTTCTCATCCACTTTCATATGCAAGAGAGGTAGGTAGCAACAGAGGTTAGATAAACTTTTCTATCTATGACTAATTGATGAGGGTCATATTTGATTAATTGTTGAGGATCATATGCACTTTAAGCTGGAAAGTAAAGGTACTTTGATGACATTCAGACCTTAGTAAACTGTCATTATCTATATAAACGTGTTGGTGGCCATAGTCTACCAAACTTAAAGTGGATCCGATAAAAACCCCAAATAACAGATCCAAGTCCCACATTGAATTTGACTAGATGTCCATCCATGTACTTATGTAATGTTAAGAGTACTAATTTCAAAGCTATTTTTTAAACTTGGTCAATAAAGACGACGATTCTCGTGTTGAAGTTCGAGTTGTGGCCACGACCTACTTCCAGTATTTTCATTGCATCAATGTCACTAGAAGCTCACAACATTATGTTAGTGTTACTTTCACCTAACAGGATCATGTCCCATGTCCCACGAGTAGCTTCAAGAATTCTTTGGATTCTTTTCGAAGAGGCACACGATAGATGGTGAGACTTGCACTCTTATTTACTACACCCATTTTTTAGTAGCAACTGGATGAACATGGAACTAAACCCAATGATAATCATTAGATCGTTATCGCAATGGGCTTGATGAAAATAGAGATGTAGCAGTAACACACAAGAAGAAGTTGTTTTAGTGGGAATTCTATATCAACTGACTCTTGTACCAAAGTAGCTTTATTTATCTTTCGGACATTTCTTATGAACTGGAGCTCCAATGCATACTCATAGCATTGTCAAGATTTATTCTATATTTCATCATATATTTTTATGTTTTATTAAAATTGTTCTTATATTCCTACTCGCCCTTTAGGCTCCTGTTCTCGTACTCTGCCCTTCTGCCATACCCTATGTCTTTTTTTTTTTCTTTTTTTTTTCCATTTTTTTTCCTAGTATTTCTCTTGTTATAAAGATTTTTCTAGTATTTCTCTTGTTTCTCCATAAAGAATTGGAACTCAATATCATATGAAGCTCGATGGAATAGCCGCCCCTTTATATACAAGTAAGGGGGTTGATTTTCTACACTAATGCATATTTTCCTAGAAACTCTAGAGACTATTTTGGAAGTTTATAGAAGGTTGAATAATTTGAAAAGTTCCTAAAAGATTCCTGGAGTATTCCATAGGAATATTTCTGAATAAATATGGGTGATAATATGATATCTGTCTAGTTGTCATACCATCCCCTCCTACTACAGCGACGAGTCGTCGGAGCTAGAGCCAGTACTTGGACTTGACTTATCTAGATAACATGGGTGAAACTCAGCAACCTTATCAGGACCATTAGTCAGATTCTTTGCAGATTCTCAAGTGCAATCACTTGGAGAGTAACCTTCCCAATCGATGAAGCAATACAGGTGTCAAAGAAGGAGCTTACAATCCAAAATCTCATGAACCTTGAATTCTTCATGATAATCAATGTCAACTATAGGAGATATTGGAGGGGTCTGATCTGGAAATAAATTGGACGTATATAGCTCCAACAATGAAACATGAAATATTGGATGCAGACGAATGGATGGAGGGAGCTCGAGCCAAAAAGAAAAATTGCTATTCTGAGCAGTGATTCAATAAGGACCAAGATGACGATAGCCTAGCTTGTTGCAAGGACACGATGGAGGGAGGTCCTCGCGGAGAAGCCAAACAAGATCACCAACATGGAAAGGGGGAGCCTCCTAACGAGTAAATCAACATAATGTTCATAGCATTTTTGGGCTTTAAGAAGACGCTACTGGAGCTCTGATTGAAGATCATAGAGTTTTTTGATCCGAGACCCACAATAGAATTGATAGAATCATATTTAGAAGCAGTAAAAGACCAACAAGGACACTGTCTAAAGTGGAGAAAGAATGCGGTTGGACCAGTGGAAGCATGTACTGAGAGCTATTATAAGCAAACTCAGCTAATAGAACTCAAATGATCAAATCATCTTACTTGTAAATAATAAAGCATCTTAAATATTCCTCCAATGTCTGATTGGTGCATTCTGCTTGCCCATCTTGAGGGCAGTGAAGGCCAGGCCACCAATACTCTCGACTAATAAGCTCAAGATTTTTAGTCGTAGTAGAATGTGCAACCATGGGAGAATGATGATAGGCCTGAAGATCGCAAAGTCTAGGAGCACTATTAGGAACATATAACGATCCCATCACGAAGAAAAAAATAATCTTAAATCTCAAAATGATCAGTGTCTGATCGCATCTGCCGAGAAGATGTTGAACTAAGATGTGAAAATACACTGTGAGCTAATAGATCAAATATAAGGGATGTTCGAACAGACCAATAAAGATGCATAAGGTGGTGCCTTGAAGAAAGTGACAATCATAAGGTAGTACTAATTATGACCTAGATTAACATATAATTGTTGATCGTATAATTGTTGATCGTAGTATTGGATTGCCTAAGAATTGCTTAAGAATTGTCAAGTTTTGATAGTGATGAAGGCAAATTCTCTGTACAGTCAGAGGATCACACTTGATGGATAGAGATCTTTCAAGTACCTGAAGAAAATCATGGTGTTCTTCAATGGATCTTCTGATAGACACTTATTCCTACTTTGATTACTGCTCATGGAGTTGGAGAGAAGCTTAATGTCCTAGCAATGGAAATTACATGGTTGAATGTTATTTCGGTGCTGATTTGAAGACAATCAAATGCATGTGCAACATGAAACATGAATCGGTAAGGCTACTCATGCATGACCATATTGCTTGTATGTTAGGGTAGACGGGAATGGAAAAGGAAAGAGTACTTTAGAGGGTTCTCCAGATATTGAACCAACACGAGATAAAGAAGATAAAGAATTGATCCATGTCCTTAGAGTTCCTTTGAAGAGGGCGCATATATACACTCTGCATGGCTTTTTAAGAATAGTTGAGAATATGGTTTACATGAGTATTCTTTTTGCCTAAATGAAGATTAATAGGAAGAAAGATGTATATATGGATGATGGGTTAAGATATAGTTGGTGGAGTCCAGATGTGGCTAATGCGAACTGATGGGTCATTTTAATTCAAATTGCAGCCAGCCAGTCGAAGAATCCAAAATTGTTGTTGAAGAAGCATGGTCTGAGAAGGATGCCGTAAAAGACCCTAGCCGGCAAAATTTTCAAGAAAATTGAGCAAAGTTAGAAAGGTTTCCAGAGTCATTGGCTAATGAAGCCAAGTCTAAATGCCAGAAAATCCAAGCCACAGTGGCAACAACAAAAAAAAGTAGCACAGGAAGAGAAAACCGCAGAGGAAAAATCCGAACGTGGTTTAATTACTGCACAGAGGGAAGCCTATAATGATCTCAAAGGAGTAAAAAATATGTGGCGTAACAAGAGTATGCTAGAATATCAATTTGAGCCAGAGGCAAGATATGAAAAGGAAATGGGCTTAGGCAAATCTGCTTGGTGGTTTGGGGCAGACGCCTTGCATGTAGAGATTGAAGAATCTTTAGAGGAAGAGCTTGCTGCAGAACCTCTAGTTTCAAACAATGCCACAGCAGAAAAATGGATTGCAGAATGGCAAGGAAAAGAGAAAGATTCAGTGCAATAGAATGATGGAGACGAAACCCCAAGATTCTGTGATGCGACTCGTTAAAAATTAACAAGTAAGCATCCTATTTTAGTTTAACTAAAGTCTTAGAATCGGTGTCCATTCTATGTCTACTTGAGGTCCTATTGTCTTAACCATGGCTCTAGGATGCAATGATTAAGGGACAATGATCACGCCTAAATTATGTAATCAAAGGCATCCTCAAACAAATAATTTGAACTAGGATGAGTAAGTGATAAACTTTTGATTTTAGGGAAGGGCAACAAAGCCTTCTAGTATTCTTCTGGACTGTCCAAGATTAAGACAATAGTTATAGTTGTCTGGAGCATTCTACTTACAAGATTTAGATAGATTTACGGAAGATATGAAGGAAAGGTTGCTAATTTTTAGATATCTCTTTGAAGCCTCTTTGGAATATTGATCAAGGGTTAAAATATGATCTGATAAGATCAAAGAGTACTGATGTGGATGCCAACAGAGCGATCCATATCAAGAGATACCTATGAATCTAGAGAGTCATATCTCTATACCTGTTTATCTGTAATAAATGTAACCACGGTGAGGGCTTTTCTCACCAGATTATTCATATTATTTTGTTCTTCCTTCATATTTGTAACATAACATGGGCATATAATTCTCCTTTATATTATCCTCTCACATCCCCATCACTTGAAATATATCAGGTAGCAATAAATATGATTTCTCAACTATGTGGATGGGATGTGCTTCCATCCCAAGTAGACAACTTTTGCTTAGTGATTACTTCTTCCATTACCTGGCCATTATCTTTCTTCTCCAGAAGGAGCTTCTCTTTCTCAAGATCTATGAGCTTCTCTGTTGGTGTGGTAGGACGTCGTATCTGATCGATTTGCACATTTGAAGAAGGCTTTGCATCTTCTTTTGTCTTATTGTACATCATGCAAGTGTTTAATATAAGATCTAGAAAACTTTACTTGCCTTCTTGCCTACACAACTCTGCAGGTAGCCTCTTCAAAGACCTCCTAATTCAATCATGAACAGAGTTTGAAAACATCTTAAGCAAAAACTGTGTGCATGGAAGGCGATCTAGTAACAGGACACGAAATCACGTCATGTCCTACTCTTGCCATGAGGCTTTTACGAATACTCCCATATCTTCTAGACCTGTTACATTTCACCATAAAGTCTATTGTCAAACAAAAATTATTGTGTATAGTAGGGCATCAATTGACTCTTTTAACTCCTCATCAAACTATTTTGAATGCTTTTAAACAGAAATCCTAGTTTTTCTCAACTATTGTATCATACCCGGCGATAAACAACTCCCATGCCTTATCTGGTCTGCTTTTATATAATTCTCTTTACACACCACCTTTTTTTGTGATAGTTTAGGCTCGAGCGCCTTAGTAGCATTCTCATTCCTGCAGCAGGTAACCAATCCAAGAAAGTAGGACGAGCCTTGCAGTACATAACGAGCCACTCACCATTCATAGCGAACTTGAAAGTTAGAGGGCCGGTGTGACTAGTCAATCTATCTTCCCCGTCGAGAATGTACCCTTCTATAAAACCTTTCCAATCTGGAACCTTGTCAACAAGATATGGCACATATGCATTGAGGTTGCATGTGTGGAATACATATAGCAACTTGGGCATAGTTAGAATTTCTGCTTTCTTCAGGGTAGATGAAAAGTTTTCAAACAAAAGCATTGATATCCTCCTGTGTATGGCCAGGCATCATAAAACCTAACTCGATCTCTTCAAACACATCGAGATATACAAGGTATGAAAGATAGGAGAATACATATCTATTTTTGTTTTGTCCAGATGCATTGTCTAGTTGCAACATCAGTGTTCGAAGGAGTGACTTCAATGAGGATCCCTCGGGTTGAGGCACGTCAACGAGGATGTTCTTTTGAATTAGTGACAATTTGGATGCAAGCACCGTGGTGTTACGCAAGGCCTTTGCCCAATCTGGGGCTGGTGTATCAGACAATGCCAGATGGCCTCCTGCAAACTCATGAGGCAATGCCAACCTTTTCAGAATATTGTTCAAATGACCTACATGAAAGTTTGAGTCATCGGACCACAGATCCAAAGCAAAATTTCCATAGGATCCCCTTCTGTGGCCATGTGTGAATGCATCTGTCAAAGAAGTCTTTAACTTATCTAGTCTCCAAAGGGACTTCATAGATTGTTGCTGCTTTAGAATCATTGTCTTTGCCCGATTCATTTTGTCATGAATAACATAAACATAGTCTTGAGGGTACTTGTGGGAGTATAATCTCCATGACCAGTACTGGGTACGACAGGATTATTGTTCTAATCTATGTGCTCTTCTCTGATCACGTAAAATCCTCCTTTCTGCCTCATCCTTGGTCTTCAGCACTTGCAGACGCTCCTGACCGGAAATTCACATCAATCGAGAGGGGAAAGCCCTCAATAACAGACACTCCTACGGTCTTCGTATCCAAAAACTGGTCACATACTGCATCGTCTAGGTCAGTGAAGGATATAAAATCCTTTCTTGCAGGGATGGCATTACAGGGGTGCCTGGCAGACTTGATTGAGGAGCCCAAATTGGGCACACACCCAATTTGGTACCTAGTCATGAGCCCAGCAGACACGATGTGGGATCTCAAATTGGGCGGCCAACTAATTTGTCAAACATGCCCCGTCACCTGGAGTCCAAATTGCTCAATTTGCCCCCTCATGTCAAGTTTAGAAATTGAGGGATTTGCGCTCGGAACACCCCGATTTGCCTTCATTGGGGTAGATTGGGATCTGGGGGGGCGCCCAGTTTGGCAACTATGTCCAACATGTCAGACTATAGAAGGTTACCACATGATTGCCCTCCTTGGCATGCCAGCCCAGTGTGGCTTGATTTGGAAACCCACCCAATGGTAGCAGGTAGCAAATTGGGGCATAATGTAAGTACAAGATGACTAGTAATCTTAGCACCAAACTACCTGAAGACGAGTTATAATTTGCTCGTGCAAATTTGATGCGACTACACTAGCCGAACAATAAGCATACAATTCCAAAGTAATCTACCTCCGGGGGAATGTGCACCATTCGTTGGTGGTAGAGAATGGACAAAACAACCAAGCGCCCAACAATTTGTGAGATTCAAATAGTCAACGCACTCTATTAGTAAGAAGATAATTTCAAATTCAAACCCCACCAAAAGAAAAAAGGAAAAAAAAAAAAAAAACCTAAAATGGACATGTATGGGTGGGTTGGTGCCTATTTAGACATGTTTGGATATTCAAAATTTGAATTGCCCCCTTCGACCACTGTCTTTTAAATTCCAAGTTGTAAATGTTCCTGTAGGCTCTCTGCGTGGCATAACGCCATTCAAGGACAGGGTGCCCCCTTGTGTGGTGTGGGTATTTCTGGAGGGGGTGCTTGCATATATAGCTCTTGGGATTTTTGGACAGAGGGCCACCATCTGGCCGCCGCCACGCTCTACTTCTAATGGAGCGCGGGCCTACCATGTGGTGCCTAGCCAATGTCATAATATTTAGAGCCATATAATATCTTTAGATGGTCTATTTTTAATAAACAAGGGTCCATTAAAAGAAGGCCAACACTTGTCATACATGCATGAGGCCTCATTGCATATCCATTTTTAAAAGGGTCCTGGGACCTTTTTCATCTGTAAGCATTTCTTCTGAAGAACACACATTGTCCCTTTCTGTCTGCTTCGATCCGGTTGCTCTAGTTTGCACACAGGACAAGGCGCCACTTCTCCAGCGACCACCTACCCCAGTTTTGATGGAAGGTCGGCCCACAAAGGGAGGGAAAGGTAATGCTTGCATCATTATATGATTTATTCACCTTTTTATTCTTTCTTCTATTCTATAAAGCACCATCTGTTCCTGATTGCACACTCTTGCATCAACGAGCTAGGACCTCCAAGCGCTTGGTAACCTTTCTTTGATTCTTATGTCTCTTCCTTCCCTCCTATATACAATTCCTTTCCATTTTATCTGCAGTTTCTGGTAGCCCCAAGGAAGTAACCATAAACCATGCAAATTGGTTGGCGCCTAATTTGGCCCCCCAAATGCATGCTTGCCTCTATATCTTGACCTCTCCAGAGGTAGCAAATTGGGCGAGCGCCCAATTTGCCCCCCTAAGTGCATGCCTACTGCTTGTCTAGACATAACGTGAGGCGACGAATTGGGCGAGAACCCAATTTGCCCCCCAATTGCATGCCTCCTGCTTGCCTAGACATCACCTGAGGTAGCATTGGCCCCCCAAGTGCATGCTTGCCTTTATATCTTGAGCTCTTCAGAGGTAGCAACCCAATTTGCCCCTTAGGTGCATGCCTACTGCTTGCCTAGACATCACCTGAGGTAGCAAATGGGGGTTTTGGGGGATTTGCCCTTCCCACATAGAGAATTTCTTTCTTTCAGCGTATTGCCTATATCATCCTTGGGGTGATATGGGGGCAGCAGGCAGCATGGGTGCTCTATTGCCGAATCAACTAGACTCCAAGACATGCACATATCTAGTGCGCAAGTTTATGGATGGAAGATTCATAAGTACATTCAAGAAAACCCTCTATCCTAGACAATCAATTGAGATATTTGAAGTCGAGGCATAGTATTGTATTCCTTTAGATAACGGAATGCATATCTTTCTAACAATTTAAATTTTTAGAGAGTCTGCATCAAGCTACACATATATGAAACTTAGATAATGAACTGTTCTTCATGCCTTGTAGATATCAGACAACAGAGTTTCAAGATCCCTCTCTCTCTCTCTCTCTTTTTTTTTTTTTTTTTTTTTTTTTTTATGCAAGACAAACATGTGGCTAATGGGGTTTACCACTACTGACTGACCTAATGAACTACCTTTGTAACATGCTAGCTACTCTTACACTGGCTATTAACATACCTTATATGGTGTATTATCAAGAACACGTACTCAATAAAATAAACATGAAAAGTCAATAGTGTACCATTGAACTATGTTTATACAATGATAATAAGGGTTTCATAAAACAGCTAAGGGCAATGCTGATTACTAAGCCGAAGCTGGCACTATGAAAATGATAGGAAGTGTCAACAAGGGCACGAAACCCAAGCCAACAACACGAGTCTAATGGGCAAAGCTAAAGGTAAAAGATGGTGGTCAATATGATCGCGTACTCTCTGCAAGTGCACAGCTGAAATACTCCTCTTTAGACAATATACAATAACAGAAAACAGATCCGATGAATACTTGTGCCCTGGAGTACTTTAGAACTCAAACTCAGAATTTTTTCTAAGCACAAATCAGCAACTTACACATTTTTATCACACAACATTTAAACAAAATAGAACATTGCCCATAGATATCAGATTGTTAATGCCACCACAGTTCAAACTTAATGCCTATGATGGAAAGAAAAAGCAAGACACTGATGATCAACATTCAATAGAATTAATTGACACAATTTCAGCCTGCTAGAACATTTTTTTCAGAGAATAAATTTCATTTTTTGCAGCCTATCCACAGGGCATGTACTTGAATCCATTCACATCCACTTTAAAATTGTGAAAACTCTTTTCAATTAATAATGCCATTCAGTTCACAAACATAATCAGCACAATAGTTATGCTTATCTTCCCACACAGTCATTCATCTACTAAATTTCTTGCAACAGTAAAACATTACAGACCTTCTTCTCTATTCTTCAAGTTCTCTTCCCTACTGACCTCTCAGGCTGGGCAGCTTCCCGCTCCTCCTAAACGACCTAGGTCCTTTTTCCTTCTCAAAATCTGCCTTAAAAAACCTCCACGACCTTTCTCCTTCTCTCTTCTGCACCAAATCGGCTGCTCTCCTTCCATTTCCGGCTGCTCCCCTTCCATTTCCGGCTCACCTTCTCTTCCAAAAACGTGGGAATTGACCTAATCCAGACCTTTGGACTTCAAAAAAATTGGCCCTTTGGATTTCCCATGGTTCTGCTCCTTTTCCATGTTGCATGTGGGTTGCATGCATCTCCTAGGTAGTGTAGATATCAACATGAATGCTTCCAAGCATTATAGCTACTTGAAGCCCTCTTTTTTTCAACCTGCTCATGGATTCTCATACCATAATCTATAGCTCCTATGCTGCCGCGTGATCAGAAAATGCTTAAAAATGCGACCTTGTCTGACTGCATTTTTCCATGTTGCATTATCTCAAAAATATCTAGAGCATATATGAAGCACATGTACCTCTTGTGGGTTTTCAATCATGCCACATGCTTTTAAGGTGCTAAAAATTAGTCACGCTAGCCTTTGACCTTAGACACCACAACCAAGCTGGCAACACCGGTCAAAATATCAAAGATTTGCCATAAAATAAAGTTCTGCTCCATTTGAATGCATAGGAACGTCACAACACCATCTTTTTATGATGACTTTGTTAAAAAGTCTGTTGCGCAATGCTTTGACCGCACAACATTATCCCCCATACAAATGGTTCCTCGTCCCGAGGGACTTCTTCAAATGCCTCCATCACGGTACGATCCCCAACTAAATCTCTAACCAGCTGCAGCAACATAACTCAACTTTAGTCCCTGTATACATGCATGAACCTTAAATGATGATCAATGCGCAATTAAAAAGCACATATGCATGCAATGGTATGCAATCATTCTTCAAATGCGTTAGCTGAATCAAATGCTAAGCCAAATAAAAAGCACAATATGATAAAAACTTGACTGCACTTGAATCTCAATGCTACTATGACAATTTTTAACACCATCATTATTAGTAAGCAAAGATCATCCTGGTTAGCCTATGATGCTCGTGATAAACTTAGACTACACTATAATCAGCAAGTATCTCAGCCTCCTATGGTTGTAACTGCTATAACGAGCTCACTTCCATCCTTCTCCCTTTTTCTTCCTTTATCACTTTCTGTTACACCGATTTTCAGATTTTTTTATAATCAAGAGGAGTGGTCCACCTAGGAATTGCATGTGGGATTTAGGTTCTAGAACTTAACCACATTGCATCCCTAGCGAGGCTTAACTCTAAGTACCAATAGTGCCAATGGGATATGAACCCTAAGAGTCTAACCATCTAGCGACTACTGCGTTACTTAACCAGCACTTAGTGTCGTACAGGTGGGATATGGACTGAAAAAAGAGAGGGCTCCCCTTCCAGCTTAACCACCGTGCCTTCACTCAAGCCCTGGGCTCCAAATTATAGAAAGTTCTGCTACATTTTAAGTTGTAATTTCAGTACCTCTTCATCACAGGTTCTTCTTCTCAACACGAGCATTATTAACACTCTCAACAGTACATAACCTGTGAGGTCTAAGAGTATTAACTGGCAGATTTTTTGCTGTCACTAGTTTATCACAGCCATAAGCAACTTTAAAACCAAATAATGTCCTCTGCTTAAGAATAATCACAGCATTAAAAATGACAGTTCCCATGTTAATCCAACCACAACCAAATCCTTATCAGGGTGCAACTTTTGTCAATGGCTACAACATTTGATCCAGCTTTGACATTTTAAAGAATATTAAAATGGGAGATAATGATAAAGAATTCCAACGTGAATTTTGACTGCATAATGCTAGGGTGGAAGGATAAAACCTGGTAATTCTGTTCCCGTGATGGCAGCTCCTTTCATCTCCATGCAAACAACACTTTAACAGACTCCATGTTGCAACCAATTTCAGCTCAACTTATTGAAAAGCATTAGTCCCCATCGTAAGTCCTGTAACTTTGTTATAACAGACCTAATGTACGAATAAAGTAAAACAAAAGCAATTTTAATTTTTTTGATTTTTAATTTTTAGATTTTTATTTATCAATGTGACTATTCTATGAACCTAGATTATGGCCTGCCTCTAACGCTAATTACACACCTTCTAACCTAAATTAACTCTATTAGTCTATGTAGCTAGTAAGCTAGAAAACAAGTAGTTATTACTTACAGACCATTGGGAAGAGGTTCCAATACAGTTTGCGTATGATATAACTTAAGCCTGGAGCCATTAATTCGTGTAGGAAGCTCATAACCCGCCAAATCCTGCAAGACTACAGACCCATTAGACAAAATCTGCTTCACTTGGTAAGGTCCAGTCCAACGCATCCTTAGTTTTCCTGGCCGCTTCCAATGCTTACTATCATAAAGCAACACAAGATCATTCTGCCGAAATTCCTTGAACCTAATATGCCTATCATACCATTTTTTTCGTTGACTTTGTAAGGCTTCTCTTGCCATAAAAGCATGAAGACGAACCTCATCCAATCTTCCCAACTGTTCTAACCTTACCTTCAGGCTCCCGTTCTCGTCAAGCTTTTGCTGGACTGCAACTCTTAATGAAGGTATTTCCAATTCTATTGGTAAAATGGCTTCTTGCCCATATACAAGCATAAATGGTGTGGCTCTTGTTGTTACCTTGTATGCAATTCGATAGGCCCACAAAGCATCTAGTAGCCTCTTATCCCAATCAGTTCGGTTAGCATTACATATTTTAGTAATAATGTTGCACAGGGTCTTATTCGTCCTTTCTACCTGCCCGTTTGCTTGTGGATGGTAAGGAGTAGATTTCCTATGGGATATGCCATACCTTTCTGTTAATGCAGCAATTACCTCATTCAAGAAATGACGTCCACGGTCGCTGACCAACTCGATGGGGCACCCAAATCTGATAATCACATTTTCATACAAGAAAGAAGCCACACTTGCTGCATTATCATACCTCAAAGCCTTCGCCTCTGCCCACTTCGTTACATAATCTGTACATACCAAAATATATTCATTCCTAGTCTGCCATGCAGGAGGATTTATAATAATAATAATAATTTATTTACGTCCAACAAAGACCCATAGGTCATGGGACAAACTTTACTGTATTACATCATTGCTTCTTTTGAAATCATCTAATGTACTTCATTAAGCTCCACGCTCGCAAGAAGTTCTCTGATAAATTTTGCCACTTGACATATTGTGGAAAATTTTTGGAAAAGAGTCACCAAAGTCTCAGTACTCCAGTTTACCTGAGAATACCTTGCCCGAAGTGCCTCAAACCGGGGGCAGTGAAATATAGCATGCAATTCTGTTTCTATGTCTTGCCCGCATCCACATACCCTTGCTTCCCTAGGAAGACCAAACCACCTCCCTCTTTGTGAGCTCATGCGCATCCGAGCAATCCCCCGTATCATCCCTGGGTGCATATCCTTATGTCGAAGGTATAATTGTATGCCATGTTTTGCTTCAGGATTAAAATCTGCCAAATAATATTCAACTTTCTTTTTTCACACAAAACCCGAACATACCGCTCAAATGCCTTCTCTTTAAATGCCTTCCCAAAATCAGCCATGGTAAGGTGCAAACGTGACAGCCATCTATGGATATCTTTATGCCAACTTGTTTTCCCTCTTTCCCCCAATTCAGCTGACACCTTGATTGCCACACTTACTAATGATGTACCTTCGCTTTTCTATTTAAATAGCGAGCAGGTTTGCCATACACCTTGGATTTCCAACGGATATGCTCCACTCTCTAGTAACAAGACCTCATATGGTAATCGACCTTTTGACCTTGAGAACCATGTGCGGCAAGTTTTTTTTGTATCTCTGCTCTAATGCATTCCACTTCCCCTTTGGCAAAGAAGGCCCCCATAGTTCAACAGCGTATAAGGCTACTGGCATTACTAATGCATCGAACAAGCGTTTCCAGATTGTCCATGAGCGCACACTTGCTTGTCTTCCGTGATTGAGCATCATGTAAAAAGCCTTCCATCTCTTGGCTGAAATCACGGTGAATCAACACCTTGGGTCCAAGATCTCCTTCGAAGATAAATCGTATGGCCCAAGTATTTGTATGAGTTGGTCTGTTCTATCCGTTCCCCTTGGTATGTCACATCAACCTCCATTCTTCCAAAGCATACAATTTTTGTCTTATTCAAGTTAACTGTTAGGCCAAACTGATTGCAAAAATCAGCAAGTGCTGCCAATTGAGTGTGCATGTCTTCTTGTGTGTATGCAGATAGCAAAAGGTAATCGGCAAAAAGCAATAGCACTACCAATTCCTGATACAATCGGGGAAATATGCAACCAGTAGATCGGAGGAAGCTCTCAAGTTGGTCCACATACAAACCAAATAAGGTAGGTGACAGTGGGCAGCCTTGCTTCACGCCTACATCACTGGATATTGCCTCTGGGCAGACCATTTATTGGGCCTACAAAATCGATGCCCCACTTCTCGAAGGGTAATATGGGAAGTATGGGATTTAAGGGCATAAAGTCTCTCCTCGTAGGTCTTCCTATTCTTTGGCAAGGATCGCATTTCTTCACGTAGTCAGCAACATCCTTGTACAATGTAGGCCACCAATAACCTGCTTGAAGAACCTTCCTCGCTGTAATTTCTGTAGCAAAATGTCCTCCAGCGGGTGCATCATGGCAAGAAGCTATTATAGTTGGTACTTCATGGGAGAACACACATCGGCGCAGCACATCATCCTTCCCAATTTTATATAAAGTACCTGCTAAAAGAGTAAATGTCCGACTTTGCATAACTAACCTTTTTGCTGCGGCAGCTTCATATCTTCGAGAAAACTCCCCGCGGCTAAAAAATCTGCAATCTCACAATACCAATCGGGAATTGTTTATAAAGGAACAAATTTGTATCGGGCGGATCATCGCCCACCCCTTTTACTCGCTTCTACATCTACAATTCTTGATAAATGGTCTCAAAAAAAATGTGACTTGCCCTACTTCACAACAACACGAAATTGGAACTCTTGCAAGATGAGCAACCATCTTGCCACCGCGACCCGCTCGACAAGGCTTCAAAATAAGATATTTTAAGGCTTGATGATCAACAAAGAAAACAAATTCTTTACCTAAAAGGTAATGACGATATTTCTGGACAGAATAAATCATCCCTAAGCCTTCTCTCTCCGTAGTAGAGTAATTTTGTTCTGCCTTTGAAAGTCTGCCGACTTAATAATATATTGGATGGTCCCATCCATCTTCCCCATTTGAGTTAGTATGTTTGCCAATGGCGAATCCGGATGCATCTACATGTATATGGAACTCAATGTTCGGTTTGGAAATTTTAGAATAGGCGCTGTTACAAGAGCATCTTTTAAAGCATTAAAAGCATCTTCACATGCAACAGTCCACTTATATTCAATACCTTGCTTCAAAAGGGATGTCAATGGTACTACTTTATCTGCATAATGCCGGATAAATCTTCGATGGTAGCCTACATGGCCCAAAAATGCTTGAAGTTGCTTCACGTTCTTAGGAGGTTCTAATGCTAAGATAACACCCACCTTAGCTGGATCTATAGCCAAGCCCTCTCTGGATACAATACGTCCTAATAAAATGCCATGAGTTACAGCCAAAGCACATTTTAAAGGATTAAGGGAAATACCATATTGACGACATCGTGCAAAACATTTTCTCAAGCAAGATCTGTGAGTTAGGACTGTGCTAAAAACAGAAAAATCATCCAAAAATGTTTCCATGAACTCCTTAAGATATTCCTTAAAAGCTGCTGTCACAACACGTTGAAATGTCGCAGGGGCGTTGCACAACCCGAAAGGCATTACACGATACATGAAACATCCCCATTCTGTAACAAAAGTAGTTTTTCCCATGTCCCTTGGATCGATACTAACCTGGTTATAACCCGAAAATCCATCTAGAAATGAGTATAACTCATGCCCTGCCACTGAATCTAAAACAGAATCTGTAAAAGGAACAGGGAACCCATCCTTAATAGTGACTGCATTCAAGCTTCTATAATCCACACAAACCCGCAAACTTAAATTCTTTTTGGGCACAATAACAATTGGGGATAACCACTCGCTATTATCGACTGGAACAATAAACCCAGCATCAACCATATTGTCAATTTCTTGCTTAACAAGGTTTGAATAATGTGGGTTCATCTTATAGGGTCTTTGTCTCACAGGTCTGGCATCTTCTTTCAATACTATTCTATGCAAACATAATTCAGGAGAAATACCTCTAAGATCTTGATACGACCATGCAAATATGTCTCGATATTCCTCCAGAAGATGCATATAGAGCTCACGTTCTTCACCAACTAGTTGAGCTCCAATTTTAACAGTCTTTGGCACTTCCAATGTCCCTAGGTTCACCTCTTGCAAGGTTGGCAGTCTAAGCATTTCTTGACACTCTCCACTTAACTGATTTGCAGGTACTTCTCTCAACTTTGACTCAAAATTTCATACCTTGAAAAATGAGATGGGTAATCTTCCTCTTTCCATAATATCTTCCAATGTTTGCTCTCTTGTAATAGCCTCACGACCCACCTCCATTGGTAAATTCATCCATTCTTCTGCGGCCACGCTAGAGGTATCATCCCTATATGGAGGTATTAATAATTTATCATAACCTTCATTTTCTATCTGCATTAGTGCTGCCGCATAATCGCTAGGATCTGACATACAGCCTCTTCTCCTTCCGAAGAACTCGTACTACTTCCATGGTCATCTTCTGTTGGTTTTGGCTTAAGGTGTACCTGAATTTTAATGAAAAGTTACCATCTCCAATGTGCAAGTACCACATTGACCAGGTCATGTTTGGCACGAGCTTGCAATAACCATGGCCTACCTAACAATAAGGGATAAGTGAAATCGCCATGCGTCATCACGCAGACTACATAATCAACAAAGAAAGTAATACCAGCTATTTTAGTTTTTATTCCTGTAACGATTCCCAGTGGTTTTACTCTTCTTTGGTCAGCCATCCTTACTACAAAGTGCACTGGAGTAGGTTCCGATAATCCCAACTTCTTCAACATTGATTCTGGCATAATATTAACTCCCGACCCGCCATCAATGGTACAATTACAAATTAGTTGCTCATTAATTTCTGCATCTAAACAGGGAGAACTCATATCAGCAATTATAGGCCAAGCAGAATTAACCACGACTTCCTTATGCGTCTTCATAGCTGCCATTAACACCTTCCTACAACTCGGCGCAAGCTCCAACAATTGACCAAAAGTAATAGAAGGCTGCTGCTTATCTAAATCAGTAAGGATATCATATGGTTTCTCTTGTTCCAGATTTAACACTCTTTTAAACTTATGTTTCTTCTCTCTACTCACATGTTTCTTTGGCACGGACAACTCGTCGTCGATGATTCGCTGCACCACGCTAGGTTGAGGCAGATCCTCCTCATTCTCAAACAATATTTGAGTATCTAAGTCCTCCTCCGGATTTTCCACTGCGTGATTCGAATTTGCACCTGTAGCTTGAATCCCGGATGTACATGCTGCTTTTGAGACAACCCCATTGAAGTCCTCCGTTTTATTTCTTCGTTCCCAAGCTTGTCTTCTAGTCTCCACTTGATATGCTGATGCTTCTGGGTTAGTAACAAAAACTGCCCCTGTGTCTATTATTGGCTCCTTCCCTTTATATTCTACATTTTTCTTCACTGGTGGTAGCCTATGAGGGCAATTATCTTGTGTATGTAGACCTTGGGTTTGACAAATACCACATATAGGCTGATAGCCTACCGGTTTTACAGGGTTTGGACAGTGAGTTGCAATATGCCCTAGTTCTCCACACCTATAGCATTGAGGAGGTCCTCTTCTAAGTACGTGGGGCCTAGGATCTCTACTAATAGGTTGTGGTACTGCAGTGTAGACAGCAGCATCATACATCGGTTGTGCTTGATACCCTGAATATTGAGGAGAGGTAACGACTTGAGTTTGGGGTCTTGTCAACCCAATTCCCATTCCTGGACGTAAATGAAAACACTCCTCTGTCCTATGGTTGGTTTTCCCACAGTTCTGACAAGGAGGAGGTCTGAAACCAGCAGGTTTAAAATCAGCAGGCGTTGGACATTCGTTTGGAAGGTGGCCATAACCCTTGCATTTAATGCACCACATGTTTGACCTTTCCTTAGAAATTTGAGGCTTAGATTCTAGCCCCTTCACCCAATTTAACTGCAATTCCGTCATTTGCTTGGTCAGAGTTTCAACTAAATCCTCCTTGACTTTAGCAATTTTGGCATCCACTGATAGTTCAGGTCCTGTCATTGGCATAGCTGGCTGAGGCATAATAGAGGCTCCTGCTTGTGTTTTGCTGTAGTCCAAAGTACCCATAGCAGAAGGGAACATATTAAAAGGCATATTGACGGCGGATTTACTCATATAGATGGAAACATTGGTGCAGCTGAAGCAACAACCGGTGCCACTCCTCCCAACACGGATGGTAGAGCCATTCCCGATGATAATAACGTGCCATTCCAATTTTAAACTTGCTCCCAACTTGATGCTATCATAATGGCTGCTTCTAAAGTACTTGAGTCTCGCCCTTTGTAAAAAACCAATGTCGGGCAGTCCATTAGTAAAATACCTTACTTGATCCTCTGCGATGGGGGATCTTTCTTTGCCACCAATCTCCTAAATCGAATGACATAACTTTGCAAACTTTCTCCGTGTAAGAGTTTGATATAATTTAATTCATCACTCACCCTTTTATGCCAAAACCTACGGGCCTGAATGCATTTAAAAACCCCTTCCTTAGCTCATCCCAACTTACGAATGGTGTAACATCCTTAGCGGCTCTGTACCACTCTACTGCACCATCTTGTAAAGTTGTTTGGAAATAGCCAGAATCAGCTCAGCGTTGCCATCCTCCCCGTTAAGCCTCACTTATGGTCAAAAATGCCTGCACATGTGAATCAGCGTCTATACCTCCCAAGGCAGAAAATTTTGGGTATCTCATTTTCGTTGGCACTGCCATGCTAGTATTTATTGGTTCTGATATAGTGGGTAAAGAAATAGAACACAACGTACTAGGCTCTAAGTCAATATTAAACTCTACCTCTAGTTTGCTTGCTCTCAGGACTTGGTGTACCTGCAAATGGATGCAATCTCACACTTGTGTGCTGCTCAACTACTAATGGAGGATGCTCTAAAGATCTCCATAATTTTTCCTTCAATGCACTTCTTTCTTCTCTTTCCTTTGCTCTCAAATTCCGGCTCCTCTTGTTGAAGTCTCTTAATCTCTTCACTTTTCTCTCTTGTTGTAAAATTCATTCACCAAAGATTAGTAACCTATAGCGATTGCCCAATGATTCTCGAATGCCCCCAAAAATATGTCAACAAGGGCACGAAACCCAAGCCAACAACACGAGTCTAATGGGCAAAGCTAAAGGTAAAAGATGGTGGTCAATATGATCGCGTACTCTCTCTGCAAGTGCACAAATGAAATACTCCTCTTTAGACAATATACAATAACAGAAAAGCAGATCCGATGAATACTTGTGCCCCGGAGTACTTTAGAACTCAAACTCGAATTTTTTTCTAAGCACAAATCAACAACTTACACATTTTTATCACACAACATTTAAACAAAATAGAACATTGCCCATAGATATCAGATTGTTAATGCCACCACAGTTCAAACTTAATGCCTATGATGGAAAGAAAAAGCAAGACACCGATGATCAACATTCAATAGAATTAATTGACACAATTTCAGCCCTCTAGAACATTTTTTTTTGAGAATAAATTTCATTTTTTTGCAGCCTATCCACGGGGCATGTACTTGAATCCATTCACATCCACTTTAAAATTGTGAAAACTCTTTTCAATTAATAATGCCATTCAGTTCACAAACATAATCAGACAATAGTTATGCTTATCTTCCCACCACATCATTCATCTACTAAATTTCTTGCAACAAGAAAACATTACAGACCTTCTTCTCTATTCTTCAAGTTCTCTTCCCTCTCCCGACCTCTCAGTTTGGGCAGCTTCCCTCCTCCTAAACGACACGGGTCCTTTTTCCTTCTCAAAATCTGCCTTAAAAACCTCCACGACCTTTCTCCTTCTCTCTTACGCACCAAATCGGTGCTCTCCTTCCATTTCCGGCTGCTCCCCTTCCATTTCCGGCTCACCTTCTCTTCCAAAAACGTGGGAATTGACCTAATCCAGACCTTTGGACTTCAAAAAATTGGCCCTTTGGTTTCCCATGGTTCTCGCTCCTTTTCCATGTTGCATGTGGGTTGCATGCATCTCCTAGATAGTGTAGATATCAACATGAATGCTTCCAAGCATTCTGACTACTTGAAGCCCTCTTTTTTCAACCTTGCTCATGGATTCTCATACCATAATCTATAGCTCCTATCTTTGCCAGCGTGATCAGAAAATGCTTAAAAATGCGACCTTGTCTGACTGCATTTTTCCATGTTGCATTATCTCAAAAATATCTAGAGCATATATGAAGCACATGTACCTCTTGTGGGTTTTCAATCATGCCACATGCTTTTAAGGTGCTAAAAATTAGTCACGCTAGCCTTTGACCTTAGACACCACAACCAAGCTGGCAACACCGGTCAAAATATCAAAGATTTGCCATAAAATAAAGTTCTGCTCCATTTGAATGCATAGGAACGTCACAACACCATCTTTTTATGATGACTTTGTTAAAAAGTCTGTTGCGCAATGCTTTGACCGCACAACAGGAAGATTTGCATATGATGATATGGCACTGTCCCAAATATTTAGAGCAGGAGATCTTCAGTCTCACCTAACTTGCATTAACGGATATACGTGTAAAACACTAGGGGTTATAGGTCCAGTGAAAATATCAATATGAATCCAGCATATTCTAAGACCAATACACGCTTTGGATGTCAGAGTAGACAGATAGTCTTTAATATTGGGGTTTTTTCCCCCCACCAAAACTATGGAGTGGGAATAGGATTCCGATGGCAGACCTAATAGTGATATTGAAGAACAGCTAAATGAAATCATCCTGGAACATTCAAGAGAAGATTCCCTTCCTTTGCCGCCGAGACTTTGAAAGAGGTTGAGATGGATTACAAAACATACCAACTCCCGCTTCACACTCCTACCAAGTGCGGAATTGCTGATAGTAATGGTTACTTTCACCCGACGGACTGTGCTAACTGCGACTGCCATAACTGTACCAGCATCAAGGAGCAAAATATGGACAAAAATAAAACGAAAGTCTCCAAGCAATCTCTGAAGTCCTCAGTTCCAATTATGGGGAAGTATGACAAAATCAATGGTAACTCCTACAAGAACGCTTTACTCAATTCTTTGAATTCTGTTAATATTGCTACTGATCCAGGAAATGTAGGTAAAGTAACCAATAAGGATGAGGGCATTCTTGACCTGTGTGATATTGCTGATAACTCGGCCAAGGTCAGATATACCAATCATGGGATCCTTACCCATTTCCCCCAAAAATGCCCTCCCTTAAGCGCTGTGAAATACTGGATTACCAAGACTCTTCTAGTTCCTATTCTTTCTATCCTCAAGCTGGATGATAAGACTTTTCAAATTATCTGTAAAGAAGAGAAAAGTGTCCCTCAAATTCTCATCAGAAAGATCTCTTCTATCTCAGGATATCCAGTCTACATTATGAAATGGGATCCTTTCTATATTCCAGGGGACTTCTCTACAATTGCTAATACCACCTGGATATCTTGCACAAATTTGCCTATGGGATGCTGGACTGTCTCCCATCTTAGAACCATTGCTAGTAGCTTAGGAGAAATTATTCAGATCTCTATCCCCCAGACTAGTTTCCCCTCTGTTTGTATCCAGAAAAAGATTTATTCTAACTGGGAGGACTGCATTCCATGCAAAATTCCCAACAGAGGCATTTTTAATCTTAACATTTCCTACTCTAAGATGCCTCTAGCTAATTTCTCTCCTCCTCCTAAAGAGAATAAGGAGACAAAGATGCAAAAGGAGGTGGAAACAAATCATGGCAGGCAGGTCTGGAGACCTAAATCCAAGATCATGGAGAATAACCACATCAACAAGGCTGATGGTATCATCAAAGAAAGAGGTTATTCAAAGAGAAGCCAACCAAACCAGGGTGGAATATAATGTATGTAAAGATCACCATGGTATGTTTTTTCCTGATAAAGGCATCATATTTCAATTTCCATCCAAGGTGGTTATCAGGGTTGACCCTACTAATATGAGCATCTCGACTTTGGATCTTGGTATTTTAAATGATAACTTTGGTTCTTGTGAAGAGATCAGAAGGAAGACTTCGAGAGGGCGACTTCGACATACGAGTCATCAATAAGACTTCCAACCCGGAAGATGTGACTTGGTCAATAGTTAACAATGAGAAAGAAAAAGGGGAAGAAAAAGCCCTAAAGATTTTACCATGGGACCCCTAAGAAGATCCCCAAGAAAGACCCTCTCTAATGGATTTAAGTCTTAAAGGCATTACTTGGAACATCCAAGGCATCAATTCGAATAACAAGAGAGGTAGATTAAAGGTTTGCCTAAGCTCTATGAATCTAGATTTTATTTTTTTCCAAGAGCATAAAATTCATGATGATAATATTAACTATGTAATCAGAGATGTTCTGCCTGTCAACTTTCAGCATTGGTCTCTTAAAGCTAACAACACTTCTGCAGGCATAACCATTGCTTGGAACAACAGACTCAACATGGAGGATATTCAGATGGTTAATGACAATAGTAGGAGATGGCAGATTATCCATGGAAAAGTTGGAATGAGAAGAATTGTCTTTATTAATGTTTATGCATACCACCAGCCCCCTGATAGAATTGGCCTTTGGGATGTAATTAATAGAAGTCTTGAGAGAATTCCTTATGATGATTGCATTTTAGCAGGTGATTTTAATATGGTTACTCATAGCTATATGAGGAGCGCCAACTTCAGACCTTTGACTGACAATGAATTCTCAAGCTGGAATGCTCTCCTTTACTCTCACCACCTCTCTTTGGCCAAAGTTATTCCTCACTCCTATAGCTGGAATGATCACAGAGCTCAGCCTGTTTGCTGCCTCCATGACAGGTTCTATCTTAGTGAATCCCTTTGGTGTAACAGCACTAGAGTCACTAACCTCACCAACTACACTCTTTCTGACCATTTCCCCCAGCTTATTAGCATATGTGGTAATAGTCCCCAGAGAAAGAGGAATTCTTATTTTAAATTAAACACTAATCTTTTGGATCAGGATGACTTTTTGCATAACCTTCAACAGATCATCTCTCAGGAGGTTAAGCCTAGGGGTAATAGAGGTTGGATGGATTGGTGGGTCAGAGTCTCTAAGAGGATCAAGAATTGGCTCAAGATTTGGGGGAAAGAGATCCATAGAAGTATCTGCCCATCTCGGGACCTCGAACTTCAGTTAGACTCGGCTAGTGGACAACAAAAGGATGAGATCAAGATCCTAATCGAAAGAGAAGAAACAAGAATTGCCAGGGGTTGGAAGATCAAAGCAAAGGTAAAGGAGTTAAAGGAAGATGAGAGAAGCAATTCTAAGTACTTTTTCATTAAGGCTAAGGGAAGAGTGAAAAGAAATCATATCTATAGCATTCTTTGGGAAGGCAACAATATCGATAATGACACACAGCTCAAATGTGCTGCCAAAACTCATTTCTCCAGAATCATGGGAACTGAGGAAAATATAAGTAGAGAAGACATTGAAAATTTTGTGTCTATCCAGCAGAAGGTTACTGAGCACATGAATGACACTCTTTCTAGGCCCTTCACCTGGGGGAAAATGTTGAAAGTTCTGCAGGAGATGGAGAATGGCAAGACCCCAGGCCCTGATGGCCTCCCAGCTGAGTTCTTCAAGAAGTCTTGGGACATATTGGGCATGGACATTGTCTCTTTGGCCAATGAATTCCTGATCACCAAGCAGCTTGACAGCAGGATCAACACAAGTTTAATTGCTCTTATCCCGAAGATGGAGCTCCCTACTACTTTCTCTGACTACAGACCAATATCTCTGACCAATGTGGTGTATAAGTTAATTTCAGGTACTATGGCTGCTCGTCTTAAACCTATCCTGGAGGAAGTTATCAGTAACACTCAAAGTGCTTATCTAAGAGGAAGGTATATCCTTGACAATGTTGCTGCTGCATCTTTGGGTATCTCCTGGGCCAAAGATTCCAACCAGTCAATTGGCCTCCTCAAGCTGGACATCCCAAAAGCTTTTGATACTGTAAGTTGGGCTTTTCTTTGCTGGTGCTGTAGGAAATTTGGATTCTCTGAGGAGACAATCTAAATCTTCCAAGGCATCCTTAAAAATTCCAGATCTGCTGTTCTCATTAATGGTGAATGTAGCCCTTTTTTTGACATCAAAAGGGGGGTCAAACAGGGATGCCCTCTTGCTCCTTTCCTTTTTTTGATTGTAATGGAAGGATTAAATAGCAACCTTAAAAGAGCAAAGGATCTTCACCTAATCAAGGGTCTCAGGCTTCCCTCTCAGGAGGATGGTGAGATTCTTAATGTCCACTTTGCAGATGACACATTCTTATTTCTACATTTGGAGGACCAATCCATCCAGAATACTCTGGCCACTCTGGAAGAATTTGGCAAATGCTCGGGATGTAGAATCAATCCTGTCAAGACCAAGTTGATTTCTAGGCATCAAGAGGAGGGTGAGCTTGCTGCAGCAAGACTGGGTTGTATGTATCTCTCCCCTAATACTAAAACTAAAATTCTAGGTATCCCCTTTGCTATTAGAGTTAATGCTTGTGATCTTTTGGAGGATTTAATTGATAAATTTTATAAAAAAGTTGACTCCCTTAATTCCAAGTTTCTATCCAAAAATGGGAGAGCTATTCTGGCAAACTTGGTCATCTCTTCCTCTCAGGTCTATCAATCCTCCATCATTATGGCCCCTAAGAAAGTCTTGACAAAAATGCAGAGCATCATTGGAAGGTTTATAGCAGGTGGATCAAGCAGAAGATGTTGGATTCCTATTTCTATGGAAGAATGCTGCAAGCACAAAAGAATGGGGGGTCTGGGGGTCATAAACATTGAGAAGCAGGCCACTGCTTTGGCTGCAAAGTACTTCTTTAGGGCCTATAATAACCAGATTAATCACCCTGTGAGTACTCTCATCTCCTATTACATTAAGAAATGCCACCCCTTTGGCTGGAGAAATCTTAATATGCAGCTTCCTCATAGTATCTACTTCGACTTTACTATCCCTACCACTATGCCTTTAATTATTAAGAAGTGGATTAGGGCATGGTTGAAGGTTAGAGGTATGTATACTTGGAAAGAAGGACTTTCACAGGACCAGCCTATATTTTGGAGCCCCTCTCTGATTCTGGATGACCCTAACATTTGTCTTGCCACTAACTTTCCTAAGTTAGCCAAGCAATGGACTCAACGGGGAGTTATCTACATAAGTGATATTATTGATGAATTTGTTTACCAAGATTCCAGTCTTGCAGATCTAGGAGATGACTCCAGGCAGCTTTTCAATAGTATTACTCAAAGATTGGCTTATGGAGATTGGCATGATACTAATGTTTTCTGGCACATTAATGGGTTTTGTGGTTATAAAGTCAGCTTAGCTTACAGGTACCTCAATAGAGACCAAGAAGTTACCATTCATTCGAAATGGACCATTGAACCTGACAGGGTTCTCAGAAACCTGAAATTTATGTGGAAGAGCCCAATTCATCCTAAAATCAAAGCTTTTATGTGGCAACTTTGGCATAAAGCCCTTGCCACGAACAGTAAGAGATGGAGGCTTAATATGTCTAACTCTGATATCTGTGTTAGATGCTTGCAGGATCAAGAAGATGAAGCACACCTTTTTAAAGAGTGCCTATGGGCAGAATGGGTTCTGGAGCTGGCTGAATCTGAACTGAACATTCCAGGCCTTTCTAATATGCATATCACAGAATTCTTCTTCCCTGAAAACCCTATTGAGTGGAGAAGATATATTCTCATGTGGAGAATGTGGAAGGGTAGAAACTCCTTAATCTTTAAGGAGGAAATTATATGGCCTACTGCCATCATTAAGCAGACCCAATATGATATTAACTGGGTCCTTGAGGTATATGGAAATCAGCAATAAGGTACATAATTACTTATGTTGGTTTTTTCCTTATTTTCAGGTAATACTTTGATTATGTTCAAAAGACTAAGGTGGAAGAGAATGAATCTCCATGCAAATGCGCTCTGGTTGACACAATTTGGAGTTGAAGTACCAAATGGACATGGCGAAGACTGTAGTTGCAACTGCGCCTGCCTCTCTTACTATGACGAAAAAAGATACATCTTATGCAGTGCAAAAGATAAGAAGGACAGATTCAACCCAGGAAAGGCTCATTTATGCAAATGCCCCTACTGCCTTTTCATTGTAGCCAACAAGGGAATGGGAAGAAAAGACCACTCCAAGAGAGAGCCCAAGAAAAGACGGTTCTCGGGTGATCACTAAGCCTCCGGCTTTAACTACTACCAGTTTACACCTGCAACTTCCATAAACTTTTAACTGTTGTTTGATTTGGGATAGTTGGTTTTTTCAGGGTCAATAACCTACCCTTTCCTAAAGGTTACCTCCTAAAAGTTAAGAGCTCTCATTGCTCCCTTTTGTACCTTTATTATACATATTTAATATACACTGCCTTCAATTAAAAAAAAGAAATCATCCTGGAAAAAGAAGTGCAGAGCTATTTGAGCGTCAACGATAAGGCGGTTGGGCTTGCTTATGATCATATAGATATGGTTAACCCAAAACGTGGAGCAAGTGAAAGTGCAACAGGCAAAAGTAACAAGAAAAGCTATACTGGTGATTCCGGCAGGGATTGTTATACTGCAATGGATTATAACTCATCTATTCCTGAAACACAACTAGATGAGGAGTATTGCTCAGACCAGGAAGACTATCAGGTATTTCGAACTGGAACCAAAAGTTCTACATTATATTCACAGTTAGATGATACGAACGCGGATGGTAAAACCTAATAGCAAGGCTGATAGTTGTGTTTATAGGTTTTTACAAAATATAAGACGGTAAGACAAGCTTGTTTCTAACATATCAGTAACCGTATCTCTAGTTAGAAGACCATATGATTACTTATGATTGATAACGTAAACTGCTAGTAACAGATAATTTCTGATAAGCTTCGATTTCGTATACATGGATGACCTTAGCACTAATAGCAGGACTTGTTTAAAAATGTTATGGTTTAATGAAAAACAGGTTCAGCATTACTACATTAACAGTATTCTCTCTAATGTTTTGAAAAATCTAAGCAAGTAGTATTATTGTTTGTTGAATACCAGGCTTAAGTTATATATCTGATACATTTGAGTGACAGATGCGGATAAGCATTTAGTGACCACATCATAAGAATGGGTGCACCCTAAGACTGGATCTTCTGTTTAAAGTCTATTAAAATACAAATCATTCTATGGAATGAATACTAACAATGAGGTATCTGGACAGTAAAATAAAAATGATTCTCCATCTTTAGCATAGATTGAATCCTCTGTTCCTTTTAAAACATAAGGCTAAGAAGGTGCAATGAGTGACCGGTGATAAACCGAGAGACTCTATGTACCTTCTGGCCCTGGATTTGTTACCATTTTCATGCTAACAAATTCTTGGTTGGCTGCAGGTACGAACGTCTCTCTTCTCATTGCTCTTTTTAGTCAAATGTTCGAATGGGACTTTGGGGGAAATGTGCTACAATACAAAACTTTGAAGATCAATTTTGAAAGGACGCCTAATGGGTTATACAATCTGCTGATATAGTAGCATGCTGACTGTTATAATGTTTTATTGAACCATCACTAGTATGAACCTTATACTTTAAAATTTTGGCTGCTTAAGACATAATCATACGAGGTATATCACTCTCCAATTTTCAGTATATTATAAACATGTGCTGTTCTCCAATAGCTACAGGCTGGATTTTGAATATATGAAGATATTTGCATCATATTTGATAGCCCAAATAACTAGCTGGTCTAAATTTATCTGAGTATAAACGTATATCTGGTTGCAAACGATTGTGAGGTAGAAAATAATAGATGTATGAAATAACATAGCGTATCCTGCTTATGTCAAATAATGTAAAATGGATTTACAGTTATAAACGAGCAGCCTTATTAAAAAGGAAAGGAGAACACTTTGACAATGATAGATATAAAAAGATAAGTAAATTGAGTAATCAATATCGATTTAAATGCAGCTGGAACTATGTACTAGCAGAACGAAATTTATTATTTGAATAACAACAAGGCAGACTTAAAAATATCCTTCAACATTTTAAAGGGAGTAAAATAGTCAATATTTAATATGAAGCGAGGACTCGTTTTTGGATCCAGTGGAGTACTACATGTAAAGTAACATTAGGCTAATGGTGTGTATTCCAGCCCTTTGATAACTGATCATAAAAGTAAAGGCCAGTGACAAAATGTTTAAGTTCAGGTTATTATTAGACGAGTTAATACTTTGGATTGTTTCCCAGTCTATTATTTACTATTGTAATTGTTCTAAACATTGATCAAAGGCATTAAGTACCAGACTGGCAAAGCCAAAGGCTAGGCCTGGATTGATAAGACTGCTTAGGGATTGACCGAAGCAGATGCAATTCTAAAGGCATTTAGTTTTGGCTGGGTTTTTTTTAGACATTTCAATTCACTAGTTTAACTGGTGTTGCTTATGTCTTTGGTACACTGTGGTTTTACTTGGCAGACTAAAATACAAACTACTTATCTTGATGGTTCTCACTGTTTTCTTACTTTTACAGAAGCAATATGATGATAATCAATTTGAGGTCATACCCCCCACATGGAACCATGAGCTGATAGCCCTTGGATATGGAGGCAGTAAAATTGAAGTCCCAAATGCTGCGGTACAAACCTTAATGTGCTGTATAAAAGAAGGCAAAGTGCATGAATATTTACTGGAAAAGGAAATCACTAAAAAGGATGGTGAATTCTCAATTATAGAGCATCTAGGATTCAGTGAATGGCTTCAGCTAGTACCAGCAATCAACAAAGCAGGTGACAACTATGATGAAATAGTAAGCATAGTCAACAAAGCATATGCTGAAATTCCAAGTAAAATCTTCGCATGGACAACCGAGGAAGATCAAAGAAAAGGTCTCTACTTTTCTGGGATAGGTCCACTTGAAACAGCCAATGATATTAAAAAATCACAAGATGATGATGAAAACAGAGATGCAGACTGGTTAAACGTACAAGATAGTCTTTCTTAAAAAGACAAGGAAACACTCAACTCCAATCGTGGTGTTACTGATGATGGCAGCAAGGAAAGCTTTAGCTTTACACTTAGCAACTGTTCACGTTTCCCAATTATACCTGAACGTTTGGTTGAAAGCCATGGTATACTTTGTAACCAGGGTATATGGAGGACAAAAAATTTTGGAGCATTGGCACCCATCAGCCAGGATGCTTGGATTACACTTGGCAACATTACACCAGCGCAAATAGACGCAGCCAAGGCATCTGCTTTAAAAATGGAGAAGTTTGTGAAAAAAGACAAGGTCAAGCTCAACTTTACCACTAGGTTCTTTGATAAGGTTTGTACTAGGGATGACTTTATCTATATTAGCCAAAAGGGGCATATGGCGTACCCCACAATAGACAGGGATGATTTCTATCTTAAAAGGATCTGGCGAACAATGTGCCCATACTTCAAATGCTATTGTGAAGCACAAGGAAGAAATAAGAAATGTAGAGACAACATGACCTGGCTGGATCATGCACTCTGGTATGTACTGAACAATTTACATATGGTTTATCCTAATATTTCTGTGGCTGGACAGTTTGTAGCCTTTAGAAATTGCCTCAAAACTACTCTAAAGAAAAGCATTTTGGCCTATATCTCATATCTAGAGATTAGGCAAACAATGATTGAAATGGTAAGTGACTTGGCAGCAGATCCATGGGGGGATTTCAAGCTGAATAGGATAAGATGTAAAATGGTAGATATATGTGAGAAAATGATCAAACATGCCTCCTTTATGACTAAGAGTCAGGGCAACAAGGGTTCAAACTTTAACAGAAAAACCAGAATGACAAAAAGTCGAGCAGCAAGTACATCTCTGAGCAAGGTCACTCAACCTCCCAGAATTACAATGGATCCGCACGGAGGTGATTTGGTTCAATCTGAAAGTATCTCCATTGAAGGTATTGGTACACCAAGTTCAAACATCGGACATTCAGTAACTAAGGACTCCAACAACAAGATACCAAAGGGTAAAGACTATATGGGACAGAAACTCAACTATTAAATCACAAGGTATGTTTACTTTGATGTATTTATTAAACTCCTTATTACTTTATTTCTGTACGATGGTTGCAGTAGCAGTAAAATATGGTTAAGACTGACCTAGTAGTTCCTTAAATCAGAATAAAAGTTAACTTATTACGACCATTCGGAATAAAAGACTGAAAATGGTGCAGTGCACCAAATATGCCACTTGGCCCAGAAACTTGATTCAGCAAGAGACTTATAAGCAAGTTCTCTTCATAAAACTTATCGGACACGATAAGTTAGTCATATAATTAATACTTATTCTTGCTGTCAACACAGATCGAGAAGGTGATCACAAAAGATGTGCTGGGACGGTGGCATATGGAGAGTGTAACTCAAAAAAATAAGCTGAAAATAGTACACATCACTTTCCTGTCTAAGATCCTTGACAAAATATGTCTCCCCAAGATATTTAATGCAATATTTGTTGAAGTTCTCAATGATATTGGTGCTGACATAATGAACAACACAATGTTCAGCTGGAGATATATCGAAAGTCTTAGGGACCTGTGCTATAAGCCTTATCAAGTATTTGCAGCTGACAAGGAAAATATCTGCCCTTGCAGCAAGCCATATATCAACAAGTTTGTTGATAAAAATGTAGGACATGTAGTTACTACGGATGCTAATATTGTGTACAATAAGGCACTAAGAGGCATTTTCCAAAAAGGCCTCAATCACATCCCAAACAGAATGTTGATTATGGAAGATTTTCAAGAAGACATTTCCAAGGTTTGTGATGCCATATTTGATCAACATTTCTATACATATCCACACATTAACGAGATCGACAAGCAGTTTATTAAGGAAAGCATAATGAAGGAGGCCAGTTACCAAGTAACAGAGGCTATCAAAATGGGAAAACCTCAAAGGTTCATATTAAATGGCACGAATGCTACAAGCAACCTAGACTGGTTGAATAAAAACCTATATATATCCGGGGTGGATAAGGCAGTAAATAACCCAGCATACATTTGCCCAAAATACATCAAGGAGCTTGCATACGTAAGGATCAATAGCAAAGACTTCTCTAATACTGGATGTACAGCAGAACAGATAAAGGTTACGATCCAAAAAGATATTGGCAGCATTATTGGAAATATCATGATTGAGTCTGATAAATTACCATATTTACTCAGAATATATAAAGCACATAAGAATGACTTCCAGTGGATAAGTAATGCACACGGCACTATCTATTCTGAAATATCATTGATAGTCACAGCAGTACTCAATAACATCCTAAGTATATGGCCTGAAATAGCCAGGATGATGAGTGCCAAGCTGGTCACAATACTACCCAGAAAAGTTAACCCCAATTGGGTGATTGGATCAATATATGATGTAGTGTTAAATTTACCTGATAAAATTACAGAAGTATTTGTGGCAGATATCACGAGATGTTACGAGAATATTCCATTAGAAGGTGATACAGGCATATGTAGAATAATGGAATTAGTAAGTGAAGCCGCTTGGAAGTTAATGACCAGCAAGAATTCACACTATAAACTGTGGTACAAAAAAGATAAAGATGAGAAATTCTTAGCCAAATGGTTTAAAAATGTACCACAAGCTAAATGTTGGGCACTTGTAACTTGTGCTAAATTTGTGAAAATCAATAACTACACTGCTTCATAAGTATGGGGAATAATACATGGCAACAAGTAAGTGGAATCCCAATGGGTCTCTCCTGTAGCCCAAACTGGTGCAATCTATATTTGGCCTGGTTTGAACTATGCTTCATTAACAATTTAGCCGCTCAAGGGAGGTATAAGGACATTGAATTATTCAAGCACCTCTTTAGGTACATGGATGACTTATTGGCAATAAACTGCCCCATTATCAGAACATTCCTTGGTGATGTGTTCAAATGTAGCCAAGTTGATCTACAAATCTATGATATGAACAAACTAGGTATCAAGGAGGAGACAAGTGTTATAAGGGACAAGGATAATCATATAGTGCATGGATTCAGGGCCAATTTCCTTAACATGACAATTGACGTGGTCAATAAGACTCTAGGTATTTTTCAGACACTCAAGTATGACAAACGAGATGTACTCCCTTTCAAGGCTTTAAAGTTTATACATGCTGATAGCTGTAGACCGTATCAAAATGCCAGGAATGTGATTATCTCCCATTATGCCTTACATGTATATTAATTCAACCGGTCAGAGCAGCAAGAGATATCGTTGAGATTATGAATACATTTCGTTACAATGGATTTGATAAATTTGGGATCAAACGGAAAGTGATACAATACATAAAGACTGGTGCATTTCCAGGACTTAAATATGATACGTGCACACTGATTTAGGAGATCAACAGTACTTTCTAGAATGACAAATATGGTATGTCATTTCCAATTTCTTAGTACATATATTTCAATAGTAAAAATGGGTTGATTTAAAATATAAGGATGGGTTGGCCTTACTGCAAAGTAAGGGCCAACCCACCCTTACTGTTGCAGTGTGTAAATAGATAGGCCAGCCCTACCTTACGGTAGGAGGGAGGATTTTTTTTATGCAAGACAAACATGTGTGGCTAATGGAGTTTACCACTACTGATTGACCTAATGAACTACCTTTGTAACACGCTAGCTACTCTTACACTGGCTATTAACATACCTTATATGGTGTATTATCAAGAACACGTACTCAATAAAATAAACGTGAAAAGTCAATAGTGTACCATTGAACTATGTTTATACAATGATAATAAGGGTTTCATAAAACAGCTAAGGGCAATGCTGATTATTAAGCCGAAGCTGGCACTATGAAAATGATAGGAAGATTTGCATATGGCACTGTCCCAAATATTTAGAGCAGGAGATCTTCAGTCTCACTAACTTGCATTAACGGATATACGTGTAAAACACTAGGGGTTATAGGTCCAGTGAAAATATCAATATGAATCCAGCATATTCTAAGACCAATACACGCTTTGGATGTCAGAGTAGACAGATAGTCTTTAATATTGGGTTTTTTTTCCCCCCACCAAAACTATGGAGTGGGAATAGGATTCCGATGGCAGACCTAATAGTGATATTGAAGAACAGCTAAATGAAATCATCCTGGAAAAAGAAGTGCAGAGCTATTTGAGCGTCAACGATAAGGCGGCTGGGCTTGCTTATGATCATATAGATATGGTTAACCCAAAACGTGGAGCAAGTGAAAGTGCAGCAGGCAAAAGTAACAAGAAAAGCTATACTGGTGATTCCGGCAGGGATTGTTATACTGCAATGGATCATAACTCATCTATTCCTGAAACACAACTAGATGAGGAGTATTGCTCAGACCAGGAAGACTATCAGGTATTTCGAACTGGAACCAAAAGTTCTACATTATATTCACAGTTAGATGATACGAACGCGGATGGTAAAACCTAATAGCAAGGCTGATAGTTGTGTTTCTAGGTTTTTACAAAATATAAGACGGTAAGACAAGCTTGTTTCTAACATATCAGTAACCGTATCTCTAGATTACCTATGATTGATAATGTAAACTGCTAGTAACAGATAATTTCTGATAAGCTTCGATTTCGTATACATGGAGGACCTTAGCACTAACGGCAGGACTTGTTTAAAAATGTTATGGTATAATGAAAAACAGGTGCAACATTGCTACATTAACAATATTCTCTCTAATGTTTTGAAAAATCTAAGCAAGTAGTATTATTGTTCGTTGAATACCAGGCTTGAGTTGTATATCTGATACATTTGAGTGACAGATGTGGATAAGCAATTAGTGACCACAGCATAAGAATGGGTGCACCCTAAGACTGGATCTTCAGTTTATTAAAGTCTATTAGAATACAAATCATTCTACGGAATGAATACTAACAATGATGTATCTGGACAGTAAAATAAAAATGATTCTCCATCTTTAGCATAGATTGAATCCTCTGTTCCTTTTAAAACATAAGGCTAAGAAGGTGCAATGAGTGACCGGTGATAAACCGAGAGACTCTATGTACCTTCTGGCCCTGGATTTGTAACCATTTTCATGCTAACAAATTCTTGGTTGGCTGCAGGTACGAACGTCTCTCTTCTCATTGCTCTTTTTAGTCAAATGTTCGAATGGGATTTTGGGGAAACTGTGCTACAATACAAAACTTTGAAGATCAATTTTGAAAGGACGCCTAATGGGTTATACAATCTGCTGATATAGTAGCATGCTGACTGTTATAATGTTTTATTGAACCATCACTGGTATGAACCTTATACTTTAAAATTTTGGCTGCTTAAGACATAATCATACGAGGTATATCACTCTCCAATTTTCAGTATATTATAAACATGTGCTGTTCTTCAATAGCTACAGGCTAGTTTTTGAATATATGAAGATATTTGCATCATATTTGATAGCCCAAATAACTATCTGGTCTAAATTTATCTGAGTATAAACGTATATCTGGTTGCAAACGATTGTGAGGTAGAAAATAATAGATGTATGAAATAACATAGCGTATCCTGCTTATGTCAAATAATGTAAAATGGATTTACAGTTATAAACGAGCAGCCTTATTAAAAAGGAAAGGAGAACACTTTGAGTAATCAATATCGATTTAAATGCAGCTGGAACTATGTACTAGCAGAACGAAATTTATTATTTGAATAACAACAAGGCAGACTTAAAAATATCCTTCAACATTTTAAAGGGAGTAAAATAGTCAATATTTAATATGAAGCAAGGACTCGTTTTTGGATCCAGTGGAGTACTACATGTAAAGTAACATTAGGCTAATGGTGTGTATTCCAGCCCTTTGATAACTGATCATAAAAGTAAAGGCCAGTGACAAAATGTTTAAGTTCAGGTTATTATTAGACGAGTTAATACTTTGGATTGTTTCCCAGTCTATTATTTGCTATTGTAATTGTTCTAAACATTGATCAAAGGCATTAAGTACCAGACTGGCAAAGCCAAAGGCTAGGCCTGGATTGATAAGACTGCTTAGGGATTGACCGAAGCAGATGCAATTCTAAAGGCATTTAGTTTTGGCTGGTTTTTTTTTTTGATGGACTTGAGCCATTATTATCCAGAGAAAGTTACAAAGTACAATGGGGACTAAAAACTCAGTGAGAGAATGTCTACCAAAGCAAATCCTCCCCACTCAAATACAGAGCATCTAAACAGTATGAGGAGCAAGCAAAATCTCATGGGTAAGTGTGAATCTGAAGATAGTGCTCCCAAATACGGCTCTTCACCTCATTAGCAATTGATGAGCACCTGAATGCTTTGACAATTCGTTGTTGGGCATCAAGAAGGACCTGTGCATCTGAACAAGCAAGACCTTTGAATATGAGAAGATTCCTTCTTTTCCAAATGGACCAGATGATCCATGCAGAAGCCAAATGAAATGCCCTCTTTGTCAAATTTTCTCAACCACTTAGATAGACTGCTAATAACACCTGCTGGCTATTCAAATTGCAATGAAAGAGGCCTTGAAGCCACAACCAAGCATGCCTGACATGTCTACACAGGAAGAAGCAATGCTCAATTGTCTCGTCCCTCTGTGCACATAAGGGACAAAGTGCAGATACCTTTGGACGAAATCTGTGCACCAGAATATCAACAGGCAGACAACGATGAATGACTTGCCACTATAAAACAGATACCATTTCCATACTGCCTTTTGCCAGTCCCTAGGAATGGCCAAAGGCCACTTGGATGAAAAAGGTAAGACGTCTGCAACAAGCAAGACTTTGTACATGGAATTCACCAACTTATCTGCTTTGACACGCTCATGAATTACCCAAGGAAGGGGGTCATCCACTTGTGCTATTGGAGGAAGAACTGAAGACACCTTCTGCCAAATAGTCCGATCCCACTTTAAAAGGAGGAACTTAGCTCTAAACTCTTCCCATGTCAGCAACTGCCTTTGATTATTATACCAATCAGATGTCATATACACACCTGCTGATCTCCATCGACGTTGCGTCAATGGGTGAACTGAAGATACCAGAGGACCACCATCTAATGGAATTGACGAACAACTTGCAGTAGTGCTAGTGTGCGCAAGATGGTGAAAATGAAACAGAGATTGTACAGTCTCCCACGCAATTAGCAATCCTCTAAGAAATGGAGACGCATTAGGGTATGCGGACAGTGGATAAAACAGAGCCCAAGGGAAAAGTAGTCTAACAGATGGAGACCCAAAAGAAATGCACATTTGCAAAGACTGATAAACAAGATGGAAACCCGGGGACTCATCCACATTATCCAAAATTCTTCAAATAAACTTAGATATCATCACCTTTCTCTCCAAAAGAAAATTGATCATCCAAAGACTGCCAAAATGCTTTGACAACATGCACTTTTTTCAACTGACTTTGACAACAGAAATCCTCCTCTGTCCCCCCCCCTCCCTCCCCCCAATGAAGTTCCCGACAACCCCGACGATAAGTAGTACTTTTGACTGTGGAGCCAACATGAACGAAGCCATATACACATGGGTGCTACTTAAAACTGACTTAGCCATAACGATTCGTCTCGCCATGGAAAGCTTAGCTGTGGACCACCAGAAAAGGTGCTTTTCCAATCCCTTAATCACTGCCTCCCAAGCATCTCCTGTTGAGATATGAACACCTACAGGGATACCAAGAAGTTTGGTTGCTTTACCATGGGGAAGGATCTTCCGTGGATAGGCAGTTACGCATGGTGGAACTGGAGAGTCCAATGCCTATAGTGCTGTGCACTTCTGCCAACCCACAAAAATACCAGATGCTAGGGAAAAAGAATCTAACAAGGAAATGGCATTCTACAAATTTTGCTCATCTGCCCTAAAAAAAAGGAAAGTGTCATCTGTATATTGATTACAAATCTTCTGTGACTCATTGTTCATAGGAAGTCCATGCAAGATTCTCTCCTGAGCGGCAAGAGAGAAGACCTGGGCAAGGACCTCTGCCACAACTATAAATAACAATGGAGCTAATGGACAGTCCTGACAGATGCCCACGACCCACCTGAAAGAGTGCTGAGGGTTCCCCTTAGAAGAGAATAGAAGAGTGAGATAATGAAGCCTCATGACATCAGCTGTGAATTGTGCACCAAAACCAAAGCGTAAGAGACATCTCTCTAAGAAGGCCCAGTCAACACTGTCATACGCTTTTGCAAAGTCCAGCTTCAAATATACAATTTCATGGCCCTAAAGTCGAGTCCAGTAAAATTTTCAAAAGCAGCAACTACATTGTTTAATATGCATCCTCGTGGCAGAAATCCTGACTGTGTAGAGGATATGGAATCAGGAAGAATATCTCAAAGCTTTTGTGCATAAGCTTTGGCAAAGATCCTTTAGACAGAAGATAGCAAGGTGATAGGGTGCTAGTCCGAAATTGATGAAGGCTCCTTACATTTGGGAATGAGAGAAATGCAGCCGAGTTAAGAATTTTATCTAGATGCCTTTGACTCTTGAAATCTTGAAATGCATCGTGCACATCATCGCCAACTCAATCCCATAACTCATGAAAGAACTCTATAGGAATACCATCAATTCCAGGGTACTTTCCTTTCTTCTAAAGGAAGGTAGCATCTGCTAAATCATTCCCCATAATCTCTGCTTCTAGAGTAGCTCTTTGCTCCTCAGATATAATAGGATGTATCTTTGCAAGTAATGCCCTGAAAATCTGATTGGAAGGGAAGGCAACGAGAAGCAAAAAGGGAAAAAAAGTGGCCATGCAGAAAGAACTTAAGTTGCTCAGGATCAGAAATAAGAGGCCCCTCTTGAACTTGGAGAGACACTATCGCAGAAGTTTGTCTCTGAATTTTTGCAGCTCTAAAAAAGAAGCCTGTGTAGCGATGCCCCTCTTTGAACCATTGCAGGCCCGCTTTAACTCGAGCATGATGAACTTGCTCAAGTTCCATCTGTCTAATGCTGGCTAGAATCTGCTTCTCCTCCTGGGCATCTGATGGTACAACAGACCTGCAAGCCACTAATTGTTGGTATAGAGCAATCAAAATCCCTCGATTAGTAGCAACTCGCTGACAACCCCAATTCTTAGCAAGGACTTCACGGCATTCCTTCTCACAAATGTAGAGGATCAAGCTTGCTTGCATCCATTCTTAAACTCCTCATCCTTCAAGTATGAAGTGTTTAACTTGAAATAAATCTTGGTCCTGCTATGCATCCCATCCTGAGAACAAAAGAAATACTACGAATTGTGACCTGAAATAGAGTCGTCAACCATGTTTTGGCGAGATCCATTTCTGCCCGAATAAGATCTCCAAGGGTGAATTCCTTAATAGCATTTTGGCTGTGCAGATCCAACTAGCTATCCAAGTCATTGACAGAGTAAATAGTGTTGTCCAAGAGGATGATTGCCAAAGCTTCACACTGTCTTTGATGCCCCTCATAAGGAGTCTTGAAAATTGGTTTAAATGAGTTACGAATTCAGACATCCTCCCTTTTCAGCAGTCTCTTCAGTGCCTTTGCCCCGTAATAAGGAATTTCAGAGATACCAGGTAATCGCCCAGCTGCATCCTGTCGAGCCGGTTCTGCTTCATTGTACACTCGACCCGATCCCTCCTCTCAAAGTTTCCTAAGATGAGCTCTGATCTCCTTCTTTCCATGCTAGTTGATTTCCCTTTGCATCCCCTGTTGCAACTATTGGCATGGGCCAGAATGGGTTCAGAAATCTGGCACTACATTTCTGATAATATATGACCCTCTTGACGCCTAGTTCCAACCATTTTTGGAGCTTAGAGATGATCCAGGAAACCATGGATTTGTACAACTCCACCTTCAGTCGCAAAGCGCCTTTCTGATGGTGTCCTGGTATCCACCAATCCAACCGATTCAGTAGCAGAGTGCTTCATGTCCTATATGATTTGGGTTGGGCTTTAATGCACCCCTGACATGTGGCCTGAAATCTCACCTACCTGCATGGACCCCATTCAGTCATTCATCTCTCGAATTTGACTCAGCTACAAACCCAAAAAAGCATTTCTTTTCTCAGAATAGAATCACACTAATGTATTTCACTGTTTTACTCATCAAGACCATGTATTCTAGACAGTAGCTATTATTTGAGATATATATGGACTTTTTGACTTGTGGACAGTCCATATATAATGAAATTGTAGTTATTTCAGCTTGTTTTGCCAAAAATATTACTATATTATTCAAAGGGTGAGAATAAAGCAGAGAGAGAGAGAGAGAGAGAGAGAGAGAGAGAGAGAGAGAGAGAGAGAGAGAGAGAGAGAGAGAGAGAGAGAGAGAGAGAAGCCTCGGCCACATGTGAGCCGAGAGATGATGAGAGATGATTTGAGAGACAAAATGGGAGGAGAGATTATGAGAGAGAGGCAAGTCCACTTAGTGGACTCTCGCATTTAGAGATAATTCGCCCCTAACTGCTGTTAGGGGTGTTTCCATTAATAAAATGTCCGTTAAGGATAACGTCCCAAAAAAATTATGGAGCCAATTTTTGGAGGCTGAAATTTTCGACCTTAATTCCGACCTCTGTTCAAGGTGGGTGGGCTCCAAGAATCGAAGCTCCAAAATTCTTCCCTCCTAGCATCGCATTCAGCGCCAATTGTCAATCCAGTAAGCATTTCTTGCATTTCTTTACTTCCATTTGTGAAATGCTTTGGTGATAGCCACATTCTTAGCAACTGCCTGCTTGATAAAACAGGCATAAATTGTCTCAAGAACATGACGAATGCAATCAGATCGTCTTTGTTGAATGCTAAGAAGCCATTTGTTTCCCCCTGGACCGAGAAATTGGCTCCAAGAAGAACTAAGAGGATGATTGGATCAGTTTCCTAGCCATTGAGATAAATTCTGAGCCTGCAAGGGCTTCCACTTGCGATCTAAGGGGAATTCTTAACCAGGCCAAGAAAAGAAAAACTCCTGTAGATTGGTCGGACAATGCAATCTCCACCATGCTTGCTTTGATGGAGTACAAGGTGCATAATAATGGAAGTATCAATCTTTCTTCAAGCCAATGGAGAGAGATTATGGTGAAATTGCAACCCACAGTTCATGGTCTTGAAGACTTGAGATAGTTAAGAAACAAATGGGATAAATTGCAAATAAAATTCAGGGATGAGAAAGAAGCATCCGAAAGAACAGGCTCTGAGCCATCTAGTTAGCCATGGTTTGAAGCTATGGAAGATCTTAAACATGGTGTGACAAATAAAAGGGACACTCCAGGTGCAGGGGATGATGGGGAATTTGGGGCCGAGGCATTTGAGGATGCTGGTATGTTCCCAAACACATTCATGTTTGATACCTTCTATGAGACAATTAGAACAAATGCATTTTCTGTGGAAGAAGAATTCATAAACATTGCAGTTGATAACCTTGTCAACCCTATTGCAAATGAAGGAAATGATAGCAAAGATAATTCAAGTGCTCAGGAGAAAAATTCCAGCAAAGATACTCCAAGTACTTTCAATCCTTCTGACACCAGTCCTCGGTCTGCTGCATGCAATCAGCCTGGGGTTAGTGGTAAGCCAACAACAAAAAAGAGATCTCGGGTTCACATTGATGAAGAAATTGCAGCTGGGATATCGAACATGGCAAATAGCTTTGGAGAGAATGAAAAAAGGAAGCTTGATTTCATGAAGGAAGAATCTGTTAAAAAACATGAATTGATTAGGGAGTTGGAGTCCATGAGATCAGCTAATACTTTGAAGATTGCTCAATTAATGGCTACAATGACAGAAAGCATATGCCAAATGACAAAGGATACTCTATTGGAGATTGCTAAACTTGCTGCATTGAAGCAGACAAATTAATATCAATTTCAGAGGTATTCTTCTTATTTTTGTCATGTACTAAATTTTCATTTTTTTTTCTTTTTGTTACTTTTTTGAGCTTCTGCAAGGTAATTAGAACAGTATGTTCTGTTCAAGTTCAGTTTCAAGTTTGTGAATGATTGGAACCTAACTTTCATGTGCTATGGGGATCTCATATTGAATTTAAATCTAGTATGATATAATATTCCTGATCCTGACTACATAAATAGTATAACTTCATAAAGGTTTCGTACGATGTCCCTTAAAATTCATAATGCATGTCTCGATTCCTGCGCACTCCAATTTATTGTAAGCTGCTCGAAGATGGCAAGGCTCAAGCAAGGGGGCGTCACCTTGTGGAACCTGTCAAAACCACGTGCATCAATGGGAGGGGGCGATTTTTTACCCTTTTCCATATGTATACTAGGGGTCATAGGGGTTTTGGAATGTTCTTCTAGTTGTAAAACCATACGGAAAGGGGTCAAATTTGCCTATCAGAAACACGTATACTAGGGGTTTTTCGGCTACCCTATGTACGCAGGTGGCATATCCCTTATAAAGAAGGTGGATCCCCCAGGGGCTCAAGGTTCTGGTCCAGCGCCATTTCCCTGTTTACTCTTCTTCTAGTGAAGATTGTGCTATGGCCGTGGCAGTAAGTTCGGCTTCAAGCAACCTGACCGTCGAATCGGTCGAGACTGTGGAGCTCCAGCACAGGAGCCTCCATGCTAGTGTGAGCCAAAGAGTTATTCTTGGCTACATGTCTATGGAGGAAGTTTTTGTGGAGGCCGAGTTGATTGCATGGGCTGAGCAAGCTCCTTTCCGACAGAGAGCACATGTGGAGCACATCCATGTGAAACATCATGGAAGGTGGTGTCTTTGGGAGGTCTGAATCCCATCTGTAACTTGTGAAAACTGCCTTTTCATGTGAAGAAGCACACTAAAACTCAGCCGATTTTTTTTTCTTTTTTGTTTGTTGAAAGTTTTTGTAGCGATGTATGATATGGAACCGGCCACAGGCCTTTTGTGTACTCAGACCATGAAGAAATGGTCTTTTTGTAAACCTTGACATATGAATACATTTTGTTTTTTCTCTGAAATGGATAATCCTGACTTAAATTGTCTTTCATTTTAATTAAAACGTAGTTTAGGTTCTCATGGTTGTCTGAATACTATTCTTACAGGTTAAGAAGACGAGAAAGATGAAGGTTATGATGACATGCAGTGTCTAGATCTTAATTTTTAGCATTTCAGGGATCACAGACATTTTTGTGACAGACTCTAGTCAAGAAGTTTGTACTCTTCTATTGGAAATGAGTTCATGTAACACATTTCATATTAATAAAGAATAATCTGTTTATTATCTTCTGCACTTCTCTACTCTGTAATGCTAATAATCCGTGATCTCTAATGGTTGTTTTTTTTTTTTTTTTTAAGGAACGGAGGTGTTTTTTTTTATATTATATAGAATAGAAATACAATGCCTCATTACAGCAAGAGAACTACTACAGGAGTAGACTCAACGTCTTCATTCCCTTAACTGCAGAAGCTTATTAGAAGCTCTAATAGCAGATCTATATTAAAGCATAGAAATGTCTCTCCACATCTGAACCAGAAACTGCAAGATGATCAAGAAGAGCCAATGGCTCTCGAAATAACTCCTCTTGTTCTGAGAAACACACAAATAACCAGAATTGCTGAAGTAATACGAAGATGTGCGACCTGAGATTATAAGACAACAGCCAAATATAACACAAACAGGCATATTAGTACCTGAGGAAGCACACGCACAGACTTGGTAGTATCTGGCATAGCATGCTAATTCCATATGGAAAGCCAAGGTACTTTGGCATCAGTACCAAAGTTTCACCCAAATTTCAGTATTTGAGTGCACAAGCTCAGACTTGGCAGTATCTGGCATGGCATGCTAATTCCATATGGAAAGCCAAGGTACTTCGGCATCAGTACCAAAGTTTCACTCAAACTTCAAAATTTGCGTGGCTTATCAAGCTTTGCAGTGCTTAAAAAGCAACCTGAGTGCTTCTGTGCTCAATCTGGCTACTGTTATATATCCTGTTATCCTTCCCTCTTCAATATAAGCCAATAATTCTGATTAACTGCACAATTTTCCAAAGCAAACTGAATCTTTCTTATCCTCTATAACAGAGCCTGGATCTATCAGACCATTTTCACTGCAAGAATTACATATTCTGATGCATCTTTCCATAACCTGGATCTGACTGAGAAACTTCTTCTTCTCTTCGCCTTATATGCCAGTGTCCCTATTCGGGCAAACCCTTTCAGCGTGACCATAACCAAGAAAGGAAAATGGGCATAATGCAGGCATCAAAGAGACGTTTGTGCAAGCATCAAAGAGAAGAACCACGTTTGTGGTTACCTGTTACAACAAACCAAGACTCAGATTGTGCCGCCAGAAAGAAGAAAGAATGTGCCTCCAAAGCAGACCTTGAATCCCTGATTTCTCGAAACTAAGAATTCTGTCATGCCCTGCTAGCCTTATGCAGAAGAATCTTCACCAATGGAGCAGTGGCAGTGCCGGATTGTGGAAGAGAAGGGCGGTCCCTCTCCCACGGCCGCCCTAGCCGCTAACGGTGGCGCAGGCGCCAAGAAACCTCATTCGATCCTAGTTCGCACTAGCTATGTTACTTAATGGTTGTTTATTGCTAATGTCTGCCACTGTTATGTTATTACTGTGAGAGGAAAACATGTGAACTACTGTAGTTGTTCATTGACATAATTAACACTTTCATTGTTTAGTTATTCATTCATGGTTTAGTTTATATGACCTCAAGACCTTGGTGCTTTAAACTTTTGCTCTGTTCTGCAATCTTAAATCTGGACTGCTGTAGTTGTTCATTGACAGAATTAACACATTCATTGTACTTAAAACTTCTGCTCTGTTTTGCAATCTTAAATTTGAACTGCATTATGTAAAAGACATCACGGAACTGAACACAAAATTGGACCACAAATTGGGATGTCGGAAATCTATTAACGTCAACAAATGGAACAACATTTACATTGAGTACAGATGTAAGTAATTCCCTGAAATAAATGAAAGAATCAAACTAAGTTTTTTTCATCTCTATTTTGGAAGATGACATGTCTTATCAAGTCTCCTTCGTTCTTCAAGTTCTTGTTCATGTCTTCAGTTTCATAATAGTTTATATCTGGCAATTCTGCTTTTAAGGGCAACATTTCCAATTCTAAGTCCTCCATAATGCAAAAATTCCACAAAACACATGCTGCATGAATGATCTTGGCTGCCCTGCCAACATGAATAGGCAAAGCCTTGAGGATCCTGAACTTTTCTTTCACTATGCCAAATCTATTCTCTACACAAGCTCTGCCCTTGCAAATCCTCTTGTTGAACCTGCCAGAAGTTCCTGTGCCATCTGGAAATAGCTTCATTAAATACCTTCTGCTTGGATATGCTGAATTTCCTAAAAGCATTGGTGGAATAGTAACTGTCACATCTGCATCCAGTATTTCACCTCTCCTGCAAAATCTGCTTTGATGCTAGCCTCTTGTACAATAGACTCTTCTTGAATTGATTAAAATCATGCATAGATCCTGTTCTACTAACACACACATTGATAAAAAATCTAGAGTGTGTTACTACACCTTGCATGAGGTAGGAATGCCCCTTGTGTCTGCTGTAGTAATCATCCCCTTTGTCTTTCCTCCAAGGCTTTCTGTACAAGAAAATGTGAGAACCATCAACAGCACTACAAATACTAGGCAAACCTGTGGCATCTTCAAATTCCTTCATGATATCAAGGAGTCTCTGACCCGAGGGTAAGGCAATAAATTTTTTGTAAAGCATGGTCTTGGATGCTAAAATTAAAGTCACTTTCTTGGTGTATTTTTGGACTGTGGCTTTTCCAACATAAAACTTTTGACCAACATGCAATGGCATCTCACCATGAGCAAGAAAATAGAGTACCATAGCTACTGCTTTCCTAGGATTTACAGGGGGGTTGACCTTCTGGCCTGGTCTGATCAGATATGGCACAATAAGGCCAACCAGTTTTTCAAATGACCCTCTCTTCATTCTGTAAAACTGATGCCACATATCATCTTCGAATGAGGGAAGGTAATTCCAAGCATGATTGTCAATGTTATCCCATTGAGAGGTCTGTCTCGGACAAACCCAGAATCTTCTCGGCAGTCTTCTTAATCGAGATGTTGCAGCCAAGAGTAAGATGGAAGATGCACATGGAAAACTAGTGTTGTCTTCTTGAAAATCGTCTTCCTCCACTATTGCCATAGGATCCTCGAGCTCGTTTTCTTGGATGAGATCCAAGCAAAATTTCTGCATTGCTAAACCTAGCACAATAGCCCTAAGAAGCATTGCAATCATACCTAAAATGACCGGATCCATGCTTGAATGACGCTGTCGGTGATGATTTCCTGCCTCAATGGTGTAGGGAATGGATTTTTTACAGAAATCAGCTTGAAATGAGACGCGAGAAGTCTGTGTGGGCGAACTCGAAATATCCCATATCATTCATTTTGAAGATTGAATGAAGAAAGAATTATCCCATATGGGATGGCCAGCCGGAATTAAATTGGAGGGAAAAAATCCGGCGGGGAGGAAGAAAACTTCCTGAAACGGCTACTGTTAAGGCTCGAGAGAAGCTCATCTTCAAGCATGTGGCCGACCTGAGAGAGAGAGAGAGAGAGAGAGAGAGAGAGAGAGAGAGAGAGAGAGAGAGAGAGAGAGAGAGAGAGAGAGAGAGAGAGAGAGAGAAATGAAATGAAATCTATTATTCCGTCTTCGAGACCACCAGGTCTATGAGACGTTTACAAGTTACATTCAAAATTATAAAACAAGTCATCGAAAGTCTTACGAGAGTAACACACACTGGGCTCCTCTATCTCAATCTCTCGTACCTTCTGATTTTTCAAACAAGCATCTCTATGTTTAAGAATGTCAACAATATATCCCCCAATGGATGCCCCTGGGTACCGAAAGAACTCCTCAAGGGAGGTAGCACTGATCTCATGTATGACTCTTAAGTCTAAATAAGCACGGCAACAAAGTAAGATATGAGCCTCATCCTCCACCACACCATCACTACACAAGTTACAGTGTCTAAGATCATGAGCGATGTCTGCCCATCTCCCTACCTCCACACCAAGATGGTGCGAGCTTAACAGGATCCTCGCAATTGCTTGCCTATCCTTCATAGATATGGGTTCACTAAGATACTGCGCTGCCTTCAATGTGGGATTCATCTGAGTCCGATAGTACTCTTTCTTCACAACTGGCGTACTCCATGTCTTAGTGAGAACACTCTTCCGAACCCATCCCTCAATATCTTCATGATTCATCTGCAATTCGTGAATATCCATCCCCCATTTCACCAGCCATCTACTAATATCCGCATACCAACCTTTGTCACTACTCTCTGCAGCAGCAATTCTTGGCAAGCTATTCCTGGGCATATCATATAGAACCTTATGCAGATAACGTAAGGTTTTGCAAAGAGCTTCAGCTTCAAGGGGTATCATCCCGCACTCTCCTAACATCATATCATATGGCGTTTGCATTTTAGTGTCCAGTTCCATGTGAAAAAATTTCTTTTGTATTTTTTCCACCTTTTTCCACCCATCATTAGCGAGGCCTGGCCCCCAGGCTTCACAACCATATAGTATAACCATTTGTACCAATACTTTAAAGAGCATGCGTTTCATTTCAAAGTTCCAAATGTCAGCATTCACACACCTTCTCTGCATTGCATATAGTGCCTTTAAGCCTGCACTCACTCTATGTTCGACGGCCTGATTCCAATTCGGACTTTTGTCTACAGTCAAACCCAGATACTTATAGCTTTCAACGACCTCAACTTGCTTACCCTTGTAAAGTAGCCGCACATGATCTGTTTTATTTGCTCCAAAAACAACAGCCTTAGTCTTTTCCAGATTCACCTGCATACTTTTAGCATCACAAAAACCGGCAAGCACATCCAAATGTCTTTGCATCCCCTGTATGCTCCGAGATAGCAACACAATATCATCAGCATATAGCAAGAGCATAAGTACATACCCATTCAAGGATGTACCATCCCCTCCATGTGCTCTTATCCACCCCTCCAGCTGATCTATGAACAATCCAAACAAGGTAGGCGACAAAGGACACCCCTGTTTAACTCCCATATTACTCTCTACTACATCATCACACATTCCAACAAAAGGGAAAGAGAGTTGCACGAGTACTTTTTTATAAAGAACACTTACCGCATGCCTAAGCCCCATCGGGATGTCCAAATCTACCATCCTATGCCACAGATTTTGCCTATTCACTATGTCAAAGGCCTTGCTGAAATCCACAAACACAGCATACAAAGGTTTCCTTTTTCCCACCACTGAATCCATCATAGCACGAAGGGTGACCAAATGGTCAGTTGTAGACTTTTTAGGTCTAAAGCCCGCTTGGCCTATTGCTCTAGCATTGTGATCCTCTGTCCAGTTGCTTATCTTGCCCTCAAGTATAGAGGCATACAGTTTTGCGTAAAGGCTGCCAACTATAATGGTACGGTAGTTACCCGGATCAGATGCATCCCCTGATTTGTGCAATGGCACAACCCTATTAACCTGCCAGGACCTAGGAAACCCATCTCTCAAAGCCATATTGAACATATCGACCATCCTATTCGTAACCATCTCTCTAGCCCATTTAAGCATTTCGGCCTTAAGGCCACAAGCATCTGCCGCTTTGCCATTAGCAAGTCTCTTGAGTCCCACCTGAACATCCTCCAGAGTAAAGGTAAGCATATCATCCATCGCACATGTCTCTTCGGCCATCTTATCCTCAACTCCATGGACATGGTATAAATTGCGTACATGCTCCATTAGTGCCTCCGCTTGCAACACATTACCCCCATGCTTCAAGGGTTTAAGCCTATTCCAAAATTTCTTTGGATCAACCAGCAGTTCTTCCACCATTCGCCTATGTTTACAATGTAAATATGCCTTCTTCTTATTTTTGACCAACTTGGTATACACTCTCCTTTCCTGTACTTTAGCTGCCCCTTGTGCTGCTCTAAATTTTTGCCTCTGCTATTTACATTCCATGTCAAACCATCCATGTGACGTTCCAGCATAATATACGCCCCGAATACGTATATTATACTGCCACATCACCCGTACATGTCACGGATGACATGTACTTGGTGGCCGTATAGGGTTGCACCTAGGGGGCAAGGGTTGCACCTAGGGGGCAACATTGAATGTTGTGCATGTTAAATAAACATACACAATTATAACCCCACTAGGAATGGTACCCAGCGATGCTGGGCATAAGTTGAGAACATGTAAATGATACACTGTAGTAATGAGAGAAATGCATATGAATAATCTAAAAGTACTCCATTGTTAAAGTATTCGATGCCATTTCTCTTTCCCTCTGCCATTTTCTCTACCCCACTTTCACCCTTTTTTTCTTCCTCCTTTTCCTCCTTTTCCATATTTTCCTTTTCCTTTTTTCTTGTTTTTCTTAAACATTTCCTTTTCTCTCTTTTTTCTTTTTTCACCTTCATTTTTCTCAATGAACTTTTTCCACCCTTTTCCCTTTCTTCCCCCCGTTCCCCTTCTTTTGACTTTTCCCTTTCCCATGCCCTTTTCAACACATTCTTCCTCTTCCCTTTTTCCCTGTACCCTTGCCGTCTTTTTCGCACCCTTCTCCCCTCCCCCCCTTTTTTCCCTTTCCCTTTTTCTATTCTCTTTTTTGCTTCCCTTTTCTTTACCTTTTCTCTTCCCCCCTTTTTTCCCTGTCCTTTCCCCCTTCCCTTTTTCCAATTCCCTCTTCCCCGTGCCCTTTCTTCCTTCCCTCTTCCCGTTTCCTCATCCCTTTTTTCCTAGATTCCCTTCCACCCTTCTCGTCTCTCCTTTTCTTTTGCCTTTCCCTATCCTTTTTCCCATGCTATTTTTTCCTTGCATTCTCTCCGTCCTTTTCTTATTCCCCTTTTTCCCTTCCTTTCTCCTTATTCTTTCCATGTTCCCCTTCTTCCCTTCCCTTTTTCTCCTCTCTCCATCCTTTTCTCTTCCCCTTTCCCAGTGCCCATTTCCCTTCCTTTTCCCCCAACCTTTTTTTCCCTTTACTTTTCCTTTTTCATTTCCCATGTCTTTTTCCCTTTCCTTACCCTTTCCCTCTTCTCCTTTTCCACGTGCCCTTTTTTATCTTTTTACATGCTTTTTTTTGCTTCCTTTTTTTCCTTCCTCACCCTTTTTCCCCTTTTTATGCGTCATTTTCCCCTTCCTTTTTCCCCTTTCCCTCTCCCTTTTTCCTCATGCCCTTTTCCCCAGGTTCCCTTTCTACCTTTCCTCGTCCCCTTATCTTTTTCCTTTTCCTTTTTCCATGCACTTTTTCGCTTCTCTTCTCCCCACCCTTTTACTATTCCTCTTCTTCTATTCTCTTTTCCTCCTTTGCCCACCTTTTCCCTCTTCGCCTTTTCCCCATGCCCTTTTTCCCTTCCCATTCCCCCCCCCCCCCCTTTTTCATTTTTTTTCCTTTCCCTTTTTCCATGCCATTTTTCCCTTTATTTTTCCCTTTTTTCATCTTTTCCCTCATTCCTTTTTTTTGCCCTTTTCCCCTTCCCTTTTCCCTTTTCTGTTTTTTCCTTTTTTTCCCTTGCCTTTTTACGCTTCACATTCTCCCTTTCCTTTTCCTCCTTTTCTTTTTCCCTTTCCCCGTAAGAGATTAAAGCTTGACCATTCACAAGTCTGGGAATTTGTGCGATAAATCTAGGCCTTTGGATGCACTTAAATGATCTTAGCCATTCAAATTAGGGCTTGATACAACACGCTAAAACATTATAATATAAGATGGACCCCATTGCCAAATGGCTAAATCCCATTTGGCCAATGTCTAACCTAACCCTAAGGGTTTCTATAAAAGGGCTTTCCCCTTAAACCCTAAACCCTTTTTCTCTCTTACATTTAGGGTTTCCTAGAGCTCCTTTTCCGTTTTCGCATTTAGGGTTTCTTGAGCCATTTCGGCCAAGTCTGGACTTCAATCCGCATTGCTGAGCTCCGGGAAGCTGGATTTGCAGAACAGATTATCGATTAGCAGCCATCTTCAGCAAGATCAGGAGCATGGACGCCTTCCGAGGATCCGAAGCAGGTCAAGGAGTAGGTACCTAGTCATTCTGTTGTGCAAAGCCGTCTTTGGGCAAGGCATTAGGCTGGTTTAGTAACTATGCTAGATCAACTCTAGAGGCCTTATAGATCCCGAGATCATAAGCCCTAACCAATGAACCTAACTCTGTTTTGTAGATAGATAGATTAGATGATATTCTCTATTTCAAGTTCTATGATGATGGATGTATTTCACTCTGTGACCTCCATGTATTGGGAAGGGGGGTAGAGACCTAAAGCTGTGTAGTAAATGATCCTAGGTAGCACCATTAGTTCCCAATTATATGCGGCCCATGCACAGGAGCTCGCCTGGTTGTCAGACCGGATGACAAGGAAGAACTTGTCCCTACACAGACTGACTCCTCTGGTGTGTAAGGCCTACCGGGGGTCTATGCGGGCTAGGCTTAATGGCTTGCCACTGCGTGTGGGCAAGGCATGAGCTCGACACTCGTGGGGTGATGCGTCACCTTCCAGTGAGTTCAAGTCGAATAAGAGCAGTGGCTCTCTAGCCGCCTGTGAAGGGCATGGATGCTTCCGGAGGGGAGGCGACTTCCCTCCTGCCTCATCGGGGCTGGGGAGATGCAACCCAGTAGTAGTAGCCCCTCTGGCTATTCACCCGGCAGGCTACGGTCAGATCCCAATATCTTTCAACCTATTCTGCAAAGTGTGCATGGGAGGGGCAGATGGAGTGGACTACCCTCAGCCATGTTCTTATGCCAGCCAAATCCATTTGCCATGAATTCTGTCTGCAACGACTTCTAGAGGCCCAAGCCGTCAGTCGTACCCCCTTGAGTCTGAGCCTTGGGTAGGATTTCCCCCTTTTCTGTTATTGTTTATGTTGATGTTGTTATCTCTGTGATGTTATGATATGTTCACCCTTCGAGGTGGTTGTATTTATGGGTAGAAGCATGAAAGGGTGATTGAATTTTTTTATATATTGATGTAAAAATTTGAACTGGGTTAAAGTGTTTATTTGTACATTTTGAATTTTACATGGAGTTGCCTATCATTAATAAAGGCGGTTGACGTACAATATTCTCCATGATTATACCAAATCCTCCCGAAATCTTGTACTAGCTTCTCTATCAATAAAATCTAAATATCTTGCCTGCGAAAAAAAAAAAAAAAACTTTAGCGCACATTTTGAACTTTCCTCAATCGATTAAACATGGCTCTGGATTCTACCTCAACGAAAACTTGGCCGGAATCGATTATAGCTGCTCTTAAATCGAATGCATTTCAAGAAACAAATGTATCTTGAAGAAATTGAAATCTCTTTCCTTCAAGTAGTAATACAAATCCCTTCAAGCAGTAATACAAATCTGGTTAATAATCTGATTTTTTGTGATGTTGTATCCCCTTTCTGCGAATGGATCGATGTCTTAAAGCACCAGTTGAAGAAGAAACTATGGAAGAAGGATTGGACTCTCATGCAAGCACTTCGAGGTCAGCATCGGGTTCAGATTTCAATCCTCCTGTTGATGAAGTTTCGAAAGCACTCAAGTACAAGCGAGCAAAAGAAAATCAAAACAGAGGGTTTGTAGGGGTGGATACGTGACAAAGCCAATTAGAAGAAAGGTGAATGCTTCAGAAATCTCATAATGAATGAGGTATCTAATTTGACTCCAAAAGCAAAAAGTATATTTGCAAGAAGATTATTGCAGGACAAAAGATTGCAATTCCTATTTGAGCCAGTCATTGGAAGGCCTCAAGAGGCTATCGTGAAAACAGATCTGGTAAAGAATTTAAAGGATGGCCTCCAAGACGTCAAAAATGCAAATAGCAATGACAGACTTTGCCGCAAAGCATTCTGTACTATCTATGGTGGTTGGAGAGGAAGGAGAATTACAGAAGACTTCACTAGTAGCTAAGTTGCTGAAAATACATCCTAGAAATATGAAACTAGCAGTGGAGAGAAGGAAAAGAATGTCACTAGGTGGAACAAATCAGTGGGCATTAGCGGTCGAAATCCAAGAACAAATACGATAGATCGGGCTATGAAGGATATGGTTGCTCAGTTTTGGTTAGATAACTCAAAGGTTTCACCAAAAATTAGAGATGTCATGAAGAAGAGGACACAACCAATTCAATATATTGACATTACACAGGTACGACTGTAATTTAGCTGTAATTGCATCTTGTTTTTCAGAATAAAGATGTTTTTTATTTTGTAACACTGATGTAAAGTTTGTAGATTTCTTTACTTTTTGGCAGAATAAAGATGTCTTTTATTTTGTAACACTGATGTAAAGTTTGTAAAAGATTTCTTTACTTTTTGAATGTAATGTAGATGCAGTCTGCCCTAGTTGTTCTACATGGAAATGTCAAATTATTTCATGGCAACACGTACATGTATATTTGTTTACATGTATATTCTGGATGTATATTTGTTTACATGTATATTCTGGATGTATTGTAGATGTAGGCAGTAACTAAGAAGAAATTAGTGTGGAGATGTATTAATTGTCAAAAAATTATGTGAGTTTAGGGTCTTGAATATGTAAAAGATTTGTATGTAATGTAATGTAATGAGGTGACTAATTTTATTTCACTGTAATTTTACAGGCTGAATTATTCCAGAATTTTGTGGATCAGTATCCAGAGGTTCGGATTGGGCTTAGGCAATTTGAATACTTAAAACCTTCTTGCATTAGAAAGCTAAAGGAAAGAAACACATGTTATTTCGTGAAACATGAGCAATCGATCTGCATACAAGCGTGCATTTAATTTGATGAGGTCAAGACTCCATGAAAATTGTTCGTGCAATTGTGGTGTGTGCGATCCAAGCTCATCTTTGGAATATGTCAAGCCAAGAACAAGACATTTGATAATGTTAGCACATTTTGGAGGGCTATGGTATGTGATAGAGCAGCAGGCAACGAGTGGCATAAGCTACAATGTATCAAATCGGATTGTGGAAATTGTGGGAAACAATTAATTGAGTTGTGTCCAAGAGAATACAAGGAGCAGATTGATCAAACGCTTGATTGGCAAGTTTATGGTTACATTAATGAGCCCTCGAAGAAAGAAACTTCACGAAGACTAAAGCTAATTGACAAGAAAGGCAGCTCCAGTAATATGTTGGATAACATGTTTGATCATATGTCGAAGTTTGTATATCATAACTTTGTGGCACATTGGCAGAGCAAACAATTCAAGGAATCCATGAAGAGTCTTCATGATGATACCGTATTATCAGTTGTTGATTTCTCGGAGAATTATACTTTGAAGCCATTCAACGAGATTCAAGCACAACATTGGTACAATGAACAAATCAGCATATTGGTCCACATCACGATGTTCAAGGTACAGGTTAAAATTAGGAAATGTGTGCACTTCTTTATTTCAGATGACAAAACACATGACACTCACTTTGTACAAAAAGCATTCAAGATGCACCTCAATTGGCTGAAAGAAAATGGTGCTGGCCATATGAAACATGGAAAAAATTAGTGGCTAAACTTAGCTAAATGGCGAAATTTTGGCCTTGGTTGGAAAAAAATTGGCTAAACTATGGCCCTTTTTGGGCTTAAAAAAATAAAATTTTAGCCAAGTCTATTTCATGCCCCACCTCGATTTCATCCGACTTTAGCTAATCACAAGAAAGTGTAACTGCCAAAATTTGGAAAGTTTAGCCAAAACTTAGAAGCTTTTACGTCAAATTTTAGTGTACTTTAGCTAAATTATGCTATAGCCCTTATATTTATTATGGTCAGTTAATATTTATGTCTTGAATTAGTGCAAAATAGTCAAAAGATAGAAGATTTTTTTTTCTAAATAAAAGTTTAGCCAAACATAAGAAAGTACGGGTGGCAAAATTTAGAAAGTTTAGCTAAACATTAGAAGGTTTCACCTCAACTTTTGGCATACTTTAGCCAAGTCTATTTCACCACTTTGAACATAAAAGTTCCTTAATTTTTTCCCTGTATGAAATACCACTTAGTTTGGTCTGACGGGTGTGCAGCCCAATTCAAGTCGAGAAGAGCTTTCTATCATGTAACTAGGTATCATCAAGAGCATAAGATCAGAATGCACTGGAATTTCTTTGGCTCAGGACATGGGAAGGGCACACATGACGGAGAAGGAGCCATAGCCAAACTATGGCTCGAGGCAGAACAAAGAAAAAAGGATGGGAAAGTGATAAAAAATGCAGAAACTGCATGTGAGGTTCTTGAAGAGAAAATTTCTGATGTGGAAAGGGTATTTTGGAAGGTGTCTAATCTCTTCATTGCGTATCATCCATAGATCCAAATGATCCAACAAAGTTAATGTGTAGATCTCTTTCATGTTTTTGTAAGGCATGCATCAATTTTGATTGGCCCGCTTGTGAGAATGCTTGATCATTGTGGCGGTGGGGAGTTGAGAAAACTAGAGCCTACAAACAGGGACAATGTTGAAGAAGATGGGTACGAGAGGCGAGGACTTGTGGGCAAATGACGTGGACAATGTGGATGAGACAAAGGCAGGTTGGAGATTATTTTGCATCATTCACATCCCCGCACAATTATGAAAGGGTCCCTTATTATCTCATCCAAGGTAATGTATGAAACATGCCCTCGAAGAAGACACCAAGGATGACTATGGAAATGAATTTATAGCTGGTAACTACTTTGAATTGATTCCTGGTTGCCATCAAAAGTACAGGCTTATTCAAGGAAAGAAAGTTCTTGTCCATCTCGAGTCAGTAATTGGGGTGAGATTTCCATTGGAGCCAGTCAAACATAAGATTAGAGGTACATCTTATGCATATGAACTGACTAACTATTGGCATGAAATGTTCTTTGAAATTTGCCGAGAGATTGTAGAATCTCTCATAATCGCTAACCTGTTGTTGAAGTAACTTTTCTATGCATTAAGGCATGGACTTGCAAACCTAATGTAATCGTAATGTGAACCGATTAAAACACAAACATTAATATATTGTTTATATAGTTCCAAGACTGTTATACTTAGTGTAAGTTGTAAAAACACCATGTAGCGTAAGGTCTCAAGATTCAAGATTCAAGACTCAAGATTCATCCAGAAGGTCCTGCAGTGTGAGATCAGCAATGGTCCTGTTCCCGAAAATTGTGAGAAGAGTGTCCAAGACAGCTGTTTGGAAGTTGGTGAAGTCTAACAGAAGCAAGACATGTGCTTCTCGCTTCTGTTGCCATTTATGATAGAGATTGGTAAAGTATGGTTTGAGGCTATTGAATCTCCAAACCTCAGCCCTTTTCAGCACTTTATTGATTGCTTTTGTATGCACAACTTCCTGTTTAAGTTGAATGAGAATACTCCCTAGTTCTGCTTTAGATAATTGGGATTCCTCACCCCCCTTGTCCGCTGCTACTCCCATAGCTCGATCCATGCTTCCAACATTGTTAAGTCTCCTCTGTGCATCTGTGTAGAACATCATAAGCAATTGTTAGATTAGGAACAAAAGCATGTTTAAGAATAGGAGTACCTCTGAACTCGTGACTGCCTCTCCGTTTGATTTTGTTCAATTGGTTTCCCTGTTCGGCATTGATCTCCTCAAGAATCGGTGCGCCAGGTGAGTTTGCATTTGAATTGGGGATATGGATTGTGATCTAGTCGTTCGATCTCCTCCCGCCATCGGAATCAACCAGTCACCACAGGTAAAAAGGAATTTTTATCCCCGCTATTCCCTTCTCCCCTGCTTTTACGATATGGCTCGTACCAGGCCAATGATTTGTTCCTTAACCAATGATTTGTGCCAATGATTTGTTCAACATCCTTTTCTCAAAACCTTTCCCACTGTCCTCTTTTTCTGACCCAATTGGCCAATGGTTGATGCTGGCATATATCCCACAAGCCTAGCTCAAATGAAAGGGCTATACTCAATGAGGAATATTCCTTTCAATGTAATAAGGAATATTCCTTGTAACTTTGGGTGCACTTAAATAAACTAAAGAATATTCCTTTGAAGGTAATAAGGAATATTCTTGATAACTAGGCACTAAGGAATATTCCTTTCAATGCAAAAAGGAATATTCCTTTCAAGGTAATAGGAATATTCCTTGTAACTATGGGTGCACTTAAACAAACTAAAGAATATTCCTTTGAAGGTAATAAGGAATATTCCTGATAACTAGGCGCTAAGGAATATTCCTTTCAATGCAATAAGGAATATTCCTTTCAAGGTAATAAGGAATATTCCTTGTTATCTCTATATTGTTGACTCACGCTTTACCAAACACAATATGCATAGGTACACAATATGCCTTAACATAATCCATTCATTTGGCATTTGTTGATTTGGCAATTGTTGATTTGGTAACATGTGGAACATTGAATGCATGTGGGATATTTGAGCCCATTACTAAAAAAGGGTGGACTAGGATTACATCTTGGGCAAGGTTATGACCGCCCCTCAGAATCAAGATTACAAGCCAAATGAGCCATAACTTTTCAACATCTAATCTCTATCCACACTTATCAATGAAGCAGCAAAACCCTATTTATATATGCGCACGATTTTCGTGATATATGCATGTGGGATATTGCTAACTTTGTGTTAGGGTTGTGTTAACTGCATACCAAGCAATTGGTCTCATAATATGGTTCAACCTATACATTTTACATTTGCAAAAATATTGAGGTGGGTGGATCGGCTCCCGAGGTGTGAAATCGTATGCATGGATACATCCCTTTCCTCTTCTGCCTAATTCCCAAAACAAAATCGTATGCAAGCAAACATCCCTTTTATTCCCAAAATTCTGCCCTGCAGCTTCATTCCGTCCCCATCGTCTATTCCACCATCTCCTTCACTCCTTCCCCATTCCGTCCATCTCCTTCACTTCCGCCATGGCCAAGTTCAAGACCACACTCTGCAGGAACACTATCCCGGCCATTGTGCCTGCTCTGCCCCTGCCAGCACGGTCCTCCTCTTCCTCCGGAGGATCCGTGTCTTCCTCCGGAGAATCTGTGTCTTCCTCCGGAGGCCACCCGGTTACAGTCAGGGCGAAGTTCACTCCACCAGAGGTGGAGAAGCTCATCATGGATCATCAGGCTGTCGCTTCGTTGAGGGTGATCGAGTGGGTGCATGAGGCTTACCTCGACGAGGAGCGACTCCTCAAAATGAAGATGTATGGGTGTGTTTTTTATTTACATACTCAATCTCTAGTGTGGGCGACGCATGTGCTGGTTGAGTGCTGGACCCGTCACATTACATTTTCGCCGCACGTCAAAGGCCTTCACGCTGCCATTTTTTCTCTTGGCCAAATTTCGTTGGTCGATCCGGCACCGGAATTTGCCACTTCAAAGAATCCGTGGTGCCGCTTAATCCGCGGCCGTCTTCTGATCCGAGGTTGTGACCGCTGATGCAAAATGAATTTTAAAATTAGATTTGGCGGTTTTGGTACCGGCCCACGCAATAATTTCATGAGTTTCTTTGTTTGCTAATTTTCTCCGCCTCGCTATGGCGCAGAGAGGCATTTTGTGCATCCGTGGTGCAAGACACATGTTAATTTTGATGTGGACAAACCGCTATCTAGCCTTCAATTTTTTTCGTGAACAGGGGTGAAAACTTCTCGCCATTTGTTCTCGAATTGTTGATGCAATTTCTCAAAGAATCGCAATTGAAGATTCCATTTCCTGATAAATACAAGCGAATTTGTGCAAGAATTGCAGCATGGTAACTGATACTCATAATTCATTACATATTATTTGGTGCTGACAAGCAAAATATACACAATTTGAATGATAAGCAACTTATTTGTGAATCAAGATGCAGAACAAGAGATCCACACTCGCTACAAATGCATCCCATACATCCGTGTACTAATTTACTTCATAGTTGTTGGGAACTGCTCTCCTAATTTGTTGGTGTTGGTTGTTTTGATGAACTGCTTTCATGTTTAGAATCTTTTCCCGAACCTTATGAACAAATTGAATCAAATGCGCAATTACCTGAAGGCAATGAATGTCACGAAGTTTTGCAGCCTTGTTTCCAAGGTAATTTCCAAGTCTTTTTCTTTTCTTTCAATCTTTTTACTTAATTTAAGTAATTTTATTTCTTATCCATTTTTAGATTCTTTTCCCCAAGACTTTGAAGATTATGAAGGTTGGCGCCAACAAAGCACTCAAGAAACCCAATGTCATGAAGAACCTTGTTTTGAAGGTAAGTAAGTTTAGCAATTTACTCGAACCTGAAAGATTTCTCTAATATTGAACTTCAAAAATATTTTGCAGATGGTGATGCTTTTAGAAGGTATAGAGCTGAGTTAAGGAGAAAGGAGAGGAGTCTTAAAAGGGAAAGAGAGCTTGCAGCAGATGAAGAAGCCTTACTACAAGGAGATCTCAGCACATGGAAAAAGAGAAGGTTATCAAAAAGAGTTGCACTCAAGGTAAAAAAGGTTCTTCAAAGTGCAAATTTTAAAGATAGAAAGGAGATACTTCAATCAAAAGCAAAAGTGAAAGCTTCCCGAACTTGTCGCTCCAAGCAAAGAAGGAAGAGTTTGTATTGAAGAGTATTGTAGAAAATTTAAAAAAATCTTTTGCAGCTCATAAGAATGAGAAGAAAACAGATATTAGGAGGGCAAGAAATGCTGCCATGGTTTATGCTGTCAATAGTGACATCAACAAATCAGCATTCTCTAGAACTCTATGCTTGAACAGAAAGATTGTTACAACCTACCCGAAGAAGGAGAGTATGTGCTGAACATGGTGATGGACCATGGTCTATGTTCAAGAATAAGATTAGATGTGACAAACTATCTTACAATGAGAGAAAACTAGTTGTTGACTTTTGGAGGTACAACACAAGGGTTTCTCCATGTAAGAAGCATGTCATCAAGATTAAAGCCTCATCAGGAAAGAAGATCTTGCATGCACTTCACTTTCTTGAGGAGACCCAGGTAATTCTTAAGAAAATTGTTACAATGATGAAAAGTTTTAATATCACGACATGTCATCTTTGTCGCTTCTCAGTGTAGTTTTTACCAACGCTTTGTAAAACAATATCCGAATTTCAAATATCATTTTCAGCATTCCATGCTCAAAACCTCCATATGTGAGGAAGGTAAAAGATAGAGAAACTTGTCAGCCAGATCTATCATTTGAGAATTGACTTTGTGAGACCGCCATAAACAAAGTAAGACTAGATCGTAACATTCATGGTACCAATTGCACATGCAATTGTGATTTATGTGGTCCAGACCGACTTGCAATGCGTGTATATTTACATACACTTCAACCTCCGAGCTTTGGAGAGCTATGGTATGTTCTAAGGATGATTCGGAAGAGTGGCATCAACATAACCGTCAAGCACATGAAATGCAAAACATGTGGAACAAAAAGATCCCAACTTGTCCACAAGAAAGAGATTACAAGTTGGACCATCAAGTAGAGTGGAAGACATTTGTTAAGGTGATGCACATGTTCTTGACACGCTCTTGTGAAATGTACATGAATTGAAACTGTTTTCTTATATGACAGTTTATGACGACAAGGTAACATTTTGCACATTTATAATCAACTAAGAACAATTGCCATTCTTATAGAAATAGTTATTATGGGGGCGTAAACATAGTTGAAGAACCCGTTAAGGCTCAGAGAAGGTGAAAAATGTGAAGAAGAAAAGTGCAAAGAATAGCGATTCCTTTGAAGACCGCAAAGAGAATTGGTAAGCAAACTGTTGTTGAGCAGCCTGGTCAGAAAGAAGTTTCAATAGCTACTAAGAAGGTACTATACTGCTAATGAATTGCTTATTCCAAGAAGGTGGTAATGACATGTGTTTATTGTCATTTACAAAGAAGCTCCCAAACCCGTCAACAAGCTTGTGTACAAGAAAACACCAGTACCAGAGTTATTCAAATTTGGTGACACCTTTCTTAATGCTTTTATTCCTCATAATTATGAAGCAAGATGGCAAGCAAAACAGTTCAGGGAGTGCTTGGCAACCTTTCCAAAGGACACTATAGTTTCAGTCATTGACTTTGCAGAGAACTATACCTTCAAAATTCAACAAGAAATACAAAGCCTGCATTGGAGGAATGACCAATGCACCATTTTGGTGCATATCACTTATAGGCATGCTACCAATTCTACAGAGCAAGAAAGAAAGATCGTTAAGGAAACACATTTCTATATAAGTGATGACAGAGAACATGATGTTCTGTTTGTTCAACATTGCTTGCAGAAACATGCTATTTTTCTTGTTGATAGAGGTGTCAACTACAAGAATCATGTCATGTGGTCTGATGGTTGTTCCCATCAATTTAAAGGTGCAAGGATGTTCTACTTCCTTGGCGATTCTTTCAAAAAAAAACAGAATACCAATAAACCGAACTTCTTTGCATCATATCATGGCAAAGGTAAATACTTCAACTTTACTCTATTGTTTTATCTTTGCTTTTTTTGTTCTTTAGATTTTTGTAATGAACAAATGCAGGTGAACATGATGGTGCTGGAGCTGTAATAAAAAGAGCACTCACACATGAGATGTTGAAGAGGAATTCAGTACCACTAAGGAATGCACATGATGTAGTTGTGTTTTGCATTTCACATTTTAAATCAGATTGTGAGATAGAAGGAGAGGAAAAATATAGGTATGGTGCTAGTATGGAAATTAGTTGTGTTTAAAACAATATTGAACATTATTTTTTACAGGTTTTTTTGGGAGATAACTATCAATGATGTTGATAGGAGTGATAGCCATGATTGTAAGACATTAACAGGATCAAGAAAGTTCCATTGTATCAGGCTGTTCATGCCAATGACCCTACTCGTAGCTCATATGGATTTCAGTTGCTTTTTGTCGTCACCATCACAAGGCGTGAAAGTATGGGAAGTGCATAAACAAAAGCAGAATAGGATCTTGGGTTTATTCTGAACTAAGTCCTGGTGTTGAAGAGGTGCTGGAAACTCTGCAGGGTCCTATCTATGAAGGGGATCATGAATGGGTATCTGATGTAGTTGATGTTGGGGATAATTTTGCAGTACCATCTGAGGCCAACAACAAAGAAAAAGTGGACTTTTATATTATCCGATGCACTAAACCTAAGCACATTGTGGAAAAGGCATTTAAAGATGCATGGGGTGCTAAATTTGCAAGAAGAGAAGTGGTTCTGTCAGGCAAGTATTACAAGTTCATGGGAGGAAATCAATATGAATTGCTTGAGGATGCACCCGAATGCCATGCATATAGCCACTTGGTCATGTCATGTTGTTTTGATATGTTACATGCAAATGATAACACATATGAACTTCCAATGGATGTTCATGATCATCTTCTGGACCGAGTTTTGGAGTACAAGAGTAGTCTATATGCTGAATAGCATAATTGATGATGATAAGGCTGCACCAAGTTGCTGCAGAAAGAGTACATTCATTTGATAATGAAATCATATACAACTTTGTAGTATATTCAGATTGCAGATTGCAGATTGTATTCATATTTGCAGATTGTATTCATATTTGCAGATTGTATATCATATTTGCAGATTGCAGATTGCAGATTGTATTCATATATACACATTCATATAATGAAATCATATACAACATTGTAGTATATTCAGATTGCATATTGCAGATTGTATTCATATTTGCATTGCGATTGCATTGTTGTATTCATATGTACACATTCATTTGATAATGAAATCATATAAAACATTGTAGTATATTCAAATGAATTATGGTTCTCATTCATTTGCAGATTGCAGATATGAATTGGCATAATTGTATAGTTAATCCCTTACCATATTCATATTTGCAGATTCATATTCATATTTGCAGATTCATAATTGTATTCATATTTGCAGATTGTATTCATATTTGCAGATTGTATTCATATTTGCAGATATGAATTGGCATAATTGTGAAGTTAATCCCTTACCAAACAATCAATCATATACAACATTCATTTGCAGATTGCATAAAACGAACCGGTACCATAAATGTGGAAACTTACATGCCTTCAAAAAAGTTCATACTTAATATCAGTATCTTACATGTAAAAAAGTTACATGCCTTCAAAAAGTTACAAAAAGTTACATGCCTTCAAAAGTTCATACTTAATATAAGTACATACTTGGATCAGCCGAAACATAACAAAATATAAACAAGCTTCAAACTTCAGACCTGAGGATCTTTCAAACCTGCAAATCCTTTAATAATTCCTTATCCAAATTTCTTTATGAACTTCTGTGCAAGAGTAAGACCTTCCTCCTCAGATTGAATATCTGAATCCACAGGTGACTTCACAGGGGTAGGAATAACATCATCACTAACAGTTGGCACAGAACTTGCTGGGATCTCATGTTCAGGATCCACCACTTTTTTAAGACTTGGTGGACCAGGTCTTGCTTTCTTGCTGCTCCTAAGAATCTTCTTCTTACCTTTCCTCTTGGCAACAAAATTTGTAGCCATAGGTTTTGCATACTCGGTTGAATCGAATTAGAATCCTCAAATTTCTCAACCTTCACATGTGTTTTTTTCTTAACCTTTGTCACTTTCACATCCTGAATCAAGATTCATTCTCCTCGATATTTCATGTTCATCTGACTTGAAGTAGCCAAGTTCTTCTTGTAGCTTCTCTGGTACTTCTATGCCACAACCTGCCACTGTACAATGCATAGTGTCCAAAACAGAACCAAAGCAACACACATGGAACTTATGGTCACATGATAACTTGATAAGAAAACTATAATCTGAGCTAAACGATAAACCACAACCTTCACATCTTTTCAAAAACCGATCTACAAAAGTGATCATAAATACCCATATGAACATTCAAAACCTTCTTACCTCGATGAGCAAACCGCAGCAAGCGGTAATATGTTTGCACTTTGCATGCCGAAAAGTCATCCTATGACCATAAGCTTCTATATTAACTTCCAAAGACGCGTTATTTCCTCCTTCAACTTCGCTTTTATATACTAGCACTCCCAATGGTGGCGTAAAGCATGGCCATCGATTTTTTTCTTCCTCCTTCTTCAAATACTCCACCAAAGCCGAATTGTTAGGTAAATCAAAGACCGTAAAGCTTAATAGCTTTTTTTCTTCTCGGATATCCGTGTGTATAACAAACTTGCATGTAGCATCAAAGACAGTTCATAGCTCCTTCTAGCCTTAACAAAGTCGCTTTTTTGTAGTTATATCTTCTTCACTTTTCTTACTCATAGCTGAAAGACTTCTAATGTGATTCATAATTACATTCAAGTTAACATCAAAACAGCTTAACTTCTTCCTTACTTTTGTGAACTATAGAATATCTATGAGAATCAAGCACCAAAGATGCCCAATTCACCTTATAATTTTCCTCGATCAGCCAAAGCTTTGGGGGTGTTCGCCATACAAATGCCCTTGCAAATCATGTCCTAACTTCATTATTAGTAGGGCCATTCTGGTAAACTCTTCGAAGCAGATCATTGAACTTCTGCTCAAAAGCCGGCTTGATCTCTTTCACATTTATCTTCCCTGACCTTAGTGGTACCTGAAAAACGGACAAAACTCAAAGAACTGATACCTCATGTGACTTGATTTGACTCGGTTTCCTTCCTTCACACTCCACATTCCTAAACTCAGCAAATTCATATTGTGTTCTTGCAGGCTTCAGCTGAAAAAGTAAAAAACAATAAAAAAATAAGCACAAACAAGATTTCTGAACAAAGGAAAAAAGAACTGAGCACAAAGAAAAACAAACTTTTCTGATCAAAGGAAAAAAAAGTAATGTGAGTACCTCTGCCACAGGCGTAGAACTCATGGTAGCGACCTCGAATTGTGCAAGAAAAAAACAGAGCTGGGTTACTACTCCAAAAATTGTTCGGTCGATTGCCGGAGTGCAAGAGAAAGGTTTATAGCGCGAAAATCGAAGCTCATGATTCCTTGAATCAGAGAGGGAATGATTTGCCGTGAGAAATGAATAACCCGTCAGTACCCGCCCGTCAGTACCCGTCAGCGCCCGTTCGTGTTCGCTAATAAAGGTGCTAACAAGGTGCTGGAACTCCTAAAAGTTGGGTAGGTTAAGTAAAAACATACCCGTATGCCATGGAGGACGACCTTCATATAGAGCTGAAGATGGCCTGAAGATCAAGCCTTGTTTTTTGTAATCCCTGGTTTCAATTTTTTTGGCAATAGTCCTTGTGACTATTCTTTGTAAAGCTTTTTAATTAAATACAGAACTTGTTTTGCAATAGTCCTTGTGACTCCATTTTTTGTAAAGCTTTTTCATTAATGACAGAACTCCTCTTCTCTACAGCTGTTGTGACTATTTTTTTTGCTTTAACTGTTCTCTGAGTTTCCACTGTTCTTTTAGTTAACTGAACTATTTCTATCCTTTTCTGTATAGATATAAGAAACATGCTTGGTACTTAGTTTGCAACTCAAGTTTTTGGTGCAACTCAAGTTAATGACAGTTTTTGTCATTAATTATAAAATGCAAAGTACAATTACTGAAATAGTATACCAAAACAAACATTAAAGCCAACAAGGAATTTCAAGGTGCAGAATTTATGATCTGCACACTAACAAAATATGGTAACCAGCAGCCAATAGGAAAATATGTTCAGAGTATTTTTCTTTAAATGCATCTTGAAGCATCTGAAGCATCTGCCAAAAATTTCTGGATGTTGGTCCAGAAACCTCTTGAACAATACCATCTGCATGAAATGAACACTAAACTGTTAGGGTGTGTATACCACACCAAACCATGCACCATACCGCCCCACACTATCATATTCACTAGAACGAGCACATCCCACCACACACCACACCATTCACCACACACCCCACCACACACCACACCATTCACCACACACCACACACCACACACCATACACCATACACCAACTATCATATTCACCAGAACGAGCACATCCCACCACACACCACACCATTCACCACACACCACACCATTCACCACACACCATACACCATAGACCATACACCAACTATCATATTCACCAGAACGAGCACATCCCACCACACACCACACCATTCACCACACTCCCCACCACACACCACACCATTCACCACACACCATACACCATACACCAAATGGTGGAGTGTGGAGCGGTGGTGGAGTGTGGTGGTGGGGGGGGGGGTGGTGTGGTGTGTGGTGGTGGGGGTGGTGGTGGGGGTGGTGGTGTGGTGTGGTGTGGTGTTGTGGATTGTGGTGTGATGTGGTGTAGTGGAGTGTGGTGGTGGTGGTGAAGTGTGGTGGAGGGGTGTGGTGTGGTACAAGGTCACAAAATATATCAGTCGAAACAATCAAGTAATTGTTTTGATTGACCAAAAAGGGTACAAGGCTTCTTTAAATCAGAAATCTTTTTTCTTCAAAAAAAAAAAAACTTACATAGTCATAAAGTATACTATCAATAGTATACTATTCAGCATAGTGTCATTTACACATTCCTTATGATAGGAAATGTGAACACAAATGTGAACAAAAGATATATATAAGCCTGTTACATAGTTCATCTTGCAAAATCAGATACTCAGACTCATCAGAGGACTGCTAGCTGATACGTTCTTTCGGATTGGCATCACAATGCATGACCAAAGCATCTATTAGAAATTGTCATCGTGGATGTATGTATTCATGAGAGAACCATTTAGATGTAATCAGTGACATCCATAAATAAGGTTAGAAATATTTAAAGGAACATGAGATGCAAGACATACAAGGGAAGGCATACAACTTACTTCCATATCTCTACCAGAGACAAGAGCTTCAACATATTTGTGCATAAATCCCATCACATACAACCCACATGATGTTAAATCGGGCTGCTGTGGCACCTCTACTTGCTGAATCCGATTAACATTATTTCTCTTCATGAAATCGACGCCTCTAGATACTTGACCGATCGATGTGGTTAACATTTGTGTGTGCAGCCTACATATCACGAAATTTAGCAGACCGAATTAGCGAAGAAAAGTAAAGCAACAACTTAAAGTATTACATACCCTTTGATTGCTTTCTCGTTCGTCGCATAACCTGTAAGAGGATTCAAGACGTGAATTCCTGGTGCAGGTAGGATCTTGGAATCAGATGGTGCGAGCGTAAAAACAGCCAGCACAAAATGGTCATTCTCAAGGATAGATGCAAGGATATGATGGCATTTAGCTACCACAATCCCCTTCATCCCTGATTTCACTATTTCAATGACATTCAGTGATCCTTCAGCTGATTCACCCTTTCTTTTGCTGCTGGTAGCTTCTCTAAACCTTATATAGTTGTAAGCAGGATAAAAAAAAGATTTTGCTCTTCCACTTTCGAAGGCAATGTCTCATACAAGCACCTGGATTAGATTAAGATTAACATTAGAGACAAGGAATAGCAACAAATACAGCTCGGTTACAACCAGGTTATTACCTGCCATAAAGATCCACTAAGCGGCTACTCATTTTAGAGTTAGTTGCACATAAAATTGCTATGTCAGATGCAACCACTTTCATTTCAGCCGGCGGACAGTTCTTGAATGGCGTGAATGGCGTGAATTCCATAAGTTTATCCTTGTCATCATTTCTGTTGTCAGATCCAAGATGTTAGTGTCATATTAACAATTGATCCATGACAATAAAGCATAAATTGATACCTTCCAATCTCTGTTTCCAGTGGTTTAGACCTGCAAAACGAGTAAAATATAATAAGCTACTGAAGTATAAGTAAGTCAATGTAAGCTAGCAATTACCGTTTTGCAAATGGATGTCCCTCGCTCCGTTTGCACTCTCTTTTTTTTAGTTGTTTTGGCATCAGCTTTGACCATAAATTTAGTCGTTGCCTTGGCTGCAATCTCCAAGGCTTCTTCAACATCATCTAGCTCCTTTGAATTGTCGCAAGTCTCTGAAGACAAGAAAGTGCTTCATTCTAATGTTTTGAAAGCAAGACAAAAAAAGAAACACGTACCTGCCAAAGAACAAGCCTTTTCCTCAACTTGAACTTCAACAAAGAATTTCTTTTCAATGTCGCCACCAACATCTTCGCAATTTTTATCTCGTAAACACGCCAACGTAAGTTTCAAAATACAAAAAAAAAAAAAATAGAAACCCCGAAAAGGAGAGAGAATTACTTTCGGGCTTTCACTTACTAGTTGCTCTAATAATAGCGGCTCGGCTTCAACAGTGGGATCTCTTTTTTGGAAAACAACCTCTGCGCAAAAAATATTGAACATTAGTGAACTCTAACTACAAACAGATGCAATCTTAATGTAATCGAAATGTAATCACCCTACCTTCCACATACCCTCTCTCTCCAAATCCTCGCTTGACCGATTGCTTATGAGTTGTTGCAATTCTCAAAGGTGATGTAGATGTGGATGGACTTCCAACATCGATAGCAGCAGGCATCTTTTGTGCCGTTTCAAAATTGGGATGTCCGAGAATGGTAAATGCAACCCCTTCCCAATAACATTCTTCTTTTCACCTACAACATGAGATTTTGCTATATTCAGAACTTAAGCATAGTGCACGAAACATGAATTGTTTAGTTTACCTTTAGTTTTACTTCTTCCTTTCTTGATACTACCCATGTCTGCATTGACACAATTGGGTGTCAATAAGAAATGTAAACACTTGATTCAGAATCAAGGGGAGATGTAGAGTAGATAGAAGCAAAATCTGAAGAAAAAACAATCAGATGCAAATCAAAACAGAGCAGATGTTAATTACATGCAAGTAAGTTTTTACTACAGGCAAACTTTCTGCTGATAATGTAACGACAAAATAGAAGTACATTAGTGTACATAGATATCACAATGTAAAGGAAAACCAAATACTAAATTCAAATGCATTTCAGAACAAAATATTTTATCAATACACCCTATCAAATACATCATTCAGCATTGAATGTAAAGGAAAGTCAAATACCAAATTCATATGCATTTCTGATCACATGTAAATGCAAAGTACAGTCAATGCAATACACCCTATTAATACACCCGGTAAAGGAATTCCAGAAAAGCACTTCATGGCACATGTAAATGTAAAGTACAGAAGCAAGTACATTTCCTCTTTACAATAAAGACAAAACCACGCCAAATCAAATGTTAATACAGTTATGTACATGATGGAAACTAACTACATCTAAGTACATTCAAACTACTTATGTAATCAAAATAGAAATAGATGTACCTTCGAAAGGGATTTCTAAGCAGTGTCGCAGGTCCTCGGACCATGAACAATCATGTACACATGTATTCGTCGTTGAAACCCTGAATACAAGACAAAATAGACAATATGTATGACCACAAAGTGGAGATATTACCATGGTCGAGTCAAGGCAATCATTGCAGCTGCTGCAAGTATGGCTTATATGTGAGAATGAAGCGCTCTGTCTTGCTGCGAGTATGGGAGCGGGCTGCAGGCCTATCGGGTCTGATCTTTCCAAATGCTTAGTCATCTCCTTTATTCTATTCTTACAGTTGGAATTAACTTCCAAATCTAATGGCAGCTTCTAATTCTTGCAAATTAGCCTTTAAACAATCAATGGGAATCATTAGAGTATCTAAGTCAGCAATATAACTTGATTTCTCCTCCTCTAAATGGGATGCCAAAGCCATTTGCACATCAGTTGGCTTCCCGCTTGCTTTTAAACCTGCCATAATGCTGAACTGCTCACATATTTTTGCATCTTTACTCTGCACAATTCTTGTCAAGAAGCTCTTATCACTCTCATGCTTCAACAGTTCAATTTCCATTGTTTTCCTTTTCTCTTTTAAAGTCTGTATTTCATCAAGCATGGAGGCAGAATCTAATGCTCTTGTTTCCCTCCACCTTTTCATCATTTCCAACTGCTGCCCCAATTCTACCTGAGGCATACATTTAATAGCTTTAACATTGGAAGACTTTACTGTAGCTAATTCTGTCAGGTCAGATTCTTTTTGAGAGCCTTTTGAATGAAGACTTGCACTTGCTTTCACCTCATCCCAATCAATGCTTACTCCTTTGTAATGAAGTGCATATGCTCGGGCAAAATACAATGGAATGTGATGATTTGCAATGTCCTTCCTACAAAAAACGTGCTCATACACAGAAAAAAAAATTTGCCATCCAACCAGGCTTAATCCTGCACTCTTGATAACCCCTAACAGCAGGGGCTTCAGAACCCCAAACATCCTGCACTATTTGCACTAGCCCTCGAAACATGCTATCAAAATTGTTGCTCCTAAGCTGCCTGATGCTTACCTTGTCAAACTCGGGCGGCAAGTCCTCCCGATCTGAAGAAGACCCACTCTTGAGTTTTCGGGCGGCAGTTCTAGTGGGAGACCTTGGCATGGGCTTTACAGGTTTGTTGCGAGGAGATTTCCTTGGAGATGTCTTTGTTTCAAGCTGCTTCGTCATGATCTCTTCCCTGGTGCTTCAGCTCTCTGAAAATGCAAGCTTTTGACTATGGAGGTCCTGATCTTGGCTATGGAGGTTCGAATACGGATGTCAAGCTTTCGGCTATGGAGGTTCGAATATGGATGTCAAGCTTTCGGCTATGGAGGTTCGAGCGAGAGGAAGGTTGAACAGAGCGCGGGAGGAGAGTTCAAAATTATTTGTCCTATTAATGATTCATTCCAAGAATAATAATTTCCGGGGGGATTTCCTTACATTTTGAATTTGTAAATGTAAAATACGGGCACTTTTTTTGCCCACCCTTTCATGCTTCTACCCTTATATATACTGTTAGTTTGTGCTCATGTTTGTTTATTCGCGCTTCCGCAGATAGGTCAACCCGATGGAAGACGGGTGAATGACACATCCATTCTTCCCTTGCTGGCTCATTCCACTGGGAGTGGAGTCAGGTGGATGGCCCCTGTCAGTGTAGCTGCCAGGGAGAATGCTCCTCCTTCGGATACGATGTGTGCATCGTATAAGGAGTAGGGGACGTCACAGTGGTATCAGAGCATGATCTTGGTAGACCAGGATCAAGCACTGACCATTTTCCTTAGGACTAACAGTAGACTTCCAGTCTTGGGAACAACCTCCCAAGCAAGAACCTCAAAAATTGGGAAATTTTTTCCCAATTGTAGTGCAGCAATAGGTTAATGCTAAGAGTAGTGATAAGTTTTGGCAAAAACCCAACCTAAATTGTCCAAAAAGAGGTGACCCCTCACAGAGTGCGCCCAGACCACTTAGGACCATGTTCCTAACTGCTCCTCGCACACTGTGTGAGTGGTCAAAACTTTGAACCTTCATAACTTGAGTTATATAGCTCCAAATCACCTGAAATTTGTTGCGTTAGGACCATTAAGGAGTCTAGAATCCATTTATGGCTAAAAGTATGATACTCAACCTTAAAATAACCAAAATAGCTCAAACCCTAAATTCTGTCTTCCAAACTACAGTTTAATTAGAAATAGAAGCAATAGCTTTTAGGGTACAAGGCTAGAGCCACAGAAGAGCAAAGAGCACGACTTTTTGACAACATTGAAGACCCAGGCGACGTACTGACAACAAAAAGGAGGAGAGTGAAAAAGGCAGACCCAAGAGAGGAAGCACTATGGCAAATACCTCTACAAACGAAGCGAGCAGTACAATGCACAACCGGCCTATCAACAATCTTCATCGAATGGAAGACATACGTTAATCATCTGCATGAAGAACCTTCTCGACTATCAAGAACTCGGGTGCAACATCCACAAGCTCTCAGCAGAAAGAAGATTGCTAGTTTATTGTAAATACAAATTTATGTTTTTTTGATCATGTTAATGTGTAAATCATGCTTAATTAGGGTGTATTACTAAGCTCTGCATTTGGAATCAACAAATTGGAGCAAAACTCAGTGTTTTTGGCCCCACCCCTCACAGAGTGCGCCGAGGCCACTTAGGATTATATTCCTAACTGCCTCTCGCGCACTGTGTGAGTGGTCGAGCACTGATCTATGCCAAAACTTGTGCAAATACAGAAAGTAAGCACACCATTCGACTCAGCTCACCTTAATTAGTAGGATTTGATCCTTAGTTTGTAGAATTGGCCAACCCTAACTCAAATGGAGCCCCACCCCTCACAGAGTGTGCCTAGGCCACTTAGGATCATATTCCTAACTGCATCTCGCGCACTGTGTGAGTGGTCGACCCCTAAACTGGGCCAAAACTTATCCAAATGAAGCAAGTAAGGGCTCAATCTGACCTATCTCGACGAGATATGCAGGATTTTACCCTTAGTTTGCATGTTTGGCATCATCCTCAACCCAAACAGGACCCCACCCCTCACAGAGTGCGCCCAGGCCACTTAGGATCATATTCCTAACTGCCTCTCGCGCACTATGTGAGTGGTCACACCAAAATTGCCCCAATTTGTCCACACTTTCCCCAAAGTGAATAAAATTTGTTGCTATAGGATCCTTAGAATGCAGTCTTTAGCATAGTTAGCCTGTAAATTGTACACCTAGACCTTAGAATCATAGATATTTCCCAACTTCGAATTTTTCCAAATTTAGGGTTTTGCCTATAAATAGGACCACAGGTGTCATTTGCATCCTACACCCTTGCTCCTCACTCCAAGCCGATTTTTTCAGGCCCCTAGGGCGCTTTCCCATCTGTCTGTCATCCCCAACTGCTCATACTCCATGGCAACCACTGCATTTAGGCGATGGTACAGCGCCACAGCTCATGTGGCCGAGGCCGACATCAACTCCGTTTTCAATCTCTTTCAGAAGCAGATCGATGTGGAGGCCACCATCAATGCCACCCCCTTCTACCAAGACATTATGTCTGAGTTCCATGCCAAGATAGGACCTCCTCTAGTAGAGCTCCCACCTTGCATAGGATACCTTGCACCAAATATGGCCCGACATACCCAACATAGACAAGTACCTAGAAAACAAGGCCAGCCGCTTACCCAATTACATGTCCATAGCTGTAAATAGGAGGAGATACTCCTCATACACCGCAGCTGTAGCAATTTTCCTATCCCATAGAGCCCAAACCCAGATAGGAGAACCATCTGTCCAACCCCTAGATATTGAGCCTATGGCCATGGCAGCAGGTGACGAAGAGCCGATGCTTCGGGAGTACGAGAGGGAAGAGCAGGAGGAAGATGAAGGACGTGGGTCGGACAGGGAGGACATCAGTGACGTCGACCCAGCACAAGAGACGCAGCAAGCTAAGGAGGAACTTCAAAGTTTTGAAGAGGGGCTGAGAACTACAAGGACAACTCCACCACTTGGGCTAGGCATCACAAGACTAATCCCGATAATCATCCAAGGAAGCGTACCTGAGCCTGCACGACATCAAGAACCTCCCAAAGTGCAGGGACATGGGCTACAGGATAGACAAGCTCCTACATCTCCTACGTCAACAATCGGACCTTGACGACTTCATCGACTGGGAGACACAGGACTTCCACATCAGCACAAGGGAGGCCCAGACATACACTGGCCAGACATCGACGGACATAGAAGCCTACACCGGCATCAGGCAGATGATGGCACAATAGGAGTTAACCACAGAGGAGGAGTTCATAGCGATCCACGAGCGGATGGGAATCAGAGGGAAAACAACGAGTGCGCTCCTACCCAGCACCTCGGCAGCAGCACCAGTCGAACAGGATAGAGGCAGTATCAACGTAACATCTCCTAAGTTCATGTTCGGCGACTACAGGGAGATGATAGCAGTACCGGTGGACGAATAACCCGGAAGACATAGGGCTGCAATCAGAACCAGAGAGGAGGCGGGGGAGGCAAAGCACGGCAAAGGACGAAGGAACCGACCTAGCCAACAACCACAGACCACTCAAACGCAACTCAAAGGAGTGATGGCATGTTCAATAGAGATGACAACAATTCTAGGCATAAGGGAAGCATCTCACAACGAAGCTTCAAAGACATGCAAAAATGCCCGACTGCAACAACCAAGTGATCGTACTCAAGCGATCAATGGCACTACACATCTCCAAACGACACTCCACATGACAGGTAAACACATTAAGGAGGAGCATTTTCAACTCAAGGGTTCACATCGAGCAACGTTCTCCGCGACTTGGGATACCTGTTAACCACCTAGTGGTTAACATTGTGCATGCATATGTTAGGTGTCAATGGTGGCAGATTGACACGTAGCATGATTAGGTTAACATAAGTGTAGGGATTAGATTTAGTTAGATGTACGGCTCAGATTTGCGGTCTACACTATATTAGACCAGAGCCTCTTCAGATGTACTCAGGTTTGATCTCATATTTGGAGAGCCTCATTTGGCCACGTTCCCCTTCATTCTTTGTACATATTTTCTTGTCTTGTTCTTGTTTTGTGATCATGAGCATGGCAGCCTTGTAGCATCCGGCAGTCATGGACTGCTGCTGCAGGGTGCATGCCAAGAATCCAAACATTGGCGCCGTTATGCCGGGTTCGCTCGTGATCACCTTCTTCAGCCTTGTTGTTTTGCTGTTGTCCTTGCTGCCCTTAGTCATCTGTTCTTGAATACTCCTTGTATCAAACACCCTTATTTGGCCCAACCAGCCGTTGAAATGGTCCGGCTGGAGGCCCTTTTGTCCACTAATTTGTTTGCCCAACCAGATGTTCATGAAATTTGTCTGGAGGCCTTAGCAATTAGTCTTGTCATGGAAAGAGTTTTCAACACTCTGTTTTTATGGTGCAAAGAAACGCAGTTTTACAGCCAAGGAATTATGGAGTGGTGACAGCACTCCTCTCTTCAAGACTTTCAGAAAAATCTAAAGTTTGACCCCTTTTTTATCTGCTGGAAATTTGTCACAAATCTTGTACCTCTTTCTTCTGTTTTATTTCAGTTTTATCAGAAAATTTGTGCTTTTTGCAATGTAAACAAAGATTATGATTCTCGTCAAAAAGACCTCGGCCGGGTATTCTAAGGTTTTGATCACGGACTTCTTATTCAGAATATTTGTAGAGGGCCAGCACTTGGCTAGCCCCCTTTGTGCTCATAGGTTTCCGTTACTTGCTGATTCAAGGCTTCTTCTGCAATTCTTCATCGAGAACAGTTTTTGGTCCGCCTCTTTATTGCAGGCTTAATCTATTCGGCCTTACAGAGGAGTTTTCTTTGAAGCAGGCTTCTTGTCTTAATTTTTCAAGCTGGGTATCTGCACAAAATCGATCAAGAAGAACATTTTTCCTCTATCTAAAATGGACAGCACAGAGTATCGGCTATTTCATGTTTTTCACGTATCTGGATCTGCAAACTTCCAATCGTTCTTCTTCTGCGTTTTTCAAGAGGGCCAGCTCATGGCTAGCCCCCATCCATATTCACCGCAGAGAAATCACCTTCACCTACCCATCGCATCACGTACACTCAGTTAGCATATCATATCCATCTGTTCACATACCGACTGTCATAAACCTCTGTCTTTGTTAAGCAGAGTCAGATATTTTCTCTATTTCCGCACAGATTCTACCGGCTATTCGAGTTTATCTAACAAATGCCTATTCAAATTCCATTCAGCAAGCAGATTTTGCTCAGCAAGTAGAGTCTTCTATCTGCATCCTAGGCAAAGGAATCAATCACTCACTTCTCTATTACGTAAAAATCGGCTTTGTCCTCTGCGATCTCAGTGGCCATGTTTTCTTCTCGACATAGCAAGCAGCAGCACCACTTCATGCAAACAAATGGCCCTGTTCCAGCAAATCCGGCCAGCCCTATCTATCGAAGCTACAATCAGCATTTTCCTTCTGCCGATCTATCTTCAGCGCGCATTTCCAGCCCCATTTTCAGCCCTATTTGCCATCATCTTCTCTGGAAATAGAAGCAACCGTATCTTTCGGCAACTTAAGAGGCCCAGGTTCAGATCACCGCCATGCCGCTGCCGCAAAACATTCTAATTTAGTTTGATATTCTTAGGGTTCAAGCTCTTCTTTTGCAGGCTGATCACGGGTCACGCCGTGGGTCAAACCCTATTGCCCACGCTCAAACTGCTCACGGGACTCACGGGTCACGGGGTCACGCCCCACGCCCCACCCGCCACGCCCACGCTCCCTCTTTTTTCCACGCGCCACGCTAGTAGAGCCAACCTCCCACACGCCCACGCCAAGTCCACGCTCCAGCCACGCTTTGTGCTCTAGATCCACGCTCTCCAAAAATATTGTCACACCTAGCCACGCTCTTCTATGGCTGATCACGGGGGAAGCTTTTTTGGTGCTTACATTTTTAAGACCCCCTAATTATTTTTTCAAGTGAACTTTTGGGGCACTATATGATAAAATAGACTTACCCATAATATAAGGGGATGGTCTTTATGTTTTTGGCCCATGTTCCTATGATCCATGTTCTCAGATCGACATTCCTTCCTGATCTTATTCACATCAATGCCTTCACGAAGATCTTTCGGCGACACAACAAACCATTACCAGTACCATCATTTTCACCCCTAAATTTTTGGCACCTTGTTGTAATTGACAGACTTGTCTTATAAAAGTCTGTACATGTTTTTGTGCTAAAACTTTTTAGGGGGAGGCAGTGTTAACCACCTAGTGGTTAACATTGTGCATGCATATGTTAGGTGTCAATGGTGGCAGATTGACACGTAGCATGATTAGGTTAACATAAGTGTAGGGATTAGATTTAGTTAGATGTACGGCTCAGATTTGCGGTCTACACTATATTAGACCAGAGCCTCTTCAGATGTACTCAGGTTTGATCTCATATTTGGAGAGCCTCATTTGGCCACGTTCCCCTTCATTCTTTGTACATATTTTCTTGTCTTGTTCTTGTTTTGTGATCATGAGCATGGCAGCCTTGTAGCATCCGGCAGTCATGGACTGCTGCTGCAGGGTGCATGCCAAGAATCCAAACAATACCGACCTCAGATCACACACGAAGGTCAACTACAGTCACAACACCCTAAGGAACCCCGGATCACACACGAAGGTCAACTACAGTCACAACACCCTAAGGAACCCCGGAGTCAAGCAGAACGAGGAAGATGCAGCAAAACCGAAGAATCAAACGTGATTGGAGGAAGGAAAATCCTAAAGAAGTATACACAATTAAGCATATGCTCTTCTATAAATTAGAAAAGTGGATGAATTAAAATCCCAGTATAATTATATATATATATATACAAGAATTTAATACGTCCTACGGTGCATGTTCCTACGGAGCAAGTTCCAATTTTAGCATGTTTAGAAGGTTCTATGTTCTAGAACCCCCACCCAAAAACCAGAATGCTTATTCTCATCTGGATAGCTTCTTTATATACTGAAAAAGAGGCTATTTTTTGCATCTATGCATGTGGGATATATGTGCAAACCCTAAATTCTAGAATAGTTTTTTCTAGAATAAGGTTCAAATTTCGTAACTTTTTTTACTTTTTACAAAATTTTACAACTTTTTATTATTGTTCTAGAAGGTTCTATATTCTAGAATAGGTTCTTGTACAATAAGGTTCAAACTTCGTAACTTTTTTTTTTACTTTTTACAAAATTTTACAACTTTTTTTTTATTGTTCTAGAAGGTTCTATGTTCCAGAACCCCCCCTGAATTTTCCAGTACATTCCATAATTTTTGGAACATCCTAGATCTTCCTAGAGCATTCTAGAACTCCAATCTAGAATTTTCTAGCAAAAAACCAGAATGCTTATTCCCATCTGGATGGCCTCTTTATATACTGAAAAAAGGCTCTTTTTTGCATCTATGCATGTGGGATATATGTGCAAACCCTAAATTCTAGAACCATCCTAGATATTCTAGAATTATTAGGGTTGGAGGTAACCTTAACAAGAAAAAAGCACACTTATATTCCTGAATGGAAGTGTGGAAAGTTGGTTAAGGGGTTCCCCCCAAACCCCCCTTGTGGGGGTGAAGGGGTTAGGGGTTCAATTCCCCCCTAACGCAAAAAAATTTTGGGTAAAAGTTGGGAGATCCCCAAACAAATGGACGGTCGAGATGGGCCACCAGAGGGCCGCCAGGAAGCTTCTAGAAGCCACCAGATCCGACGGACGAGATTGCAAGGGAGCAAACCGACGGCCAAGATCTGAGGGGGGTGAATATAAAGAAGCTTCCGGAAGCCACTCCTAATTAACATGGAAAATGGATCTATTAACATGGAATGGAAACATAGCAAACCTGTTGTGACCAGTAAATGGGTGTTGATGGGCAAAGAGTGCTTTGTCAAACTTAATAAATGGCTATTATGTAATTGTTATTTGCTTATGGGGAGTAATGTCTGGAAGCAAGCCAAGGGCATACCGATGGGATTCGCTTGTAGTCCCAACTGGTGTAACCTTTATTTAGCTTATTTTGAGATGATGTTCATGTGCAAAATGATACAGGTTGGAAGGCTGCAAGAAGCCAAATATTTTAGTCATACCTTCAGGTATATAGATGATTTGTTAGCCATTAATAATCCTATGATCAGGAAGTGTTTAAGGCTGTTGGGTGATGATTGCTCGGAGCCACTGATTTATGACCTGGAACATCTTGTGGTAAAGGATGAAACAGTTTATTGGGACAACAATTTGAAGAATAATGGCAGACAGGCTGATTTCCTTAATATGAGTATTTCGATTAAGTTTCCGCAGTATGGTTCTTATGAAACATGTCGATTTGATAAAAGGGATAAGTTGCCCTTCAAGGCAAGTAAATTTGTGCACGCATGCAGCTGTAGACCTTATCTTATGGCATGCAACATCATTATTTCACAGATATTACCATATTTGTATGTGTACTCTAATCCATTAAAGGCGGCTGAAAGTTTGACAGGGCTCATCAATGCATTTGTGGAGAAAGGATTCAGAAAAAAAGATCTAGTACATAAGGTGCGTAAGGTACTAACTGAGGAGGATTTCCCTGGTTTAAGATATGACATAAATATTCTGTTATTCAGGATGTTTGGTTTTGGCAAAAACAATGCAGTTGGCAAGAGGGTCCCTATGATAGCATAGGGACCCTCCTGTCTCTGTGCTATCAGTATTGGGATCTTCTTTGCCTTCCGGTAGGAGGAAGGATATATATATATATATATATGTATATATATATTATGCTTTAACAAGCAACCTTCCCTTAAAGGGATCCATACTCATGATAAATGCAATAAATCTAGGAATTTATAATTTGCATTGATAAAAAACCCATATAATAACCAATATTTTGTTGCATGATGAATTTCCGGTCTAGTCATTCACATAAAAAATCTCGAATCCAAGTGGGAAAAGCTAACCTGCCACCGTCACAAGACAGAACACGTGTTAGTACAAAAAGCCAAGATGTGGAAGACAGTGTCAATGCTTTTTATACAACCCCCCTTGCTATCGGTGTCGAGGAATCAAGAAAGTAATGAGCTAGCCTTGATCATGCATGCAACATAACTACTAATTCCCCAATACTAGTATTTAAGACAAAATGAAAATAAAATGTATACTCGTATGTCATACAGTTAATCATATTATGCACATATAGCCCCAAATTTCCAAAATACCAACAATCTATTTCCCTCTTTTATTATAAAGCACAAATAATAAGGCCCTTGAACTAATTGAAAATTTCTTAAAGAGGCAAAAAACATGATCAAAATACATCATTCCAACTTTGGTTATCGTTGAGTTGTGCTTCGGGCTCCTCTTCAAACCCCATATAGTTGGATTCTCCCACATCTTCCGACATTACAACGATATTTCTATGCTCTAGCAAGGCAAATTACTCATTATTTAGTGTATACTAAACATGAAGAACCGCCAATATGCTATGAACAAATAAACCTCAAAAGGGTAAACCAGGATAGAATGTAGAAAGGAATAAATATTGAATGGTCTTAAAAATTACCTATTTGACGGCTGGATTTGGAATCGAATATGCCTCAGAATAATATGGACAGTCATGAAAAAGCCATCACCACCATGCTGGCAGTATTGCCATGATCTAACTGTGCACTGTTCCATGAAGGAAACTGTGATCCAAGTTTAATCAGACAACCACAAGCTACAGATAGATTGAAAACGAAATTTCTACGTTATAGCAATGCTGATTATAGTCTATCAGAATGTCTTTCGGAACGTGTGCTTTTTTATTCAATCAAATATGGCGAATCCTTCCCAGTGGGTTTGCTTTACCCTGTAGCATACAACATCCAATATAAGCATCTAAATCCAGTATTTCAGATAGACAATGAACATATGTTCAGATTCTACCTTATTACAGCTCTGATAGAAACCCAGGGTATCAGAATCCTTCACTGATCCGTAAAGCCAGAGTACAAGTAACAGCCTTTTTTCACCTGCAACTGCTCAAGATTGAGCAAATATGAGCAAATCGGCCATGTACAGGGCAAATCCGGCCATGCCCACAGATTAATCAGCTGTTTGGGCGGATCATGTGGATCCGGAACTCACAGGTCGCGGCCTGTACAGGCCCGACCACTTTTATATGTTTTTTTCTTTTCTTTGGCTTTTCCAATTCCAATAAACCTTTACGATTCCAATTCCATCCTTTTTTTTAAGAAAAAGTTCCCATATTAGTAATGGTAATAATCTCTAGATCCTTCTTCTACAAGATATCCTTAAGTATAATCCTTTGGATATGGGAAAACCATACAATTATGGAGAAGAGTTAAGCTCCAAATATTTACCTGTCTACTTGCCATATGTTCTCCATGATTCGATATTTATATTCAAGTTGTTTCTCCATCGGTGCACCAGGGGTGCAAGCATTTTGAATAGTTTTTCTAACCATGGTCTTAAGCCTATGCAGGCAAAAACCATTGGCCACGAACACATCCAGTGTTCTCCCTAGTTCCACCAAAAATTCTTCAGGCCGATTACATAAATATAATAAAATAATCACTTGTGCAATCACAAGGTTGTAGCACTGGCTAATTTTCCTGTTAGATGCTAATTGTATAAACTGAATATGCTTAAACGGAAGCAATCTTCTCTTATCAAACCTCGTCGTAACATACAAACCTTCTGCTTGATTAATAACTTGAATATGCAAGTTTAAAAAGTTACATCTAGGGAGTGTGGCCTCATATTCCGGGAATAATTGGTTACTATCTCCTTTTTAATATCTAGGAACTCCAGTGGATAGATCCAAAACGGATTATCAACAACTCTTGGTTGTAACGGATCAATAAATAGGTCCATTATTGGATTATTTATTGCCCCCAAGTCATCCATATATCTATAATTTCCTATAAACAATGCCAGGAATTCCGTTTTCCCCAGTTTTGCCAGTCTCCCTATAAATTTATATTCGTAATACATAAGATACATGTTACACCATAAAGGAGAACAAGAGAACCCCATAGGGATTCCTCTAATTTGTTTCCATACTCTATCCCCCACTTGTATACAACAATTAGCAAGTAAATAATTATTCATGGCAATGAGATCTTGGGGTATAAGTTCAAAGTAAGAATCCAGTTTTGGAATATTCTTTCTCCATGAAACTTTATACTTTGTTTCCCCATAGTGAACGCATAACTTTAGAGGATGCTTCAGATGGAATGCCTTATAAAATAGTGTTTCACAAATAGTAGTGATCCCATCTTCTCCAAAAAGAGGTATAGACTCATAACATCGCGTAATATCAGCAACCCATGTATTACTTATTCTTTGGGGCAAATTAATCACTAGGTCTATAGTGGAATCAATCCACCAAAATGATCTAGTATGCACCCCCATAAACCTTTTAATCTTAGAGTCTAATGTCCAACACATCTCTTTGAATATTGGGACCATTGCTTGTATAACAGAAGTTATACACCTAGCCATATCCGAAAAAATACAACACGATGCATTAGTCAACCATCTGAATTTCTTTTTATGGACTTTGTATGTTGCCATTAAATAGGGTAACCCTAGTTTATTATCAACTTTCACCTTAGCAATCTCTTTCATTTTATACAAACAAGCATACTTGATTGCTATAGGTGAACTGGGGTAACCATCCTCATCATAACACATAGCAAAGTCCGTACTTTGGACTCTTCTAATGGCTTCTTTCCGAATATAATTTTTGCAAATAAAGACAGGAGTATTCTCTGCCTTATCTGCACCAGAAATATACAAATGTTCTTTAAGCCATTCTTTTTCCATATTATATTCCACCGTGTAGTTCCTTTTAGGAACCCTAATTCTTTTTCTTTTGTCCCTTTTTGCCTCATTTACCAATTGTTTGATCTTCATTTTAATAAATGCTTTAGCATCATCAATCTTGGATGTATGGAATTCTCCAAATTGGTATTCCAGAAATTGAATGGTTTGTTCCCATGCTTTAAGAATCTCCATAATAACAAGGCCCGTATTAGGTTCCTTAAGATGGATATGGTTTAAACCATATTTTATATCATCCCTTGTAAAATGACAAATGTCTATGGAGAGTGTTGTAACATGTTTACAACCATCTTCCCCAACTTCCAGGAATGGTTCAAACCATGTTATGTATTCACAATAGCAACTTAAATTACTCAAGCATGAGAAATTGCAAAACGTATCTTTTGGTTTATACCAAGAGGTTTTGATACTTGGAAGATATTTCCAACCATATACTATTGTATCCAATACATTTGGATCCTCAATACCAAGGTTATCCATGCAACAAGTGATAAATAATTTTTTCACATTAACTAGTTCCGTAATCCTATTAACATACAATAAGTGTATGTAAGAGGAATCACTAGTTTTATCTTTGATAATTTTGAATCTGCCCATAGATAGTACTAGAGATTTAGAAACAGCATTTATTTCCTGCATGAAGTAAAGAAAACATTCTCTTAAAAAAGAGGAATAAACCTTTTTATTTGAAAAAGTAGACGAACAAAGTCATGTTTTGACTAATTGCCCCAAGTATAGTTCAGATTATTGGGCTTCAAAGGTGAATAAGTTTGGGCTTGTTGTTGGCCCACTGAAGTAGGGGTACTCTCAACAATTTGCACACTTTCCGATGTGCTACTAGCCCCAGCTCTCCTTCCATCATTAGGCACTCTCCCCCCTCTTCCAAATTGGTGTCTACCACCTCTTGGCATAGGGGGGGCTCTATCCACATAGCCACCTCTATAAGGTTGCTCATACCTCTCCCTTCCTCTATTATTTCTGCCACCACCCCGATGTGCACCTCTATTCTCATTTCTACCTCTTCCCCTATTCCTTCTGTCTGGTGCACGAGGGGCATCTTCCAGATCTCTTGGTCTCTTCATCATAGGAGTGTTAAAATCAGAGAATCTGGGAGGTTTAATCAACCTTTCAATATACCTCAGTCCATTTTCATTGCGGTCCCCAAATAATTTAGCTTCTGGATTATTAACATATTCCATGAGTCCTTCCATCATAGATTTTCTAATGAAGTGGAAAATCAAGCATTGTTGGATCAAGGCCTCAATACCAGGATTGGAGGTCCATATAATGAACTGACTCCATGTAGAGACTATGGAATCTCCCTTGAAAAATGCTTCCAAATGATTCATCATATACCATAATATTTGGTCAAACCACAAGATTCCTTTTGCATTACATGCATTCTGTGCATTCTGATTTTGGGGGTGTGGACAACGGCAGTAAGGCCTTTTCCAATTAGGCCACTTAGTTTCATAGTCATTCCCCCTTTTTCCACCTGTAGGTAAGTCCTTTTTTACCATAGCAATCATAGGCTCCTCTACACATTTGAAAGGATCAAAAAGAGCCAAAGAAAACTTTTGTATAGAAGTCTTCCTATCACAAACCACCGTACCCATGTGAGCAAATTTTGCATATTTATCCATCCAAGTTGCGTAAGACGACTTATCAGCTTCTATTCCACCAAGATAACAATAAGCCTCAATGGGAATTGGGGCAAGTAGGTTGAATGAATAGAGCTTCCACATTTGGTTGTCCTTCTCACTGGCCCATTGCTCAACTAGCCGTCTTGGCACAAGTGGGGTAGGGAACCTCTTAAAGAATAAAAGAGGATTGCTTTGTTTTTGAAGCTGTTCTTCTGCATATTCCTTAGAAATAGCATTAGCTTCATCATCCAATTTGATACCTTTCAATTTTGGGTTTGACCCATCTGGCGCAATATTGGAAGTCCTATCATCAGCCCTGAGCATAGGGTATACTTCACCATTGGCAAGTTTAATATCCTTAAACTGTTCAAGCACCTGTTTGCACATTTCCAGCTCTCTTTTATCATTTTCCACCATATCAAATAATTTGGTTTCTAATGACTTCAAATGTTGAAGTACATTACCACCGTTACGATATGTGTGGAACAACTGGAACCAGTGTGAAGTATCCAAATTGCTTAAAATAGAGAAATCATGTTCAGTAAGGGAGTTTTCCCTATTAATGATGTATTCATGCAATCCAGGAGCATCAATCATAATAACCATAATAGTTTGGATAATCGGACTGGGCACCCAAAGATTTTCATCATAACCAATTTTCTTGAGGTCAGCATTCCATACGAGAATCCCATCTCCTTCACCATTTGGATTCTAAAAAAAGAATCAATCAAATTAGTTATAGAATAAATGAAGACCTAGATAAATATGCATAAATCATGTATGGATAATGCTCATAATAATATTATTTATGAAGCATTCAGGTGGTAACCTCTAAGGTCAGATAAATATGTATATATATATTATGCTTTAACAAGCAACCTTCCCTTAAAGGGATCCATACTCATGATAAATGCAATAAATCTAGGAATTTATAATTTGCATTGATAAAAAACCCATATAATAACCAATATTTTGTTGCATGATGAATTTCCGGTCTAGTCATTCACATAAAAAATCTCGAATCCAAGTGGGAAAAGCTAACCTGCCACCGTCACAAGACAGAACACGTGTTAGTACAGGTGCCAGCATGTGGAAGACAGGTGTCAATGCTTTTTATACAACCCCCCTTGCTATCGGTGTCGAGGAATCAAGAAAGTAATGAGCTAGCCTTGATCATGCATGCAACATAACTACTAATTCCCCAATACTAGTATTTAAGACAAAATGAAAATAAAATGTATACTCGTATGTCATACAGTTAATCATATTATGCACATATAGCCCCAAATTTCCAAAATACCAACAATCTATTTCCCTCTTTTATTATAAAGCACAAATAATAAGGCCCTTGAACTAATTGAAAATTTCTTAAAGAGGCAAAAAAACATGATCAAAATACATCATTCCAACCTGGTTATCGTTGAGTTGTGCTTCGGGCTCCTCTTCAAACCCCATATAGTTGGATTCTCCCACATCTTCCGACATTACAACGATATTTCTATGCTCTAGCAAGGCAAATTACTCATTATTTAGTGTATACTAAACATGAAGAACCGCCAATATGCTATGAACAAATAAACCTCAAAAGGGTAAACCAGGATAGAATGTAGAAAGGAATAAATATTGAATGGTCTTAAAAATTACCTATTTGACGGCTGGATTTGGAATCGAATATGCCTCAGAATAATATGGACAGTCATGAAAAAGCCATCACCACCATGCTGGCAGTATTGCCATGATCTAACTGTGCACTGTTCCATGAAGGAAACTGTGATCCAAGTTTAATCAGACAACCACAAGCTACAGATAGATTGAAAACGAAATTTCTACGTTATAGCAATGCTGATTATAGTCTATCAGAATGTCTTTCGGAACAGAAGCTTTTTTATTCAATCAAATATGGCGAATCCTTCCCAGTGGGTTTGCTTTACCCTGTAGCATACAACATCCAATATAAGCATCTAAATCCAGTATTTCAGATAGACAATGAACATATGTTCAGATTCTACCTTATTACAGCTCTGATAGAAACCCAGGGTATCAGAATCCTTCACTGATCCGTAAAGCCAGAGTACAAGTAACAGCCTTTTTTCACCTGCAACTGCTCAAGATTGAGCAAATATGAGCAAATCGGCCATGTACAGGGCAAATCCGGCCATGCCCACAGATTAATCAGCTGTTTGGGCGGATCATGTGGATCCGGAACTCACAGGTCGCGGCCTGTACAGGCCCGACCACTTTTATATGTTTTTTTCTTTTCTTTGGCTTTTCCAATTCCAATAAACCTTTACGATTCCAATTCCATCCTTTTTTTTAAGAAAAAGTTCCCATATTAGTAATGGTAATAATCTCTAGATCCTTCTTCTACAAGATATCCTTAAGTATAATCCTTTGGATATGGGAAAACCATACAATTATGGAGAAGAGTTAAGCTCCAAATATTTACCTGTCTACTTGCCATATGTTCTCCATGATTCGATATTTATATTCAAGTTGTTTCTCCATCGGTGCACCAGGGGTGCAAGCATTTTGAATAGTTTTTCTAACCATGGTCTTAAGCCTATGCAGGCAAAAACCATTGGCCACGAACACATCCAGTGTTCTCCCTAGTTCCACCAAAAATTCTTCAGGCCGATTACATAAATATAATAAAATAATCACTTGTGCAATCACAAGGTTGTAGCACTGGCTAATTTTCCTGTTAGATGCTAATTGTATAAACTGAATATGCTTAAACGGAAGCAATCTTCTCTTATCAAACCTCGTCGTAACATACAAACCTTCTGCTTGATTAATAACTTGAATATGCAAGTTTAAAAAGTTACATCTAGGGAGTGTGGCCTCATATTCCGGGAATAATTGGTTTAGGGTTTAGGGTTTAGGGTTTAGGGTTGTAAACAAACCCTAAACCCTAAACCCTCATATATATATATATATATATATATATATATATATATATATATATATATATATACATATATATATATATAAATTGGCTGTCTAAGGGTTGTACTTTCATAGCCTAGAATAGTGGGAAGCTCCCCAGCTCCACTTTTCATCGATGGGAAGCTCCTTATGCAAGTTGCCAATTGCCACTGCCTAGGCATAGGCTTTTTTCATATTCTTACAAAATATGAGAGACTAAAACTTTGAGTGCAATTTGGTTGCAGAATATGTCTAAGATCTATTTGACCTTAGATTCAATTTGGCCAAGGTTACAAATGTTTCATACTTCATTGGAGTAAAGGAAAGTGGTCCAAATGTGACCTTGATTTATTCCAAGGTTGTCATGGTTATCTATTTAACATGCAAAATGATACAATGAAGGTTGGAATGATAGGTATGACACTCTTAATTATTTTTCATATTTATTGGCTTATGACATGCCTTATAGCATTTAATGGGAACATAAGTGAAAAGCTCACTTTCCCATAACTTTGACTTGATGCCATTTATGGTGTTTATTTTTGCATCTACATCTATTATTGTTTGGTAGTGCAAAATAAATATGTATTTCATCCCTAAGGTTGGTTACGGGGAAATACTTTGCTATTATAAGCCAATTGCCCTTTAGGTTTTATGGACGGTGCATGTAGCCACATTAGTAAAAATGTTGGAGATCATAAACATGGCTTTCTAGGGAAAGACATAGGTTTAATTTATGAATTACCACAATTGGGCACCACCTAATGTGTTGCGACTTTAGTATGGGATTTTGCTCTTACACAATATGGGAGGAGAGAAAAACTATGAGTGCAATATGGTTGCATAAAATGCTTAAAGGTCAATTTGGTTTCATAGTATGACCTTTACATAATATCATGAGCATATGCTTACATGACTTTTATTATAAAAGAATTCTTTAAAGCATGCATGTTTGCCACATGCAACCCTTTAGGAAAAAGGGATGCATGAAACTTTAAAAAAAGATTTTATTGCATGTTGGTTTGACGTCGTTTATCTTGAAAGGGGGATATGGACTTGCCAAAATGTTGGTCCATAAAAGGTTTTTTTACATTCATACGAATATTAATGTTTGTGAATATTAGACTTGTGGAAAATTTTATGCTCACTTAAGGAAATGGTCTTAGGGCTTACGAACCCTATTTTTGAAGACTGTGTTGGCCGGTCTGCGAGAGACACACCGGGCGATTCCATTTTCGGATGTTGCACAGAGCCAGCTAGTTCGCTTTTAAATGGCAGATAGCAAACTCCAAGTTTTCGGATATGACATAGCCAGATTTGGCAAGCTTTGACCTTTGAAGCCATATCCAGCTTAAAAAGCATGGCCGGAATGGGACGGATTGTAGCCCCTGCTATAACACAAAAAATAGACAGAGCTGATTCTTGGCCGTTTGATCTTGGCGAAATTGGTGATACCATGATACAAAGGGGAATTCGATTTTGTCTGAGCTCTGTGGCTGAGTTTTATGGCACAGAATGGACAAGCAAAATGACATTTAGCTTGCTTGACTCCAACCAGGCAAAAACAAGATGGCTAGTTTCTATTTTGTCCGTCGGTAAAACATGACAGTCTCAATTTTGGATTGATCGGGTTGTTGGGGTTGATTGGTGGTTTTGTTGTTTAAAAATAACGAAATCATGCTTTTCCGGCGGAATCAATAACCGTGTTTTTTGTCTTCTTTAGATGATTTGTCAAAATGTGTTTTTGTCTTCTTTAGGTCGCTTTGTCTTATTCACTCGGCTGCTGCTCGCTTTCTGCGGACCGGGGGCTATAAACTAGAAGTCACCCAACAAGATTTTACATGTCTACAGGTTAGCATCTGTTTACACTTTAAAATTTTCTAGAAATATGCATAAGAGACAAGCTCTGTTATATTATATTTTCCTGTACCAAAATCGACCAGGTTCTGGATATGTTTGGGACACCAGCGACGAGGCAACAATACTTGTTGCCTGCCACGATATGCAAATGAAATAGGCACCTATTTGCCTCAAAAATGCTGATTACTGATGGGTTTATGCTCTAAGCTAGCTCTAAGCTGAGTCTAAGGATTTGGAACAGAATGTACGATCTTACTGAGGAGGGGCTCTAATGACTCTCCGCAAAAAAATATCCATAGAATCACGGAGGCTAAACAATTCAGGTTCTTGCTTATTTTAAATTGCTTATTTACTCGTCTGCTTTGTGAATCAAAATGATCTTAAAATTTTAAGTTTGTCTCTCTTCAAACTTTGTCTACACTATTTATGCTGCTGAATATTTATCTGAAAGCGGTGAACACAATTCTTTTTGTTAGTATTGAGGCATAAAGAGTTGAGTGTTGAAACTATGATTGTTCTTTTACAAGACTATGATTTTGCTGTGTGATAACATACTGAATTAAACATTATGCTGGACATACCCTATTATCCAAGGGGTGTTTGACCACTGAGATAGGAGTTATACTTATCTTTTTTGGCTAGAAACAATAGCCTTGACAGGAAATACATGTTGTGTCCTATGATAACACTTATATTTGTTTATGTTTTTTCTGGAATATGAAGCTACTTTGGACTATATGCTTTAATATCGATTATTTAGATGTGCTCTTTTTAGCACATTTGACCTAATATGGTTGTTTAAACTTCGATTTGAGTTTACTCCACGCGTGATATTCAAGATTTTCGCCCTTCTTTTCTTGTTAATGTTTTCTCAGGGCAAAAGGATACAATTGGTGATCAGTGATAAACTGAGAGACCCAATGTACCTTTTGGCCCTTGCATCGTTACCGGGATTACTGCTAACGTTTGCATGATTGGCTGCAGGTACGGGTTCTCTCCTCCATTTGTCTCTGTTTTTGCTACCAGGGTTGGCGTTAACGTGGAAGGTTATGGAACTACGGAAAAAATGTAACTGTATGATATACGTTTTACAAGTTATTGTTTTAACTATACACTTTCAAAGAAAAGTCTACTTTGCAATTTACTCTCTCTACTTTGTACCTATGCTTTAGATTTTGTCGCAACTACTTTTCATTAAGGATGCATAGTTTTGGGGCTTGAGAAATCAGCCCTCGACTAAACATCCCTAAATGTTAAGTGTTGATTTATGCTTAAGAATCTCTTGCAACAGTTTTTCATTAAGGACACATAGTTTTGGGGCTTGAGAAATCAGCCCTCTACTAGGTAGCCTAAATGTTTAAGTGTTGTGTTCTAGTTTAGAACAAGAAAAATTGTAATAATACCGGGATCGATTGGGATGGGCACGGGTAACGCCAGACGGACTTTCTCAAGCTCTAGTGAGTGCTAGTGTTTGGAGTAAGCAAGTTGCTAGATTAGATCCTAGTAGACGACAAGTGTATATATATACCGAAACTTACGTTTTTTTTTCGTCTAGGACGGATGACTTCATTCACACGGTTATACTTATACTTATACTTACTTTTTTACGTTAACTTTTTTACTTATACAATATTTTAACATAATTTAAAGTCTTTAATTCTTGTTCACTTGGTTTAGGGTCAAAAACTTGGCTCTCATTAAGTGGATGAAATTGAGATTTTGAGTACTGCTCCATAAATACTTGTTTATAATCTATAAATTTTGCTTCATAATATCTTTGCTTTGCTAGTGATTTTTTGGGCTAACAAAGTTTCATCTTCTACAGAATAAAGCGACAATTGTGAGTTCTGGATTTTTAAGTAAAAGGAATCCTGGATAATAATGTAATCCTGGATAATATGATCTGTCGCTTCAACTATGGGAGCCCAGATATTTTCTGATGAGTTGTTACTGCCTAAAGCATAAGGGCAAGCACATAAACAAACTCATTGGATGGATCTAAACTATTTAGGTCTGTAATCTTGGATAACACTGATATCCTGGATAATATGATCTGCTGCTTCAACTATGGGAGCACAGATATTTTCTGATGAGTTGTTGATGCCTAAAGAATAAGGACATGCACATCCATTGGAAAGATCTTAACGGTTAAGGTTTGTACAAGGCTATACATATTGTGATGTTATGCCTTGTTACCATTTGAAAATTATACAGGTAGAACAGGGTCCTAGCAGCATAAGCTAGGTACCTTGCTCTACCTAGCATATAATAATGATTTTGCTGTTCTTTAACACATGGACCATTCTACCTGCGGAAGGAGGTAGGTTTCTATATATATATATATATACATATATATATAAATTGGCTGTCTAAGGGTTGTACTTTCATAGCCTAGAATAGTGGGAAGCTCCCCAGCTCCACTTTTCATCGATGGGAAGCTCCTTATGCAAGTTGCCAATTGCCACTGCCTAGGCATAGGCTTTTTTCATATTCTTACAAAATATGAGAGACTAAAACTTTGAGTGCAATTTGGTTGCAGAATATGTCTAAGATCTATTTGACCTTAGATTCAATTTGGCCAAGGTTACAAATGTTTCATACTTCATTGGAGTAAAGGAAAGTGGTCCAAATGTGACCTTGATTTATTCCAAGGTTGTCATGGTTATCTATTTAACATGCAAAATGATACAATGAAGGTTGGAATGATAGGTATGACACTCTTAATTATTTTTCATATTTATTGGCTTATGACATGCCTTATAGCATTTAATGGGAACATAAGTGAAAAGCTCACTTTCCCATAACTTTGACTTGATGCCATTTATGGTGTTTATTTTTGCATCTACATCTATTATTGTTTGGTAGTGCAAAATAAATATGTATTTCATCCCTAAGGTTGGTTACGGGGAAATACTTTGCTATTATAAGCCAATTGCCCTTTAGGTTTTATGGACGGTGCATGTAGCCACATTAGTAAAAATGTTGGAGATCATAAACATGGCTTTCTAGGGAAAGACATAGGTTTAATTTATGAATTACCACAATTGGGCACCACCTAATGTGTTGCGACTTTAGTATGGGATTTTGCTCTTACACAATATGGGAGGAGAGAAAAACTATGAGTGCAATATGGTTGCATAAAATGCTTAAAGGTCAATTTGGTTTCATAGTATGACCTTTACATAATATCATGAGCATATGCTTACATGACTTTTATTATAAAAGAATTCTTTAAAGCATGCATGTTTGCCACATGCAACCCTTTAGGAAAAAGGGATGCATGAAACTTTAAAAAAAGATTTTATTGCATGTTGGTTTGACGTCCTTTATCTTGAAAGGGGGATATGGACTTGCCAAAATGTTGGTCCATAAAAGGTTTTTTTACATTCATACGAATATTAATGTTTGTGAATATTAGACTTGTGGAAAATTTTATGCTCACTTAAGGAAATGGTCTTAGGGCTTACGAACCCTATTTTTGAAGACTGTGTTGGCCGGTCTGCAGAGACACTGGGCGATTCCATTTTCGGATGTTGCCTGAGCCGCCTAGTTTCGCTTTTAAATGGCGGATAGCAAACTCAAGTTTTTCGGATATGACATAGCCGATTTGGCAAGCTTTGACCTTTGAAGCCATATCCGACTTAAAAAAGCATGGCCGGAATGGGACGGATTGTAGCCCCTGCTATAACACAAAAATGACAGAGCGGTTACTGGCCAGTTTGATCAGAAAAAGATGGCCGAAATTGGTGATACCATGATACAAAGGGGAATTCGATTTTGTCTGAGCTCTGTGGCTGAGTTTTATGGCACAGAATGGACAAGCAAAATGACATTTAGCTTGCTTGACTCCAACCAGGCAAAAACAAGATTTTACATGTCTACAGGTTAGCATCTGTTTACACTTTAAAATTTTCTAGAAATATGCATAAGAGACAAGCTCTGTTATATTATATTTTCCTGTACCAAAATCGACCAGGTTCTGGATATGTTTGGGACACCAGCGACGAGGCAACAATACTTGTTGCCTGCCACGATATGCAAATGAAATAGGCACCTATTTGCCTCAAAAATGCTGATTACTGATGGGTTTATGCTCTAAGCTAGCTCTAAGCTGAGTCTAAGGATTTGGAACAGGAATGTACAGATCTTACAGACAGAGGCTCTAATGACTCTCCGCAAAAATATCCATAGAATCTGGAGGCGAAACAATTCAGGTTCTTGCTTATTTTAAATTGCTTATTTACTCGTCTGCTTTGTGAATCAAAATGATCTTAAAATTTTAAGTTTGTCTCTCTTCAAACTTTGTCTACACTATTTATGCTGCTGAATATTTATCTGAAAGCGGTGAACACAATTCTTTTTGTTAGTATTGAGGCATAAAGAGTTGAGTGTTGAAACTATGATTGTTCTTTTACAAGACTATGATTTTGCTGTGTGATAACATACTGAATTAAACATTATGCTGGACATACCCTATTATCCAAGGGGTGTTTGACCACTGAGATAGGAGTTATACTTATCTTTTTTGGCTAGAAACAATAGCCTTGACAGGAAATACATGTTGTGTCCTATGATAACACTTATATTTGTTTATGTTTTTTCTGGAATATGAAGCTACTTTGGACTATATGCTTTAATACTGATTATTTAGATGTGCTCTTTTAGCACATTTGACCGAATATGGTTGTTTAAACTCGATTTGAGTTTACTCCACTGTGATATTCAAGATTTTCAGTTCCTTCTTTTCTTGTTAATGTTTTCTCAGGGCAAAAGGATACAATTGGTGATCAGTGATAAACTGAGAGACCCAATGTACCTTTTGGCCCTTGCATCGTTACCGGGATTACTGCTAACGTTTGCATGATTGGCTGCAGGTACGGGTTCTCTCCTCCATTTGTCTCTGTTTTTGCTACCAGGGTTGGCGTTAACGTGGAAGGTTATGGAACTACGGAAAAAATGTAACTGTATGATATACGTTTTACAAGTTATTGTTTTAACTATACACTTTCAAAGAAAAGTCTACTTTGCAATTTACTCTCTCTACTTTGTACCTATGCTTTAGATTTTGTCGCAACTACTTTTCATTAAGGATGCATAGTTTTGGGGCTTGAGAAATCAGCCCTCGACTAAACATCCCTAAATGTTAAGTGTTGATTTATGCTTAAATCTCTTAACAGCATTTTCATTAAGGACACATAGTTTTGGGGCTTGAGAAATCAGCCCTCTACTAGGTAGCCTAAATGTTTAAGTGTTGTGTTCTAGTTTAGAACAAGAAAAATTGTAATAATACCAGGATCAGTGGGATGGGCCTGGGTAACGCCAGGACAGACTTTCTCAAGCTCTAGTGAGTGCTAGTGTTTGGAGTAAGCAAGTTGCTAGATTAGATCCTAGTAGACAGCAAGTGTATATATATATATATATATATATATATATATATATATATATATATATATATATATATATATATATATATATATATATATATATATATATATATATATATATATATATATATATATATATATATGCTGGCTTTGGCTGGTCTTTGTTAAGTTAAGTTACTGGGTTAGAGTGGATAAGCAGTTTATGCATTTTGCACCACATATTGGCTCTGATGGATACAGGGTAAATTTTAACGTCTGGGAGCATGGTAGTATGATTGGGACCAGGTTGGTACTTGACTTAATACTTATACTGATTAATTGAAGTTTTGAAGATGGGATACTTACCATCTTTGACAGGGTTGCAAGGATGGGATCTCTGATACAATTATGCAGCCTTTTTTGGCTAGGAAGTTTTGTTATTTTTTATGGAGTAAGTGGGAATAAGGGTAAAGCATTGTTTTGACCCATGCCATATTACGATTATGACTACAAGTGTTAGTATATCGGAATACAGTTAGGTTATGTTTGACATGGAAGGTCTGGTATAATGGTTAACATGTTTTCCTCATGACTAGTGTATGTTGGCAATAGATGGGCTATGGCTGTATATGAGACTTTGAGACTTTGAAATTGTGGCTCAGGGTGGATACACATTTAAGAATCTGGTAAGCAAATTAATATAATGGTCATATTTTGTTGCAAGAATTTATGTGACACTTGAAGGTAAATTACTTTTATTTAGTTTTATTAGCTTAAAAGTGCAAAGGTAATGACACTCATGATCAATGGGGCACGGCTAATTGGGGGATGTTCTAAAATATGGATTTAACAGTGTTTAACAACCTTGGTATTGGGGTGTGACAAATAAAATGATGGTTTTTTAATTTTGGAATGTGCAGGACCAATGACCTATGGACATGTAAGATTGGTAAGTTAAATATTTTGAATAATGTATTATATGGTTTTTTTTAGTTTATGCAGTGAAATTAACCTTAGGGTTACGGGGAACCCTAAAATATGGAGCCACGATCTGGCTTGACGGAAGGAAGACGGAATTCTAACTAACCTCTGCGGGATGAGTTGGAAACTGGTTGTTACATGCAAAGCCCGGCTGGTTCTTGCCAGATAATAGTTCTTTTAAGCCCAGGGTTTTGATCTAATCACAGGTATAAACTGATTGGATGTAGGCTGGGGATTGAAGATTAGGCACTAATGAAATACTACAGCCCTATAAATGATGGCTTGCTCTGCGAAATGGTCACCTGCCATTGTTTCTTTGGTTTTGTTCTCCTCTGTTTCCTTTGCTTTCGTTCTTCCATTATGAGCAAAGCTGGAAGGCCAGTGGGCACACCCAACATGGGTATCACAAGGGCAAAACTTATTGAGGCTCGAGGAGGGCGGAATTGAGCCAGTGGAGTCACGACCAACCAAAGCTCAACTTATTGAGCTATCTCGAGCAAGGGGATAGATGTTAACAAGGAAAATAATGTGGGCATCAAGAAGTTCATTATGCCTTGCGGCGGTATATGGCGAATGCAAAAGCTAATGGTAATGAGGTTCTTTGGCGGCAATAAAGATAATGAAACTGTTTCTGATAGTATTGAGATGGACGAGGATGATGAAGAATTTATCTCTGAAAACGAGATTCAGCATAATCAGGTTCTATCTAATTGATTTTTACTGTTTTAACTACTGCATTTGACATGTGTTGCATGGTTGTTTGACTGAAATATATTTTGATCTGATGCTACTTTTAAGTTTCTAAATTAATGTTGTGAGTAAAGGGCGAAAAGCCAAGGGAAAACACTGCTTACCTGCTAGTCCATTCACATTTTACCCTCTTTTTGGCTAACTTGTGTTTGTTGGACTGCAGGTAACCGTCTTCCCTTTTCTCACGAATTTGTGGTTAAGGTTTTTTGGAAGGCAGCAGCATAAGCATGCAAATATTATCTGTTCTGTGTTTTTGTTACTTGTTGTTTTAAAATAATATATCAGGTAAATTCTCCTCTTTAAATTCTTGCTAAATGATGGAAGCTGCTGGACAAAAATGGTGGATCAGTATGAATTGAATATTTCTTTTTATTCTATTTGTTTCCCAATACTTAGGTGTAGGTATAGGAATATCCTTGTACTTTGCCCTCTTTTAATAATTATGGGTGGTGGAAACTCTTCTTATGAAATGTGATGTTAGCTTTGATGTATATGGTTAGGTGTTTTCTTTAATGATATATTTGCTGTTGGATCTCCAGGATTTTTGGTTCTGTTTTAAATCCTTATGAATTTATTAAGCTCTAGTGGAGTTAGTTATGTTTCTCTTTTAAGGTCTGCAAAATATGTGTTATTGTCTTTTTAATGACTGGGTTAAAAATCTAAAAGCATTGCATGTTTGATATTAAGTATGTATATTTGGTTCTGCAACATATCGCATTGATCAGACTTGTTTAAATCATAGTTTTATGTAATGTTTTAATATGTGTCCCTAAGGCCCCCCAAACTTGTTTGGGACTGATAAGTCCAGTAGAGAAATCTGCTTGGATGTTTAGATTAGTCATAAGGATCTGGTCTAGGCTAGGTATATAATACACGATTTCAGGATACTAGTTATACTAGTATGGGCCTTAGGGATAATCTTTGTTAAGGTAGCTTTATTACTTTCTGAAGACTTATCCTGATCTGTGATGGTTTTATACAGGAGGGTGCTACTGATCTAGGTGCCCCCAAATCTAATCCTAATAGTGAACCTACTGCACAAGGTGGTAGACCAGGATGGTACCCTGAATTAGCAAGCTTTGGCTATCAAGTTGCTGGTATCCCTGCTCCCAATAAAGCTGTGCAAGCTGTTTTGGCTTGTGTCCAAGACGTTAACCTGCATAAGGCATTTATTTGCAAGGAAACCTCTTTGCTGGAAGGTGAGGAAATATCTGTCATTCTCTTTTTTGAGATGAACAATATGTTGGATTTGGTGGCACAATTCAACAAATTGGAGTATGATCCAGCTTTATGTGATGGGCTTATTGACTTCTCATACAAGATGCTCCCTGCTGCACATGTCCTTGCTGATGATAAAGATGAAGTGGATAAACTTGCATTCATCACTGGTCTGACTGCCTTAGAGGCTGCAAATGCTTTGAAGATTACCTATAAAGCAAGAGAAGACAGAGCAGTTAAAAAGGCTGGCCCACAACCTACTATTACAGCAAACTGCCTTTTTAGCATAAAAGCTCCTACATCTACAAATCAGCAGGAGCAGAATTTAGCTGAGGAGCCTGGGCAGAATGTAAGACGCATCTTGAAGAGGTACAATCTTGCTGAACTTAATCTGTTTAACTGTGGTATGTTTCCCATAATGTCCAGCAGAAACATAGAGGTTCATGCAGAACAGTTCCATCAAGCATTATGGGAGAGTAAAAATCTGGGAGTGATTGCACCCATCAGCTCTAAATCATGGATCAGGCTTGCCAACCTTAGCAATGATGAGGTTAAAAAAGCTAAGCAAGATGCTCTTTCCTTCACAAAACACATTACAAAATTGGAAGTGGATTTACCTTTTGGACCTGAATTCCTGAAGAGAAAATGCAAATTGGGCAATGGATTTTATATTGGGCAAAAGGGCCATATGGCCAAGATGGACGAGAAAAGGACGGATTTCTACTTGAAGAGGATCTGGCGTACTTACTGCCCATTCCTCAAATGCAACTGTGAGCTACTGAATGATGGAAAAATTAGGTGCAAAGACAATATACTGTGGTTTGATCATGTTATCTGGTATGTCATGAATAATCTTGAAGTTGTGTGGCCTGATCTGAGTATTCAAATGAGGTTTCATGAGTTTAGTGTGTTTTTATCCACTGAACCAATTAAGGAAGCAGTGCTGGCATATGTGGGATACCTTACTTTACGAAAAATGATGATCAAAATGACAGCAAAGTATGCTGAAAGTGCAAATTCTGATCTAAAGGGAGAATTTGGTGGTTCTAAAGCTGCTGATCTGTTGGAAAAAACCATTAAGCCAATTGGATTTCTGGCTAAACATCTGCATGACAATAGCAGCACTAATTATGCCTCAAAAAAGAGGAGCCACCCATCTGAGAGTCCGGCTGATACTATTTTAAGACCTCCTAAGATCAACAAGAAACCTAGTTTTGTGAACCTGGATTCACAAGACAAAGGCGAAATGCTTGCAACATATGGAATGATGAAGGATTTGCAGAACAAGATCAGGTTTGCTTAGGGATGATTTTCCTGAGCAAGTTTTTCTGGTATTTCTCGTATTTGTTCCTTTTACTACGGTTTATGTTACAGCTATCTGTTATGCAGAAGCTTCCTGTTATTACAGTCTTTGTTACAGCTTTCTGTTATACAGAAGCTTACTATTAAATACTCAGTATTATGATACTTTACACATCATTCTGACTATCTCGTTATCACGAGAAGCTTCATGTTATTACAGTCTTTGTTCTGACTTTTCATTATCTGAGAAGCTTACTATTAAATACTCAGTATTATGATACTTTACTTGTCATTTTTTGGTTATTAATATCCAGAAATTCTGTATGGATGCTTTGTGTGACTGAATGTGCATTGCATATAACTGTGGCCACAGTGCCATAAACATTATCCACTACTATTTCTTACTTGATACATTTACTGTATTCAGATAAAGAGAAGAGAACTGGTTACTACTGTGGATGGAATGTGCAAGTTAATCACAATCAGGGAAAGAAGAAAAGAAAAATTTGTTCATTTCACATATTTTTCTAAGGTGGTTGACAAAATTGACTTCACTGGTACCTTCAAAACTGTGATTTGTAGACATTTGGATGAATTGGGTTATCAATTGTGTGAAAATACAAGGTTTAGTTGGAGATATTCTTATACTCTTAAGGACATGTTCTACAAACCAAAAATTGTGTTCGCAGATGTTGCAGTACCACATTGCCCTTGCAATAATCCTAACCTCAGTAAGTTTGTGGATCTAGCAATTGGACACATTAGAACAGTTGATCTGAATATTATACATAGTAAGCCTTTAAGGCATTGGTTCAGCATGGGCTTAAACTTTATACCTGATCACCCTTTTACATTGGAGCAGTTCAAAGCAGAGATGGTTAAGACAATCGACCAATTTTTTATGGTACACAAACAGGCTATTGCAAATATTGATCAGGATTCTATTGAGGACTGTAAAAAAGCTTTGAGGAAAGAGACAAAGTGGCAGGCTAAATGGTACATTGAGGCTAATATTTCCAGTAAATGCAAGTTTATGATTAAAGATGATAAAGTTATAAAAAATATGGATTGGATTATGGGAAATCTGTACACTGCTGGTGTAGATAAGGCTGCAAACAATCCGGCCTTTATTTGCCCTTGGCATATCAGGAAAGAAGCATACAAAAGATTGGAAAGCAATGACTTCATTAAGTGTGAGATAAATGTTGAAAGTCTGATACGTCAAATTGAGAATGACATTATTGGAATGCTTGGTGATAAGTTGGTTATTTCTAATGAACTACCTTACTTACGTGGGATATTTAAGGCACATAAAATGGAGTACAGGTGGATTACTAATGCTCATGATAGCATTTTCTCCATTGTAGCCTCAATTGTGGCAAGTGGACTAAAGTGTATTATTGATGTATGGCCTAATATCTGTCAGCAAAAATGTTTGGCAGCCAACATGTTTGCTCAGAACCAGATTAGAGCATCCTGGCTTATTAACTCCATATATGATGTTGTGTGTAATCTTCCAGGTAAAATTCATGATGTCTTTGTGGCGGACATCACAAAATGTTACGAAAATATCCCATTAGATGGTGATTATGGTATTTGCAATGTCATAGGGTATACTATTGATTTGGCATGGAAATTTATGAGGAAGACATTACCCAAGGCTGATTTATGGTATTTAGTTCTGGAAAATGGATCTATTAACATGGAATGGAAACATAGCAAACCTGTTGTGACCAGTAAATGGGTGTTGATGGGCAAAGAGTGCTTTGTCAAACTTAATAAATGGCTATTATGTAATTGTTATTTGCTTATGGGGAGTAATGTCTGGAAGCAAGCCAAGGGCATACCGATGGGATTCGCTTGTAGTCCCAACTGGTGTAACCTTTATTTAGCTTATTTTGAGATGATGTTCATGTGCAAAATGATACAGGTTGGAAGGCTGCAAGAAGCCAAATATTTTAGTCATACCTTCAGGTATATAGATGATTTGTTAGCCATTAATAATCCTATGATCGGGGAAGTGTTTAAGGTCATTTGGGTGATGATTGCTTTCGAGCCATTGATTTATGACACGAACATCTTGTGGTAAAGGATGAAACAGTTTATTGGGACAACAATTTGAAGAATAATGGCAGACAGGCTGATTTCCTTAATATGAGTATTTCGATTAAGTTTCCGCAGTATGGTTCTTATGAAACATGTCGATTTGATAAAAGGGATAAGTTGCCCTTCAAGGCAAGTAAATTTGTGCACGCATGCAGCTGTAGACCTTATCTTATGGCATGCAACATCATTATTTCACAGATATTACCATATTTGTATGTGTACTCTAATCCATTAAAGGCGGCTGAAAGTTTGACAGGGCTCATCAATGCATTTGTGGAGAAAGGATTCAGAAAAAAAGATCTAGTACATAAGGTGCGTAAGGTACTAACTGAGGAGGATTTCCCTGGTTTAAGATATGACATAAATGATGTTTGGTTTTGGCAAAAACAATGCAGTTGGCAAGAGGGTCCCTATGATAGCATAGGGACCCTCCTGCCTCTGTGCTATCAGTATTGGGATCTTCTTTGCCTTCCGGTAGGAGGAAGGATATATATATATATATATATATATATATATATATATATATATATATATATATATATATATATATATATATATATATATATATATATATGCTGGCTTTGGCTGGTCTTTGTTAAGTAAAGTTACTGGGTTAGAGTGGATAAGCAGTTTATGCATTTTGCACCACATATTGGCTCTGATGGATACAGGGTAAATTTTAACGTCTGGGAGCATGGTAGTATGATTGGGACCAGGTTGGTACTTGACTTAATACTTATACTGATTAATTGAAGTTTTGAAGATGGGATACTTACCATCTTTGACAGGGTTGCAAGGATGGGATCTCTGATACAATTATGCAGCCTTTTTTGGCTAGGAAGTTTTGTTATTTTTTATGGGGTAAGTGGGAATAAGGGTAAAGCATTGTTTTGACCCATGCCATATTACGATTATGACTATAAGTGTTAGTATATCGGAATACAGTTAGGTTATGTTTGACATGGAAGGTCTGGTATAATGGTTAACATGTTTTCCTCATGACTAGTGTATGTTGGCAATAGATGGGCTATGGTCAGTGTATGAGACTTTGAGACTTTGAAATTGTGGCTCAGGGTGGATACACATTTAAGAATCTGGTAAGCAAATTAATATAATGGTCATATTTTGTTGCAAGAATTTATGTGACACTTGAAGGTAAATTACTTTTATTTAGTTTTATTAGCTTAAAAGTGCAAAGGTAATGACACTCATGATCAATGGGGCACGGCTAATTGGGGGATGTTCTAAAATATGGATTTAACAGTGTTTAACAACCTTGGTATTGGGGTGTGACAAATAAAATGATGGTTTTTTAATTTTGGAATGTGCAGGACCAATGACCTATGGACATGTAAGATTGGTAAGTTAAATATTTTGAATAATGTATTATATGGTTTTTTTTAGTTTATGCAGTGAAATTAACCTTAGGGTTACGGGGAACCCTAAAATATGGAGCCACGATCTGGCTTGACGGAAGGAAGACGGAATTCTAACTAACCTCTGCGGGATGAGTTGGAAACTGGTTGTTACATGCAAAGCCCGGCTGGTTCTTGCCAGATAATAGTTCTTTTAAGCCCAGGGTTTTGATCTAATCACAGGTATAAACTGATTGGATGTAGGCTGGGGATTGAAGATTAGGCACTAATGAAATACTACAGCCCTATAAATGATGGCTTGCTCTGCGAAATGGTCACCTGCCATTGTTTCTTTGGTTTTGTTCTCCTCTGTTTCCTTTGCTTTCGTTCTTCCATTATGAGCAAAGCTGGAAGGCCAGTGGGCACACCCAACATGGGTATCACAAGGGCAAAACTTATTGAGGCTCTGAGGAGGGCCGGAATTGAGCCCAGTGGAGTGCAGCCAACCAAAGCTCAACTTATTGAGCTATGCAGGAGCAAGGGGATAGATGTTAACAAGGAAAATAATGTGGGCATCAAGAAGTTCATTATGCCTTGCAGCAGTATGGCGAATGCAAAAGCTAATGGTAATGAGGTTGCTGGCAGCAATAAAGATAATGAAACTGTTCCTGATAGTATTGAGATGGACGAGGATGATGAAGAATTTATCTCTAAAAACGAGATTCAGCAGAATCAGGTTCTATCTAATTGATTTTTACTGTTTTAACTACTGCATTTGACATGTGTTGCATGGTTGTTTGACTGAAATATATTTTGATCTGATGCTACTTTTAAGTTTCTAAATTAATGTTGTGAGTAAAGGGCGAAAAGCCAAGGGAAAACACTGCTTACCTGCTAGTCCATTCACATTTTACCCTCTTTTTGGCTAACTTGTGTTTGTTGGACTGCAGGTAACCGTCTTCCCTTTTCTCACGAATTTGTGGTTAAGGTTTTTTGGAAGGCAGCAGCATAAGCATGCAAATATTATCTGTTCTGTGTTTTTGTTACTTGTTGTTTTAAAATAATATATCAGGTAAATTCTCCTCTTTAAATTCTTGCTAAATGATGGAAGCTGCTGGACAAAAATGGTGGATCAGTATGAATTGAATATTTCTTTTTATTCTATTTGTTTCCCAATACTTAGGTGTAGGTATAGGAATATCCTTGTACTTTGCCCTCTTTTAATAATTATGGGTGGTGGAAACTCTTCTTATGAAATGTGATGTTAGCTTTGATGTATATGGTTAGGTGTTTTCTTTAATGATATATTTGCTGTTGGATCTCCAGGATTTTTGGTTCTGTTTTAAATCCTTATGAATTTATTAAGCTCTAGTGGAATTAGTTATGTTTCTCTTTTAAGGTCTGCAAAATATGTGTTATTGTCTTTTTAATGACTGGGTTAAAAATCTAAAAGCATTGCATGTTTGATATTAAGTATGTATATTTGGTTCTGCAACATATCGCATTGATCAGACTTGTTTAAATCATAGTTTTATGTAATGTTTTAATATGTGTCCCTAAGGCCCCCCAAACTTGTTTGGGACTGATAAGTCCAGTAGAGAAATCTGCTTGGATGTTTAGATTAGTCATAAGGATCTGGTCTAGGCTAGGTATATATATATATAATATATATACTGATATATATGTATCATAAGTATCAGGTGCTCACACATAGTACAAAACATGAGTTTAGGATCATGTTTTAGGGTTTAGTGTTTGCATCAAGAAACTCCATCACTTCGACTGCCAAAGGATGAAGCAAAGAACCACAGGTATAGCCAAGAGCAAGTGTTCAAATGGAAGAGCAAATATAAGTGAGAGACGACCAGAGCTCAAGCCAAGCTTCAACTCCAGACACTTCGAGAAGCGGCCTCAAGTAGAAGATCGCTCGTCCAGCACAATGTCAAGATGAGAGATACCGCCAGTCATGTCAAGATCTCTAGCGCTACACCATCTAGGTTTTGCACGACGGCATCTTCGGGATGCAACTCTACCTCTTGTAGCAGCAGCAACACTAACAACATGAGTGTCCTCAACAACAGAAGGAGGAACGAACACATATCTTTAGAAACTACGACCACGACCTCAAGCCAATAGACGTCGAGGAATTCCTTGGGACAACTCGACATCAACGAGCCAACTAAGGAGGCAACCTCTCGACGACCATAATTCTGCCTTGTATGGTGATGTTTATAACATGCGTACCAGATGGAGATACACTTAAGAAAGGCGCCACAACGACGGGTTATGCCTATGCTCACTCAACAACTAGGTGAGGGCTTCGTCAAGTACTCCTACCAACAATTAGAAGAGAGGCCCAACTTATCTCCGACATGAGGGACCTCAACGCCCAAGATAGAAGCATTCGACACCTGAACGACAAGGACAACAACCAAAGCACCTTCGGCAAAAAGAGATTTCAAGACAATAGCCTGGCTATTCAAGGACATGAGCAGGTCTAGGGAAGAAAGTACTTCAACTCAAGGGTCAAGCTATGCAGATATAAGAGTACATCATCCCCGACAGCAGGCTTTATTCGCCAGGAAGATGCACATGTATTGAGGGACAATGGCCATAAACCAGAAGATGAAGGAATGCTAGTACTTCCACGAGCTCCTTAGATGCAACATGAGGTTCAAAACTGTGGATCAAGTGCAACTAGAAGGCAGCATAGCACCGTAGAACGTGATAACATCTAAGGCATCACATTGAGGAGATCAAACAGGTAAGATGAGAAGCTCGATGGAGAAGCAAATAGGAGAACCGAGCCAAAGAATCGAAGAATCAGCTAGAAACCTCACCAAGCTACGGCAACTCGCATGCAACTTTGCGAACCCAAGGATCGACAATTCGAAAGGCAACTGATGAAGAGAACAACTCCTTAATTACGAGTCTAACCAAAGGAATTGTGCACAACTTCAAGAGGCGCCTCCAAAGATCTTCAGACATTGTGAAGGGGAAGCAATTATTGCCCAAGAACAAGATTAAGAAGCAGACCGGAACGCCGAAGCATCAACGATCGTCACATCCTTAGTTAGCATATGAAGCAGAAGCAAGTTGTGCCGCACCTGACAGATATTGGAGAGCCTACCAATCGAGCACGAGCTGACGTAGAAAAAAGAGAGGATATAGACCTTCAACACCAGCGCACTAGGAGGAACATCGACAACAACGCCATGGAGTACGTGTGCACCTCGAGGGGAGATACCAAGGGAGCCTAATAGCTTTAATAGTATTTGTAATCATAATAGTGTAAGCTATATGACTTGCATGCGTATTTCCCTTTGTTACTCTCTCTCTCTCTCTCTCTCTCTCTCTCTCTCTCTCTCTCTCTCTCTCTCTCTCTCTCTCTCTCTCTCTCTCTCTCTCTCTCTCTCTCTCTCTCTCTCTCTCTCTCTCTCTCTCTCTCTCTCTCTCTCAGTATAATAGATCAAAGAAAAGAGATGTCGGATAATTGGAAGCCGTGAAGCGAGCAACATCCTCAACACTTGTCTGTCAACATGCTACATGACTCGAAGGATGGAGTTGGCACAGCAATATCGGATCTAGAGGCATCCTTTAGCTGCCAAGATGAAGAATTCAACGTGGAGGATGTTTCTCAACGAAACCACCTTCAGGCTTTTGGGAAGTAACATAGAAGATTTCAAGTGGTCAACTACGCCATCAAAACCACCAGCAATGGGAAGCCTCTAATGAAGAAAGTCGACCTCTACATCGAGGAGGAGCTCAGAGTCACAAGCAAGAAGGCAACGAGTGGATGAGCTGCTAGTAAGATTGAGGAGCTATGATCATATAGTATGATAGGCTTATGAATGATGACATCCATAATGGGAGTGGAAGGCATTTCCAAATTTTCTCGTGAAAGGATTGGCCCAAGTTGAGCTAAGCGTCAACGATTGGGAAGGAAATGCATAGGAGTAACTAAAATTATACATGATTATTAACAGACATCCAACGTATTGAAACCACTTGGTGAGACTGATCACCTCGCTAAGAAGGAATCATTACTAGGATAATTGTTGACCATGTATAAAGCTAGTACCTCCAAGGAATAATCCAATCGAATGAAAAGAAGTAATCTAACAAGTCCGGCCAACTTGTTATGATGACATCAATTCAATTGATAGGAATATTCCAAGAGAGTAAATAACTAAGAAAGGGGGATCTTTAGAATATAAAATTGAATAATACATAAAAGGTATATCTAAAAATAAGAAGTGCATTAATCACATAGTCTTTTGAGGCAAAAAGGAATTGTCATGATGATAAAACCTTGCAATTTAGAATTGTTCTAAATAATTCAATAACTCATCGCTTAGGGATAGATATGTTAAACATGATGGCTGCATCGATCATACATGATTAGATATGTTAGCTAAAGCTAGTAAATTAATGTGTTAGATAAGAAGCATATAATCTCTTAAGGTAAATAGAATAGCTAAGATGTTATGACAACATCAATTAACGGGATAGGATACATTCAGGTGTAGGACCATTTTCTTATGAAGAGAATGGGGGCTCAATCTTAGGACTGAACCTACCTACATCTTAGGGGTTGAATCGCCATCAAATTAGTCGACCCTTAGAATAGAGTTCGTTCCACAAGTAGCCAAAGCAGATAGAGCGTAAGATGGATAGATGCTTAATGTCTATGTGTCCTTCAGCATGCAAGACTGACGCGGTAGCGAATCAATGGAAGCAATGCAACGGCCAAGTCGTCTCCAAATTAGTCGACACCGGCTCAATGGGGAGATGTATTCTAGCCTTAGCGGGTGCGACAACTAAGGTGGGGAGAGGCTTTGCATAAATTTCTTACGCCATGATCTATTGCTTGCATTCACACCTAGGAATGAGCTAGTAGCCTAGCTCTTAATTAAATTATTCAGGGTTGTGAACCCCGTATAACTACATAAATTATATAATCTAAGTATACTATTATGCAGGGCATTGATAGCACTCCGTGAGGGCATGTATCATAAGCTTTAATGTCTTGTTGATAAATGATATGTTCCTAATAACCGCATAGATAGTTTTGTCTTGTGTAGATATCTTAATATCGAGATAAAGTAAGATAATAATTATATAAAATCTTAGCTAAACCTTCGCAAGGATGTAATTCCTTCCAAAGGCATTTAAGTAACCCTCATAGGATCCTGACAAATATAATAAGAATTTGTCTTATCTTTCCATAAGTATAGCAACTATAAAGTATATACATGTAAGGTTGATACATCAACAACCAAGTAGCGAGCAAGAGTCACACGCTCAACACTTGGATCCGATGGTATAAACCCTAGCCATATGATAAATAATTAAAATACTTTTCAAAATAAGTTAGTTAAATATAATACTATTGGAAGCAACATATCCAATACTACTATAATGTTAATATAAAAATATTACCGTAAGGTAATTAATATAATTGCATGCATTAAGGGAAGTCGGACAAGATCATGCAGGGGTCCAAGACTGTAATGTTTATTTAAGACGTCAACGGATGCTAGCCGACATGCAACAGTTGGTGGAGGAAGTACGAAGATATCCTCTAGCAGCAAGAGGCCGGCAGAAGAGCATAGCGACAATTGCATAGATGAAGCTCTGCATCGACAATTGCATAGATGAAGCTCTGCATCGGCGGTTAGGCTGAAGCTCTGCATCGGCGATTAGGCTCAAGCTCTGCATCGGCGATTACAGCATCGGCATCGATAATTGCTGAAGCCCTGCATCGACAATTGCAAGAAGCTTGCTCCAAGATGGGCTGGTCCTTTCGAGATAATCAAAAGAGTAGGTACCCAATCCTACAAATTGGAACTCCCAGCTCATTTAAAAATCCATAACGTTTTCCACGTAAGTCTCCTAAAGAGGCACACCCCTGTGACGCTCCCTGAATATATACGACACCGGCCGTATACATACGGGGACTTTCCCCTCCCATGGCAACCAACGTGCCATGAGTAGGGCCCTCCGTCTATTCCGGGCCGTCAATGAAATGACGCCCGAAAGAAGGACACGAAGGGGTCATTCGGCCCACGCCTTCAATGGGGCTCCTACGTCGCGGAAGCATGAATACAAGGTTAGCATACAACATAAATCACATATAAACAACCACCACGAGGGGTGGCACTTCCATCCAAGTACCAACGGCAAAGAAGATGCATCTAACTAAGAAAACACCCAAAACCCAGGTTCTACCCCGGCTCAGACTCTAGTGAGGGGCGACTGATGGCTGGGTCTCAGGAGATCAGCAGACCGAGTCTTGGCATGGCGTTGGCTGGCATAGAACATCGGCGAGGGTTGTCCACTCCATCCGCCCCTCCTGTGCACACTTTGCAGATGGGTCGATTCACGCTATGGCTTCGCTATAGCCTTCCGGAGACGCAGACTCAAGGTATCACCCTTTGAGCCTACTCCAGGATCATGACACCTGGTCTGCTGAGGTAGGTTGGGAAAGTGTCCCCTTCCAGGATCACAGTGGTTCCATGGGTGAGCTAGAGAATATGTGCCGCATCAGCGACCCCCGCATCCGTACCCAACTTACTCACCCTAATTCTACTCAAAGTGCATGGTGCCCCATACGGGTCACACCACTACACCCAGGGAGTGTCAGACCCATACCCGGCCCTCTACGTGACCGGCTATCAGGCCTAGCCCACTGTAGGAGTCTCAGGAGCCTTTTATGCTCGTGCAAGACTCCACCCCCACTTCGCCACTGTGTCTCTTGTCTGGTGCTAAGCCAGACCATAGCGTCTATGACCCGGTGGGCTCTTGTGCACAGGCCGTGATTGATTGCTGCCCTTGTAGAGGGGTAGCTCTAGACGGATTCTCATTGTTGCTAGCTGCATTTTGAACACCAATTTCATACATTTATGAAGTCGGCCTCTGCTTTTAATTCATCTTCCTATGGAAACAAAAGTTTTTACAATTATCAGGGAATCATCTAGAATTACTTGTGGATTCCTAAGGGGCTCCGTCTCAGAACTTTGGAACTCATTGATTATACACCGGGTATTCCCTGAAGAGCTATTTACATCAGAGTACTCCTTTGTCCCAAGTACAGTTGAATTTGAAGTTGAAATCACCAATTCCTGGTTGGAAGAATTTGTTGGATCCAGTTCAGAAACTCCAGCGGGAACATTCAGGGTTCACTGTGATTGGACGGATTACAAAATTTCAGTTCAAATTTACTCTCAGATTGAATCATCTCAATTGTTCGATCTTTCCCCATAAGATCCTCGTTTTAGGCTGATACGTTCAAAGTAATGGCATGGTATGGCAATTGGAATGGCAGTCCGATCTCTTTTAGTTAAATTTCTTTCTCTCTAATGGTCTCTCACTCCTGTTTTCTCTTTTTCCCCCTTTTTGACATTCAATTTTCTGCATGTACTTTTGTTGTTTTTCCCTGAACATTACGCAATGGTCTCGAATTTTCCAGAAAACCCTAAAAATTTAGCCTTCCTTCACGCTTTTGCCAATCTTCCCGATCAAGAAAGAGCCTCCGTTCTCCGGAACCTCATTTCCTTTCAAAATAAGCCTCAAGATACCATCCTTTTCGGAAATTTTGCAAATCTGCTTCAATCAATGGACCCAATTTCGCATGAAGTCCCCTTTTGGGACAATCTCTCTGCTGATCCCGATCACAGGGGCATTCTACACCGCATAAACCCTGATACTCAAGCTCCCTTTCCTTATGGAGTTACGAGGAGGCATGAGGAATTGCGCTCAGATGAAGAATTAGATGGCAGACTGCAAAGGACCAGACCGCCATATATCAAGCAAAGGAAGATGAATCTCTACAATGGTATTTCTTTAAATCTTCCTATTGTTCATTCCAAAGTTGATGCTCTGTCAAAATCTGCTGTTATTGTCAAGATTCAAAAATGTGGTATTAAGCTGGATAAGCTCTGGGCTTTTCTGCTTAACCTAAATAAAGGCATCATAATTCAGGCCGTTTACTGGCTCAACTTTCCGTACATCATGATTGAATGTGGTAATTCCAGGACTGCCAATTTCTTCCTTAACTATGGCCCGTTGACCTATGAAACCTCCCAATTGACATTTCTGAAATGGCACCCGAAGCTTGACATTGACCAAATGAACAGTCTTTGCATTGCCTCAACTTCTCTTTTTGGCCTTAATCCTATTTACTGGGATGAAGAATGCTTCAAGATTCTCTTCAATTCCATTGGTACTTACATCTCAACAGAGTACTCTCCCTCTAGACCCTTAAGAGCTTTTGTCCAACTCGACCTGTCCAAAGAGATACCTCTCTCAATCCCCTTCACAGATGCCTTTGGATAGAATCATCTTTAGCTCTTAGATGGTCTGGACTGCCTTCTCAATGCCAGAAATGTTTCCAAAGGCACTTCTGGTACTCAGACTGCAAATTATCTTCTGCAACTCAGCAAGACAATGGACTTCATATGGCTACAGATGAAAATATCAGTAAGATTCCACCTGGTTTGGGGGGTGTGACGTTCCAGCACAGTATACGGTCCCAGGACGTATACTGCACCGCCCCGTCACGCATACACGCCACTCCGACCGACGTGTACGCCAACGGATAGCCAGGTAAGTAGCCCTAGGGGGCAACTTACTAGGAGTGTTCATATATTATTAATGTGCACATGTGCACATTAATGAGGGCACACCTTTCCATGTTGGCATATTTTGCCACCTAGCCATTAAAGGCAAGTGGGGCCTTTCCAATTATCCCACATGCCAAATTGGGTAATTGGAAACCCTAGCCTAAACCCCATATCTATTTAGGGTAGGAAAACCCTAGCTTGCTAGTTTTCGTCCTTAGCGTTTTAGAGCTCAGTTTTGGCTGCCCCAGGAGCCAAAACCGCCTCCCAGACGCCGCCCAAGCGAATTGCACCATCAGTTCCCACGAATTAAGCTCCATTTCGGCCAGGATGGTTGAACTTCGGTCGGGGGAGGAGCCACTCAAGGATCAGGTATTTGGTCAATTTAATAGCTTGAACCGTCTTCTAGTCATAGAATCAGTAGGTTTAGACTATTAAATTGCCCATAGTAGCTATCTAGATCTTAGATCTCGGACACTAACTAAAGAACCTAACTCTATGATTAGATCTAGTTCTTTAGTTCTTCTGTGATGTATTTGGATGATGTGTCTCTGTGAACTCCTTGTATTGGGAAGGGGGTAGAGGCCCTAAAGCTTGTAGTTGATGCTCCTAGAGTAGCCTCTCTAGCACACCTTGTAGATTAGCCTCGTGTACAAGAGCCACACACGGTTGTGGGTGAAGGGGCCGGCCCGGCTAAGAAGGAGGTCCATGTCCTGACTCTTGAACGATCCCCCTGGTGTGTAAAGCCTACCGGGGATCATTGTGACTAGGTCTAATGGCTTACCACTGAGTGCGGGTAAGGCATGGGCTCGACACCCGTGAAGTGGTGTACACTTTCCAGTGGGTTCAGTCGAATACGGGCAGTGGCCCTCTAGTCACCTTGAGTTAGCATGTAGATCTGGAGGGAGTGATCCCTACACCGCCTCATCGAACTGGGAGGATGAGACCCGGGAATAGCCCCTTGGCTATGCATCCCGGACTCTGGTCAGTCCCGACACTTTTCAGCCTACTCTGCAAAGTGTGCACAGGAGGGGCGGATGGAGTGGACAACCCTATGCCATGTTCTTATGCCAGCCAACTCCATTGCCATGAATTCATGCACCAACGAACTCGAGAGACCCAAGCGTCCGGTCATCCTTTGAGTCCGAGCCTTGGGTAGGATCCCCTATGTGATGTGCTGATCTTTGTCTATCAGATATGAGGGAGGACCATCCTTGAGATGGTCACGGGGATGTTGATGTATGTGCTCTTGACATGTATGTTTACGCCTTCGCAGCTAGGTAGGCCACGAGGGAGGCGGGGTAGAATGACACCTTCACTCTTCCCACTTTGAGACTCATTACGGGTGCGGTGATATGTGGAGGGCCCTCAGATCGACATGGAGCTGGTGTGGGGAAGAACTCCCTGTTTGTATCACGGTGAGTGCACCGGTATCACAGTGAGGGACGTCCACGGTGGTATCGAGCAATGTTCTTGGAGACCAAGAGCAAAGCAGCGACCATGTTCCCGATAGTACTAACGTGATAGGATCCTCAAGCCTCGAAAAGTGGGAAAATTTTTTCTCACCTTTGTAGTTATGCTAAGCTAGTAACAATTAAGTGAATTGGAATTTAACAAGATTAAAAAGAATGAGCCAAAATTTTCCAAGTGAGGTGGTCTCACATTTCGCTTTGGTGCATAAAACTAACTTTTTGTTTTGAAGCGGGCGCAAGCTATGAACATCGAGCCAAGAACACCAAAACATGATGAATTTGAGATAAATAATGTGGTAAGGCTAATTCTAAGATAGGAATTAGTTAGAATAGCATGTTTTAATTACCTAAAACCCTAGAAATGAGATCTCCACATTTCGCTACCGGTTACATAAAACTAAACATTAGTATTGGAACGAGGCAAAGTCGTGAGACCAATAGGTAGGAAAAGTCTGAAATAAGTATAAGTTTTAGATAAGTTGGTGCCTTAGCATGTTAAACGGAGCAACTTGAGTTTTGACCTAAAATTCCCCAAGCTATAAATAGATGTAGAACCCCCTCATTTTTTCGTCCAAGCCCTAGAAATCCGCTCTTCCCAACTTAGGCGATCTTTCGGCGCTTTTATCCGATTGACGACCCGTAAAACATGGCCCGAACCAAACAGACCGCAAGGAAGCGTCGCCCAGGCGAAACCACCAGCGCCACTGAGACAGAGATCATTCGGAAGATGCTTCGTGAGAGGCTCGCAAGAGGGGGTCGTTCGCCTTCGGACGAAGAGCAAGACACCTCCGATTTGATCGATGTCTTCAACCAGCAGGTGGAGGAGGACGAGGCCACATCACCAAACTCCATGGACGACGAGACGAGGGAGGTGTATGAGGAAATAGAGCGGGAGATCCGGCAGCAGGAACAAGCAGACCATTCAGACGCACCCACGGAGATCCTCGAGCAGGATGAGCAAGTGACAGGTCTGGAGCCAGCGGAGGTAGCAGACCTTAGAAGATTCATCAGGAAGTACGAGCGCCGGCAGAAGAGAAGGGAAGACAAAAAGAGGAAAAGGAAGGAAGAGGAACAAAGCGCAGCAGAAGAAAAGAAGAAAGCGAAAGGGAAGTTCGTGGCTGGCGTAAGGAGAACAAAGGACTGCCCGCCAAGGAAGAGGCCGAACCCCAACATTATTATCAAGGAGCGGCAACCTGACGAACCCCCAAACCCTTCCGACGACTCTTCTGATGAGGACTTCAACCCTAACGCTGCAGGTGGAAGCTCTTCCAAGCACCCAGGCGACGAGCAGGAAGTACCTGAGCAGCCGGCACCTGAGCAACCCCACCAAGACCAAGTGCAGAAGCCCCCTGAATACCCGGCATGGGATAGAAAGAAGCAACCACGACCTGCCCGGGAAGCCTACGCCCCGGCCAGGTGAAGATTCTGAGAGGAAGATGAGAGAGCACGGGGCCTACATGAAGAAATGGGAGGCCTATAACAAATATTATGAAGAAAAACGAGTTAAGTTCATCGAGGGAGGGCGACCAACGGCGGCAAAACCTTAAGGCCGCCACCACCGGCCCAAAGGTTCCCAAAGCCGCCACCCGGGAAGAAAGCGGATAGGAAGGAGGTGGAGAGAAGAGCGTTAAGGGAGATTAGACACTTCCAGCCAGCCGGTCTCCTAATTCCCGTGCCCCTTAAACCGGTTGGTGCGTGAAGTTATCTTGAGCCTATAGAACGGACTTTAGAGTCACGGACGAGGCTGGCGGCAATGCAAAAGGCGGGTGAGGCAAAGATAGTGCAACATTTTGAAGATTCAACGGCCCGCACTATCCGCCAAGCGGGTAACCTTAATGCGACAAGACATGAGTCTTGCGACCCGCATTAAGGGAGAACATATAGAAACTTTTTTGTTGTAAATAATTAAAAATTTTGTAATATAGAGCAATTTTGTGTACCTTGTTGACATAAACTTGAGTAATTAGAGCAAATTAATAAGTTTTAGCTTTTATTTCAGTGAAATAGGACATTTGGGAGCCGAGAGACATGATGTCTCACAGCTCGCGCCTCGTCGCGAAACAAAAAGTTAGGATTGAAGCGAGGCGCAAGCTGTGAGACCTCGCCCAAACTTGACCAAAACAGCTCCAAATTGACCAAATAAGGGGTCGATTCTGCCTAATTTGATGAGCCCATCACCCTTACACCATTAGTTTACCCAAATTGGACACCTTTAATCGAAATGAGACTGATGTCTCACAGCTCGCGCCTGGTCGCAAAACAAAAAGTTAGTTTTGAGCGAGGCATGGCCGTGGACCCTCTTACCAATTCTTCACCAGGACTTGTCAAAGTCACCTTCAACCTACTGCATAGCATCTTTTAGGTAATCTAGCCTTGTTCAAACATCTCATATAGTCCTCAAACTCCTATTTTGACCTCAGATAAGTTAGAATTACCCAATCCTAGGAAATTTTCAAGTCATCCAAAAATTAGGGTTTCCCCCTTTTCTATAAATAGACCCGTCACTTCTCACATAGCACCCTACAAATCTGCTCCTGCCCTTCTAGCCGATTTCCCAACTCCCTGAGGCGCTATTGCAACCGTTTGTTACCTTCTTCTGCAATTAATCAATGGCAACTTCTGATTTCCGAGATGGTACAGTACCAGCTCATCTTCTTGGAGGCGACGCGTCGACCAAATCTTCCAGATTTTCAGGGAAGGAGGTAGGCGTCCAAGCAACCTTGCCGCGACCCCACTTATAGTAGAGTCTTGGTGAGTTCCAAGCTAGGGTAGAACCCGGCGCTAGTGCAACTCCCCCTTGTGTAGGATATTTTGTTCCTAGACAGGTCCCTGCGGCGGCATTAGGCGATGTCCCGAACATGCGCCAAATACCTCACAAACAAAGCACCGCGACACTTTTGAGCCAATGGTCCTAGCGTCCAGCGGGACCAAGTACTTCTCTTTCAACACCGCGGCAATCTTTCTCACCCGTCGCGGGAGAACATGCGTGGGGAAACCTCTATTCCCCATGGGCGTGGATCCATTAGCCGTAGCAAAGAGAACAAGCGGCTCCTCACACGGTATGAGCGGGGAGCGGGAAGGGAAGGAAGAAGACTTCCGGATGAGCAGGGGCTCAGGAGGAGGAAGAAACGATGTTGAGCTCGACCCAGCCCAGAGGAGCGGCGACAAGCGGGGCGGGGAGTGGCAAGACTTCCGAAAGAAGCGGCGGACTCTCACCAGTCGCGCCACCCCTCGGGTTAGGCATCACAAGCCTAGCTCCCATTATAATCGAAGGTGAGGAGTTTCTGCTCCTAAGCGACATTCAAAACCTCCCGGAGTGCAGGGAAAGGGAGTACCGACCTGAAGAGTTGCTGCACCAACTCCGAAGAACAGACTTGGGCGACTTCATGCGTCAGGGAGAGTCCGACTTTCCCCTCCAAGTAAGGGAAGCCGACACTTACAGGAGAGTTTACCTCCGACATCCAAGCCTACAAAGAATATCAGGCAGATTATGGAAGCGGACAAAGGCGAGAACAAGCTACCGACGGAGGAAGAGTTCCTTGCTCTTCAGGAACAGATGGGGATCCGCTATGCGACCTCAAACATCCTAACGGCAAGCTCGTCCGCAGCACCTCCCCGGGATAGGACAGGCGAATTCGACCTCAGGAGGGCTTCAGCAACAGTCAAGGACTACAGGGAGCTCACCACGGTGGAGGTTGATGATTTCGGAAGCAGACACAGAGCTGGATACCGAGTGGCCGAGGACCCGTCTCGCAACGACAGGTCACTACGCTATTACCTGCCACTGCTGATGGATGGAAGAATAGCGGTTATCCACCGCAAGTTCACCCCCAGAGGCGAGGAAGGAGTATCGTTGCTGATTGCACTCTCAGGATTCGGCCGGCATGCACGGCTACCCCTTAACACCGAGTATGCAATCCTGGTGAAAAGAGCGGTAGCACTCGACGTCTTCGACTTCGCCATACCTTACAGGCGGCAGGCAAGACTGTCGGTGACAGCAGCTTATACCTCCCACCGCAGAATAGAAGATTTAGCAAGAGCATTACAGGGTGGATCTCCAGCCAATGTCCTTAGGAACTTGGGCCATTCAGTGGGAACAGCCCAAGTGAAAAAAGTTCTTGGAGGATAATCCATCTTCACCCAGGCATCAACAAGTGATTAGCGATGGTTGCAAGTTCTTGTATTAGTGTAATATAAAATATAAATATAACATTCTCTTGCACTATAAATGTTTTGTTGATATATTTTGTGTCCCCTCAACCATGCCAACAAACATAAATAATGCAAGAAAGCAAGGAAAACTAACCATGTAGATATGAACCACTTGTGTATGCAGCTAGAGGCCTAAAAGCGGGGAGAGCGACAAGCTACGGGAAACTTACTGAGAAGAACGAGAGCCGCCCAGGCCACGTCCGGCAAGGAACCTGCTTGAAGAATTTGGACAAATGACCCCGAGAGAAGAAGAAATATCGCAAATGAGGGCGGACCTCGGCGGATAAAGGCTTTGCTAGCCGCTGGCGCGAGGCTTGAGTTCGGTGGGTAATGCTCAACCCGCCAAGCATCAGCTTTCGGAGAAACGAGGAAGAGACAAGAAGAGGAGCAAGAGAGGAAGGTCCCCAGCTCGGACTCCTCGACTCAAGCTTCAGTCCGAACTCAGATTATTCGAGGAAGAAGAAGAGCAGAACCAAGTCGAGTGCAGCCGAAAGCGCGAGGAACCACCGGAGGGTTTTGACAAAAAGGACACAAGAACCTCCAGGCTACCAGGAAGAAAGTAGACTACTGCATTGGGAAATGTTTGGAAGGCCAGGAAGCTCGAGCAATTCTCAAAGGCGAGAAACGGGTCGGGAGCATGGAGGCGGAGGCTTGGCGGCGAGATGAGCGAATGCACGGCAATGCCTATGGTATGAAGGATAAGGATAAAGGCGGGTGGGTGCGAAACAACCCGGCGAGCAAAAGACGCATTTGGTGGAAGGGCTATGCCAAGGCTCATGGCTTAAGCGAGAGATGCTTGCGTGTTCAAGAAGTTTGCTAAAAGCCTTCAAAGCCCATTATGTTCCAAGAGAGCACAAGTCCATTATGATCACGGCGGTTCTGAGTTGCGGCAAGGCAACAAGTCCGTCTGAAAAATACCGCGAGGAATTTATGAGGCTAAGGTCTGTATGTGCCAAAGTTAGGAGAGAAGCACGCAGTGGGAAAGCTACATTGAAGGTCCGAATGAGGAGATCCGCCAAGCTTGTAAGGGCAATAAACCCGAGAAACGATGCTCGAAGCGGAGTCCAAGGCAATAAGTTTGCAAGGAACGGGACCTCGGAATAGCGGGCGAGGCGGCCGCAGTATTACCAAGATAAAGGCAAAGGCGTGGCGGGCGATTTAGGCCAGAACACGGCCCCGGGGACCAGCTAGAGCCCCATATAGTGGCAATCAAGGGAAGCAGCAGGAGAAGAAGCGGGTGTCCTTCAAAGACAAGCGAGGAAGGGTCAAACTACTCCAAAGCGGTCGCGATCCTTTCTGCGAGCCATGCCCAAGGAGAAGAGCGGGGAGTGCATAAAAAGCGGCTTTGCTTGGTGTTTCCGGCCGAGGCCATAGAACAAATGAACTGCCCATATGTCATGAGTGCGGCGCTAGCGAGTTGGGAGATTGGGACACTTTTGATCGACGGCGGCGGCGAGGAGGCCAGCGACTACATTGAGGGGTGAGTGTCATATCTTTGCCTTAATAGATCTGAGCAAGCGAAGCGATAAAGTAATTTCCACGATGGGAAAGGCCAAGGCCAAGTCATTTATAGTCCCGATAGATTCGGAAGTAGCCATAACTTTGCATCTCGGAAATGGTTCAAATGTTGAAGTTGAAACCATTAAAGTCAAAGCCAAGGCCCGTTGTCTTAGCAAGTGGAGCGGTAAAAGGCGGGGCGGCGGGTAAAAAGAATCAACTTTGACATCGACTTGCGGGGATTAAGATCCGGATGGGGCGGAGGTAATGGGCATCGGCAAATATGACTTGATAATAGGTATGGAGTACCTTGGACCAGCGAGGGGCCATTATTGATTGTGGAAGCGGAAGGTGACCTTCCCAACACCCGGCGGCAAGATCATTGAGATAACGGGTAAAAAGTTGTTCCCATCATGCGGTGTATGTCTTCTAAACGGTTTGTTCAAGTGCATCAAGAGTGAGCAAGTAGCATACATCTTCAAGCTTGAGATTAGTGAGCGGGAATTGGAAGGAAGCAAAGAAGACAAGATGCTCGACAAGTTGCGAGGCAAATAGCTAAGTTGATCACGGAGTTCCACGATCTCTTTCGGATGAGATCAAGCGGCTCCCTCCTTATAGAGGAGTCGAGTCGCGAGATAGCACTTTCGAGCAGGAACAAAGCCAACAAGCAAGGCTCCATATAGAATGACAACGCAGGGGAGTTGTCCGGAGCTAAAGAAGCGATTCGCAGGGCTGCTCGACCTAGGTTTCATTAGACCTAGTGTCTACCGCCATTTGGGCGCCCATTTCTTTTTGTCAAGAAGAAGGATGGATCTTTGAGAATGTGCATAGACTATAGGCAGTTGAATAAGCACACCATTAAGAACAAGTATGCGCTTCCAAGATCGGATGACTTGATGGATCAGCTTCAAGGAGCAAAGATCTTCTCCAAAATCGACTTAAGGTCGGGTTACCATCGGATCACGGATAAAGGAGGAGGATATCCACAAGACCGCCTTCGGGACGCGGTATATGGGCATTATGAGTTCACGGTGATGCCTTTCGGCTTATCAAATGCCCCCCAACATTCATGAGGCTCATGAACGATACCTTGAGGAGTTCCCGGACACCTTTGTGATTGTTTTCTTTGATGACATTTTGGTGTATAGCAGATCCCTTGAAGAGCACGTGCAACACTTGAGAAAGGGTGCTAGAGAAGTTGAAGAGGCACGGTTATGCATGAAGTTGTCGAAGTGCCGCCGCCTTGAGAAGGTGGAATACCTTGGTCATGTGATCTCGGCAGAAGGCATCTCGGCGGACCCCGCCAAGATTGAAGCGATGATTCAGTGGCGGCGCCGAAAAATGTGCAGCGAGGTCAGAAGTTTTCGGCCTAGCAGGGTACTCTGAGGAAGTTAAGTGAAGAACTTTTGCTAAGATAGCAGCCCTGATTAACGCACGGCGAGGCGAGAGAAGGTGAAAAGATTGGGTAGAGCATTGGCACAAAGAAAGCCCAAAAGGGGTTTGAATTGTTGAAGGAAGCTTTAACAACAGCCCAGTCTTAACCTTGACCCGGACGGGAGAAAGATAAGCTTGTAGCAACGGTCACGAGTAAGATAGCTTCACAGTGCGGTGCTTATGCAAGAAGAGCGTGTGGTAGCGTATGATTCGAGAAAAGATGAACGGCGCCGAGGCTTCTACCCAACGCCGCGATCGGGGAATTGCTCGGGGTTGTCGGGGCATTAAGAATATGGAGGCACTATCTCTTGGGAAGGAAGTTCCAATTGGATACCACCATCGAGGCCTCTCAATATGTATTCCGCACGCAACCACACCTCAATCTGAGGCGTGGAGATGGATGGAGTTCCTCGAAGAATATGACTTTGATATAGTCTACAAGCGGGAAGCTCAATGTGGTAGCGGATCGCTTTCAAGGCATCCCCGACAACTAGAGTGCATTGCAACGCAATTTCGGCGCTCTCCAGCGACTTTGGTAAGAGGATTGAAGAGTCCTTGCCAAACGGATGTGGATTTCGAGGGAAGTATGGGCAAGCCTCTCTAAGGAGGCTAGAACAGATAAAGAGCGGGAGGCCTTCAAGCATTATAAGAAGGAAGGCAACACGGTTATACCATAAGAACAAGTTGTGCGTGCCGAATCATCGGTGTAAGGAAGTTGATCCTCCATGACACGCTGCAGCCCAATAGCCGGCCATGCGGGATTCATGAAAACATATTTCAAAGTCTTGCAGCGGCTATTATTGGCCAGGAATGAAGAAGCAAATAGCTTCGCTACATCAAGGAATGTCGGCTATGCCCGGCCCGAGGCGAAGCGGGCAGCTTCGAATTCCGGGGGCATTAGAGCCATTAGCGGTGCCAAGCGCTAAGTGGGAGGTCATCGGCATGGATTTCATCACGGGACTCCCAAGAACGGCGAGAGGCAAGGATGCCTTGATGGTAGTGGTGCGACAAGTTGTCGAAGATGGCACATTTTGTGCCTTGCGGGACCCGATCTGACTATGGATACAACAAAGCTCTTCACCAAAGAGATCTTGAGGCTTCATGGCATGCCAAAGGGAGATTATCTCCGGCGAGAGATCCGAAGTTCATGAGTGCCTTTTGGCAAGACCTCTTTCTGGCGATTGAGACCAAGCTATCCATGAGCACGGCGTATCATCCTCGACGGATGGCGGGCGGAGCGGACCAACAGATCTTAGAAGACATGCTACGAAACTATATGCGGAATAAGCAAAGTATGTGGGAAGAATTCATTCACTTGGTGGAGTTTGCATACAATAGCACCAAGCGGGAATCGTCCCAAATGTCGCCATTTATGATCAATTATGGCTATCGGTTGCCTAACTCGGACACTTGGCACAACCCCGGTGTCAAAAGTAGAAGTTTCGCGGCGGATGTTGGCGATATCACGGCGGCTCGTGGAAGAAGTTCGAGGTTATCGCTAGCGGCAAGAAGTCGTCGAGAAGAGCATCGCCGACAAACATCGAAAACGGTCGAGAGAGTTCAAAGTTGGAGATGATGTATGGCTCAAGATAAAGGTGAAACAGTGGCTTCGGGATTGGCAATTGCAAGAAGCTTGCTCCAAGGTGGGCTGGACCCTTCAGAATAATCAAGAGAGTAGGTAATCAATCCTACAAGTTGGATTTGCCAGCACACCTGAAGATTCATAAGGTCTTCCACGTGAGTTTGTTGAAGAAGCATACTCCAAATCCAGACGAAGTCTTGGACACTCCAACGTTGTTGGAAATGACGGAGGAGCAGCTGGAAATAGTTCCAGAGATGATTCTTGATAAAGCTTTCAAAGAAGACAAGGAGGTCGAATTCCTCCAAAGATTTGGTCAAGTGGAAACACTTACCGTGGAAGGCATACGTGGGTACTTAAGAAAGATTTAGTAAAGCAGTACCCACAATTTATGGAGCAATGGGACGGCAAGGTCATCTCCGAAGAAATCGGCTCAGGCATGTCGATTTGTGTAGGTTAATTCTTGTATAGATTAATCTACGCATGCAACCTATGCTTGGTATGAGTCGCATGCGTTGTTACCGATGATGAGACCACTACGGTGATCTCTAGGGCGTGGTGTAATGTCAATGTAGGCATGACCGGCGTTTCGCTTTGGCGAGTGGAAGGTAGATTAGAAAGTCTACTTCATCCCATCGGAAGGAGGCGACCTCGAAGAAAAAAAGAGGTCATTAAGGAATGCATTGATAGGGAAAGCACCTTTAGCCCCATATATGCTTTGATAGGAGGAATCCATCCTTCCGCCCCCCACGCGAAGGATATCCTCCACGCCGGGCAACTAGAGGTGTAGGCATGAGTGGCATATAGGCATATAGGCTGTCTCCACGGCCATTATGGAAGATTCATCCTCTTCCCTCTGGGGAGATTAGCCATGCATTCATGTAGATAGGTGGGGTGGTCACCATATAACCAAAATTTATTAAATAATTAAAACGGTACTAGCGTAGTGTCGACTGCTGAGCCAGGCCAAGAAGCTCGAGGGGGCAAGGAGGTCGAAGCTCAAGACTTGCAACACAAGTTTTGTTGGAATGTGTTGCAAGGAATGAAGAATACCTCGGACAATAATTATAGATATGAAATGTTGAAATTTTGTCTAACTTAAGATAGTGAATAACTTGTTAATGGTGTTATGAATTGATAAGTATTCCATAATATAATGACGTAATAATGTTCTAAAAGTAATTACCTTAGAGTAATCGTGATAAATGTATAAAGATTATCTTTTGTAGGCATCACGTTGATTGCGTGTTGCAGGTTAGGAAGATCCCAAGGTGGGGAGACCCACGATCTTGCCGGACGAAGATCATTTCAAGGTGGGGAGAATGTGGCGTTCCAAAGACCACGATAACGGTCCCGGGGCGTATCACGCCCGCCCCACGCATACACGCCCTCCGGATCGACGCGTAATGCCAACGGATAGCCGGTAAGTAGCCCTAGGGGGCAACTTACTAGGAGTGTTCATATATTATTAATGTGCACATGTGCACATTAATGAGGGCACACCTTTCCATGTTGGCATATTTTGCCACCTAGCCATTAAAGGCAAGTGGGGCCTTTCCAATTATCCCACATGCCAAATTGGGTAATTGGAAACCCTAGCCTAAACCCCATATCTATTTAGGGTAGGAAAACCCTAGCTTGCTAGTTTTCGTCCTTAGCGTTTTAGAGCTCAGTTTTGGCTGCCCCAGGAGCCAAAACCGTCTCCCAGACGCCGCCCAAGCGAATTGCACCATCAGTTCCCCTGAATTCGCTCAGCTCAGCAGGATGGTTGAACTCAGGTCAGGAGGAGCCACTCAAGGATCAGGTATTTGGTCAATTTAATAGCTTGAACCGTCTTCTAGTCATAGAATCAGTAGGTTTAGACTATTAAATTGCCCATAGTAGCTATCTAGATCTTAGATCTCGGACACTAACTAAAGAACCTAACTCTATGATTAGATCTAGTTCTTTAGTTCTTCTGTGATGTATTTGGATGATGTGTCTCTGTGAACTCCTTGTATTGGGAAGGGGGGTAGAGGCCCTAAAGCTTGTAGTTGATGCTCCTAGAGTAGCCTCTCTAGCACACTGTAGATTCGGCCTGTGTACAAGAGCCACACCTGGTTGTGGGTGAAGGGGCCGACCGGCTAAGAAGGAGGTCCATGTCCCGACTCTTGAACGATCCCCACGGTGTGTAAAGCCTACCGGGGATCATTGTGACTAGGTCTAATGGCTTACCACCGAAAAGCGGGTAAGGCATGGGCTCCGACACCCGTGAAGTGGTGTACACTTTCCGGTGGGTTCGGTCGAATCTGAGGCAAAGTGGCCCTCTAGTCACCTTGAGTTAGCATGTAGATCTCCTCGGAGGGAGTGATCCCTACCGCCTCATCATCGAACCGGGAGGATGAGACCGGGAATAGCCCCTTCGGCTATGCATCCGTGCGGGCTCTGATCGGTCCCGACACTTTTCAGCCTACTCGCAAAGTGTGCAATGGGGGAGGGGCGGATGGAGTGGACAACCCTATGCCATGTTCTTATGCCATATAACTCCATTGCCATGAATTACATGCGCAACGAACTCACGGAGACCCAAGCGTCGGTCATCCTTTGAGTCCGAGCCTTGGGTAGGATCCCCTATGTGATGTCTTTGATCTTTGTCTATCTGCAGATATGAGGAGGACCATCCTTGAGATGGTCACAGGGATGTTGATGTATGTGCTACTGACATGTATGTTTACGCTTCCAGCTAGGTAGGCCCCGAGGGAGGCGGGGTAGAATGACACCTTCACTCTTCCCAATCGGACTGACTTCGTTACGGGTGCGGTGATATGTGGAGGGCCCCATGACGGACATGGAGCTGGTGTGGGGAAGAACTCTGTTTGTATCACGGTGAGTGCACCGTATACGCAGTAGGGGGGCGACAGGGGGGAAGCAAAGTGGATCAGGCAGCTAATGAAACTATATCCCAAGCTAATCATGGAAAGAAAATTGATTCCTTCTGGATCAAATTGTGTGGCAAAAAGGGTTTTCTCAAGCACCTGATCGCCATCTTTGCCGTAAACGCCACCCCCTGCCCCGCCACGCTTTTGGGTTCGCCAGCGAACGGGCGGGGCCCCTTACAGCGTCGTCTGGCGCCCGTGCAGAGGTAGCCCCACCGACACAGACGCCGATCTGACCTGGGTTCGCCCCAGCGAACCCGGTGGGGTTCTGGTACAGCATCTTCACCCACTTAGCGCATCGATCCGCCCCCCGCTGAGGCCTGACACTTAACCGGGGTTTGGGTTCGCCCAAGCGAACCCGGCAGCAATGCCACGCAGGCGATTGCGCCTGCGAACCCCGATGCCACGTCCCCTGCGGGTTCGCCCGGGCGAATCCGGCGGGTTCGCCTGGGCGAATTTTTGGGGTTCGCCCAGGCGAACCCGCTTGGCACTTTGACTCAATTTCGGGAGCCAATAAAGTGGGCGTTAATGTACTTTCTTCTCTTTTACTCTAGTAAAAGCAAAGCAATGGACATTGGGCACCTCATTTTGCAGGATTGCCAAAGTGAATATCTGAAAGAATTAGAAATATGCAGAGCCCAAGAGTATTTTAACGTCCCCAATTCCTATACGTATATAAGAAAGCCCACTATAAGAAAGCCCATTTAGTGGACTTTCCTGCCCACTAAACGGATGGGCTTTCCATATACAAGAAAGTTTAGGCAACATTCCTGATGTGGAAACTAGGCGAAGCGCGTAACGCGGAGCCTGGCAAAGTTTGTTTAGGCAACATTCCTGGCGTGTCAACCAGGCAAAACTTTGCCTACAGACATGTCCATCATTTAATCAGCCATAGATTTTGCAATTTGTATACTGCAAAAATATAACGCATCAATGACATATGATAAAGCTCTGTTGTTAGAACATTTTGCATGTGTGTATTTATTCAATGGGTTTTTGTGGAAAAATGGATGTGCGCCTATTTTCTTGGATCTTTTGTCCGTTGCTCACATTTTCTGTTACAAGCCATTTCTTGACTATTTTTGTGAGAGGAAATACTTTCTTTGATCTCTGAAGCAAAATTCTGGTTGATTGATTGCTGCCCTTGTAGAGGGGTAGCTCTAGACGGATTCTCATTGTTGCTAGCTGCATTTTGAACACCAATTTCATACATTTATGAAGTCGGCCTCTGCTTTTAATTCATCTTCCTATGGAAACAAAAGTTTTTACAATTATCAGGGAATCATCTAGAATTACCTGTGGATTCCTAAGGGGCTCCGTCTCAGAACTTTGGAACTCATTGATTATACACCGGGTATTCCTTGAAGAGCTATTTACATCAGAGTACTCCTTTGTCCCAAGTACAGTTGAATTTGAAGTTGAAATCACCAATTCCTGGTTGGAAGAATTTGTTGGATCCAGTTCAGAAACTCCAGCGGGAACATTCAGGGTTCACTGTGATTGGACGGATTACAAAATTTCAGTTCAAATTTACTCTCAGACTGAATCATCTCAATTGTTCGATCTTTCCCCATAAGATCCTCGTTTTAGGCTGATACGTTCAAAGTAATGGCATGGTATGGCAATTGGAATGGCAGTCCGATCTCTTTTAGTTAAATTTCTTTCTCTCTAATGGTCTCTCACCCCTGTTTTCTCTTTTTCCCCCTTTTTGACATTCAATTTTCTGCATGTACTTTTGTTGTTTTTCCCTGAACATTACGCAATGGTCTCGAATTTTCCAGAAAACCCTAAAAATTTAGCCTTCCTTCACGCTTTTGCCAATCTTCCCGATCAAGAAAGAGCCTCCGTTCTCCGGAACCTCGTTTCCTTTCAAAATAAGCCTCAAGATACCATCCTTTTCAGAAATTTTGCAAATCTGCTTCAATCAATGGACCCAATTTCGCATGAAGTCCCCTTTTGGGACAATCTCTCTGCTGATCCCGATCACAGGGGCATTCTACACCGCATAAACCCTGATACTTACTAGGAGCATTCTATACTCAAGTTCAGAGGCCTCTACCCCCCTTTTAACCCCTGTTTACTGGAAACTACTGAGCTAACCCATAGAGACATCGACCATTCCATAGCATCATTCATAATTGAGAAGTATTCCTAGTTACCAAAGAAGGGTTAATCTTAACCAACTATTCAGAGAAGAACACCAAAGTATTATTCTACAATTTGCAAGTTAAACTACCACTAACCAGTGTTTCGGCTGGACCCGTTGTCAAGGGGTGCTTCCATAGTGCTGTACTGGGGTGGCAGCGAGACTGGAGGGTGTCTTGGCGATTGGGGGGGTGCTCAGCAACTGTTCCTTGAGCGCTTAGCTGTTCCCTGGTGCTGGCTGGGTCGGAAATGGGGTAAGATGGGGGTGGCGCTGCCTTTGGTGGCTCAGTTTAGCAACCCCCATGCTGACCACTCAGGTTATGCCAAGTGGCGCCTTCCCACCATTAGGTGACTTAATAGCAAGTATTTAGATAATTATCATTTATAATTAATTTAACATAGCTAATTAAATCCCTTGTGGCCAACCCCCTAGGTTATCATACCCCAGGGTGGCGTGTCTATACTGATGACGTGTCAATATATTTATACGTAGACCGTATAAATACTTGGAACGTCACATTCTCCCCTCCTTAGAATTAATGCTGTCCTCAGCATTGGTGTTAGTCACAAATATAGGAAGAAATAGATTATGAAGGAAGGTAATTCCTTATTTTTTCATAAGTTATATATATGAATATGCCAAACTTTAAAGTTTGAAGAACAGTTCAAGCACCGAGGTGCAATTCACATGATTATCATAATCAAAAAGTTCAAGGACCTAAGTCCAATACCAACATCAGTGGAACAACAAACAAAACATGTAGACAAAAACAAAACTGAAGAGTTCGGGTCATCAGTAACCCGCTAGCATGGACAGGGCACGCACTGCTTACTGGCCTGCACATGTCAGTATATCAGTACATATGATGAAATTGTGGTTGAAGGGACCACCCCCCTATAATAATTACAAGAAAATCCTATCTATCAGGGAAGCTATCATGTCTATGGTTTGCAGTTCATTGCAGCATAGGGAATGGCCAAGTTCCCGTTGTAGCCGAAAGGAACGCGGCCTATCAACTATATGCTCTGGAACAAGTTGTGGTCAGGTCAACATTGACAGTACACCATGTCCTAGAGAACACAAGGTGATCTCATCATCGGTAACTTGTTGTTACTCACGATGCATCTACCCCTCTAAGGCTTTTCTCCCGGCAATCAAGCTTGTAAGCTTACCGCTGGCTGCGGGGTTGATAGCATCGTTGATGGTATGGCCTTCAGATTCGCGCATGAAGTCCGGATAATGCTTGTCAAGGTCTATCTTCATCACCCACGTAGCATCCTCCACTGGTAAGTGTTTCCACTTAACCAAGTATTGCAACATTTGAGTCCTTCTGGTTTGTTTATAAGCTCGATCAAGAAGAGCTTCAGGCACTATTTCGAGTTGCTCTTCTGTCATTTCTAGGAGGGTTGGGGTATCCAAAACCTCCTCTGGATCAGGGGTGTGTTGTTTCAGAAGACTCACGTGAAAGACCTTGTGGATCTTCAAGTGGGGCGGCAATTCTAAGCGATATGCCTGCTCGCCAACGCGCTCAATAATCTTGAACGGTCCAGCCCATCTGGGGGCCAACTTTTTGCAGTTGCCAATCTTAAGCTTGGCTTGCTTCACTTTAATTTTAAGCCAAACTGATTCGCCCACCTGAAAGACGCGTGGGGTTCTGTGCTTATCGGCTACACTCTTCTGACGACTGCGTGCAGCTAATAAGTAGCCACGAACTTCTTCGACCAGAGCTTGCATCTCCAGGAGGAGTTTTTGGAAAACCTCCACCTTAGAAACGGGGTTATGCCATGTGTCTGGAGTAAGACATTGGTAACCATAGTTTATCATGAAGGGAGATATTCTGGAAGACTCCTGTTTCATGCTGTTATAGGCAAACTCGACTAGATAAATATAGTCAGCCCATTGTGATTGCTTACTCCACACATAACTTCTTAGCATATCCTCGATAATGCGATTGGTACGTTCTGTCTGACCATCTGTTTGAGGATGATATGTTGTACTCATAGCAAGCTTGGTCTGAATGGTGGCAAAGAAATCTTTCCAGAATGCACTCACAAATTTGGGATCCCTATCTGACACAATTACTCGTGGCATTCCGTGTAATCTGAAGATTTCCTTGGCAAAAAGCAGAGCAGTATCAAAGGCTGTATCCGTGGTACGACATGGCAAGAAATGAGCCATCTTCGACAATTTGTCGACCACAACCATCAAGGCATCATATCCCCGGAGAGTTTTTGGAAGGCCCACAATGAAATCCATGGTTACCACTTCCCATTTGGCGTTGGGCACATCTAGAGGTTGTAACTCACCTGGGATCCTTAACTGTTCAGCTTTTGTTTGCTGGCATACCTGACACTGCCTAATGTATTTGGCAATGTCCTTTTTCATAGAAGGCCAGAAATAGCTGGAGCGAATCTTAAAGTAGGTTTTCATAAAACCTGCGTGTCCAGCTATAGGGCTATTGTGTGTGTCATGAAGAATGAGCTTACGTACTCCTGAAGTCTCAGGTACACACAACTTATCCTTGTAATATAATAAGTTGCCCTTTTTCTTATACGCACGAAAGGCTTCGCACTCCCTATCCGTGCGAGCTTCCTTAGCCAAACTATCCCAAATGTCACGGAACTCCGGATCTGTGGCCAAAGTCTGCTCTATCTGTCTCCCAAACTCACTGGTGAGTGTAGAGATGGCATTACAATGGGTTCGGGTCACCAAGGGATGGCGTGACAATGTGTCCGCAACCACATTGTGCTTGCCAGGCTTATACATAATCTCAAAATCATATTCCTCCAGAAATTCCATCCATCTTCTCTGACGGAGGTTGAGATTCGGCTGGGTGGATAAATAACGGAGACTTTGGTGATCCGTATCCAACTGGAATCTTCTACCAAGGAGGTAGTGTCTCCATATTCGCAAGGCACGGACAACGGCTAACAATTCCTGATCATGGGTAGGATACCGCTGCTCTGTTTCGTTCATTTTCTTTGAGTCATAGGCAATAACTCTCCCCTCCTGCATGAGGACTCCACCGGTGGCAATTTTACTGGCATCCGTCGCCACTAGCTTGTCCTGCTCAGGATCGGGCAATGTGAGAACTGGTGCTGATGTTAAGGCATCCTTGAGCTGCTGGAAACTCCCCTGAACTTTTGTCTTCCAGTGCCCCATCCAATCTTTTACCTTCTCTTGGAGGAGCTGCAATCTTCGCAAAATCCTTTACAAATTTTCGATAATATCCTGCTAATCCCAAGAAGCTGCGGACTTCGGAAACATTCCCTGGAATAGGCCATTCTCTTACGGCCTCTATCTTAGCTGGGTCTGTAGCAATTCCCTCTGCCGAAATGATATGGCCCAGATAATCGACCTTCGGAGTGGCAAACTTGCACTTAGAGAACTTGGCATAGAGCTGATGACGCCTTAGCTTTTGTAGGGCCAATCTAAGATGTTTATCATGCTCCTCCAGGGTCTTACTATAGATGAGAATGTCGTCAAAGAAAATAACAACAAAGTCATCCAAGTATTGTCGAAAGACATCATTCATTAATCGCATGAAAGTTGCTGGGGCATTAGTTAATCCAAAAGGCATAACTGTAAATTCATAATGCCCATACCTAGTGCGAAAAGCGGATTTATGGATGTCCTGCTCCTTAATCCTTATCTGATGGTATCCGGAGCGTAGATCAATCTTTGAGAAATACTTAGCCCCTTGCAACTGATCCATTAGGTCATCTGCTCTAGGCAAAGCATAGCGATTCTTGATGGTATGCTTGTTGAGCTGGCGATAATCAATACACATCCTCAGCGAGCCGTCCTTTTTCTTAACGAAGAGAATAGGAGCGCCGAAAGGCGAAACACTAGGTCGGATGAACCCTAGGTTTAGTAACTCCTGAAGTTGCTTCTTAAGTTCTGCCAATTCTGGAGGACTCATGCGGTACGGGGCCTTGCTGGTAGGCTTGGTACCCGGCTCTAAAGCTATTTCACATTCCACCCCTCTAAAAGGAGGGAGCTTCTGAATCTCATCTGGGAAAAGGTCACCAAATTCCCGGAGAAGATGAGCAATCCCCTCTGGCAAGGTATCGATTACTTGCTTCTGTTTAGCATCTGACTCTATGGAAGCAAGGCTAATGATGCAAAGAAGCTTTTTCTTGCATATAGCTTTATCTAACTGCCTGATGGAGATAGACTGCATGATAGGGTTGAATGGTTCACCTTTAATAGTCACGCGGGCTCCATTAGCTGCGTTGAAGGTAACTTCCCTCTTCTCGCAGTCTATGTTGGCTTTTGCAGATGCCAAGAATTCCATACCAACAATGAGGTCATATTTGCCAATATCCATCAATTCGGCACCCAAAGCAACTGGGGCGCCTGGCAACTGCATCTTAAGGTTGATGCGGCGGCCATGGGTATGCCTGACCTTACCACTGGCTAGAGTGACAGGCCTCGGTCGGGACCTTAATGTTTCAAGCTGTAAGACCTGTGCCATCCTAGGAGAAGCAAAATTAACTTCCCGTATCCATAAGAATTATGAAAGGCTTACTGTCTACTTGACCTATGGTGGAAATAACAGCAGGCTGACTTTCCACATTGCCAGTTTCTATTGCTGCAAGGATATGAGACGCACCGTGAATGTACTCGGGAGGCTCCTCTTCGACAGGTAAGGTTGACTCTAAATCGTCCCAATCGAGGTCGGCCATGGCCAGCTGGGCAGTCTGCGTAACATAAGGACAATTGTGCATAAAGTGCCCGGGCCGCATACACCTGTAGCATGCCTTATCCCGGCGGAGTTGTTCTCGGGCCTCCTTAGGAATAGACTGTAAGAGGTTTCGAACTTCCTTACCGACATTGCCCTGTTTATCCGTCGTGGTGAAGGTAACTTTCTTTTCCTGGCGGCCATAGGAATTCTGCTGAGAAGGGCCCGGACTTGGCGACCGGGGTTTGTAAGGTGTGGACGGCCGTGGCTGTGAGTAAGGAGCAGGACGCTGATACTGGTTTCTTGGTGTGTCCTCCTCGAGGCTCAATGCTTTAGCCTCCGCCTCTGCCACTGATTTTGGGTCTATGGCCTTAACCATTCGTTTAATTGATGGGGCCAATCCTTCAATATAACCTTCGACTGCCCTCTTTTCATTCATACCTGGTACATACAGTCTCAGGCGCATAAACTCATCAGTGTAAGCCTGAACCGACATACCCTTCTGCTCCAACCTATAAAAGGTCTGAATTTGCTGGCATTTGTGCGCACGAGGCACATAATGCGACTTGAATGCTTTGGCAAACTTTCTGAAGTTGCATCGGCTCCTGTCTAGATGCTTGGCCCTGGCATAGCCCTTCCACCAAATACGGGCAGCCCCCTGTAAGGTTGGTGGTGGCAACCTTTCCTGTATCCTTCTCTGTCATGCCATAGGACTTCCCAAACTCCTTCATTTCGTCCAACCAGGACTCTGCATTCAGTCCGCCTCTGGATTTCCCATCAAACTGGGCCAATTTCCTATTCTTCCATATACTAGTTATGGCGGTGTCAACCGTCTTACAGTATTCCTTATCCCAGCGCTTTGCATGGTCACCAGCTGATACCGATGAACCAGAAGACACCGAAGTGGTGGAGTGTGAGGAAGTGGCGCTATCCTTAGAGGAACTTCGGTGACGCTTAGCATGAGGCCTCCTCGGTGCAGGTACAGGACTAGCTCCAGGGGGAGATGGCTGTTGTGCAGGTGGACTCGGTGGTAGCGGAGGTAACTCCGGTCCATCTTCCTGGGTTTGCTGCGGTGGGTTGGCATGCAATACATAGGCCTGTAACTCGCCTAGCTGCCTTTTCATTAACATCGGTTCCTGTTCGGGTGTTAGTCTACTGGCATTTGAAGGCGTCTGCCAGGCAGTATTGTGGCCGCCGTCTATACCGAGTATAAAAATTGTAAGCAGAATTGTAGTAACATAAAATCTCATTAGGATATCATTTCCGATAGTGACAAGAAATATTTATTACAGGTAAGAGAAACTGTCATGCCATTTTATTTAAGGTGAGTACAAAACAAGTTGATAGCCACACAAGTTGATACAGAAACAAACATTATACACTGGAAATTCTAAAGTTCCACTCGCACACATAATAACAAAAAGAGACATAACTGGAGAGACCCGGCCTAGGGGTTCGCAAAGGGATAGAGTATCGAGTAGCGAACACTCTCACGCACAGCCCTAACGAGCTTGTAGCATGCCCAGGCCTGGACAATGACTGGTTGGTATTCCCACGTGGGGCTAATAATGAGGAGGTTGAAAAGCCTCCTTAAAGCATAGAAGAGTTGCCACAGATGGTCGTTAGCGTCCTCGAAGGCTTCGTGCCTGGTCATGCTCCAGTAGTCCCATGTGCGGCACAGAGTTTTCTTCAGGTTCTCAAAAGCTCTGTCCCTGAGGATATTAACTATCTCCATGCCTTTTGCTGGATCATAGGGTTCTCCTGGTGGCGGGGGTTCCATCTCGTAACCTTCATCCCATTCTGGATATTCTCCATATCTTTGGCCATAGTCCTGTTCGGGCGGCCCTGGATCTTCCCTCCTGATCAGATCTGTAATCCTCTCTTCATATTCCAGAAGTGTCTCTTCTGCAAGACAATGGCAATGAATATAGAGTGTTGCATAATTTTATTTTACTCTAACTCCAATAATTAGAACTTATTATGGAAAAGAACAATTGTATTCCTCGATACCGTAATCACAAGCGATCAGAAAAAGGGTATATCATATTATAGAATGGTTAAAGAATTTGCCAAATCAAAATTTTTACAATCATACGCAATACAAAAATGCGTAGTACAATTATTTAAGAACTAGGTCCTCCCTCTTCATTCGTAGGCCTAGGAGGTGGTGGTGGCGGTCGGTGTCGCAGCAGAGTCACCCCGGTGTCTACTGTCGGTGCTTCGATCGGCTCCCGAAATCGACTTCGGGAGCCAGCCGGGTTCGCCCAAGCGAACCCAGGCAATTCGCTTATGCGAACCCAGGGATTCGCCCAGGCGAACCCCGGAAGTGGATGTGGCGGTGAGGTGGCGCTACCTACCGGGTTCGCTTCGGCGAACCCAAACCATGGTTAACCGCTGGCGGGTTGGATCGGTGGCGGCGTGCGGGAACCCCATGGGGTTCGCTGGCGAACCCCAGTCAAATCGGCCGGACGGAATCGGCCCCGGGTACCCGAGGACGGACGGATTCGCTGGCGAACCCGAGTCAAATCGGTCGAGCGTCGGGGGGTGGCGGTCAGCGCCGGAGGCCAGTGTAGGCGGATTCGCCTGGCGAACCCCGTCAAATCCGGCGGGTGGCGCCGCGTCGGGGGCCCGGGTTCGCGATAAGCGAACCCAAATATCTGCCCCCACAAATTCAATAGGGTACCCCTCCCGAATTTTTTGAAGTAGGAGGGGGTGTGGGTTTTTAGGGCACCCGAATTTTTTGAAGAGATGTTTGATTCGTGAATCCAAGAAAATGGTATCCGAGGCGAACCCAAATGCATGCAGAATGAACGATTCGCCTGGGCGAATCCTTATCTTGAAACCTAAAAGCTATTTAAAGCGCACCAAGATGTTGTATCCTTCTCATATCGTTTGGGAGGGCGCAGGTGCTATAGGAGGCGCTAGTGCTACAGCAGATGCACTCCATATCTCTCTCTTCTCCTTTTGCATTCTCAATATTGAGCATAGGCCTCTTTTTTGCATTTATCATAGGCTATTTTTTCAACAGACATTTAGAATAGGATATTCTTAGCACATGCTATTTTTTTTACCATGGGCTATTTTTTTTACCCCAGGCTATTTTTTTTACCATGGGCTTTTTTTTTTACCATAGGCACTCGTTTGTCTTCCTAGTAGAGTGTCCGAGAATGGCAGAGGTAGACACCGAAGAATCAGTGAGTCAGATTTCAAATGAAAATGATAGTGATTATGACCTTCATGACACCGAGAATGACACAATGTCAGAGGAGGAAACCGGTGATGATATGGATGATGGGTGGAACCCGCCTGGCATATCCACTTCACAAGTTACTCCCACCCAAGATCCCCAAGAACTTGTTCACGAATTGGCCGGTCTCTACCCGGACCCAGTACAATGGCTTCGTGGTGCACCTCAAGTTGGTGGTTACGCATTCAACGAGTGTGTGTATGCGTTGATGAGGTTGTGCCTACAGCAACACTATGTTCCCCATCCGTCCGAAATAAGTGCTGCCGATCCCCGCCTACCTCCGGTCCCGCAGAGAAGCGGGAGGGCACCCGTCGAGAACCATGTTCGGTTGATGCACCGATGGGCTGCATATTGTCGAGGAGAGCGGCGGTTGACAATGAGTCGAGTGAATCCGGTTGGTTATCTGCGTAGCAACCGGGGGCCTCACAAGTTAGTGCCTTTATTGGAGTTAAGGCTGACTAGTTGCTAGGGGTCACCCGAGTGGAAGCACCCATCGCTCCCCCACTGCCACTCTTCAAAATATTTCAGAGGATTGGGAAGTCGGCCTACGGCGGCATGGCGTCCCGCAAGAATACGTACTGGCGTGCATGGAAGTGTGCACGTGCAGAGGTGGCCGCACCATGAAGGACAGTGACTTCAACTACTGTGAAGAGACCACCATGGACAGCCTAGAGCAAAGGTTGATTGAGCTACAAACTACTCATCGTGTCCGTTTGGTCCACGGCCATCACCGCGTGCGGGCTGGAACGGGTGAGGTTGTGGATGACTATGCCTGCCACCGATGGAGACAGCCACGAAGGAGGGGCACCCGGGGGGATAGGCAAATCAGACGGTCGCACCGCAGAGGATGCTTGTTTCGCTTGCGGACAGTGAAAGTAGATGGAAATGGTGCTGCATCGAGCGGTGCACGAATATACGTGCGCACAGAACACACTGGCCACGACCCTTTCACAAATGCAGAGGATTGGTCCATGCCTGTGCATCCTGAACTGCTTGCGGCTGCTGCACAAGAGCTTAGAAGCATTGGAATGACACGTGCTGCGTGGGACATCGCAAGAGCACGGGGACCGCAAATACGTATGATTGTAAGCCCAGTTGAGCGAGTCATATATCGATTCACGATGTCGCAGGAGGATGTGTGGCAACTGGCATACCGGCAGAGAATACTCGGTAAGAACCCTAAGAAATCGAGATCCCATGCTGCAGTGACGTTGTGACTGCATATTGTGATGCTTTCCATATTTTTGTTCATTGCTATTGTCCATACTTTTATTTCAATATCACAATCGAAAATATTTTGTCATCTAGTCTCACCACATTACGCCTCGTAGGCGGCAGTTTGGGTACGGACTGGGAAAGCCTCGAGAGCGGGATTGACGATTGGAAAGCCTCCGGGAAGGTGATTTTTCACCAGCCCTGGAATCCGCATGCTGCCGAGCCCTTGGACCGGCCATGGATCCTAGTCATCCAAGATGACAGGATGTTGGAGGTTTCTTTGTTAGATGGAGCCCCGGCCCGTGCGTTGGGCCATGGATTCAACCTTACGTACAAATCATGGAAGTTCCCTGGCTGTCACGGGCGGTTGTACCGATTGCTTAGGGGTGTGGGGTTCCCGGTCTTTTACATGCTCTGCGGCGTAGAGAGGCCGGACGAGGGGCACCGGCGACATGCCCCGAAGATAGCACTACGCCTTGTGTTTGAGCGGATGGGCACAATCGGGCCTAGGTCAATCACCATTGACATGGGCGGGCTGTGAGAGGCGGGCCATCACGGAGGTCGTGTCGAAAGACCCACATTGTTGGGCGGACGGTGAACAGTATGATGGCGTGCATTGATTGCATCGCTTCATGGAGAAACGACACTCATGGTTTTCCAAGCGGTAGCGAGGCAATGTTCTTGCATGTTGGTTCCATCTAAAGCGTGCATGGCAAAAATACCCTTACCACGCTTTGGGGGAGGTCTTGAAGAGGGGCGTGGCTCTGCGGTATTGTCGAAGTTGATGAGCGGAACCCGAACTCCCACGCAGCGTACCAACAGCGGTTGACACAATTTCAGCTTCTCTACGGAGGAAACCACATCATACGGGGGAGTGCACAACGGCGTTCAAAACTTACATGTAGACCCGGGGCAAACATCGACCACAGGCGTCACGGTACTTGAATCACAATTGGCTGAATGGGGCAGCGTGGGATGGTAAATGGCAAGCGACACAAGCGGATGTTCAACCATGCGGATATGGATACGACAAACCCGTGGAAGCGCCTTTGAAAGTTACGAAGACCCAAACCTGCGGTGCAAGGTCAATATAAGGATGTACACGCTAGTGTCCCATCTCATAGGCTTTCCGGACGGGACCTTGCCTGCCGGAGGCTAATCTTGACTCGGTGCGAGGAAAGATGGAGTCTTGGTAAGTCTGCAATGCGGGTCCTACTCTTTCATTATTCTCGTGCTTACGTCCCATCGCCGACCCTCACCGATGTCTTTTTCGTCTAGCCGAGTTTGGGCGTTATAGCACACGTTCATATCCGAAGAGGCATCGCGGTGCTCACTCCCTTATCCGGTCCTTGCACGATAACCCCAACGCCATTAAGCCTCGAAGATGATAACGGCGTCGGGCTATCTATGGCAAGTCGATCCAACGAGAGGGTTTGAGATACACATCACATGAGAATGCGATATTGTGATTGTCCATGCCCCATCTTTGTGTGCAAACATCTCATAGCGGGGAGACTACTTCCTTAGCGGCCACCACCCAGCGTTGTTCAATGAGCTATTTCGAACCGACAATTCATTCCGCCCTTGCCTCCAAGACCGCCCGGCTCCTGCGAGCGGCGTCCATGTGCTAATCCGTTGCTACAACGATTGGGATCGTTGCTCATGGCGGAACACCAATCGGTCAGGCCATCATGCAAAATCTTGATGCCCTTGACCCAGCGAGAGGTGCGTGACATGATTTCCAAGGTTGGGCCGCGATCCGATTCCATAGAGACGCGCCCGGCCGGCTTTGTTCCGTCTACCATGGCGGGTATGACGACGGCGAGGAACATGCCCGCGATGGAGTCCACGGATGGCGCAAAGGCCACCGTAACCCGGGGACCAACCGCCCACGACCCGCGCGCGGACGAGGGGCCCTGCTTGAAGGCGATGGGTCACAACCCAAGATTTAAAATTTGTACAATTCCGCAGCGTTATAATTTTGGGGTGGCCATTTGTAAGTTTTAAACAATTTAATCAACCTTTTCATTTACAAGAAGCTCAATTGCCACTAACGGTGACCACCGAGACCTTTGGCCGGTACCCGGTACACCCTACAATAAAGCAGCCCGACTACTCTGGGCCACTCATTCCTAAAGCGTCGCACATCTTGCGCCATGTACCGAGCCACCCGCTAATTGGGCACAATTGCATCCGGTCTCGTCTGCCACCACGTATCGCCGCGACGAGCCGCGATGATGAAGCCAATATGCATGCCACAGGTGTTGTTATCGACCTGTAGCGGGCACAACACCGGTCGCGCGTACGCCGCCCCCCCCCCCCGGAATGTACCCGTGGTGCCCCAATCGTTCAAACAGCCAAGCCGTTGCGCTGTACAAAGACACCGCAGGTGAGATCACGACAATGGAGCACATCTGGCGCGGCAAGGCAAGCACAAGAAACACTCACGAGCGAAGCGCGGGGAGGTTGAGACGAACTCCTGAGACTCCTGGGCGTGTCGGCATGTTGTCGAAGTACCACCACCCCACATGATCGTCGTCTCCAAGGCCAAGGCGGCGGCGCATCTCCGCGTCTCGTATGAGGGTAACGAGCATCCAATGGCCACTGCACGGCAAGGATGTAATGATTTTATCAATGCTCTATGCACCAATTGAAACTAAAGCAAAGAACCGCGTACTTACTTTGTGACGATGGGCCAAAGGATCAGACGAAGTGTACCCCAATCAGGATGCTCAGCAGGAAGAAAGTGTGAGACGCACTCCTCAGGAGACACGTTGTGCGTCTCCGACTGGACGTAGTCGTGGTAGACACGAGGGTCCACCATTAACAACTCGCGGCGCTCCGCTTCGGGTAGCATGTGACGCAAGGCACTACGTACGTGGAACTCCAATGGTTAGATGTCGACATCAATAGATACAAACAAAAACGGACACGTACCTTATCAGGACTCGTATATGTCCCTCCTCCCACTGTCCATCGGGTGAGCAAGCCTCGATGAGATCGACAGTGAGTTGTACCCGCATCTTTGGGCGGCCCTCTGCACCACCGGTGGCGGCGCTATCGACGCTCCCTTTCGCGGCCGGCAGATGCTTTCGGTGATCTGGCGGCCATAGAAGTGGGTGAACACCCTAACCTCCTCCCGAAAGAGGGGCCCGGCTGCGGCGGTTGGGATGCGCAAGTGCTCGAGGCGTGGCCGACCTCTGTCGCGGCTACGACCAACCTCGAATGGGTACACACACCCGGTAGCTCCGGATGGTGTGCTGTCAAACTCTCCAAGGTGGTACATGAAGAAACCGCGTGCTCGGTCTCTCATCCATCGCGTCGGTTCCCTCGACATTGCGGTCGAGGCGAGAAATGGCGAGGTCAATGTGTGTGCCATACCGTGCACGCCATTGCGGTCCTCACTATGTCGTCAAAGACTGGCGGCCCACAGGCGGTCAAGATCAATCCACCCGCAATAGCGGCCTATGGAAGGTGGGGTGGCCATATCTGAGATCACCCCAGCGGGCGTGTCCCATGAGAGGACTGCGTCGACCTAGCCCCTACCTCGACCGGAACTTCGTCCATGTCGCCATACAATTCACTCGGTGAGGGCGAATGAGGGATCGGTTAGGAGTGTGGGCCACGCTGCGGGCTACGAAGCGGTGGCGAAGGTGGGCCCTCTTAAATGCAACTTTGGCCGAGACTCCCCGTATCACGAGGAGCTCGGCTAGCGGCTCTCTGCTTTCTGTGGGCAAATGACCACCCATTCTGCGTGCAATGGCCCGGTCATTGAGAAGGGCATGTGCGGTCTGTCCTCCTCGGGCGCCACACGTGGCATCGACTCGCTCTAATGCAACCTTCATAGAAGGGCTGCATCCTCTCGCCGCCCCTTTGTCTTTGTGTCCGGCCTCGTGGAGCATGGCATCCGGGCCCTCGGGAAAGGCATCCAAGGCCCTCACGGGGTTAGGACATCTTTGTAGGCGCGCATCGTTGTTGCGCCTTGCCTCCTCGCTTCTCCGGTATGCAGCGGCGGCCTCCAACATCTGTAGCGGCTTTGGCGGGATCTTCGGCGTTTAGCTTCCCTCTCCCCTCGGACACCACTCTATCTGTTGCTTTCGCGGTGTCGAGGACCGTGGGCGGAATAATGCATCGATGGGCCACCATAGATCAGGTGGTGGCTCGGTGGTGGCCCCATGCTCGCCACCGCCCAGCGTCGGGACAGGAAATCGGTCCGCGGCGTATCTGTCGACATAGTGAGTGCACCCAGGTGCTGTGCAAATCCACCGCTGCGCAACTGTTGGGGCCCGGCCGCTCTCAAATGACGTCACCCTGCGAACGAGGCACCAAATGCCATGGTATTCCCTGCCACAAAACAAATATTGTTAACAAGCACACATAACAAACCTAGCGGGTTAAGACAATGTCAGTTGGGGTACCATTCTACAATGCTACCGTCGTCCCGGGAACACCGGCTCTCTGCTCTGTAGGCCAAACGGCAGGGGACGCTCCTCCATGCCAACTGGTGGAACTGCATCTGAATAAGACATGGTTGCCGACGGTCTCGAATAGATATCTGAGGTACAGGTGAACATGAACACAGGTGGGCGTTAAATTTTTTATCTTTTTTTTTTCTCCCTTAATGTGTGGTTTGCAACTAACCCTAACCCTAACCCAAACCCAAACCCAAACCCAAACCCAAACCCAAACCCTAACCCTAAACCTAACCCTAACCCTAACCTAACCCCATACCCAAACCCAAACCCTAACCCTAACCCTAACCCTAACCCTTACATCCACTTTATAAGTGGATCCCTCAATAGCATCAAGTCATGCCTCCTCCTCCTCCTCCTCCTCCTCCTTCAATCTTCTTGCCCATATTCTTATAATGGTCCGGCATTTAAAGACCACCTTCGCGCGATATGTCCCTTCTAGCAGTAATCCTCCTCCTCCTCTTCCTCCAAGGAGCGACCCCCCTCCTTCTCCTCCTTCTCCTCCAAGGGACAGCAATCCACATGCTTCTCCCGCTCCTTTCACCATCGTCGCCAGGATGAGCGAAAGGGAGCTTCTGATTGCTTTAACGTCTGGCGTTCCCTGCGGACAACGACTGGTAGAATGGCTCACCGATCAGGATAAAGATGAGACGATGTTAGACGTGCAGATAATGATGCAAGTGGTTGCATCAAATTGTCACGTCCTCAGGATGGACAAAAACGATGTATAATTTTTTTCATGAATGGAAAACAAGTCACAGGTTGTGACCTCTGAGATAACTAGCATAAATCTATAAATTAGTATGCATATAACCAGATATGGATTCTCTAACTACATTTACTAGGGTGAAATAACAAGGACAAGAGAAGAAGGCTCTATCATCAATATATACGCATAAGCTAAAGAAATAACAAAAAAAAAAATGTGCAATTACATAGCATACATGGAAAAAAATTGGGCAATGCAATAGCACAATATGGATAAGCTTCAACATAATCTCCATTTGTAGACATATAGGGGACAAACGATTGTATATATGTAAAATATGCAATCACAAATTGGAAATCCCAAACTCTTGCCTAGAACATAGAAAAACTATGTATCGATTCCAAGAACACAAGAAAAAAACGTCTTATGGCCCTGAGATAGAAAAAACTATCTCACCAAGTTTCGGAGTGAACTGGAAGGAAGAACGAGCTAAAGGAAGAACGAAAGCAACGAAATAAGTTGGCGATGACGGAGCGCTTGAAAGAATTTTTGAGCCAAATATTGGCTCCTCTCGTTCGCTTTGGGCGAACCAGATTTTATTGCAAGGGCCACTTGTGACCCGTGACCCTCGAATCCAACACCTCGAATCCAAGGGTGGCCTCGAATCCAAGGGTGGCCTCGATTCCGGGGCTGCCACCCCCACCTGACGCGTGAAGCACCCAAGGGCCGCCCAAGGGCGGCCCGGTATCCAAGGGCGATGTGACTGCCAGGATTCGCCCCCAAAGCGAACCTGCCACTGGGCCCGGCCACCATGGGCCTTGAACCGGCCAGGCCTTGCCACTACCGTGCAGCGCCCGGGATTCGCCTAAAAGCGAACCAGGCGGGGCCCCGCCACCACCGTCTGTTGCTGCCAGCTGCCTTCCTTCCTCGCTGCGCCCGGCCGCTCCTTAACCGGGTTAGGGGTTAAGCTGGCGAACCGGGGGAAAGACCCGCGTCCTGACCACATCCCTGCGGATTAGCGCAGGCGAATCCGCCCAGGTCGCTATCTGTGAATCTTCGGGTTAAGCTTGGCGGGTAAGTAAACGGCGCTTTGACCCGATTTCGGGAGCCAATAAAGTGGGCCGTCTACTGTGGCAGCCGCAATAGATGCAACCTCTGGTGGATAAGCAACAGCCAATGGGGCTGCCATAAGGAGCTTCATGCTCATCCAAGGTGCAATATCTTGGCCCAAGGCCGTTAGGGCAAGATCCCGTCGCACGAGTACATAAGTAAACGTACGATAGGGGAGCTTCTTGTGCCCGGCCAATGTGGAGAGAGCACGAAGGGTCCACCATGAAGCTTCAGCCTCCGGCCCTAAATCTCGGGCTATAAAAAGAACTTGCCCCTGCCGAAAGGCTGATAGAAAGAAACGGGTAAGGTGGTTGCCCAATACCTTCCCTTGCGGGGTCTCTGATGTGGCCACCTCCTTATCCAGATCCATGGGAACCTCTTCATCCTTAAGTTCCTGTTGCTCCTCCTTCAAATGAGTAGAATTATGGTACAAATCCTCTCCCTCGTCATCTGAACCGGAGGGAACCTCAACCATATTGATATTTGGGACATGAGGTCCCATAGCCGTGAAGGCATCTGGTGAGGGCTGGGAGGCCGGCTCCTGCATCACCAAGTCCCGAAGCCGTAGCAATGTCTCGGCGGGTTCTATAGTCTCCTGGCGGAACTGGAGCAGCTGCTGCACCTCCGGAGGAAGCTCAATAGAAGTGAAGTCGATGAAATCGTCCATACAATATTCCGCAAGCTCATAAAGCACATGGTCTTTACGCTTGCGTCTAAATCCGGCCACCATGTGATAAGTCCAGATAATATCATCCAAGAGAAGATATTCTTGCCCTTGGTGATAAATAACTGGAAGGGCATCCAGCCCTGACAAGCCTACAGCTTGCTCACGGCGCGGTGGCAGCTCTTCCGCCAACTGCTTCCAACGGGCGAAATCGCCCATGCCTATGTGTTCGTCTTCCCCCTCCTCGGAAGACTCAGGCAGTTTGCCTTTCTCTACAGGCAAGGTTTCATCCTCGACGTATTGGTCCATGAGGATGGCTAGGGCGAAGGCAACCTCAAGATATTGCCGCCCCTGATGCTGCACAACGGGCAGGTGTTTGTCCCATCGGAGCTTTCCCTTCAGCACATCATATGCATGGGTATCTCCCCCTAACATCTCTCGGACTACCTCCCGCTCCAAATACAGTTGGGGAGGATCCCCAAGAGGGATACACAGAGGAAGCATTTCCTCCATGTAGAAGTCTAGGAATCCGGCATAATCCAGGTGCCGCTGCATGTTGGTGATGAGGTCTAAGCGCTGGCATAGCAGGGCCGCAACAGGTCGAAAGGGACTTGCGGATCCCAATGTTCTCCGTCTTGATACCATGCGAGAAGGTCAACGGCTGTCATGGCGCTAGAAGGGAGGAGAGAGGAAGAGAAACAAACCTAACAATTGAAATGAACTTTAAAAGTTCTTTTAACTCCTTTTATTTAGGCTGACGTCAGCATTTTTTCCATATTTAATACAAAATAAATAAGTTTTTAATACAAAATAAAAAGTTTTTTTTTTATTAAATACCAAATATTTACAATGCGGAGCCCAGCAAAATATGCTAAGGATGCTCCCCCCGAATCCTGCGGGCGAGGGCTAAATCCTTAAGCATTATGGTTACCCTCTTTGCGTGGATCGTGCAAAGATTGGCGTCACCAAAAAGTGCCACCAGGTAAGCCTCCGCAGCCTCTTGAAGTGCCAAAATGGCAAAGGTCTGGAAGCGGAGGTCGGTCTTAAACTCCTGTGCAATCTCCCGGACCAACCTCTGGAAGGGGAGCTTCCGTATCAGAAGCTGGGTTGACTTCTGAAATTTATGGATCTCCCGTAAAGCAACAGTGCCGGGTCGGTACCGATGGGGCTTCCTTCGTGGAGCAGGGTCTGTAGGCGGCCCCCTCGGCGCAGGCACCGTCTTGGCTCCAACAGCTGGTCGAGAGTCATCCACCCGCTGCTGTCTCCGGCTGGAGCTCGCATTCTTGCCAAAAGCTCCGACAGTCTTTAATTTCTCCTTGTATTGGCTGCCGGATTTCTGGGCCACGGCCTTTTTCCGGTGCTTAATGGTCGTGCGCTCGGTAGGTATTGGTCCCGGCCCACTTCCTGATGCCCCTCCGTCCTGCGGGTTCAGCTGGTCCTGCCGAGCCCTCTCCTCCCGTTCGAGCCTCTCCTGTTCCTCCCGGAACTCCCGGGCGCTCCTAAGATTTTTCTTCAGCCTGAGCTACGTTACGGCGAAGAAGTTCCGCATGGTACCAGTTGGGTCGCTGAGCCATGTCAATCTGGATCGTCGTTAGGTAATCCAGACTGATATCAGGGATCGGGGCTCCCCACATGAAGCTCTGGGAACCTTCATGCCATTGGTACGGGGGAACCTCAATTGCCCTGCCATCTATGATGGCAAGGCTGTCCCCTAAGTACCCGTACTCCCTTCCCCGAGCCGCCGTGTCTGCTCGCTCTATCTCCCGCGATGGTCATCTTCCTTGGCCAGGCCTCTGATACGATCGGCCTCTGTCCTGATGTCCTCCTCCTCGGTATGCCCCTCTTGTTCGGGAGGATAGAACTTAATTAGCATCATGACCATGTCATGTTGCTCGACGATGGTGTAGGAGAGCTGGCGAAGGTTCAGCCGGATCAGGAATGGCTCCGAGAAGTGATAGATAGGATAGGGGATCCTATCATTATTCTCAAACCGGTTCACCAACTCATCCAGAAGGATGTCGATGAAAGCCGGGTCGGTGGCCATATACCGGGCGATCATGGCATAAATCTCAACTATGGTTAGGGTAGAAGGGTCCGGGGCGCTCTTGGTATTGGCCATAGCTGTGGCACTAAGGTGTAAGAAAACAGACAGTGAGGCGCTTGCGGAAAAGGAGACGGCAATGAGGGCGCTAAGGTTAGCGGAGCACTAAGGCGGAAAAACAAGGTCAGATCGGGCGGCGATGGCAGGCGTCGGTTCCGGCGGTCGAAGGCGCTGAAGGCTAGGCGAGCAAAACAACAAAAAGAAATTTTAATGGCCAGTTAACTTTTGAAATTTTAAAATTTTTCTTATTAACTTTTTAATTTTTGTTATTATAAAATAATTATACGGCGGAAATACGCGGCGCATACGGTCGGGCGCCGGCTGCATTATACGCACTCCCGCCTCGACTGGGGTTCGTCGAAAAGCAAGCGGCGCCCGAATTGACTTTTCGTGGCCGTGTTGACTCCCATCTGTACGGTCGGGCGCCGGCTGCATTTTCGGCCCTCCCACCATGACTGCAAGACGATGAAAAGCATGCGGCGCCCGAGCTAGTTTTTAGGCTTCCCCTTGACCATTTTCCTGCCGGAGACGACTGTCCTAGGGTAATTTGAGTACGCCCGATCCAATGGAACCACTTCCTCCGTCATTTGAGCTACCCACTAACATTTACAACTCTTCCCATCTTGGGCCCTCCGGTCGCCCTATCTTCTTTAAAGCTACAATTTCTTAATTTAACCTAACACCAAACCAAACATCAAAGAGGACTAACGACACATTAACTTAGCCTCCTCCTAACTACCGTACTACGAGTTAGCGTTTGGCCAGTGCTATGATTCCGAGCATCCGAAATCACGGCTCTGATACCACTGTGACGCTCCCTGAATATATACGACACCGGCCGTATACATACGGGGACTTTCCCCTCCCATGGCAACCAACGTGCCATGAGCAAGGCCCTCCGTCTATTCCGGGCCGTCAATGAAATGACGCCCGAAAGAAGGACACGAAGGGGTCATTCGGCCCACGCCTTCAATGGGGCTCCTACGTCGCGGAAGCATGAATACAAGGTTAGCATACAACATAAATCACATATAAACAACCACCACAAGGGGTGGCACTTCCATCCAAGTACCAACGGCAAAGAAGATGCATCTAACTAAGAAAACACCCAAAACCCAGGTTCTACCCCGGCTCAGACTCTAGTGAGGAGCGACTGACGGCTGGGTCTCATGAGATCAGCAGACCGAGTCTTGGCATGGCGTTGGCTGGCATAGAACATCGGCGAGGGTTGTCCACTCCATCCGCCCCTCCTGTGCACACTTTGCAGATGGGTCGATTCACGCTATGGCTTCGCTATAGCCTTCCGGAGACGCAGACTCAAGGTATCACCCTTTGAGCCTACTCCAGGATCATGACACCTGGTCCACTGAGGCAGGTCGGGAAAGTGTCCCCTTCCAGGATCACAGTGGTTCCATGAGTGAGCTAGAGAATACGTGCCGCATCAGCGACCCCCGCATCCGTACCCAACTTACTCACCCTAATTCTACTCAAAGTGCATGGTGCCCCATACGGGTCACACCACTACATCCAGGGAGTGTCAGACCCATACCCGGCCCTCTACGTGACCGGCTATCAGGCCTAGCCCACTGTAGGAGTCTCAGGAGCCTTTTATGCTCGTGCAAGATCCCACCCCCACTTCGCCACTGTGTCCCTTGTCTGGTGCTAAGCAAGACCATAGCGTCTATGACCCGGTGGGCTCTTGTGCACAGGCCGAATCTAGTAGGGTGTTAAGGAATTACTAGGAGCATTCTATACTCAAGTTCAGAGGCCTCTACCCCCCTTTTAACCCCTGTTTACTGGAAACTACTGAGCTAACCCATAGAGACATCGACCATTCCATAACAGAGCATCATTCATAATTGAGAAGTATTCCTAGTTACCAAAGAAGGGTTAATCTTAACCAACTATTCAGAGAAGAACACCAAAGTATTATTCTACAATTTGCAAGTTAAACTACCACTAACCAGTGTTTCGGCTGGACCCGTTGTCAAGGGGTGCTTCCATAGTGCTGTACTGGGGTGGCAGCGAGACTGGAGGGTGTCTTGGCGATTGGGGGGGTGCTCAGCAACTGTTCCTTGAGCGCTTAGCTGTTCCCTGGTGCTGGCTGGGTCGGAAATGGGGTAAGATGGGGGTGGCGCTGCCTTTGGTGGCTCAGTTTAGCAACCCCCATGCTGACCACTCAGGTTATGCCAAGTGGCGCCTTCCCACCATTAGGTGACTTAATAGCAAGTATTTAGATAATTATCCTTTATAATTAATTTAACATAGCTAATTAAATCCCTTGTGGCCAACCCCCTAGGTTATCATACCCCAGGGTGGCGTGTCTATACTGGTGACGTGTCAATATATTTATACGTAGACTGTATAAATACTTGGAACGTCACAACCCCTAATCCAGAGGAAGTATTGGAGACAAACGAGTTACTGGAAATGACGGACGAGCACCTTGAAATCGTCCCGGAAGTCCTTCTTAACAGATCTTATAAGAAGACAAGAAGGTTAAAATTTCTCCAATACCTTGTGAAGTGGAAGCACTTACCAGTGGAAGACGCTACGTGGGTACTACAAACAGGTCTTGAGAAGCAGTACCCCGAGTTCATGGAGCAATGCAAAGGTCGGCTCGTCACCGAAGTAGTCGACATCGACACCCAAGAAATCGGCTCAGGCATGTCGATTCGTGTTTAGATTAATCTCATGTGTAGCTAAGAGTAAACTACGCATGTAGCCTATGCTAGGTATGGGTTGCATGCGTTGTTACCGATGATGAGACCACTACGGTGCTCTCTAGGACATGGTATAATGTCATTGTAGGCATGACCGCGGTTTTGCTTGCATGAGTTGGAAGGTAGATTAGAAAGTCCACTTCTGTCCCACGGAAGTAGACGACCTCGAGAGATAAGAGGTCATTCAGGAATGCATGATAGGAAAAGCACCTCTAGTCAATGCCTACGGGAAGGACCCTATCCTTCACGCCCCATATACGGGAAGGACCCTATCCTCCACGCTGGGCAACTAAAGGTGTAGGCATGAGTGGCATATAGGCATGATAGGGCGCTGTCTCCACGGCCACGATGGAAGAAACAGGAGATATGCCTTGCATTCATGTAGTTGTAATTAATGGGTGGTTCCCTAACAACCAATATCTATAATAATTAAATGTATGCTAGCGTAGTGTGGACCTGCAGGCCAATAGGAGAGTCTACGGGAGGAAGGTCACACTGCGAAGACTTGCAACACATAATTTTGTCACGATATGTTGTAAGGAAACGATGTGGAACCTTAAGTAGGAAATTTTGGAACTATGTTAATAATAATAATGGTGTAAGCTATAAAATTTTGTGAATAATAGATGATAAAGTAAGAGGGTGAAAGACTCCCTTACCATAGTATGATATTAAACAAGGATGTGTTATGATAAATTAAAATGTTAACTTGAGGTAATTATATTGTAAAATTGTATATATATATTGGATGTAATTGCAGGATATGCAGCTTTCCAAGGTGGGGAGACACGTGATGCTGAGGACAACATCAAGTCAAGGTGGGGAGAATGTGACGTTCCAGCATAATATACGCCCCGAATACGTATATTATACTGCCACGTCACCCGTATATGTCACGGATGACATGTACTTGGTGGCCGTATAGGGTTGCACCTAGGGGGCAACATTGAATGTTGTGCATGTTAAATAAACATACACAATTATAACCCCATAGACCCCATTGCCAAATGGCTAAATCCCATTTGGCCAATGTCTAACCTAACCCTAAGGGTTTCTATAAAAGGGCTTTCCCCTTAAACCCTAAACCCTTTTTCTCTCTTACATTTAGGGTTTCCTAGAGCTCCTTTTCCATTTTCGCATTTAGGGTTCTCTTGAGCCATTTCGGCCAATTCTGGACTTCAATCCGCATTGCTGAGCTCCGGGAAGCCGGATTTGCACAACAGATTATCGATTAGCAGCCATCTTCAGCAAGATCAGGAGCATGGACGCCTTCCGAGGATCAGGAGCGGGTCAAGGAGCAGGTACCTAGTCATTCTGTTGTGCAAAGCCGTCTTTGGGCAAGGCATTAGGCTGGTTTAGTATGCTAGATCAACTCTAGAGGCCTTATAGATCCCGAGATCATAAGCCCTAACCAATGAACCTAACTCTGTTTTGTAGATAGATATATTAGATGATATTCTCTATTTCAAGTTCTATGATGATGGATGTATTTCACTCTGTGACCTCCATGTATTGGGAAGGGGGGTAGAGACCTAAAGCTGTGTAGTAAATGATCCTAGGTAGCACCATTAGTTCCCAATTATATGCGGCCCATGCACAGGAGCCCGCCTGGTTGTGGGTGGCGGGATCAGACCGGATGACAAGGAAGAACTTGTCCCTACACAGACTGACCCCTCTGGTGTGTAAGGCCTACCGGGGGTCTGTGCGGGCTAGGCTTAATGGCTTGCCACTGCGTGTGGGCAAGGCATGAGCTCGACACTCGTGGGGTGATGCGTCACCTTCCAGTGAGTTCAAGTCGAATAAGAGCAGTGGCTCTCTAGCCGCCTGTGAAGGGCATGGATGCTTCCGGAGGGGAGGCGACTTCCCTCCTGCCTCATCGGGGCTGGGGAGATGCAACCTAGTAGTAGTAGCCCCTCTGGCTATTCACCCGGCAGGCTACGGTCAGATCCCAATATCTTTCAACCTATTCTGCAAAGTGTGCATGGGAGGGGCGGATGGAGTGGACTACCCTCAGCCATGTTCTTATGCCAGCCAAATCCATTTGCCATGAATTCTGTCCTGGAGGCCCAAGCCGTCAGTCGTACCCCCTTGAGTCTGAGCCTTGGATAGGATTTCCCCCTTTTCTGTTATTGTTTATGTTGATGTTGTTATCTCTGTGATGTTATGATATGTTCACCCTTCGAGGTGGTTGTATTTATATATATTGTTAGTTTGTGCTCATGTTTGTTTATTCGCGCTTCCGCAGATAGGTCGACTCGATGGAAGACGGGTGAATGACACATCCATTCTTCCCTTGCTGGCTCATTCCACTGGGAGTGGAGTCAGGTGGATGGCCCCTGTCAGTGTAGCTGCCAGGGAGAATGCTCCTCCTTCGGATACGATGTGTGCATCGTATAAGGAGTAGGGGGCGTCACAATCCATTACATGGCAGCCCCCTCCGTTGCCGGTGGGATACAAAACATTCATCCGCTGATTCAAGCAAAACCCTAGACAACGCCTCACTCATATCCCCTACTGATCTGGGCCATGCAAAAGATGCCATTTTTTGCTCGCATATCTCGCTATATTCATGAGCTTTATCATACTTGAGAGACATCCATTTACCTTTATATGTATCTTCTTGCTGCCTATGATGCCACTGTACATGAAGTTCAATGAGCAAAGGTACATGATTCGAGCTTTCATTCTCATCTCCAATGCGTAAGCTAATAACATGTTCTGCAAAAGTAGGTTTGGCAATAACATAATCCACCACGCTAGCATTTTTACAAGTGCGCTTACCAGAGCCTGGGTACCTATCCGTGCCATTGAAGATCACCATCTCAAAATCGCTACACATATGTAAGACATGACGCCCCTGTGGTGTCAGCCATTTCACATTATCTTCTGATGTTCTGATCCATCCAATTGTCTTCAGCTCAGTATCATCCAGCATTTCCAACCATTCTGCTTCTCCATCTAGGCTTACCAAAGCTGCTTGATGGTTTCCCGTACGCCCATTAAAGTCTCCTAACAATAGCACTTCCCCTGCCAAACCCAAAGCTAGTATATCCTGCTCTAAGTGAAAGAATAGGTCATCCTTATCCAGATCTCCTTTGTTATACGCAGGTGATTCCCTTGGGGGGAAATAACAACCAGCTACATATATCTTGTTGCCCCTACCTGGCAATTCAATCCAAATGTATTGTGCAGTTGCCTTATGTGTCAAAACACACACTGCGTGCGCAATTTCATTGCGAGCATAGCATGCAATACCACCTGTACCTTTAAGATTCCAGCCCTTCTTATTCCATACTGAATGTAAAAGCGTAAAACCAGAAATATCTGGAAGAGCCTTTTCCTCATGCTCACATGTTTCCAAAAAGAAAACTATGTCTACATTTGCTAGCAAGTCATCCATAGATCTTACTACTTTTCAACGTATTTACATTCCAGCAAACTAACCTGGCGGTCGCTACTTCCTATACATCCTCCACAATCACTTTTCCGCCTCTCCAATAAGCACGTTGTCCAGCCACTCTTGCCTCCTTCATCCTCTGAAGATCTTCTCTTCTCTGCTGAAACTGGGTCTTAGTTAAGTCGTCATTGACCCATATATATTTGCCCTTAAGCAATGTTCGCTTCTGCATAACCCGAGCCTTCGCTTCCTTGGATGCGCACTTCACCAACACATTCCGTGTTCCTTCCCCCTTCCTTCCAACCCGGTAAGCCTCCAAAATATCCACCTGCACCTGCATATTCTCTGCAAGAAATGTTTGAATAGCTATGCTTGTGTCCTCATTCTCCTTTTCTGGTAAGCCAGAAATTCTGAAATTATTAGCCTTCAACTCCCTTTCATGCATATCAGCCAAGTGCTCCATTTTCTCATTCAAAGCAGCAATTGCTCCTTGAAAACCATCATTTGAGCCCCTATTCGAAGTCTCAGCTAGATCTATGACCTGTTTTGTCTCTGATACGCTTGCTAGCTGCTGCTTTAGCTCTACATTTTCACTCTTTAAAGAACACAGAGACTCATTCATACCTTGCAAAAGCTTAAGCATTTGTGCCTGATGGACTGCAGCCTCCTTCCTTGCCTGCTCTGCTTCCTTCTTGGACTGCTCCATGGATTCTAGTAGCTTCATCATCACCGTAAGCAATTGACCCATTAGCATCTCTCCTCCAAAGAATCCAGAAGGCGCCATAGCACCGATCGTCCCTGTCGCTTGCATCCGATTTAAGGCTACACCCTTTCACTGCAAATCAGCCCCAATGACAGGCCCAAGCCCTCCGGATATGTCAGCCTTCAGCCCCAAATCAGGTGCCTCTGCCTCCAGAGATTCCGCAGAAGTACCAGAGTCCCCATCCGAGGTGTCATCCGAGATGTCTTCTGTAAGAACCTCCTTGCCCTGCCTTTTACATTCATTTTTTTAATGCTTTCTTTGCATTGGCATTAACGTCCTTGGACACATCCATGTTCACTGTTACAGGAGCCACAGAAGACCCAACCCCATCTCCCTTCTTTGCCCTAGTCTTGGTCGCCATTTCCAACACCGTCAACAGTCCCGGAAAATGCCAATTACAGACTGTCAAACTGATTCAAAAGTATTTATATTATACACCATTGGAAAGAGCTCGAAATAAGCTTTCCAAAGAGCCCAACCACGTTGCAATCTGACACCGTATGTGAGAGCTATGGCTTGCTGAAGTTCCACAGCAGAAACCCTAACGTCCAAATGTCCAAAGAGAGAGAGAGAGAGAGAGAGAGAGAGAGAGAGAGAGAGAGAGAGAGAGAGAGAGAGAGAGAGAGAGAGAGAGAGAGAGAGAGAGAGAGAGAGAGAGAGAGAGAGAGAGAGAGAGAGAGAGAGAGAGAGAGAGAGAGAGAGAGAGAGCCTCCCACATGATTGATTTTTTGTGGGAGAGACGGAGAGGTGATGAGAGAGAGAGAGAGAGAGAGAGAGAGAGAGAGAGAGAGAGAGAGAGAGAGAGAGAGAGAGAGAGAGAGAGAGAGAGAGAGAGAGAGAGAGAGAGAGCCCCACATGATTGATTTTTTGTGGGAGAGACGATGAGAGGTGATGAGAGATGCGAGAGGAGGTGAGAAAAACCCACTCTCACCTTTTATGCCCCGAGACATTTTTTGCTTAACCAAGGACGGGCCGCTTTCCCATCGGGCTCACTGCTTTAACCCCCCCTGCCGGAATGTTTTTCGCTTACTAAAATGGCCTTTCTCTGTTCCCGCGAATCTCCCCTGTTCCAACGGTAACAGATCTCTGTTCCCCTGTTCTCTGAGCTTCTTGGCGCAGATCCGACCGGAGCAAGGTCGATTGTGGTCGAGGTATGCATTACTACCTAAGAATTTAGGATTCTCGCATTCCATTTCAGCATAATTCGATTTCCCTTTTGTAATGAAGATTGGATGCCAGAAACAAAAAAACTGATTATCTTCATTGCTTGCAGATTTCTTAGATCCTATACTTGTAAGCATGACAAGGGGTTCAGATCATTCAAAGGCATTCGTTCCTCCAAGGCGTGAAAAGGAATTTCAGCCAAGAAAGGCAAAGAAAATGACCGGATCAGTGTCTGCCCCTGTAATTCATGCACTTCCTGCTCCAAAAGAATCAAAGAGGACAAGAAGCAGGTCGGATTCCCCGGTAGTTTGTGCTAGAAGGACAAACTTTGAGGCAGGGCAAGTAAGTCAAGACTCTGTTTCTTCTGGAAAGTCCCAAGCATTAGAGGATCCATATCAAAATCTTGTTAATGCCAGACTATAGCAGCGATTTGGGAAGATGAAAGAAAGAAAGCCATTTCATGATTCCAAGATTGGTTCGCGCCAACAAATTGAATTCCGGCAGGCCGGTGGAATTTGGCTTCGATTCCTAGAACTCAGTGGAAACGGCCAAGTTAAGGCCCGAGAAGAGCTCCTCTCGAGCTCGAGAGGAGCTATATATTGCGATAATTTTATCTCTCACGTATATGGCAGAGATAAAAAATTCACATCATGGGGAAACCGAGAGAGAGAGAGAGAGAGAGAGAGAGAGAGAGAGAGAGAGAGAGAGAGAGAGAGAGAGAGAGAGAGAGAGAGAGAGAGAGAGAGAGAGAGAGAGAGAGAGAGAGAGAGAGAGAGAGAGAGAGAGAGAGAGAGAGAGAGAGAGAGAGAGAGAGAGAGCTCGAGAGCTCTCCCACATGCTCCAAATTTTTTTGCGAGAGAGCATGAGAGGGGGCGAGAGGCGGGAGAGAGAGGTGAGAGTGGGAAAAACCCACTCTCACCTTTTCATGCGGGAGAGTTAATTTTTATGTTAACTGGCATTAAGGGTGTTTCCCATTATGCTTCCTTGTTAAACATTTTTCCTTTTCTTTCTTCATGCGGGCAGGCCAGGGTAGGGGAGTGCGAATCTATGGCGAAGTCCAGCCATGAATCCATGGCGATAAATCCATAGCATTTTGGGTCGGCACTAGCATTTTGGGTGATAAATCCATAGCATTTTGGATCGGCATTTCCTCAGCTCCACAAAGCTCAAAGATTTTCGCTCAACTGCAAGTTTTCTCAGTTCAATCTCTGCCGCATCTAATAGATAGCATCCGATGGGCTGTTTCAAAGGCGATGCTTGTTGCCGCATCTAATAGATAGCATCCGATGGGTTGAAGCCTTTCTTGCACACAAAACCGTAGTGCTAGACTAGATCTGTTTCCTCTTCTTTCTTCTTTTTTTTTTTTTGTGCAGGGCGGGCAGAGGATTTCGAACAGAGCATTTATCTATTTCTTAAATTCGGTCTGTTGTAGTGATTCTTTCTTGATTCTAGGTCTTTGTATAATCCAAAAACTATTCAAGCTGTGACAGTTTCCCACATGCAAGCAAAGATTCTCAAGCTTCTAGTTCCGGCCTTCACAATTGGGGCAAACCGAATATTTTATTTCTGACTGCCATGCCAAGGGCTCCAGAATCTTCCGGCTTTTCATTCCAACTCTTTTCTTCTGGCTTTTCATTTCTTCCGGCTCCAGAATCTTCCGGCTCAAACGGTTCTAGATGGGCTCAAATGCAAGCTTTTCTTACGTAGATGCAAGCTTTCCTTAACAATTATTAAAGCAAGAACAGGGCAATGGGTTCGAGAACAGAGCTATGAACCCACTGAATGGCAAAGCTTCTGCAGTAGCCATAGCTTTTGCCATAGCCAGCAAAACCCAATCAATTTTTTTTTTCTTAATGCTCCAAGCCATAGCAAAAATCCATTCCGAAAACGTTTCTTCATGCCCAAGTCCAGTTGTGTTAGAAATAAGCAGTGAATAGAACCAATATCATGTAACAATGTTAGATTTTCTTGGATTGATAATCATCTGTGTGTAAGAAACACCTCAATCTAATAGCATAAGATGATTTTACATTCAACTCAACAAAAAAACCAATTGTATAACACTAGCCAATTAACATTGGCAATTATGACCATTGGAAATAATCTTAGCATTACTGTTCATATGAGATCGATGAGGATACTGTAGCTTCAAACTTCAAATAGGTCATTCAATTTTAAATCGATTCATACCTGCTTCACGATTGCTCCTGCTAATTTCCAATGAATGCACAACCTCTGTATTCCATCTTTATTTATCCGACGGTCAAGCCAGACCGCCGATTGGCTCTTCATGTCTTCGTCATACTGAATCGATTCATTTGAACCGAAATTGGCTCCATTGACAGGTGCTTTAGGTGCTCAAACTTCTTAGGTGCTTTAGGTGCTTTAGGTGCTATCTCAACTTTGTCACCGAATTTCCTTGAATATTTTCCCATCTCAATTATGGCATGAATTCTAACATTCCCCTTTCATGTCATAATTCAGGCATCTCTACAGCTCATAGCAGTTGATAATTTTTGAAGTCTCTTCCAGCTTAATGCCTTGGTCATTATGTCAGCAAGTTGATCTTCTGATCTTACATACTTTAGTTGAATAAATCCCTTATTCACCATGTCCCTGATATAGTGCATCTCCATTTCGATATGTTTGGTCCTCTCGTGCAACACAGGGTTTTTTGTCATTGCAATACAACTTTGATTGTCACAAAATAATTCTGTGCTGTCTTCTTGTTTTATTTCCAACTCTTCCAGTAACCTTCTGGCCCAAATGATTTCTTTAGCAGCAAGAGTTGTTGAGGCATACTCAGATTCTGCAGTTGACAAAGCAATAGATGATTGTTTCTTGCTTCTCCAACTAACTGGTGCTCCTCCTAACATTACAATGTATCCCAAGTTGATTTGCGCTCATCTAGATCTCCACACCAACAAGATCACTTTAAACATTTTAATTTCAGATCCTTTGAACAGTAAACAATTCCTGTGTGTTTTGTGCCTTTCAAAAATCTCAAAACTTTCTTAGCTGCCAGCCAATGCTCATAACCTGGATTATTGTTATATCTGCTCCACACATTTACTATGAATGCAATGTCAGGTCTTGTATTGTTGGCAATGAACAATAAGCTTCCTACCAATTGTCTATATGGAATCTTACTCATTTTCTCCTTCTCATCTTCACTCGAGGGCAAAGTTCCTTTGATGTTTTGTTTCCACCATGATAGGTGCCTTTACGCACTGCATTCTAGCATATTGAACTTCTCCAAGACCGAAGTCTATGTACTTACCTTGATTTAGAGATATTGTCATGTTTGTTCTGTCTTCTTCTTACTTGAATTCCTGTGAACTGTGGTCAACTCTCCAAGATCTGTCATTTGGTACCTGGTTTTGAGCATCTCCTTGCATTTATTCAAGAAGTTCATATTATTGGATGCCAAGATACGATCCCACACATACACCGCCATTATACAAAATTCTCCCTCATCCTTTAGTAGATAAACGTTGCCATCATTAGCCAACTTAGTAAAGCTTTGTTCTTTCAAAAAATTGTCAATACAAAAATACCATTGTCTTGGAGATTGCTTCAGTTCAGTAGACGCCTTTCTTCGGGCCTCCAAACTTTGTCTTTCTCAACTTCAAAACCTTGAGCTTGTCTCATGTAAACCTCTTCCTCCAAATCTGCATTAAGGAAAGCTGCATAAACATCCATATGGTGTAAATCTAGATTTAAGGCATTTGATATGGCAATTATCATTCTAATGTCAACTAACTTAACAACCGGGTGAGTAGGTTTCATCAAAATCTACTCTTCTTTTTGTGAATAACCTTGAGCAATCAGTCTTGCTTTGTGCTTTGGGCTGCCATCCGCATTTGTTTTCAACTTGAATACCCATTTGTTTCCTATTGCATTCTTCCCTTTGGCAGTCTACTATTTCATATGAGGATGTTCTTTCAATGACCTCATTTCTCCATCATTGTAATTTTCCATTTGTTACCGCCAAGTGAGTTTATCGCCTCCTCAAAAGTCTTCGAATTCCGTGATTCTAACACCATAAATATTTCGTCTGTGTTATCCTCCTCGTGGTTTTTGCAATCGCTACTTTTACCATTCTCTCTCCTTCCAAATTTCTATGTCAATGTCAATTTCCTGTTGCAGTTCTTTCTCCTTCGCTTTTCCTCTTCTTAACTTGATGTTTTCTTTTTTCTTTGGTTCATGTTCCCGTTCTTCTCCCCAAACACTTCCATCCTCATTATTATCTTCTTGATTGTTTTCATTTGCTGATTCATGTTCCTGTTCTTCCCCTGCAACCTTTCCATCCTCATTATTATCTTCTTCATCACTGTGATCAGAATCTTCAGCATCTATCTCATTTTTAGTTATTGTTTTTTCCTTTGTACCTTTGGGACTCATCATATTGTCAGAATTGTGTTTTTCTTCTCCTTTTGAATTCTCCTTTTCTATCGATTAGTCCACAAAAACATTCTCTTGAAATATTACATCTCTTCTTACCAACACTTTCCTTTTAAGTGGATCATACATTCTATAACCTTTGGAATGCATGTCATAGCCAACCAAATAGGTTATCCTTGACCTGTCATCCAATTTCAGTCTTAATTCCTGGGGAATGTGTGTGTATCCCAAACACCCAAACACTTTAAATATTTCATAATGAGGAGTTTTTCCTGACCAAATGACTTCTGGTATTTTTCCTTCTATGCTTTTTGATGGCAGACTATTTTGTATGAGTACAAAGCAGCCTTGATCCTCCTCCTCCCACAAGAAATTAGGCAGACTGCATGCTTCAACATAGATCTTGTAGCATTCGGAATTGTTTTGTTCTTCCTCTCACCACACCATTCTGCTGAGGTGTATAGCTGCAAGTAAATTGTCTCTTTATACCCCTGTCTTGACAATATCTAACAAATTTTCCTGACAAGTATTCTCCTCCCCGATCAGATCTTACACATTTGATTCTTTTTCCAGTTTCACACTCTACTTCTGCTGCAAAATTTTTGAAGGCTTCAAAAGCTTGGTCTTTTGTTCTCGACAAGAGAGTCTCGCTTTTTCTCACTGTAATCATCAACAAATGTTATGAAGTATCTTTTTCCCTTATTCCCTGTCACATTCAATGGACCACAAAGGTCGGTGTGAATTAAACCAAGAATTTCATTTGCTTTTCCTTTTGCCTTTGAAAAGGGCAACTGAGTGCTTACCCAACATGCAACCCCCGAAACATGATTTTCTATTGCTTTATCGATGACACCAATAGTCCCCGCTTTATCATAAGTTCAATATTCTTCATATTTGTATGCCCAAGTCTTTCATGCCACATTGCAATATTTGGAGTTAGAGTCAGATTAATACTTTCAACTGATCGAGCATTTATACCAAACAAGTTGTCAACTCTTCTTCCAAGGAATTTTAATTCATTTCCATCAAAGATTTTACAATGAGTCCTTTCAAAAATGACTTTCAATCCCATATCAACTAATTGAGAAATAGAAATCAAATTTCTCACTAAGCTAGGAACACATAAAACATTTTGTAAGTTCACAATTCTCCCATTCAGATCAAATAGCTCTAGTATGCCAACATCTTCAATTCTTTGGAGGTCACCATTTCCAACTTGTATATGACCACCTTGACTTCCCCTTTTTTCTTTTAGGATTTTTGAACTACATGCAATGGACTTTTCTGCTCCACTATCTAGAATCATAAAATCATCATCATCATCAATTCCAGCATTAGTAACAGTAAAAACTTTATGTTTTCTTACCTTATCCTCATCATCTTCCATAATTTCGTCAAGCATAACTTCTTCTGCTATGTTTGCTTCTGCATATGAGTTGTTCCTGAATCTTCCTCTACCGCTTCCCCTTGTGGCAGAATATCCTCTTGTTTACCTTTCTTTCCCCTTTGAGAAGTTCTTAGGTGATGAGCAATTGGATGCATAATGTCCTCTTCCTCCACAATTATAGCAATTTATTTCTTTAGTCATCATAGGGCAGTCTATTTTCAAGTGACCATATTGATTACAGTTAAAACATGGGCCAAGCTTACCTCTTTTCTTCTCTTCTTTACCTTTTCCTTTTGCAAATAAAACTTATGTGGCATCTTCTTCTTCCATTACTTTGTTCTGCTCTATTTCTGTCTTCAACATTCTTTCTGCCTCAATCCTTGTTCTTGCAAGGGTTCTGATAAACATGGCTATGTTTCCAAGACTGGTAACAGATCTTGAAATGGCCAACACCTGCTGCTGTTGAGAATAACACACTCCTGCTCCCTCTAAGTCAGCAATGATATTGTCAAAGGTTTGAAAAAACTCATTGACATTGTCTTTATCATGAAACCTTAGCCTTCTCATTTCATTTTCAAGCACATCGATTTGTGAGGAGGTTTTCCCTCATAATTAAGGAGCATATAACTCCACATCTCGCTAGGATGCAATCCTCTTATTTTTAACACAATACTTGAGTTTACCTTTACTCATTATAATCCCTTGAGCCTCTCTTTAGTTTTGCCACATCTATCGTGCCTCCTCCTTTTGTTGCTTTGGTGCCACTTTTCCTTTCGCCTCCCTTTTATCGAGCTCGAAGCTTCCTTCAAAGAAGAACCTCGTAGAATCTGCTCTTAGGTTCAACAATATCCCATAGCCCTTCTACTTGCAATACATGCTTGATCTTTTCTTTCCAAACTTGAATCCTGAATCCCCTTGAAAACATCAATGGCACTCAACAGCCCGCACCAAATCGCTTTGCCATTTGTCTCAACCTAGCTCGATACCAATCGTTAGAAATAAGCAAAGAATAGAACCAATATCATGTAACAATGTTAGATTTTCTTGGATTGATAATCATCTGTGTGTAAGAAACACCTCAATCTAATAGCATAAGATGATTTTACATTCAACTCAACAAAAAAACCAATTGTATAACACTAGCCAAATAACATTGGCAATTATGACCATTGGAAATAATCTTAGCATTACTGTTCATATGAGATCGATGAGGATACTGTAGCTTCAAACTTCAAATAGGTCATTCAATTTCAAATCGATTCATACCTGCTTCACGATTGCTCCTGCTAATTTCCAATGAATGCACAACCTCTGTATTCCATCTTTATTTATCCGACGGTCAAGCCAGACCGCCGATTGGCTCTTCATGTCTTCGTCATACTGAATCGATTCATTTGAACCAAAATTGGCTCCATTGACAGGTGCTTTAGGTGCTCAAACTTCTTAGGTGCTTTAGGTGCTTTAGGTGCTATCTCAACTTTGTCATCGAATTTCCTTGAATATTTTCCCATCTCAATTATGGCATGAATTCTAACAAGTTGTTATAAGCTGAGTACAAATTCCTTATCTCCAAGAATAGGACCCACTGCCGGATTTACAGTGCGGTTTGCTTTGTCCCTTTTTTGCCCCTTTTTTTAAGCCTGCCCGAGACTGCCCGTGCCTGCCCGCCCACGTCCGTGAATAAAAAATACTAACTAGTGGGGGTTAAGGCTTGAGAGATAATTATCTCTCAAGCTTCTCTTAGAAAATACATAGAAATTTTCTCTCGCCGTATAGCGTGAGAGACAAAAAAATTGCATGCATGTGGGAAACCTGAGAGAGAGAGAGAGAGAGAGAGAGAGAGAGAGAGAGAGAGAGAGAGAGAGAGAGAGAGAGAGAGAGAGAGAGAGAGAGAGAGAGAGAGAGAGAGAGAGAGAGAGAGAGAGAGAGATGAAATGAAATGTTTAATTAATGTCTATGAGACCATCATGTCTAGAAGACACACACTTGAATATAATACTATCAATGCCTATTATCCTCGTATGCCTCTAAAAGAGCAACATCGAGCCCAATCTCCTCTATCTCATACATATCCAATAAATGCCTATAATTTTTATAGTTAATTCCCCTTATTCTCATGGCATCCGTTAAATAGTTGCTTATGCTTAACGCAGTAGAAAGAAGAAATCCAGAGTATAATTGTGCATGGTATACCATACTTTTGCCTCGATTCGATATGAGAGAGAGAGAGAGAGAGAGAGAGAGAGAGAGAGAGAGAGAGAGAGAGAGAGAGAGAGAGAGAGAGAGAGAGAGAGAGAGAGAGAGAGAGAGAGAGAGAAGTGTAGTGTATTATTCCGCCTTTTGAGACCATCGTGTCTATGAGACGCCTAAAAACATGTTCAAAGTTAAAAACATTTTCATGTAATGAGCCCTCAGAAAAGAGAGGCTCATCATCAAGCTCACTCTCCTCTTTCTCATCAATTATACCTCTAGATATATTTACAATTGACTCTCGCAGTTGTAGTACATCTATTAGAAAACTTGCAATACGGGTTGCTGGGAGCTGAAAAAAGGTTACCAAATTAGAGACTCTAATGTCAAACCTGTCTCGTAGGGTTTGGTATGCTGGACACCTCAAAATTACATGCATCTCATCCTCAACTTCATTTGATCCACAAGCTCGCATATCCCGGTGCTCATGTGCTATTTTCATCCATCCGCCTACTTCCACATCCAGTGATGCGACTCAACCTCATTCTCGCATATGACATGCCTCTTCTTGGTCGAGATGTTAGTATCCAAATACTCCATTTCCTGCAAAGAAGGGTTCATCTCAGGCCCTATAGTGTGACATCTTCGCACCTCGGTCTAGACCGCACTTCATAGCATAACTGTTTCCATCACCCACTCTCAGATCCTGCCCTTATTGTGCTCCATGTTTTCAATGCTTAGCCCCCATCTCCTTAACCAAATCATTCCATTCGCATACCACCCCTTGTCAAATGACTCCTTTAGAGCCAAAGGGATAACCGGCTTCTTCCAAACTACCTACCTTGCACATATAAGTTAAAAATTGGCATATAGCCTCACATTCTAAGGGCAACATACCACATTCAGCCAACATCATCTCATACGGGGTTTGCATTTTAACTCCTAGTTCCGCATGAAGGAATTTATTTTGTACCTTTTCGATCTTTTGCCACAATTCCAATGAAAGCCCTGGCCCCCATACTTCACAACCATATAGCACAACCGCCCACACAGCCTTAAATAGCATTCTTTTTAGCCTGAAACTCCACACACCAGCCTTGACACATTTCCTTTGCATCGCAAAGAAAGCTTTTAAGCCCACCATTTACCCTCCGCTCTCACCGCTTTGATTCCACCTGAATTTTTATCTACTACAATCCCCAAGTATTTGTAGGATGTAGAAATCTCGACGGGATTACCTTCGTAGGAAAAAGCATAGTTCTTATCCAGAGTGGTCCCAAAGATCACCACCTTAGTTTTGGCAAAATTCACCCTCAATCCCTTGGCATCACAGAAAGCGGCTAAAACATCCAAGTATTTTTGCATCCCCTCCTTGCTCCTAGCAATCAAAGACAACATCATCCGTGATATAAAAGTGAGAGAATAAGATATCCAAACAAGGGAGTCCCATCTCCTCCCATATTATGTATTCACTCCTCCAATTCATCAATGAATATCCCAAAGAGTCGGGGACATGGGGCAGCCCTGCTTGACTCCAATGTTGCTGATCACTACCTCATTACACTCCTCACTAATTCGACAATCTTTTTCTTCCGAGTATAGTTTTCACAGTTCCAAAACAATACCCCATTCTTTCTGAGTTGCACTCTGTCTGACCTTCAAACAATAAAGACCAAGGTCGTAGTAAAAAGAATGGAACACGCTTGTTATGGAGCTCAATGGCTCCAAGTCCTGCACATCGGAAATACAAGGTCCTAAGAGCAAAAAAAATATAAATTAAATTAGAAAATGGCAGTGAAGAAAGAAAGACAATAGATTGATGCACAATTAGCCTGCAGTTTAGGAATAGTTCGGTGATATCTGATTCTTTTGCTATATTAGATGGTATGTATACATGTTTACTTTTGCTTTGTATCTTTTACTTAGATGGTATGTATACATGTTTACTTTATGATGCCCTTCAATGTGCAGACTTTTGCTCTATTTGACCCAGAATTCCCTCGATGAGACTACTAATGAAGACATCGAAGCAGCCCCAATCATCTCCATTTGTGATTGAACTAATCGCCATCTGAAAAGCAAAAAAAGATGGGTTAGAAAACATCAAACGACTACGTTTGCAAATGCTTTTTACAAATTTTTAATTGAAAAAAAAAAAAAGGTTTTAATCAAAAATAAAGATTTTATGAGAGGCCCTTTTTTTTTTTACCAAACTATTGTGTATAATATCTAAGTCACTAAAAATAGGTAAAGAAGAGAAGCACTAGAGAGAGAATGTCAATTGTTCATGTGCTTATAACTTGAGCTACAGAGATCAGATTCAGATGATCTTGGGCTCATTAGAAAGCTTATGTAGAGAGATTTTTATTGGCATATGGTTTTGACCTAGATCCATTAAGATAGATACCTGCCTTTTGTACTTTTCAATTTGGATACCTTTTTGCAAAGTGCATGCCATGCAAATTTGATGTAATATGGTTTTTATCATAATTTTTGAATCCGAACTTCATCTTGAGTGTTTTTTATTGCGTTGGAAAGCTCTCTCTAAGATCTTTCTATTGATGTATAAGATGAGCATGTTTGGTTAAGTTTTCTGGGTCAAAAGAACAAATTTCTAGGCAAATTTGGTAGGGTTTCACACCCCACTATTTGATTGAACATGGTTACACAACAACAAATCATACTCTCTAGTCATGTCCCATGTCCGTTTCATGCATCATTGTAGTGCAGTAAGCTTTTATGAAAATATTGAGGAGATGATGCTATCGTGGCTACGATTTGTATCAGAAAAAAAAAATGGAACTTTTTGTCTTAGTGTGTTATGTTATGGGTTTATGCTATATTTGATGGTTTATATGTTATTCATGAATTTGCCAATGTTTTCTGAATTCTTATTTTTTTTTTCAAACAAAAAAAACAATATATCCCATAATACACCAAAACAAAAAGATTACAATACTTAAACCTCACAAGAATATATGCGCATAACGGCGCTAAGAAAAAGTATGAGAGAGGAAGACATGGTTTTTATAGAGAGGAAAAAAAAATACAAAGGTTAAAGCAGTAAATTAGGCCTTAGGGCGGGATAGTTTAACTAATCTAATTAATTTAGTTTCGTTTAACGGTGGGCCCGGCCCTTTGGCTTGTCATGCATTTATTTAAGAAACTTTGGCTTAAATATATTTGTAGGCTGTAGCATCTTTGGTCTCCCAATCGCCTTACAAGATGTGCTCAAATTGCTATCGAATATCATTAAGTCAACCTCTATTTTGGCTCGTACGTAACTTCCTTTGGAAAGGGCCTTTGGAGAAACAAACGAACGAATTTTAATGGCGAAACTCTATAGAGTACTAAGAACTTGCTCTTAGTACTCAGCCTCTGTTTGCATCCAGCTACAATCATACTTGAATTAGAACCCCTTTATATCCAAGTAGGGAACGCCAGATTAGCTTTTGATATTTGCTCAATAACTGCCTTTGTTTGCATCCAGCTACAATCATACTTGAATTAGGACCCCTTTATATCCAAGTAGGGAACGCCAGATTAGCAGGTCACAAGTTCGCTTGCAAAGTTCCATGTTATGACCAGACGGGCTCGAGGTAAAAACCATACCACATCCAGTGGGGATCTTCTAAAGCAGCTTAGAGACCAATTGAGCCCACGGCTCTCACCATCAGAACATGATACATTATCGCCAGCCTTGGAACAGACGATGTTTGCCCCTACTGTCACGATGGAAGGTAAGCAATTCTTTCAAATACTGATTATGCTCTCTTCCAAGACTCTGCCGAATTACCCTACAGAGCTGCCACCCTCTCCCAAAATGCAAAGGTAATGATGCCAAGATGCGATCGACCTAGACCCGATAGATCGCAATGCACGATGCCGATCTTACGACGGGTCTAGAGCCGACGCGTGAGCACGGATGCTATGACTCAGACGGCCCCAGACTCATGCAAGGATACCATTATGACTGATGTCCAGATACCTCTGATGCCACCAAGTTCAGCGGACACGGATTCTCACAGGCGAGGGGGTCAGGATCCATCTTCCATAAATGATCCCGAGCAAGATAGAAGCCTGAATCTGCGCATAGTGGGGCTACCTAAAACAGACTCTTGCTCAGAAGAAGAAGAAGAATATTCTCTTTGAATCTTCAAACAGATGAAGGTTATTATTTTGTAATAGACATCTGGCACTCAGTGGCATTATGGCAACACAATATATGCGGATGCTATGTGACTATGTTGATAAGTAATGGAATACCCCTTGGAAATGGCATATTAGCCTAGAAAATGTTGGGAAAAAAAAGGGCCTTTGGATATGGCATATTGCATATAGGTTGAAGGTGTATGTAGCCATGTTATCTATTATCCTGTTGAAATTGCATTGGATAGATTTTGGGCATGCCCAAATAATTCAAGATGAATAGTTCCCATAGGGACATATTTTCCTGAAAATTCTATGCCAAATGTTTGGAAATAATGATGGAAATAGTGGTTTGTTTATGGCTTATGGGAAGAGTGATGAAGTTTCCATTTAACAATGTGGAGCCTATATTGGCCAAATGTGGAGCCTATATTGGCCTAGAAAAAATGGCTTTGATATGCAAAGATATGGCAAGCTAAATTCCCTTATAGGTTCTATAGTACACAAATGGCATACCATGTGTATACATATTAGAAATCCACATGCTTTTATTACCATGTTTGGAATTTTTGGGACTTGTTGAAAAGGACAAATACATTAATGATTATTGACGACCTTTGAATATTTTAAGGCATGGGAATGGGACGTTTTGCATAATGAGCCTTTGAATCATTTATGGCTAAGGATAATGACAAATTGCCAAGTTGCATGTATTGGACTTATCTTTGAAAAAAATATAGCATTAGCGGAAGCTTATTGTTGCCCATTTGGGGCATGTATCGAGTGCTCTGTTCAGCAAAGTTATGGCGCTAAAATGAGCGCCAACATGACCTGGTGGTGCCGAAAATACGGTGCAGTGATCTGATACTTGGATTGATGCCATGCAATGCAATGACTAGTCCATGCTTTATCTCAGCTGTACAGGAGGATCCATAGAGGCACCTAAATGGCTGCCTGTTGGAAATGCCGGCTGTATGCCAATATGGAAATGGTCTAACTTAGGCCTAACTCAGAAAACGGGGATGTTTACAACATGCTGATTTGTTCTGCTCTGGAGGTATGCGGTTTACATGTCTGACAGCTGAAAATGGTGATATGAATATGCTCTGGTATGCTTTTTGAAAAGTTGTGGTACAAAATAGCGAATTTATTTATTCCTTGATGGATTATTCATGCAATAAGACAAGGATTTGACATTAGGGATCGATAACAGGCTTATAGGGTATGCTAGACCTGTGGACTAGTGTTCAAGCTGCCACCATGCAGGCTACATTTCATATACATGGATGCCTCCTGTCTATTATGAAGTGGCTAGTGGATATATTACTGAAGAAATCGACCTATTTGAGCCTCAATTGATACAATAAACATTTGGAGAATCGATGCCTTATAGACGGGATTTTATGCCCAATAAGTGACCACTGATGGAGAATATCACCAGTGATCTGCATATACATGGTGGACGAATATCAGGTTAGAAAATGGCATTTGCTAATAAAAATGCTTGTTTGTATATGGAAATGCTGCTATAGATTCCTAGTTAGCAAATAATTTAATATGTGCAGCCGAAATACATGTCTGTGCTTTCCAAATATTATGCTTCCTAGCATTATTTAGGCCTACGTGGCTTCTTAGATAGCAATTGCATATCTAATGATAGCAATTGCATATCTAATGAGATTCTATGAGGATAGAATGAAATTATCTTGAACTTGGAATGCTCAAATAATGGCTGTAGTTACAGCTTGAATAAATATGCAAATTAAAGGGTTATCATGTAAACTGATTATGCTATCTTGGACTTTATGTTATAGAACTGTGTATCAAGGTAACCAGCTAGATATGGGATCAAGAAATTGGTTCTCGTCTAATGGTACAACCTTGAGATCAGTTTGAGAAGTTTAAAATGTTAAGAATGTCATTATTCCAGGCTTCTTTCTTGTTAACGCTCTACTGTAGCAAAAGGATACAATTGGTGATCAGTGATAAACTGAGAGACCCAATGTACCTTTTGGCCCTTGCACATTTACCGTTTTCACGCTAATTGTGTATTGATTGGCCTGCAGTATGGGTTCTCTCCTCCAATTGTCTCTATTTTGTTTCTAGGGTGGTCGTTAACTTGAAGGAGATGGAATATTTGGAAGTAAAGCTGTTAAAGTTAAGAGTTATAAGATGATTGAAGACAAGAAAGAATATGATTTATGGCAAGAACTTGGTGAGATACTTCCATTGTTAAATTAATATTGTAAAACGGTTATATTTTCTTGATTAATAAATGAAAGGATGATTACTATTTCAAGTAAAGGTTGAAGTGCATGTTATACATATTATAATAAGATCTAAATTTAAGTTATATTATGAAACTTTGATTATACCAAAGGCATAATGGAAGTAGGAGTACCTGATGTGGCCTGGCATAAAACACCAGGGTAGATATTGGGTGACATGTCCTTACTCTGAACGAGGCTTTTAATTGTTTTTTTAAACATTATCTGACCGTAGTCTTTGTAAGAACGTATTCGAAGAAGAAACTGTGACATCTATTTGCTGGAGGTATTCAGCAAGCACATCATTTCTGAAACCATTAAATAATGTTGATTCCTTATTTGGATTTAACATAACTAACTGCTCTTATGATCTATTGCAGCTGAATGGTATTTAGCTATAACAACTAGCTGTGGTGGAATATAGAGCCATGGGGAGATGTTCCTCGTAGGCTTGTATAATCTTTGTTGTACCTTACTGCCAGCAAAGAGATACCTAATTTGGGGCTAAAAAACGGATTTTGTACATTATGATTTATTCAAGTACACTGTACAATTGCTGGAGGTATGTGATAAATGCACCTCCTCTACAAAACCAGGTTAGTGTGAATATTATTGCTTTTATACAACTAGGTATTGCCTTATGTTATGATAAATGGCCCATAGCCTAGAGCAGGCTGGCCATGATATGCATAGCCCAATGTGCTGTATATACATCTCAGATCTATAAAATGAACTTGGTCCATTGTGCCAAGGCATAGAGATTTGGTCCAGTGTACCTAATTCTCTTATGTTCTTAATGTGAAAGTTTCAATATTTCTTGCCTTATGTTATGATAAATGGCCCATAGCCTAGATCAGGTTGGCCATAGTATGTATAGTCCAATGTGCTGTATATACATCTCAGATCTATAAAATGACCTTGGTCCATTGTGCCAAGGCATAGAGATTTGGTCCAGTGTACCTAATTCTCTTATGTTCTTAATGTGAAAGTTTCAATATTTCTTGTAGCCTTGACATATCAAGAGCTTCATGCGATGAAATAGAATGACTTTTCTATTTTTCTTCTGGTGTAAGGAAGTAGGACCCCTCTTTTTATGGGGGGGGCCTACTTCCCTTATAAACAGAGGAGTCCTACATCCTGAGGGAGGGATGTGGGAGAAGAAGAAGAAGAAGAAGAAGAAGAAGAAGAATATTCTCTTTGAATCTTCAAACAGATGAAGGTTATTATTTTGTAATAGACATCTGGCACTCAGTGGCATTATGGCAACACAATATATGCGGATGCTATGTGACTATGTTGATAAGTAATGGAATACCCCTTGGAAATGGCATATTAGCCTAGAAAATGTTGGGAAAAAAAAGGGCCTTTGGATATGGCATATTGCATATAGGTTGAAGGTGTATGTAGCCATGTTATCTATTATCCTGTTGAAATTGCATTGGATAGATTTTGGGCATGCCCAAATAATTCAAGATGAATAGTTCCCATAGGAACATATTTTTCTGAAAATTCTATGCCAAATGTTTGGAAATAATGATGGAAATAGTGGTTTGTTTATGGCTTATGGGAAGAGTGATGAAGTTTCCATTTAACAATGTGGAGCCTATATTGGCCAAATGTGGAGCCTATATTGGCCTAGAAAAAATGGCTTTGATATGCAAAGATATGGCAAGCTAAATTCCCTTATAGGTTCTATAGTACACAAATGGCATACCATGTGTATACATATTAGAAATCCACATGCTTTTATTACCATGTTTGGAATTTTTGGGACTTGTTGAAAGGGACAAATACATTAATGATTATTGACGACCTTTGAATATTTTAAGGCATGGGAATGGGACGTTTTGCATAATGAGCCTTTGAATCATTTATGGCTAAGTGTAATGACAAATTGCCTAGTTGCATGTATTGGACTTATCTTTGAAAAAAATATAGCATTAGCGGAAGCTTATTTTCTGAAATATTGTTGCCCATTTGGGGCATGCATCGAATGCTCTGTTCAGCAAAGTTATGGCGCCAAAATGGGCGCCAACATGACCTGGTGGTGCCGAAATTATGGTGCAGTGATCTGATACTTGGATTGATGCCATGCAATGCAATTACTAGTCCATGCTTTATCTCAGCTGTACAGGAGGATCCATAGAGGCACCTAAATGGCTGCCTGTTGGAAATGCTGGCTGTATGCCAATATGGAAATGGTCTAACATAGGCCTAACTCAGAAAACCGGGATGTTTACAACATGCCGATTTGTTCTGCTCTGGAGGTATGCGGTTTACATCTCTGACAGCTGAAAATGGTGATATGAATATGCTCTGGTTTGCTTTTTGACAAGTTGTGGTACAAAATAGCGAATTTATTTATTCCTTGATGGATTATTCATGCAATAAGACAAAGATTTAACATTAGGGATCGATAATAGGCTTATAGGGTATGCTAGACCTGTGGACTAGTGTTCAAGCTGCCACCATGCAGGCTACATTTCAGATACATGGATGCCTCCTGTCTATTATGAAGTGGCTAGTGGATATATTACTGAAGAAATCGACCTAGGATTTTATGCCCAATAAGTGACCACTAATGGAGAATATCACCAGTGATCTGCATATACATGGTGGACGAATATCAGGTTAGAAAGTGGCATTTGCTAATAAAAATGCTTGTTTGTATATGGAAATGCTGCTATAGATTCCTAGTTAGCAAATAATTTAATATGTGCAGCCGAAATACATGTCTGTGCTTTCCAAATATTATGCTTCCTAGCATTATTTAGGCCTACGTGGCTTCTTAGATAGCAATTGCATATCTAATGAGATTCTATGAGGATAGAATGAAATTATCTTGAACTTGGAATGCTCAAATAATGGCTGTAGTTACAGCTTGAATAAATATGCAAATTAAAGGGTTATCATGTAAACTGATTATGCTATCTTGGACTTTATGTTATAGAACTGTGTATCAAGGTAACCAGCTAGATATGGGATCAAGAAATTGGTTCTCGTCTAATGGTACAACCTTGAGATCAGTTTGAGAAGTTTAAAATGTTAAGAATGTCATTATTCCAGGCTTCTTTCTTGTTAACGTCTACTCAGGGCAAAAGGATACAATTGGTGATCAGTGATAAACTGAGAGACCCAATGTACCTTTTGGCCCTTGCACATTTACCGTTTTCACGCTAATTGTGTATTGATTGGCTGCAGGTACGGGTTCTCTCCTCCAATTGTCTCTATTTTGTTTCTAGGGTGGTCGTTAACTTGAAGGAGATGGAATATTTGGAAGTAAAGCTGTTAAAGTTAAGAGTTATAAGATGATTGAAGACAAGAAAGAATATGATTTATGGCAAGAACTTGGTGAGATACTTCCATTGTTAAATTAATATTGTAAAACGGTTATATTTTCTTGATTAATAAATGAAAGGATGATTACTATTTCAAGTAAAGGTTGAAGTGCATGTTATACATATTATAATAAGATCTAAATTTAAGTTATATTATGAAACTTTGATTATACCAAAGGCATAATGGAAGTAGGAGTACCTGATGTGGCCTGGCATAAAACACCAGGGTAGATATTGGGTGACATGTCCTTACTCTGAACGAGGCTTTTAATTGTTTTTTTAAACATTATCTGACCGTAGTCTTTGTAAGAACGTATTCGAAGAAGAGAGAGAGAGAGAGAGAGAGAGAGAGAGAGAGAGAGAGAGAGAGAGAGAGAGAGAGAGAGAGAGAGAGAGAGAGAGAATGAAATGTTTAATTAATGTCTATGAGACCATCATGTCTAGAAGACACACACTTGAATATAATACTATCAATGCCTATTATCCTCGTATGCGCTCTCTAAAAGAGCAACATCGAGCCCAATCTCCTCTATCTCATACATATCCAATAAATGCCTATAATTCTTTATAGTTAATTCCCTTATTCTCATGGCATCTGTTAAATAGTTGCTTATGCTTAACGCAGGTAGAAAGAAGAAATCCCGTAGTATAATTGTGCATGGTATACCATACTTTTGCCTCAGATTCTCATGAGAGAGAGAGAGAGAGAGAGAGAGAGAGAGAGAGAGAGAGAGAGAGAGAGAGAGAGAGAGAGAGAGAGAGAGAGAGAGAGAGAGAGAGAGAAGTGAAGTGTAGTGTATTATTCCGTCTTTTGAGACCATCAGGTCTATGAGACGTCTAGAAAAACATGTTCAAAGTTAAAAACATTTTCATGTAATGAGCCCTCAGAAAAGAGAGGCTCATCATCAAGCTCACTCTCCTCGTTCTCATCAATTATACCTCTAGATATATTTACAATTGACTCTCGCAGTTGTAGTACATCTATTAGAAAACTTGCAATACGGGTTGCTGGGAGCTGAAAAAAGGTTACCAAATTAGAGACTCTAATGTCAAACCTGTCTCCTAGGGTTTGGTATGCTGGACACCTCAAAATTACATGCATCTCATCCTCAACTTCATTTGATCCACAAGCTCGGCATATCCTGTGCTCATGTGCTATTTTCATCCATCTGCCTACTTCCACATCCAGGTGATGCGCACTCAACCTCATTCTGCATATGACATGCCTCTTCTTGGTCGAGATGTTAGTATCCAAATACTCCATTTCCTGCAAAGAAGGGTTCATCTGTACCCTATAGTGTGACATCTTCGTGCCTGGTCTAGATCAGACTCGTAGCATAACTGTTTCCATCACCCACTCTCGGATCCTGCCCTTATTGTGCTCCGTGTTTTCAATGCTTAGCCCCCATCTCCTTAACCAAATCATTCCATTCGCATACCACCCCTTGTCAAATGACTCCTTTAGAGCCAGGCGGGGATAACTGTCTTCTTCCAAACTACCTACCTTGCACATATAAGTTAAAAATTGGCATATAGCCTCACATTCTAAGGGCAACATACCACATTCAGCCAACATCATCTCATACGGGGTTTGCATTTTAACTCCTAGTTCCGCATGAAGGAATTTCTTTTGTACCTTTTCGATCTTTTGCCACAATTCCAATGAAAGCCCTGGCCCCCATACTTCACAACCATATAGCACAACCGCCTGCACCAGCGTCTTAAATAGCATTCTTTTTAGCCTGAAACTCCACACACCAGCCTTGACACATTTCCTTTGCATCGCAAAGAAAGCTTTAAGCCCACCATTTACCCTCTGCTCTACTGTTTGATTCCACCTGAAATTTTTATCTACTACAATCCCCAAGTATTTGTAGGATGTAGAAATCTCGACGGGATTACCTTCGTAGGAAAAAGCATAGTTCTTATCCAGAGTGGTCCCAAAGATCACCACCTTAGTTTTGGCAAAATTCACCCTCAATCCCTTGGCATCACAGAAAGCGGCTAAAACATCCAAGTATTTTTGCATCCCCTCCTTGCTCCTAGCAATCAGCACAACATCATCTGCATATAAAAGTGAGAGAATAAGATATCCAGCCAAGGGAGTCCCATCTCCTCCCATATTATGTATTCACTCCTCCAATTCATCAATGAATATCCCAAAGAGGTTCGGGGACATGGGGCAGCCCTGCTTGACTCCAATGTTGCTGATCACTACCTCATTACACTCCTCACTAATTCGACAATCTTTTTCTTCCGAGTATAGTTTTCACAGTTCCAAAACAATACCCCATTCTTTCTGAGTTGCACTCTGTCTGACCTTCAAACAATAAAGACCAAGGTCGTAGTAAAAAGAATGGAACACGCTTGTTATGGAGCTCAATGGCTCCAAGTCCTGCACATCGGAAATACAAGGTCCTAAGAGCAAAAAAAATATAAATTAAATTAGAAAATGGCAGTGAAGAAAGAAAGACAATAGATTGATGCACAATTAGCCTGCAGTTTAGGAATAGTTCGATGATATCTGATTCTTTTGCTATATTAGATGGTATGTATACATGTTTACTTTTGCTTTGTATCTTTTACTTAGATGGTATGTATACATGTTTACTTTATGATGCCCTTCAATGTGCAGACTTTTGCTTTATTTGACCCAGAATTCCCTCGATGAGACTACTAATGAAGACATCGAAGCAGCCCCAATCATCTCCATTTGTGATTGAACTAATCGCCATCTGAAAAGCAAAAAAAGAAGGGTTAGAAAACATCAAACGACTACGTTTGCAAATGCTTTTTACAAATTTTTAATTTAAAAAAAAAAAAAGGTTTTAATCAAAAATAAAGATTTTATGAGAGGCCCTTTTTTTTTTTTTTACCAAACTATTGTGTATAATATCTAAGTCACTAAAAATAGGTAAAGAAGAGAAGCACTAGAGAGAGAATGTCAATTGTTCATGTGCTTATAACTTGAGCTACAGAGATCAGATTCAGATGATCTTGGGCTCATTAGAAAGCTTATGTAGAGAGATTTTTATTGGCATATGGTTTTGACCTAGATCCATTAAGATAGATACCTGCCTTTTGTACTTTTCAATTTGGATACCTTTTTGCAAAGTGCATGCCATGCAAATTTGATGTAATATGGTTTTTATCATAATTTTTGAATCCGAACTTCATCTTGAGTGTTTTTTATTGCGTTGGAAAGCTCTCTCTAAGATCTTTCTATTGATGTATAAGATGAGCATGTTTGGTTAAGTTTTCTGGGTCGAAAGAACAAATTTCTAGGCAAATTTGGTAGGGTTTCACACCCCACTATTGATTGAACATGGTTACACAACAACAAATCATACTCTCTAGTCATGTCCCATGTCCGTTTCATGCATCATTGTAGTGCAGTAAGCTTTTATGAAAATATTGAGGAGATGATGCTATCGTGGCTACGATTTGTATCAGAAAAAAAAAATGGAACTTTTTGTCTTAGTGTGTTATGTTATGGGTTTATGCTATATTTGATGGTTTATATGTTATTCATGAATTTGCCAATGTTTTCTGAATTCTTATTTTTTTTTCAAACAAAAAAAACAATATATCCCATAATACACCAAAACAAAAAGATTACAATACTTAAACCTCCCAAGAATATATGCGCATAACGGCGCTAAGAAAAAGTATGAGAGAGGAAGACATGGTTTTTATAGAGAGGAAAAAAAAATACAAAGGTTAAAGCAGTAAATTAGGCCTTAGGGCGGGATAGTTTAACTAATCTAATTAATTTAGTTTCGTTTAACGAAGTGGGCCTGGCCTGGGCTTGCTGTGCATTTATTTAAGAAACTTTGGCTTAAATATATTTGTAGGCTGTAGCATCTTTGGTCTCCCAAACGCCTTACAAGATGTGCTCAAATTGCTATCGAATATCATTAAGTCAACCTCTATTTTGGCTCGTACGTAACTTCCTTTGGAAAGGGCCTTTGGAGAAACAAACGAACGAATTTTAATGGCGAAACTCTATAGAGTACTAAGAACTTGCTCTTAGTACTGCCTCTGTTTGCATCCAGCTACAATCATACTTGAATTAGAACCCCTTTATATCCAAGTAGGGAACGCCAGATTAGCTTGTGATATTTGCTCAATAACTGCCTTTGTTTGCATCCAGCTACAATCATACTTGAATTAGGACCCCTTTATATCCAAGTAGGGAACGCCAGATTAGCAGGTCACAAGTTCGCTTGCAAAGTTCCATGTTATGACCAGACGGGCTCGAGGTAAAAACCATACCACATCCAGTGGGGATCTTCTAAAGCAGCTTAGAGACCAATTGAGCCCACGGCTCTCACCATCAGAACATGATACATTATCGCCAGCCTTGGAACAGACGATGTTTGCCCCTACTGTCACGATGGAAGGTAAGCAATTCTTTCAAATACTGATTATGCTCTCTTCCAAGACTCTGCCGAATTACCCTACAGAGCTGCCACCCTCTCCCAAAATGCAGTGCACAGATGCCAGTATGCAGACTGACCTAGACCCGGATAGACTGCAATGCACAGATGCCAGTCTACAGACTGGTCTAGAGCCAGACGTGAGCACGGATGCTATGACTCAGACGGCCCCAGACTCATGCAAGGATACCATTATGACTGATGTCCAGATACCTCTGATGCCACGAAGTTCAGCGGACATGGATTCTCACAGGCGAGGGGGTCAGGATCCATCTTCCATAAATGATCCCGAGCAAGATAGAAGCCTGAATCTGCGCATAGTGGGGCTACCTAAAACAGACTCTTGCTCAGACACTGCACAAGCCGTAAGTTTTTTTACAGATATCATGCACATTCAGCAGCCTAGTATCACCATAACCCGACGGGTTGGGGCCCAGAGACCGGATCGACCTCGTCATATGGTTGTGCGCTTCAGTATCTCTCGGGACAGACTATATGTGCTCCAGCACGGCAGTCATTTGAAAGAATACTAGCTTCTCTGTTCAAGAGGATCTCTCTCCGGTACAGTTGACTAGGCGACGGGGCGAGTTGTGTAAAGTCCGAGAGGCTCGACTGCAGAAAAAGTGGGCAGTATATAGGGAAGGTGCGGCTATCATTCGCGACCAGTGGCCTGAGAACCCCTGGCTCGGATATTCATAGTGCTTTCAGCAGATATTAGTTCTTTTTTGCTATTTCTTTGGTATTTTATCACGGGGCTTAGTCTCCATGCTGTGTTTTATTTAGGCTTAGGCCTTTGTTTTGTTGGGGGCTCATGCCCTCCTTCTTTGTTCTGGTCCCATAACCCAATTGGGTTCTCGTCAAGGGTTAAATTTGCATTGCAGCCCTTCCATTCTTTTGAAGGGCACTTCAAAAACTTGCCTTTCGGTTTGAATGGCAGTTTTTAACGTTGACATTCTACTGCATGGTAAATATTTTGGCTGCCATTCAATACAATAAATTAACAAATTAACCAGAAACTCAATAACCAAACCATGAATTTGCTTTATCGAATATAATACTCAATGACTCCAGATCGTACTTTCAAATCTCAGAGACTTCCAATCCAAATCGTACTTTTGTTCTTCTACTGTTTTTGCTTCAGCAGATCGGCTGCCACATGGCTAATCAAGACCACTGTAATGACTGTATCGATATGGGCAGGCGGGAGCCGAGAGGAAGGATCAAGAAAAAGGGCAGGTCCATCATCGCCGATCAAGAAAGGGCCAACTTTTTCTCAAATCGTGCACCACCATTAAATTCCAAGCCAACCAACCAAAAATTTATTTAGTACATAGTTAGGTAGATAATACATTGTATTGTATAGACATTATACATACATGATTATGACAATGATAAAAAAATATTCGATATATAAATAATTAGAAAAAATATTATATATATAATATAATGTGAATAAAATTAGAAATTTTAAAAAATGATAGCCATTCTGTTGAATGGCCACACTATTTTCTACATTTTCGTTTGAATGTCACTTTTTTAACGTACAGAATGCCACACTATTTTCTACATTTTCGTTTGAATGTCACTTTTTTAACGTTGCCGTTCTTTTGCATGGCTTTAAAACGAAGTGTCCTTCTCTGCATGGCTGGAGAGCATTCTACCTTTGGTTCTCGTGGACGATAAAAAATCAAATCTTATCTTATCTTAAATCTTCTCTTCTGCTGCACAAAGCCAAGCAACCAGGATCCACGCCATAGCCATTCTCATGGAAACAACAGGAGACCCTGGAATTGAAGCAGCCCAAATGCAAGATGTCAGCAGAGAAGATGAAATTGAAGAACCTCAATCTGGAAAAGTTGAGGAGCCCGTTGTCCCATTCTTCAGCCTTTTCAAATATGCAGATTGCTTTGATTATCTTCTTATGGCAGTTGGAAGTATTGGAGCTATCATCCATGGATTGACCTTACCTTCATTTTTTTTATTCTTTGGCGCTCTGCTAAACAGTTTAGGTACTTCGGCTGACAACCCTCAGAAAATGTATGAGGGAGTGTCTAAGGTATCAGCATAGCCCTATCTATGGTTATATTAGTGATTTGGAGAAGACTGCAGAATTTAAGGCAATCCATTTGTTTTCTGTAGTATGCTCTATATTTCCTGTATGTTGGCCTCATCAGTATGGTATCTGGATGGGCAGGTGCAGTATCAATTTCTTCTGACAATCAGTTGGCTATCCATTATTTGACCCTTCGTTTATGAGATGCATGTACAGAGATAGCTGCTTGGATGCAAACTGGCGAGCGCCAAACAACAAGACTGAGAATTAAATATCTGGAGGCCATGCTCAATCAAGATGTTGGCTTCTTTGACACAGAGACAAGGACTGGAGATGTATTGGCAAGAATATCTACTGACATGCTGATTATACAAGAAGCTATCAGTCAAAAGGTCATTCTCTTCCCTACAAACCTTGCGGTCTTACTCAAGCATTCATGCCAATACTGTGATTGACAGATGGGCCTCTTCATGCATTTTGTATCAACATTTGTCGGAGGATTCGTAGTGGGATTCATATCAGTATGGCGGCTAAGTTTAGTGACAATTTGTGTTATTCCTGTTATAGCTGTTTGTGGCGGCCTGTATGCTTATGCACTGACAGGTGCTACTTCAAAGAGCCAAGCAGGTTATGCTGCTGCAGGAAACATTGCTGAACAGGTTCCTCAACAATGTAGTTAAAAAAAGTTAAAGTTTGCTTTAGTGACTCCAGTATTATACTGTGAAATACAACAAGCATACAGTCTTATAATGTTAGATGCTAGCCCTTTATGCTCAACTAACACTTTGATAGGCAGGCTATTTCGCAGGTACGCATTGTGTGCTCATTTGTTGGAGAAAACAAAACAGTTAACGAATATTCTCACGCATTGAAATCTATACTGCCACTGGGTTATAAAGCTGGACTGGCCAAGGGATTGGGCGTGGGATCTACATACACAGCCCTCTACTGCAGCTGGGCACTACTGTTTTCGTATGGGGGTATCCTGATCAGAAGAGGCGAAGCTAAAGGAGGAAATGTTGTTTCAGCAATATTTTCAATTATCGTTGGTGGCTTGTAAGTGTATCTGAGTCATCATACAGCATGAACATTTTTAGATTATGAAGTAGATTAAGTACAAACTAAATTTGTTGAGGGAGGGAGCGAGGGAGGAAGATGCAAGAAAACTGATGCCAATGACATACCTTCGCAGTATGAATGTACCTACTAAGCAACTATTGAAAAGGAGAGATCTGGCGGCCGAATAATAGTATTAGACACGAACCACTAATCAAGTTGCAATACCCGGAAGCACACTAAGATTTGCAGCCACATTGAGTTGGTCATGGGACATGCAGCTGGCTTACAGTTACATGTGAGATATCTCCAACAACGTTTGGGCATATTGTATTTTAACTAAGAAAGAGTCCCTGTAGTTGCTTCAATACTTCCAAAACCAAACAAAAATGTATAACCCCAAGTCAATGATGTCAAAAGTGCATGAGAGTTAATGGTGATATGTTGAAAGCTCCCCTATAATGAGCAATTTATTACGTAGAAGATAACATGCAAAATTCACCCGATTCATCTATGTAGAGTTCTTTGTATGAAGCATGCATCCAAGAAGAAGTGACGGATCTCACCTGCTATATAGACTGCTTCTGCCACTATTGTAAGAGGTTGCAGGGGTATATTAGCTTCTCCAGACTTATGGAAAGGTTTTTAAGTCGATACTTTCATGACTGACGACCAAGAATCATAGCTGTCATATCAAGAAACTGGGCACACCGTCAATTGATCAGAAGATCTATGTACACATAACATACTAACTAATAAATTTTGGGCTATTCCGTGTAACTTTTCAACACACATCGACTATCAAATAGTTAGTTTACCATTGATAATTTAGTTCACTTTAGTGACCTTAATTTTATAAAATTGCCTTGTTTTTTAAGTTCTCTGGGCCAGGCAGCACCAAATATTGCAGCATTCTCGAAAGCAAGAGCATGCGCTTATCAAGTTATGAAATTAATTGACCATAAGCCTCAGATAAATGTTGATAAATGGACAGGCGAGGTGTTACCTGTTGTGCAAGGAGGGATCGAATTCTGCAATGTTTCTTTCAGTTATCCCTCTAGACCAGATATTACCATTTTCAGTAGTCTGTGCCTTCAAATCCCTGTGGGGAAAACAGTGGCAGTTGTTGGAGGCAGTGGTTCTGGAAAGAGCACTATTATCTCACTTATCGAGAGATTCTATGATCCAAATTCAGGTAAACCTAAAAACATTACTTAGATCTAAAAGCATTAGTATCTGATGCATGCTATCTGATGCATTGGTCTACTACTAAAGGGAAGGTGTTACTTGATAATCATGATATCAGAACCTTGAAATTGGATTGGCTTAGAACACAAATGGGCTTGGTCAATCAAGAGCCAGCTTTGTTTGCAACAACAATGGAGAAAAATATACTTTATGGCAAACAGGATGCAAGCTTTGGGGACATAGAAAAGGCTAGCAAATCTGCAAATGCACACAGCTTTATCAGCCAACTTCCAGAGGGATATGGTACTCAGGTTGGTTCCATACTTCGAAATCAATGGTGATAGATAAGGTACTCATAGTTCCACTGGAACAGGTTGGTGAACATGGAGTCCAGCTCTCAGGTGGGCAAAAGCAAAGGGTGGCAATTGCAAGAGCAATTCTCAAAAATCCTTCTATTCTCCTTCTTGATGAGGCAACGAGTGCTTTGGATGCAGAGTCAGAAAAGGTTGTCCAAGATGCCTTGGATTACCTAATGATGGGGAGGACAACAGTTATTGTCGCTCATCGTCTATCCACAATTGAGAATGCAGACCTTATTGCTGTTTTACAGGAAGGGCGTATTATTGAATTAGGTACACACAAGGAACTCATTGCTAAAGGAGAACGTGGGGCATATGCTACTCTTGTTAAGCTGCAAACGATGTTGAAAGACCAAGGATCACATGATATGACCAGGTTGATTTCATACAAAACATTTCTCTTTCCTTGGCTTTTCTGAATGGAGAAGCCATTGAACTTATATTTGTTTTGTCAGGATGTCAAGAGGAAATTCTTTTGTCAGGCGCTCAAGTGTAGACAGTAGGGGTGGAAGTGCTCGATTCAGTCGAATAACAAGTATTTTGAATCGCCAACCAAGTACAGCTTCAGCTCATTTAGAGGTCAAGAACAGTAATGAGCTACCAGAGGATCAAAACAGAAACAGCTCATACTTCTGGAGACTATTGAAGCTAAATGCACCAGAATGGCCCTTCCTTACAGCAGGAACAATAGGCGCCATGGTTGCTGGAGCGACCACTCCTGTATTTGCTTTCCTTGTTGCTTCAACTATAAATCTGTTCTATGATAGGAACTTCCATCATATGAAGAAGGAGATCACAAAAAACTGTTTAATATTTGTTTTTGTGGGGGTTGGACTTTGTGTATCCCTTTCTGTGGAGCATTACTTTTTTGCTATTGTGGGGGAAAACCTGACAAAATGTGTGCGCGAGAAAATGCTTTCAGGTAAGAACGTAACATATAGACAGTTCATTTTTCCAACCTGGACGATGAACACATTTTGTTGCAGCTATACTACGGAATGAAATCAGCTGGTTTGATCAAGACGAGAATAGCAGTGGCCAAATTGCATCACAGTTGTCCTCTAAGGCAACATATGTCAGAGCTGCAATGGGAGACCGCATTTCCATGGTGGTACAGAATGGAACACTGTTTCTCACAGCTTTTGTTCTTGCATTCACTGCAGAGTGGAGGGTTGCACTTGTGCTAACTGCAACAATACCCTTATTGGTTGCATCCACCACAGCTGAGGTAAAAAGTGTTTCAGTAAATCTGAACAGATCAAGAATCTACATATAAATAGTATGAATACCTTCTTATCAAATGTTTCTGTTTTCAGAACATGATTTTGAAAGGCTTTGCTGGTGATATAGATAAAGCGCATAACCAAGCAAACATGTTGGCAGGAGAAGCTATTAGCAATATCCGTATTGTGGCGGCATTCAATGCTGAGCAAAAACTGATAGAATTGTTCACTGATGAACTAGAAAGGCCAGGGCAGAGTAACTTTATTAGAGGACAAATAGCTGGGATAGGATATGGCATATCACGACTTTTCTTCTTATGTTCTTTTGGTCTCGCATTATGGTATGGAGCCAAGCTGATAAAACAAGGGACAACCAATCCTGGGGATGTAATAAAGGCATTTTTCATCCTTGTTATGGCCTCTCGTACTCTCTCAGAAACAATTAGCTTAACTCCAGATATTGTGCAAAGTAATAATGCTATGAAATTCGTTTTCAAAATCCTTGATCGGAAAACCAGAATTGAGCCAGATGATCTAAACAGTGAGCAGGCAAAGGAAATAAAGGGAGATATTGAGTTCAGGGGAGTAGATTTCTACTACCCTACTAGACCAGAGGTGCTTGTTTTCAATAACCTGAATTTGACAGTGCATTCAGGACAATCTCTTGCAATAGTTGGTCCTAGTGGATCAGGAAAGAGCTCTATCATAGCTTTAGTGGAGAGGTTTTACGACCCTGTATCGGGGATTATATTATTGGATGGCAAAGACATCAGAACCTTGAATTTAAAATCATTTCGTCGTCACGTAGGCTTGGTTCAACAAGAGCCTGCTTTATTTGCAACAAGTATATATGAAAATATACTGTATGGTAAAGAAAATGCATCAGAAAGTGAAGTAATTGAGGCATCAAGAGCTGCCAATGCTCATAACTTTGTGAGCACATTGCCAGATGGATACAAGACAAACGTGGGTGAGAGGGGTGTTCAACTTTCTGGTGGCCAGAAGCAAAGAGTAGCAATTGCTCGTGCAGTCCTCAAGAATCCCATAATACTCCTTTTAGATGAAGCAACTAGTGCATTAGATGCTGAATCTGAGCACATGGTCCAGGAGGCGCTTGACAAGCTAATGAAAGGAAGAACAACTATAGTGATAGCCCATCGTCTCTCAACCATCAGAAATGCAGATAAGATTGCAGTGATTCAAGATGGTCAAATCATCGAGCACGGTAGGCATGAAGACCTCATTGAGAACCCTGATGGTGCCTACTATCGACTCATCAACCTTCAGCATGGGAACAATGGAAGTTAAAGAGACCCCATATTAAGTATTATCAAAACAAAGAGATTGTGAACCAAATATATTGAGGTAGTTTGTGTCCACCATTAGCCTACAGCACACTATGCTTCTATAACATTGGAAAAGAGCTAATTTAATTGCTCTGTAAGGTTTTGAAATTACATAACCATTCGCCATATTCTAGACACTCTTCAGTGCCTTATTGGTTTCTCTGCAAGCAACTGCGCTTGTCACAATGAAAACTTGAATTTACTACCCCGAATTAATTAATCAATTAATCAATCAATTAAGCAAGTCGTCATTGGGTTGGTTCAACAAGAGTTATTTGCAAGCATAAAGAAAATGCACCCCAGAAGATGAACTTATGGAGGCATTTCTGCTAATTTATAATTTTGTGCCAGACTGAACGTGGGAAAGAAAGGTGTTCAACTTTCAGATGGCCAGAAAAAAGAGCAGCAATTGCTCGTGAAGTCCTCAAGTATCCATTGATACCCTTTTGTGGATGAAGCAATACTAGATGCAGGCAGAATCGAGCACAGGCAGGACCTAAACGCGTCGCAAAAAAAAAACGAAAATTGATGACCTAAACGCGTCGCAAAAAAAAACGAAAAAAAAAACGAAAATTGATGCTAGCTGTGGGGTTTGAACCCACGCGCACATGAGTGCAGGCGATCTTAAGTCGCCCCCCTTAGACCACTCGGGCAAGCTAGCTAATACAGAACTTTTTCCCTCTTTATTTTCTTCAGTTTTTTTTAGGGCGATAACGCATGAATAATATTAATTGCCGCGAACAATTCTCTTCACTCACTGAGTTATTAGTTTCAAGATTTGTGTGAAGTTGGAATGCCTTCTACTTGCTAGTGCTCACAGTCCTTCCTCAAACTTTTGTAAGGATCTTGTTTAGCTTACATATTTAGTGCTTGGTAATTCCTTGATTCACCTCGATGGTATTTGTTATTTTTGATCCACCGCAATCGCATTTGTTATTTTGTCGGGGTTTACATGGGATTGAACAGTCTGTGAACGCAAAGAATATTACATAGACATGTATAATTTTAAGCTACAACATATTTCAAGGAAGAGTTTCAGTTTTGCTACTTTACTATAAGTTACAACATATCTAGAAGGAAGCATTAATATGTAAGTGTCAAGTAGCTGAGAATGCTGTCATTAGCCCTGCACACAAACATTTTTATTAGATCAAATTATTATTTCAGAATATGAACCTTGTTCACGCACAAACAATTTTATTAGAATTTCCAAAGTTTGAATCTTATTGACCTCTAATAGAAGAATCGAGCATATCCAGTTATTGGATTAGATCGAGATCAGATGTACAGATGTTGCCCTATGAAGATGACACTATACCTGTATTGGAGGATTATTAATCCAAAAAAAAGAGAAAATTAGAAACTATATTAATCCAAAGAAAAAGAAAATATAAGAAAGTGGCTCATTATTTTAAAACTTCCGTACAACATGGAGGCTAGTTAAGCAATTATGATGGTGTTGAAATATTGTCAATCAAACATGCAAAATGATTGGGAGTTCCGACTCAAGATCTTTGGTTTGGTTTTCTAGGATTTTATTGTGGGACCATCCATAGATGAGGCCAATATCTCTGGGATTTTATTGTTGGACATCAACTAACCTTAATCGATGCTGCCAAAGTCCATGGGATTTTATTGTTAGCCCCGCAATCAACTCGGCACATAGTATCTTTACCCTGGTTTCGGGGATCCCCGAGGTGTGATCCTGAAGGTCGGGATCCCCGGGGGATGTGATCCCAGGGGATGGGATCCTACGGTATGCATGCCTTACTGTGTAGTAACTGCGCAAAAATTGTGCTGCTTATAGGGAAAATCAGGGCAAACTTCTACTTCTGACGGATTTTTCTCGCTCGATCCTCCAAGGAATCGGATAAAATCTGTTCGTGGTGGTCGAAATCAGCTAGAGAGAAGGATTTGATAGCAGTGGAGGACGAAGTAGGTCAAGCGACGCTACAACAGAGCAGCTCGAATTTGAGCCAAAAATGCTCCAAAAACTGTGCAGTAACCCATTAACTGCGCAGTTGACTGTGGGATCTAGAGGAGGGGATCCTACGGCGGGATCCCAGAGGAGGGGATCACATTTGGTGATCCCAGAGGGTGGGATCAACCCAAACCAGGGTACATTTATCTTCACCTCAACTGACCCTTAATCAATGCCGCCAAAGTGTCTGGGGTCTTATTTGTTAGAACCTTAATAGGGCCGCCAAAATCCATAATCAACACTACGCTTCTGCTCAATGGTAAATTGTTTTGCAAGGAGGTTGTGGGACAAAAGTTAGAGAAGGTAGCACCATTGAGGATTATTAGTTGAACCATGAGCTCATATTTTAGGCTCGTTCTGCAATTACTATCCTGTAAGGAAAGCCCAACCAAGATATGTCGAACCATCGAACCGCCATATCAATGCCACGTTGGAGGAAAAAGCTCGAAGATTGCAGATTAGGGTTTTTTACATTTACAAATCGACAGACTTTACTCACGGAATCAAGGTTTTCTATCACAAATTTGAAGCAAAAAAGCATTCTGTTGTGCATTCAAGTCTAAAATCTAGATCTTAACCAATATTGTCGAATTCAGATTCAAGAATCACTCATTAGTTTCAATTAAGGGAGAGTGCCCAGTGATGGCTTACTTAAGAGCAGAATAGCCTGATGAAAGCCCTCTACTGCTCAGATGGGGACAAACAATAGCTCATTCTAATCTTCTAGTTGCACATTCGAATGACCCTGAAATCGTCCACTCCGGTGCCCTATATCAAAAGTTCTGAGGCCCTAAATTGACCTCCTTTTTGCCCCCTAATGGCAGAGTAAGGTGCCCTAGTGTTGGCTTTTGGTCCTAACAAGGTTTGAATAGGAGATATAAGTAGTCAAACAAAAGGTTTGACTGAGTTCTTTGCAATGATAATTGTCCATTTGCGAAACATCTTTCCTGAAATAAGATTTTTTATTAAATATGAAAATAGCAAAATTGGAAGATCCTACCCATTCGAACCAAAAGTTCAAATAGAAAGATCCCGACCATTAAAGTGCGCCACTATGTTAGGGCACCTGTTCCCGTACCGGACACCCTCCTTACTTATTAATTACTCTGAATGTTTAGATATACGTCCAGAGATAATTCAGATTAACCGAAGAGGCTAAATGATCCTGAAATGATTTCTGGTGAAAACCATGTCCAAAATATTCTGATGTGAAGTCTTTTCAGTGGGCATTTGGTGTGATAAGAATTTTGGAGCCCTCGTTATCCCCTGCCAAAGAGTTAAAATAGGTGTTCTTGGTTCCGCTTTGATATAATTGATGAACTACTTCAGCTTCAATAGATCACCACCCACTGGTCAGACCTCCAGGCTATTATGGTAGCCAACCAGAAATTCCCACAGTCTATAACAAGATGCCAAGGCAGAGATGGGGAGCAATAATATTAAGAGTGCTTTGGTAGAATATTTGTAGAATGGGCCTTGTAGCATGGGGTTATAGGGAGTGTAGAATGGGCCTTGTAGTTTGGGATTATATGGAAGTAATAAGGGTAACGAAAAGCATTTGTTTGGGATTTGGAAAGTGAAATTTATAAGGAATCCGTGAGAAAAGGCTTTTAAGCTTGAATTTTTGCAAAATGAGAAGGGTAGATTTGCAAAAGTATGGATTTAGAAGCTTATATCCATCATAAATGATCAGCAATCTCCTGTTCTAGAGGAGTCCAGAAACAATAAGTAGGCACATTTTATTTTTCCTTTTTCCGTCAGGTATAGTTAAGTGGTGGCAAATGCGTCAACAGAATTTAAAGTGCAGCAGAATTTGTAAACTAAATGGAAGCTTCTAGGACACACCTAATGCTCCCAGTTTTGTGGATTCGGCACCACATCCTAGTTCTCTGGAAGCAACACTGACAGAAGCTTCTAAGGATTCGAAAATGCTATTTGTGCACTGCGACATGGCAAGATTATAGTGCGGTTGGGAAGGTTTTAGGCTTAGGGCAAAAATGAACCTAGGTCTGTGCATCAGGCAGTAAATAGGCATAATAAAGTCACGAAATTGAGTTCAATGTTGTATAAGGATTTGGGTGCATTTCCAAGAAGGGTAAAGGTATTAGCTTCAACATGGGCAAATATAACAATGGTTTGATATTATTGTACCCATTGTGCTTTCATTATGCAATCTAATCTGAGTGGTTGGTGCAAGCAACTTGTAGCTTACTAGATTATGTTGTCAACACAAAGGTATAACTATGAAAGAGATTCTTAACAAGACAACCTCTAGTATTGGTACAGTGGTCTGGCAATGGAAACATGGGATGGCAGTGAATATAACAAGGCAATTCATGGTGTTGATACAATGGCATGACAAAAACGGACAATATAGGATGACAATGAGAGTGGTGGATGATAAAATAAGCAAGGTCTTACATTTTTTAGAAACAAGCACCATCATGTCGTGTGCATTCCTTTCAATCTGATATAGAATACCCTTTGTGAATGTTCTTTGTTGCTGAACCTTGATTTCTTATGGCTGAATAGCTCCGAGCTTTGGCTCTTGCTGCACATATTGCTATGATGGTTGCCTACTAATTCTTCAACAAAATTCACTTGCAACTACATTACTATTAAGTGACTGAGACTGTATGTATGATATATACAAATGCGTGCAATCGTGTATGGTCCATCCCATAGGGGCTGAAATTTTTTCCTGATGTCTTCTTGGGTCTTGTTCCACTTAAGAACAAGCTGGCCTACTTCAAAAAATTCTGCCGCTCCATGCTGGTTTCGGAAATAAGTCCTGTCCTTATTCTTTTTGAGCTGGTTAGCCAAATTTGTAAACATCCATTTCATTCAAACGATCCGCAATTGTCATGAGGTTCTCATTTGTGGATGTAGCAGCCACTTGCAAGGAAGGTACTTCCAACTCCAAAGGAGAAAGCGCCTCACGAACGTAAACCAACTGGAAAGGTGAAAATTTTGTTGTTGCATTTACTTGAGTATGGTGTTCCCAAATGGTTGAACTCATATGTGTTGCCAGCCGTTACCATGCTCTGCTATCATCTTCTTTAGCATCTGAATTAGTTGTTTGTTGGTGGATTCTGCTTGCCCATTGCATTGAGAATAATACGAGCTAGAAAACATATGCCGCATCTTCAAGTTACCTACCATATGCTGCATCAACTCGTTCATAAAATGTGAACCACGATCACTGATCATGACTTGTGGCATCCCAAACCTGCAACAAATATGGAACAGAAAAGAGCATGTTACCTGTGCATTAGCTACTCTGCAGGGAATGGCTTCCACCCATTTAGTAAAATAGTCAGTCGCCATCAATATAAATTGGTAACCAGCAGTTGTGGTGGGCAAGTGTCCAATAAAATCAAGACCCTAAGTATGAAATGGTCCAATGGTGAGAATAGTGTTGACTTAAGCAAAGTTGGTCTTTTTTGGAGCATATATCTGGCAATAATGACATCTCATTATATTATGGGAATATCTATGTAGTGTGGGCCACTAATACCCTGCTCTCATAATTCTTCGTGCTGTTGCCTGCCCTGCAAAATGCCCTGCGCATACTCCATAATGGCACTGTTCTAGAGAATATTCCTGTTCTTCCTCATTTAGACACCTTAAAAGGGCTCCACGGACGTCTCGCTTGCACAAAATTCCTTCAACTAAAACAAAGTGCACCAACTGCCTTTTAATTCTTTTTATCTTTGTTTTTCCATAGTGCGCAAGTAGCTCCTTCCCCTGTAACAGATATAGATATGGCAACATCCAAGAATCTTTTACCAAAATTAACTCCAATGTAGCATCATCCTCTATAACATCATCTGGAGTAACATCTTTTGACATAAAGGCATAAGGAATATACCTGCTCGGGTTTGACAATGGTCGTAGGCTTTACATCAAAGTCAAATTGCTGCAAATAAGCATGCCATTTTTGAAGCTTTGCTTTCTTCAAAATTCTTCCTGCTAAGAGTGCCATGGGATTTCTTTTGATGATTATTTCTGTATACTGGTCAGCTAGCAAATGTTGATACTTTTTTCAAATAAATAAACTATCCCAAGTGCATACTTTTCCAACAATACATATCTTTCCTCTACAATGCTAAACAACTTTCCAGCATAGAAAAATCTGCTTGTTGCTATCTTTCTGACATAATGCTCTTTTGTCACTGTAATATAGGCTTGAAAGGGCTTTTGAACATTTGGTGGCATTAATCACCAGTTCTTTTGTGGCCAATAGCAACTCATCATATGCTTTTGCGCATTCTTCACTCCAAACGACCACAGCCTTACTGCTCTCTCGTTTTCCCAGGTTGCCAACTCTAGTAAGCTTCACTATTGGAGCAATTAGATGAGAAAGGTTGGAAATGTGTATTCTTAAAAATGAACATGTACCAATCAACCTTCTTACTTCCTTTACTGTTTGCAGGGTAGGCAGCCAAGATATTATCTCAATTAATCAATATAGAGATATTTTGATTATCACACCAATAGAATGCAGAACCAATACCCAAATTCGAACATATGCATCATCTCTTTGAAATGCTGCCGAGTTTGAGTAATAATTTGTGGATTACAAAAGATTGTGCTCAATTGTTCCTCAGCTAGTTCTTCTGAACGCCAATTTTGTGCTAGTTATACACACTAGATACTATTTTGTACTACTGCATAAATGTTAATTAAATCAACATAACTAAGATGCATATAACCATACCAAGCAGAAGAAAAAATTGCCTTCGATTTGCGACAATAAGGAGATTAATAATGATGTCTTATGAAGAAACAGAAGAATCATTATCTTGTAAAACATGACTTAGCAAAAATGATCTACTGCTCCTGCTCAAACAAACAAAAAAGCTAAGTGTCACAGAGCTCTTATATTGATCAGATAAAAAAGAAAAGGGGAGCTCAAACATTACCTCAGCTCCAAAATCATTGTGTTCTAAAGAACAGCTCCGAAGTCCTAGTTCTGCTCCCAGGTCTTCCCAAAATCAAGGACCTCTAAAAATGACCTGCCAAAAAATGAAAAGCTCCAAGTCCATAGGGTTCATATAGGGATGCTATCAAAGACAAAACCTAAGAAAATTGCTCAGAATTTTACCTGGAACTTAAAGCTATGCTCTCCAGAACTTGACCTTCTAATATATTCATGTTAAATGCTAAAACCAGCAGGTATGTTTCCAAAGAGGCAGTTCTGGAACAAATAGAAGCCTCTCAAGTTCTGGAGGCTGGTGAGAGATTTAGGAATAGGGCCATCGATGACATTTGCATCCAAAGCTTGTGAAGAGCCATGCAGTGCCATATCTGTTCCACTATTATCCCGCAAGTCCTTTGCCATTGTGTTGCACCTGCATGAATAACACAAAACCAGTGGGAAAAAAATTAGAAAATTTAGATATTCAAAGTTCAAAGAGCTACAAGACAAAAGGAAGACCAAATATTTGAGGCCTAAAAAGCACAGATCGTAATCTAGCTATTGCCTGCTCTCTTTTATGTGCATTTTGATTCCTGCCCAAAGCTTGAAAGTTTGTGAAATTCGTTTGGCAATACAGACTTGGAAAACCCTTTGGCTCTGTCTGTTGCAAAGCGGCCCATTTTTCCCTGCTGACATAGCTGCTTGAGCAACCTCAGGGACTACTCTTTGTTTGCATTAGAAGCAAATTTCCTCCTTCAAAATAGCCCCTTGAGACCCATCTGTGGCGCTGGAATCTAGACTGGAGCATTATTCCGATCCCATAGTTCTGCAGAAGGCCTAAAGTTTAACAAAATTAATAGATAAATTAAAGAACCTCATTATTGGGATTTGGGATGGCAGACTAGTCCAAGCCATGGCAGATCAGACAGAAAGAAAAAAAAAATCCATTTGATGTTATAATTTAGAGCAAAAAGCGTATTGTGTGTAAATATGCAGGATCATTTATTTTCTATCTTCTGAGCTCTGTATTATAATTTTGCATTGGGAATTCTAGAGTTCGGATTACAAAGACATATTAACATTTTGAAATGCCATGATAGAAGGGATGGGGATGTCTTTTGGATTCATCTAAAACTGAAATGCAAGAAAGATCTAGCAATGTAGATGTTGATTACGTCCGAAAGAAGGAGGAGTGGAATAGACAATTCCAGAGAAGTCACAAATCAAGAGCAAGATAGATACATTAATGCACGCAGCCCAGGGTCGCCCTTGAAGAAGCTGCAAGTTGCCAAAACACAGAGCATGTTAATGATATTAGCGAGGAAAAAACCAAAGCTGAAGATAGAATGGAAAATACTTTTGTTGAAGGAGCAGCCAAACGCAAGGGGGAAGACCTTATAGGCTACTTGACAGGACTGCTGAGAGACTTCAAATGCAATCCATACTTTTGGAACCAGGTAGGTTGGTCCAACCTAATTGGATATGCACATGGTACTTTACTGCTAATTGGAACAGAGTACTAACTTTTTTTAATAGTATTTCTTTGACGTTTCTCAAAATTTCTCCTCAACAGGTTATAAAGAAAGTGGAAAGCATTGGAGAAGGAAAAGCCTTACTGTGCTAAGGAACTAAATACTAATCTATCTTACTATGGCAGATGTATATTGAACTGCAAAAATGTGGAAGCCGAACTATAATTAACGCTCAAAGGGGTTCATCTTTTTTGAAAAATGCAACAACAACATTGGTCCATACAATCAGTGACTCTAAGGAGAAAGCATATGTTGATCACATCAATACCCACTTAGGAGAGGATGTTGTGCTGTGCAAACTTTACATAATCAGTTCTTCTATTAATGGCATTTTTGAGATTGTGAAGGATGGAAGTTTGCTATGGTATGTTATCACGTTGTTGAAAATAGCTAGCGGAAGCTTAGAGTTTTGATTTACACTTTTGTGCTCTTTGCATTTACAATAAGCTGATAAATGTGGTTGTGCTTGGAACAATTGATGAGCGCGTATTGAACATCAAAGATAAATTCACTCCATGGGATAAGAATGAAAATCTTAGACTTTTGTCTCAATTCTGCAAAGGCCGTTGGTTGTTATGTTGTAAACATTGGAACTGAAGATTTAGTGGAAGGAAGAGTAAGTTCTTTTCCGAATTTCTTTTTGTGGAATAATGTGTTCAATTAACTGATGTGGTCGTGGTTGATTGGAGACAGCCCCATCTTGTTCTTAGTTTGGTTTCACAAATTGTGAAGGTACATATGGTGGCGCCATGTCTAAGGATTCTCTCTTTTTTTTTTTTTTTTTTTTTTTTTTTAAATTGTGAACATCATGTTACCTGATGCACTGTATATCATCATGTGCTCTAAACATGACATAAAATAGCCAATGGGGCACTAGTTTACTATATGAACATGGATTTCATGTAAGTATATGTGTATCTTGACCTCATCCAACTTAGATTTATAAGGTTGGAAACTCTGTGGGTCTCATTTTTATATCCAAATACCTTTAATATACATGCATGCATGCATGTTTGCCATGTGTTGGCTTTTCGATTTCACTATACTTTTTGTTGTATGAAAGTGACGATTCTACATAGTTTTATTTGCAAGGATAAAAAAGATGAAAACACTCTTACCTTATTGACGACCACACGGCATGGCTCATTTCATAAGACAAAGAGCAAGGATTGTATCTTGCCGTCAAAGAAACAATACCATTTGGGTGATAATGGTAGACCTCTTTCTTGAACTCTCTTGTATTTTATTGCCCTAATGTATTTCTGTGACCTAACACGAAAGCTGTGCCGTGGCATCTGTCAAATAAAATAGTGTCTCTTGAATAAGATGTCCTTCGGCTATACATCCCTCGGGTCTTGCCATTTGACGTACGTATCCTTTTAATACCTTCATATATCTTTCCAAAAAGAACATCCATCTAGAAGGGTTTGGACCAACGAGCAAAATTTCTCGTGGTAAGTGCACCAACAAATGTATCTAATAAATCACATTTGTCAGGTGTGATTATTACATGAAATTTATTAAAATAAGCTACATACCTGAAGATCAAATAAACTAGTGGGAAAGATCTTCTAGGTGACATAGTATCTCTGCAATCTCTATTTCCATGGCAGGGATATCAGCAGCTACAATTTGTTTAGAAGAGACCCATCTAGAGAAGCTAGCAAGTCTATAGATGACCTTCCTAATAGCTAGTGTGAGGCAATTCTCTAAGGCGCATGGAAGAGTATGCTGCAATGACAAAAAAATTAGAATTAGCTCTTAAGTACACATATATTTACAAGTCTGAATAACAAGAAAAAGGCTAGTAGTGGCTTTTAATTTAGACCACAATGGTTATGTTCTTCATTTATATGATTAGATATATACCTGTAGGAACTTGTGCCAATCATGTGACTTTAAGCCGGTGAGATCCCCACCTTTTGTAAAAGCCCTTCTAAGAGAGGATCCATAACCAGTTGGAGTGCGCAAAGTTTTAATATCTTCTTTTACTTGTTTGAGCTCGTCCCTCTTCAATACCCATGGACCGCGAGGGAAGCGAGGAGCTTTACCTTCTTCTTCGATTGGCCACAATTCCCTTTTAATACCTTTATACTTTAGATCTTTCCTAGCATTTAGGGTCTCCCAATCTCCTGTAAGATGTCGCCAAAGTGAATGGCTCACATTCTTGAAAATGTGCATAGGATCTAAGAGATGTGCAATCTTCAGTTCTGACCAATATTCTAATTGATAAAATATTGATAGTCTTTTCATGCCAGGTGGAGCCCCTGAACTATTTATGTCATGATCGTTCCATGTTTGCAACCAATCATGTGGACCTCTCATCAAGGGCACATCCGATGTATCACCACGACGAAGTTGATGACCTAATGGTAGATATTTTTGATGGCCAATATATATCATCTTCGATAGGAATGGGGATCTATATGACGTTAACGATTGGCCACATGATGGGCATCCACATGACCCACTAGTTTGCAATCCTGGAAAATACACTTTCAAATTTTAAAATAATTATTTCAAAAAATAAAGTGAATGATGATATCATTGTACCAGATGCAACACTAAATCCAGGATAGTCGTGAATGGTGAAGCAAAGAATCCCATGGAAGATGAAATTGTGCGGTTGCCTAGAAATGTCATACATATGTATTCCTTTCCATAAAATATCCAATTCCTCTACAAGTGGTTCCAAGTATACATTCATATCCTTCACTTGATATTTCCCTAAAAGAATATCATTGCATTATTAGTTAAAAACCCACAACCTTATAAAAATATATTGCAAGAATGTGTCAAGACATATGTACCTGGAACTATGAGGGTTAGCATTAAATGGGCTGCCTTAGTTGCCATCCAAGGTGGTATGTTATAGTTTATAACAACAATGGGCCAAACACTATGGGTAGACGACATAGTGCTAAATGGACATATTCCATCCATGCCTAAAGCGAGACGAACATTCCTTGGTTCATCCTTGAAATGTTTCCATTTGTTTTCTATATGTTTCAAGGCCTCGCCATCAGTTGGATACCTTAAGATTCCATCGTTGCTTCGATGTTTTGCATGAAACTCCATGAATTGGGCTAGGGAAGGACATTTGAACATAATTTGTAACCGAGGGATAATCGGCATGTGCCGCAAGACTTTCTTTGGTACTTTTGACTTTGCTTTTTCATCATATCGTGGTTCATGGCACTTAGGACATGTACTCATATCACTATATTCATTGCGGAACAAGATGCAATCATTCACACATGCATGAATACATTTGTACTCTAAACCTAGTTCTTGCAAAAGTTGCTTGACGTCCCTTCGAGATTTTGGAAGACAATGACCATCTGGAAGAATATAGTCTCCTAGCAAACTAGCAAAAAAGAAAAAGTGTCAAGTAAGAAAAAAACATGCAAAAAACAACTAGTTTTGCTTCAAATCACTAACCCGAGAAGATCATCCACGCTATTATTACTCCAACTTGATTGATGTTGTAGGTTGAGGATGAGTATGCATGCCGCAAGACGTGATATTTTTGCATTTGGATATAGCGGTTTGCTAGTCTCTTTCTCAAGAAGTGTAATAGGCCTTTCTTCTTCATCATTGACATTTGCATCGTTGTTAGTGGTTGGGAAGTAATTTTGGATAGCTTCCATCAACCCACTCTCAGCAACGAAACCACTTTGAGTATACGAGACATCATCATCACTTGACTGCAAGTATATAAGATAAGATAAGATGAATTATAAGAGTGTATAAGATGCTTTTGTTTGTTTATAACTTTTGGTAATTACAATAAAAAGGAAGCGAGAGGCTAAAAAATGCATTGAGAAGAATAATTTATCCAACACTACAAATGTTCATTATTTTCATGGTTTTATAAAGTATTATAAAACATATAAATGTGAAACTTCATAACATCCAAAATATTTGTCCATACATAAAATATAGTGGCATATAGACACTTAAGTTCCTTCAAGCTCTACTAGAGACACATGGACTACAAAAGTGCACGACTATGCATTTTTAAGGCACTTCCTGCCATAAGGTACAATAATAGGTTCACCATTTTTTTGGCGTTGTACCCGCTTAGGGATACTTCTTTTGAAGGGATAGTTCACAAACAACTCCTCTCCGCATAGCCGCTTCTTCATTTGCTTCGTAACACTGCACGATGTGGCTTCTTGCTTCATCGCCATCTCTCTTTGCTTCATCTGCATTGTTTCATAAAGATTGAAGAGTGTATTCCACCACAGTGTATGCTGTAATGTTTACATCTACACAAATCTGAGACTGCCAGCAAGTTCGACCATGGCCTCTGTTACAAAATCGTTTGGGGCAGCTCCAATATTCAAAAGGTGCGTTGTTGCTGATATTTCTTACAAAAGGCCTCTTTAACTTCATGTTCTGCATGCAACAAGAAAAATGCAGAAGTGTTTTTAGCTTCCAGTTGGGGCTCCATAGCAGGTTCTTATCACTAGATTGTTTATATTCATCTGCTTTTTTATTATATTCAATTGCTGGCTATGAACAGTCTACATTCTATTTCTACATTTGCCATTTCATTTTCTTCTAGAATCTAACTTTGGGCAAAGGGTTACAAAGGAATAGAATAGAATAGAATAGTTTTTTTAACGTCCACGGAGACCAATAGGTCATGGGACCCATACAATGGGCTAGTATAATCATTACTACTAGGATTTAAAAACCCCTGCCTCGAAAGGTTTTCATGGGAAAAACCTTTGCAATAATGATGATACTAGACAAGCAGAGATAATGACTACTGAGGGCTCAGTAATTGCAGACGTTTATCTAGAACCTCAAGTATGTATAATGCCAAGCCATGCACAGATGGTGCTCTGAGAAGTTGTGGAAGCGTGGAATGGAATGCTAAGGTCAAAAATGATTCCTGGACTATCTCAAAAGCGGGGGCAACTCGTAAGAGTATGGCTTTCATCTTCAATAACTCAGAATCGGCAACAGCACATAGCCTCGCTTCGCTGCAATTCGCGGCCACTCCCATCTACCCGCCTCAATGTGGGACCCCGTATGCGAATTGATGCAATAGCTACAAGCTTGTTCCTGGACAATGAAGCAAGCAAATAAGCTTGGGGCCCCGTGCCGTGGTGGGATTTATGTGTGCATGATAATGACCAGTTTTCACCGGGCCAAAGTAACTGCGGTCCCATATCTTTTGAGAAAAACGACCATTGAGATATTGTTGCAAAAGCTCGATCGAACCGGCAAGCATCGAGGCGAAGCTCGTTGCATAGCCCAACGGGCAAACCATGTAGTGCAATGCTCTTTCCAACATCGCTTTCAAACGCCGAGGAGATTCAAATACCATGGCAAGTGCAAGAACAGATACCTAACATCATCCATGTGGTGCACCTTGCGGATATAGTGGAGATGGCGCTCATGGCAAGATGTTGAAGAGGCCAAAACCCTGCCTCTTTGTAAAAGAATAGCATAGGGCACCATTGTTTTAACTCCGAGGTCTGTAAGTGAGAAAAGACTTTTGCACCCGCCCAAGCTCTCCCAAGCACTAGCACTAATGGCGTGCCCCCACACTTCGAACCATACAAGAAAACAGGCTCTACCAAAGCCCAAACAAGTGGGCTTTCCGTGGCCAATCATGAATTTCTCTTGGCGAGAACAATTGTTTTGCATTGCATAGAGTGCTCTCCATCCAGCCAGACCACCCGCTTGGTAATACACTTGTTCCCAAAGTGTGTTCTTACAATTCTACACCAAGATACTTGTAGCTATCTACAACTTCAACTTCTCGGCTATCATAGTGCATAGGGGGGACATTGTGACGAGAAGATTGAACTACCAAAAGCTTGGTCTTTTGGAGATTAACACGCAAACCTGTGTTCTCACAAAAACTGTGCAGAGCATGTAAATGTTGCTGCATACTAGCGGCCGGTATGTGCCGTGGCGAAACATCATCGATACATAAGTTGCCTAATGATATAGTGTGCCAAATGTGGACCTCACGCCATGATTATCGGCCATTCTTCCAATTGATCAATGTACAAGCCAAAGAGTGTAGGAGATAAAGGGCAACCCCGACGAACTCCAATATTGCTAGTGATTTGAGTACCGATGCTGGAAATTTAGCAAAAAACCCTTTCATAGAGCCGATAAACCGCATTTTGAAGATCTTGTGGAACCCTGCGTGCACGCAAGCCGCCAAAGAAGCTTCAAGCGTGGTCAGATCAAAAGCGTAAGTAAAATCCACAAAGCATATATAGAGGTCTTGTTTCAGGCTTCGACTATGTTCAATAAGCATGCGCAATGTGAAAATATGGTCTATTGTAGAATGGCATGGACGAAAGCCTGCCTGTCCTACAGCATGTACACCAGTATGTTCTACCCATGATGTCAACTGCTTCTCAGTAAGACTGGCTAAGAGCTTTGAAAATATGGAACTTACCATGATCATGCGATAATTAGAAGGGTCATGCTTATCACCGCTTTGTAAATTGGTACAACCTTACCGACAGCCCAAGTTTCGCAAGCCTTCTTGCAAAGCTTGATTTAAAAAGAGTAGTGATGATTGGAAGCAATAGCGACCCCCCATTTAAGCAATTACGCTTTGCAAACCTTGAAGATCGGGAGACTTGCCATTAGATAGATGCCGTAGTCCTTCTTTGACTTCCTCCTCTCGTGAATTGAAGAATATCACCTACCAAAGGAGGCCACGTAATTAAGGACCCCTGGATGATCATATAAGTGGACCAATCGCTCATCCCATTGCTTTGCATAGAAATATGTCCAAGGGTAGGAGGTGGTCGATATAATATTTTGCTTTTAAAGTCCGAGGCACACGAAGCATGAATTCAAACATTTGCTTCGATGCTCAAAGAACAAAGCGTGCCTTCTTTAAGCGTTCAAAACAAACTTATAATTAAATGGCATTATGTCGCATATCCGCTCAACTATCGCTCGCAATTGTTTTTAAGATGCTTGCAATCTTCATCAAACCGGCATTTCTAGGAAAGGATTTCCTACCAAAGATGAGCAACACCGGTCGCGTACCAAAGCAAGAGACAACAGAAGTAAGCAAAGCATCAGCAAATGCTGCATTACGCTCTTGAAGAGTTGGGTAATCCAAAATACCTGCAAGCGTAGGAGCTAATGTCTGTTCATATTCAAAAGATCTAGAATAAGTCAAGCGAATGCGAGGGGCAGGAGCCTGGATAGCAATGGGTTGAAGAGGTGGAAGCTGCCACTTTAATGACAAATAAAGTGGATAGTGATCAGATTTTATCTCCTCATCTCTATGCCTTGTGCCAATTCGAAAGTCTGAAATGAGATCCAAGGCTTGCACTTGGGAAATGACATAATCAACAACACTAGTACCACCACTCTGCTTATCCTATCTGCATGTAATACCTTTAGAGTGTGGCCATTGCTCTAAGCCATTACAAAGTACCATCTCAAAGACTTCACATAACTGGATGAGCTCCCTTCCAAATGTTGAGACGGGTTTGTTAGCATCAGGCGATGAACGTGGAAAGACTGTATCATTAGCAGACATCCATAAAGGATCACGAACATCCTCAAGTATTAGTTGAGCAGGTTGCATTTCAGCAGTGCGAGCATTGAAATCACCAAGAAGAATAACATTCCCCAACTGTTTGAATTGAGCAATGTCATCATAAAGATCACCATAGGGATCATCATGAAGCGACATCATATTCATCATAAAAAGGTGATGATGTAGGTGGGAAGTAACATGCAAAGAACAAAAATGGTACTACTATTGTGGCAATGAAGTTTGATCCACATGTAGCGATTATATCTATCGCCTTTATGAAGCGTGATATATGGGGCAAGGGCATCCTTGAAATAGCAAGCAACTCCACCAAGAACCTCACGCCCATGACATTCATTAAATAATGAAAAGAATTGATAGCCTGTAAAATGAGGTAGCCGTTTGGCTGAATGCTCCCACGTTTCCATGAGCAGAAGGATATCCATATCTTTTGCAATGGGATTCAAGCCATCACCTTTACGCCATGGAAAACCTCGACAATTCCAAGACACCAACCGAAGGCACATTTCCTAGGAAGGTACATTTGAGGTATGAGCAGTGCGAGCTGAGGAGGCTGGAGCAATAGAGGCGGCAGCGGCAGCAATAGCAAAGAACATCGCAGACAACAAAGAATAAAGCAGCAGGCAGATCAAGGGTACCATTAGCAACATCGTGAGAGGAATGGCCTTGAGCAGAAGAAGATGTGGTGGGTGCAGAAGATGAAACAACACGAGGCGCATTTGCAGCGTTGGTGTGTGCATGGGAAATGGGAGAATGGACTTTAACACCAGCAGTATGAGTGGCCTTAGCATGATGAAAGGCGTCAGCAAAAGTTGCATGTGATGGTGTAAAAATACGGAGTTTTCCACGAATCAGTGCAGCCTTACCACCATTCTTTTGAATGTCCTGGACCTTTTGCAAATTCTGGCGTCTGGCTAATTGTTGGGACTTAGTAAGATCAAAATCCAGATAGAGAGATGTCCCTTTCAATTGCTTGGCCTGCTTGAGGATATCCATTTTAGTACTCAAATTCCGCACTGTAAATTTCACTATGCGCCGGTGGTGGGGCTGCAATGCTCCAACCCTATGTGCAGCAGTGACAACAACTGGTGTTGTGAAGTCCAACTGGTGTGGTAAAGCAAATCATCCTGTAATTAATTGTTTTCATAAACCTGACTATGATGCTAAATCTGATCATGATAGATGCACTTATTGTCGTAAGTCTGGTCATCTTGAGGAAACATGTCATAAAAAGGCTTATGATGAAAAGCATGCTACAGCCATTACTCTTCCTAAGCATGCCAGTTGTGTCATGACAGATTATTCCAGAGTCTTCCATGTTTCTGATTTTGCTAATTTTCTCATTGATTATGGTGTTACTGCCCATGTGGTTAGCTCTACTCAGTGGTTACAAAGTTATCATGTTTTGACTGTCAAAAAGTTTGTTTATATAGCTGATCATGGTACACAAGAAGTTGTTGGTATTGGCAACATTGCTATTTCTACTATTGCAGGACCTCGGGTGTTGCCGGGAGTTCTATACGTGCCAAGGTTAGCTAAGAATCTTATTTCTGTGGCACGACTTGTTGATCTTGGTCTCAAGGTCACATTCATTAATGCACAGTGTAAGATCAAACAGAATAGAAAGCTTCTTACTGTAGCACACAAACGTAATGATTTATGGGAACTTTCTATAGATGATAGTTTTGCATATGCTATTACCACTTCTAGTACCCCTGATAGTACTCTGTGGCATTGTCACGCTTTGGCCATTCCAATTTTCAAAGGCTTTTAGAAATGGAATGTCATGCTGTTGTCCATGGTTTGTAATTACAGCCATATGCCAAATTGGGTGTTTGTCCATCATGTGCCTTGGGTAAGCTTCACTGTCAATCTTTTCCACATTTTGCCATTCGTGCTACACAAATTCTTGAATTGATATATTCTGATATTTGTGGTCCTTTTCCCGTCTCTTTTTGGGGTTCTTCTTATCTCTTATTATTCATTGATGATTACACAAGGTATGTCTTTACCTATTTATTGAAAAAGAAATCTGAAGTATATGATATTTTTTAAAGCTTTCCGCAAACTTGTTGAAACTCAAATTGGCCTTCCTATAAAGATTTTACGTACTGACAATGGTAGTGAATATAAATCCAAAGCTTTTCAGGCTCTGTGCACAGAACATGATATTCACCATGAGTTTACTGTACCTGACACACCACAACAAAATGGTGTTTCTGAACGGACGAACCGCACTGTTTTGAATTCATCAAAATCATCTCACTACATCTGCACTAAAATCTATTACTCCTGTTGAGGCTTAGACAGGTATAAAACCATCAGTTTCTCATTTGCGAATCTTTGCATGTATTGCTTATGTACTTGTTTCTCATAAAGATCGCAAGAAACTTGACCCTAGAGGTCGAAAGGTTATTTTTATTGGATCTTCTGCAGATTCGAAGGCTTACAGGTTTTTTGACCCTGAGACATGTAAGGTGTCCATTAGTCATAGCGTTATCTTTGATGTATCTGCAATGGGTGGGGATGCAAACTCAGTAAATCATTTAGATAGTATTCTAACTACTTTTCCAGATGATGATTTTACCAGTATAACTCCTGATGCTCATACTCCAGTTTTGCATGTTGCTAACGGAAGTGAGAATGTAGAAGCACCCCATGCCAATGTTGATGATTTTGCTGACGTTGATGCTCTTGACAATTTTGTTGATGAAGTAATTCCAGATAATATTGAGCCTAATCCAGAGAATAGTCTAAGGCGCACAACTCGAACTTGGGTTCCTACTCAGAAGATTCTTGATTATGATGCCTTGGCTGTTTCTCGTGATCCTGTTACATATGAACAAGCTATCTCTTCCCCAAATCATTGTGGAAACTGGTGATCGGCCATAAGCCGAGAGGACCCAATGTACCTTTTGGCCCTTGCTATGTTACCATTTTCATGCTAACATAGTATTGTTTGGCTGCAGGTACAGGTCCTCTCCTCCCTTTGTGATTCCTTTGCTGTTTGTGTTAGTATTTTGCTGGAAATGGATATGGAACATCCAAGAAGCTGCTACCAAACGTCTCGACATGATAAGTTCTTCCTTTTGTCTGATGCTAGCTGAAAATTCGTGTTAAAGGCTATCCCTTGTGGCTTTAACTTCCATGTAGTTGGCTTTGTTTTAGCTTCATGGAAAAGAATTCAACTTACTAATCTAAAACATTCTTGAGTAATTAAGCATGTAAGTTAGCATTCTTGTGCTTTGGATTGGATTATCCAATATATCAAGAAACAATATTCAACTGCTTTAAGCTTTTATTTTTTCATGTTTACATGACATGTAAATGACGAATTCACTTGACAGACCTTATGTCTGAAAGAGTGGTCATTTGAGTTAATATGACATGCTGCTCCTTTATAGTTGTTATTAAGATATAATGGCATATATGCTTCCTTCTCTTTCCAAGACTACAATGTCACATATAATGTTGCTGCATGATCTTTATGGCACTTGCATTAGCATTTTGGTTTTGTCGCATGCCTTCATGGACTCTGTTTGCTGCCGTATAAGTAGCAAGGAAAGTTCAGGTGTATTAATGATTAATCGTCTGATTAAGTTTTCATGGTTATAAAGATACACTTGTCTTAGACTTTATTTTGGATATCAGACTATAGGAACACAAGTACCAAGTTTGAATGCGCAAATTATTGGATTGATAATACAGTGGATGGATTGACTGAAGCTGATGCTGACCTAGGATACTAGGTTAGGTTTTTTTTTTTTTTTTTTTTTTTTTTTTTGGGTATTTTTCATGATTAACAGATAAACTTGTTGGTGTTATCTATTTTGCAGATCCGGCTTCTCTCAATCTCAAAACAACACTTGAGCTGGTCGAAATGCATGTACGATGTGGCTAAGTTTAATAATTTGATGTATGTCTCTGCAAAAAGGACTGATGTATGGGCTTTTTGCAGGAAGTTGAAGAACTTTTACATTTTCTTGCTGAGAAAATTCTACTAAAATTATGAATTTTCATCTTAAGAAATCAGGCTATAAGAAGGAGGTCACGAATTTTTCAAGTGATGTTAAGGTAATGTGGACCAAAAGGTTTCAGATGCTTATGTATGATACACCCATATGTTTGTCTTGAAGACTATGTTCATAATATATAAGGCAATTGCATGTACAAGATGGTGAGGTCTATACTGCAATCTGCTTCCTTTAGAATCTAAAGATCCATTGGAGAGATCAAAGGCAAATTTTTTTTGAAGCAGATGCTATTAATTGTCGAAATACTTGTCTCCACGAGATATAGTTGATGGCTCAACAAATTTGAACCTTGCATTTGTGGCACATTTTATTCCATGAGAGATAATTATTACTCATGTTGATGCAATTTCAATATTAAGAGTTATGCTCATTTATGTTTAACTAGTTTATGCTTAAGGTGTTCCATTTATGTTGTATGTTGATAATTTATTTTATGAAGCATTGTGAATTGAGTTTTTCCCTGGGTTATTTTGTAACTCATATATTGTATATTTTATTCCATCTTTCACAGAAATGGCTTAACGTTAGAGAATAATAAGATCTCTATCTCTGTCTCCTTTGCGGAGATGATTAATGATGAGGAACAAGACTCCAGAGAGGAACGTGCATCCTGCATATGGATCAATAGCTTGGGCGTACAGACTTATGTAAATCATCTCTTTGAGAAAGTTAGAGATGGGTGAGGTCATTGTTTAGCTCGGCCTTCAAGCTTTGTTGATACTTTGCTTGGGGAAAAGAATATGCATCTTCTGTGAGGCATCTGAGTTTCTCGTTCCCCCTTTTTTTTTTACATACTTTTCCAAATGGGTGTTGCTAGAAGTTTTGACAAAGTTTCTCCTGGATGCGTCAACTGGAAAATTGCCAACAAACCCCCAATTAAAATGCTATTCAGATGGTGGAGAATTGTAATCAGGCGATTGATATTGGAAAGACCCTTTAATTCTCTTTGACGAATGTAGCAGGAAATGACATTGTGCAACTGTTAAACGATGTGGCAAGGAATCTCGATTCTCGAATGGAGATCTTTAAGGTGAGATGCTAAGTGCTTCCGCTCTGTCCGGATTGTGCATCTGCTCTTGAGAAATTCAAGTTTGATCCTATTGTTCTGTATTTTTGTATGACAAAAGGTTGCCAAATGGTCTCTTTTCTTTAGACATCTTGAGCGCTATAGAACCAGTGGTAAATTGGAAGTTGGTTAAATCTGGTTAGTTTTTTTTGGTTTGGAGTGGAGTGTTTTAAGATTTCAGATTCTTACAACATTTCTTTTATCTACAGAAGAGGAGGAAAAGCAAAATGCTAATTACGTTATCAGTGTGGCAAAAAAGCTTGGTTGCGCTACCTTCTTGCTTTGGGACGACATTGTTGAGGTGGTTCTCATCTTTTCTTTTGTTGGCAAATTCTGATTGTGACAGCAATTTTTCTTCATTAACATCATTCTCTTGAATATTACAGGTTAGACCCAAGGTGATCTTGATATTGGCAGCAAGCATCATGCTTTGGACCCTATCTAATAAGGCTGCTAAAGCAGTGATATAATTGGACATGCCTGTAGGCTCAGAAACATTCTATACTTATGCAGACTTTGATCCAAATGACCAATAAACATGTGTTCACATCGCAGTCTTGGGCCTAGCTTTTTTGCCAAAGTGACTTAAACTTTAACTAATGTTCACATTTTCACAAAGTTAGCAGATAAATATGTCATGATAATGGGAACTTATGCCTCGCTCTGACGACAAGTATGGCATTCAAAAACGTAATCAATTCAACATAATCATCACCATAATATTGCAACAGATAATATATTATTGCAACATAATCATGCTTTCTCAGAGGATGAAATTCACTCTAATGTTAAGTATGGCATATGAAAATATAATCAATTCAACATAATCATCATTCTTGCACTGCGACTCGCATGAAACCAACAACATCCCGATACCAGAGAACTTCAAATACTAGATCCGAGGAGAAAAATGCCGGACAAAAGGGCAAAGATAGAAGAGGTTAGAAAGGATATGAATGGTCAAGAAAGAGTAGCTCATGCAAGAAGAAGCCCCTCCGCCGCATGAGATCAAAGAATATAAGCCATGGTCTACAATGGTATACGGTGGGTAGCTGCACATCGCATGCTACCTAAAAAATGAAAAACATAGGGAATATCCAGTTATAACACCTGGACCCCAAATAAAATTGTGTGCTACAGATGTTGGCTAGTGTACCTGCCGAGAGCTTATCGCCGGGATTAAACACCCCCCTCCCCCCCCCTCCCCCTTTCGGGTTTTCGAGGAAAAACCCTAGCGATAAAATCTCGGCAAGGGGCTTGGACAACGCAGGGCTGCTAAACATTCCCACAAAAAAACCCACGCTCCACAGAGAATACCGAAGTCGCGCATCACCTCTGGACCTGCACATCATCAACAGAAAAACCAATACCGAAAAAACCTCGAAAAGCGAGAGGCTGGTCACGCGTGCCACGTGACAAAAAACAACATTTACACCTCGAAAAAGCGAGCGGCTGGTCACGCGTGCCATGCGACAATTATAACAAATATGAACATATAAATAACAATTTTAAGGGGGGGAAGGGTGGGAGCCATGGATACTGCTGAGAGATGAGAAAGCGCCGATGAAACGTCGATGAAGAACTCTGCAATAAATAGCGATCCCCCAACCTGATGAGCAGCCTAAAAATGCATGCGATGCATGCATGCGACGCATGCGATGCATGAATGCTCGTCTTGTGCAAGAATGTCGATCCGCTATGCGAATCGATGACATATAATATTGCAACGGATAATATATTATTGCAACATAATTATGCTTTCTTGGAGGATGGTAATTTCATATGATCTACTGCAAAGTGTTGTTGCGTTGTACTAGAGAGTCCATATTTCAGGAGATTCCAATGTATTTTTCAAGCATTTGGAAAATGGAAACTATATTTTCTATTTTGTAACAAGAAATTAGTGCTGCTTTTGATGACATCGATATAGGGAACTTCATATTGCAAATTACAGAGGCAAAACATGTAATTTCCGTAAAAAGTAATCAAACGTGCTTTTGACTAGTTCTTTTTTTTTTACTTCACACTATTTTTTCTCCACCGCAATCTAAACACAGGGGAACTGGTAAATTACTGTCTCTAGTTCGGGGCTTTCTCGACTCGCGAGTCGAGAAAGCCTCCGCATCCTCTGATTTCCCGAATTCCCGACTCGCAGGGTAATAGCGAGAACATTAGGGATTAATGGTTGAAGAGTGGAAGCATCGAGCCTTCCCAATCTTTCTTTCCCCGCCTCTTCGGGCAATGTCGCTTAGTTTATATCCTAAGTTGTATCGTTCGAAGAGGCATGAAAGCAAAGATTTGGGAATGCGCGATGCTTTCACTCTGGCCTTCACTCTCCTTCTATGTTCTCTCCTCTCCTGTGGGTATTCTCGACTCGCGAGTCGAGAAAGCCCCTGCATCCTCCTATTTGTTGTGTCCTTCGGGTTTTAGGATATACTTTCATGCTCTGACATAGTTCCATTTATTGAATGCAGCCCGTATCCTAACCAGATCATACACGCTCGGCAACAATGGAAAGCATTGGGTTGTCCTCAGCGTCCTAAAGGAAATAGGGTTCCCTCGGATAAGTGGAAGACCTTCGAGAAACTCTGCAGATATGTTCTTCTGGAAGGGCAGGAAGATGATGAGGGAGAGGATGAAGATGAGAAGAAGAAGAGAACACCAAGAAAGGGCAGGGAATCTCTAGCAGACCAATATGACCTCATTCTTAGCACTGAGGCGGTCTGGGAGAAATGGACTGAGATATGGGCTCTATGGACAAGAGACAAGCTTAAGGATAGCAATGGAGAATTGCCAACCAGGCCGGACCCAAAGTTGATCGACAAGCAATTCATGAAAAAGATACGGGGCCTGACGGACAAGGAAACGCTTGATCTACAGGGCAGAACCCTGGATGGAACAATCCTGCTAAGGAAAAGTAGAAGTTCAAAAATGCAGGACGCAAAGGATTATGCCATAATCCTAAAGAGACGGCGTGCGTTGGAAGAAGGCATCACAGAGTTTTGCAATGTTGCCTCCAATGCATGCCATGATTTTGATTATTATAAGGAGAAGGCTGCGCTTGATGAGGAAGACATGAAGGAGTTGAACCGTCTATGTCAACCCTACATCAACACCAAGCTAAAGCGTAACGTCAAAACCCTACCCTTCCCTGAACGTGCTATGGCAATTCTGAAGAGGAAGCTTGGATTTGGGGTGGTCCCATTTAAGACTGATGATAGCTCCCCTCCATTCCTGGTAACCTTGGGACACTAGGGGTTTGGTGGTCTGGAACTGGCACCTGGGCCCGTGGCACTATTTGCCATGAATATGATCGAAGACCCCACCCTATTTTTATGAAAAAACTGACATTGAGCGGTGGTACAAGACGTGTCTGGACATGACTGAGCTGGATACTTTCAGTTTCCTTATCTTTTGCATGCCGGGCAATCAGACAACTGCTGTGTCACAATGGGCAGCTGATATTAACTTCACCAACAAGATCTTGTATTCCATATACGAACTGGAACATGAGTGTAGACTTGGCCTGCCGAAGGCACCAAGTTTTGCCAATATAGTTTTGGTTTTGCTTTCAAGATTGGCTGCAGACCTGGACAAGTGGTGGTCTAGCGAACACCACTATCTCGACAAGTTCATGATTTCTCAAGAGCAGATGGAACCCTGGAAGGGCGGCAGATTTATGGAGGATGTGCCATTGATGGACAAAGTCAGCACTGATGGTGCGACAAGGCGGCAGAGATACCGTTCTGGCACAGATCCCTCTCACGCTACACTCTTACCCGGCCTTTGGGATAAGGTTGCTCGTGAATGCAGACGCTCGGGATGAAGAAGAGGGGAAGAAATTTGAGAAAGTCCAGAAAGCTCAAAACATCTTGCAAGCGTTGCATAACATCCACGGAGGTTGGGGAAAGGGCATATTCGATGAAAAGCTGCAGGAGGAGAGTGGAGAAGTCGGGTGGACAGGTCAGCCGGTGGCTCCCGAGGGACCTCCTCGTGAGGCATTCCACACTCTTCAGGTTGCCCCCAAGGCTTACAGACGGCATGAAGAAGCCCCGCAAGTTAACCCCCTAAGGTGGACCACCTACCACGATGATGTAACTGTAGTGACAGCAAGACCGCCATGGTCTCTGCGTCCGATGTAAAATACATTGTACCTATTCAATTTATTAATAAAAATTCTTTTTCAACTATCTTTGGTTTCAATCTGTAATGAAATTCCTTTGTTTGAGTTGTATTGTTCTTGTTCTCGACTCGCTATTCGAGAAAACTGGGAGAAAGCTCGAACCCACACTAAGAGACAAATATTCGAATTATGGACAATTTTCGAGTCGGAGTAATTTTCCCATCTCCTTTTTGTGTAAAATAACAGGTTTCCGAAAAAAAGTGGGAATGGAATGAGACCCACTTTAATTAAATACGACTTGGAGGCTTTTGCTAGCTTTCATCGAGGTACTCGTGCATCTCAGGCATCTGTTCAACATTCTTCTCAGGTTCAAGCTCCTATTATTATTTCTTCATCTATTCATGATCAACCTTTGCCAGTTGCCTTGCATTCCTCGGCTATGGAAGATGCTTACACACAGTTCCAATGGTGTCGTCCTTAGCACCGTCAGCCGCAGCTATAGTTCCTACCACTCTCCCCGTTGTTGCTTCTGCTTCTCATGCTTCTGAGATTGTTATGCCTGATGATCCTAATCTTCAGTGCGCTAAAGAGTCATGGCAACAGGTCAATTGGAAGAAGGCAGCGAGGAAGAAGTTGGTTATGTCACGAGGCTATCCTGCCTCGTTCTATTCAGTGGCATGATAACTTGGTGTCTGTTGATGATCATCTCGATGTTGCAGAACATGTTGATTGTGATCAGGCCATTAAACGGCTCAAGGTGGCAAGGAGTATGATTATGTACTGTGTATGGGTGGTTTTGCTTAGTGGACCATCTCGTCCTCTAGGTTTTGAGTCCCATGTCACAGGTCCCTTGTATGTATCTTGATATTCCTTGATAATAGATTGTCGTCCTTCAAAAAAAAAAAACTTTCACTGCTTTCTAAGCTAAGTTTTGGACAGGTGTATGTACATTGATTGCTGTAAAGTACACATCTCCTGTTAATTTTGGGCAGAGACAAGAGACTATTGCAAAAAGTTCAAAATGGACTCACTTGTTTCAGATGAATACCAGGCTATGGTGGATATCCTTGTATGATACTACAAAGAGTACGTTCTTTTGTATACTTTTGTGAATATTTGAATACCGTGTTTTGCTTCTATATAGTGGCGAACATCTTGGTGAAGTGAATAAAAAATTGAGTATCATATCTTCTAATTCACTCTTTTTCCCAACTTAAGGTCTATAATCTGTGCTTGAAGATGGGCGGGTTTGATGTTATTGTCATGACCAACATAAAATAAAGGAAAATTAGTAGAATCTCCCTTTAAGGCTTTGATATTACTACCACACCACAATGCCCCTAAATATTAACATAAATTGCCAGAATGTCCCTAAATGGGTTGCATACAACGAATAAGTTCCCTTACACACCAAACTTAGTTACTCCCACACCAAACTTAATTACCAAAATTCTCTTGCACAATCGTTCTACCCTCTCTAGATTTTCAAGAAGCTCTTAATTTGTGCTTGTTCTGTTAACAATTGCAGGTCACTTAGCATAAAGTGGTTCTAGAAGCAGAGGACTACATGGACGATGGATCTGCTATCCATCTAATGCTTACTATTGATGGCCATCAAGGGAATGAAACATTTGATTTTGTAGGTACAACCCCAGAGGTATTGAAAAACTGGAATGCACATGTGGCAGTGAAAGCTGCAACAATTATCTATTGTTTGATGTATGGTTTTATTGACAATTCTCCTTAACATTGTAGCAGACCATGTGGGCATTGTAGTTCCAGGACAATTACTAGATTTTCTTGTTGACTTGGTTAGGGTTTTTGCTAGCTACTGTAAGTTAATTGGATTTATCTACTCGGTATCCTGTTATAAATGTGTTAGAATATAGTCTTCTGTTGATAAGGACATTGGTTGCACAAGAGTTCTCAGCAGGAGAAGCTGAAACCTCTGGATTGTGTAACCTCTTATTGTCATTTGGTGTGCTTGCCCAAACGTTGTATTTTATACTTTTATGTACATCATCCTCACTATATGATGTTTTATTACAGAGTACTTTGCATACCATGTACCACCATTGACACTTAGTTTATCTTACAAGAAATTTATAGCGGTGTCAACATTTCTCTGCCCTCGAAACAAGTATTTCTTCGCCAGATCTGCATGCATGCGTCGAAATTAGATTAGCATTGTTGCAAACTCTGGCGTTTAGTATTGGACATTCATCTGAGGCCATGATCGGAATGGATTGTCGCTCATCCAAATGTTTATGTGGGCATATTTTATCTTGCAAGATGCTAAGCTTTGGCAGCGTCAAAATTTTCAAGTGTTGCGAATCCAGAAGGCTTCATAGATCTACTCTCTGATTTGCCATACTCATGAGTCTGATCTCGGGAAAGAGCTAAGGTTCTCGAAAGGGTAAGATCTTGAGAAAGAGCTACATAGCTAAGATTCTCGAAGGCTTATAATCATGTGTAGAATTAGCTCAATTCACCTGCCAAAAACCTTTCCTTTTAAATGAAATGAAATGAAATGTTTTTTAAGACTACAAGGTCTATAAGATAAAAAACATCATCATAAATATGATATTATTTTCAATGTCCTCCCTTGTTATGTAAATCAAATAAATCTCTATTAGAACTGATTAGAGTCACTGCATTGAAGTCTTTTTTTTATACAATGTCATGCATTAGTAGAAATAGAATTAAAAAAAAATTGAATGCGTTTATTTGGTTATCGAGCAACCACCATACCTTAGTTGAGCTATCATACCTTGGTGATAAAATTAAAGCTTGACATCATTGAAGTGTATGCGGAACAAATTTTGATCTCGAGTAGCTTTCAAATAATGCCTAACACTACTTACTAACGCTTGCCTGGATTCACTCATGTAAACATGAGGACATTGGCAACATTCATGAGGACATATGACGGACCCCAGAGAATGCCTCAATTAATATCCACATCTAATTTAGTGCCTTGACGCTCAAGATGGCTCAGAATTCGTCATGTTGAAATACTTAAACTAGTCTGAAATGTTGAGGCAGAGGATGCCTCAATTATCCAAATCTAATCTAGTGCCTGACACCCAAGATGGCTCTTCGTCATGTTGAAATACTTAAACTAGTCTGAAATGTATTGGCTCAAGATGGCTCAGAATTCGTCATGTTGAAAGACTTAAACTAGTCTGAAATGTTGAGGCAGAGGATGACTCAATTATCCAAATCTAATCTAGTGCCTGACACCCAAGATGGCTCTTCGTCATGTTGAAATACTTAAACTTGCTTTTGGTTGAGAAAGATGCATGAGACTGCTATTCTTAGTGTGGTATGAAGTCAATAGTTTTACCATTGTGGTATTGGCCTAGTGGTTAGGCCTTTAGATTGAGGTCTCCCCTTCCAAGGTTCAAAACATAGCTTGGATGGGAGAAGTGAATTGATGCAAGTCTCATCATCGTTAATGTGACTTTTAGATCAGTTATATTTTAGTCCTCGACAATTCATCATAGTCAACGTCAAGAAAAATGCATCATTGAATCCTTTACAAGACACTCAAGAACGTTATGCATGATGCTGCATAATTTTCACATAGTAACATCAATATACATAACCATTTTGCAAAATGCTGACAGTTAATATGATTCATATCAATTAGTCCATGGCGTATAAAGGAATATACATTGTGTATTTCAAAGTTTCCTTCCTCATGTTCCAATAATCACTCTATTCAGTATCCCAATCTTTCAATTCTTACCTCAAGAATGCACTCTTGAGGTTTGCAACCTCAATAATCATATCTCTGTAAGTGTGACATGTTGCCTACTGGCGATGCATACCTATCAGATTAGAGTTGATTTTACTGGCTATATTTTGCAAAGTAGCTATATAGTTGAATTTCTAAAAATCTTATCATTATAGCTTGGTCGGTTCAATAAAAATATGAAATTATTTGGCCTTTTTTTTTAGGAAGGCCTTCTTATCCACTTTGCCAACTACATGAACTTGGAAATTTTTACACATAAATATAGCGAATCAAAAGGTATGTTCCACCATCTGTTCATATTTTTTGAAATTGGATATTTTATTTTGTCTTTTGAGAAGCTATTTTTTTTTTGTTGAACTCCAGTGATAGTATCCTAGTACCAATATGACCATTGAAGAACATCCAAATGCTTCAAAGCCTGCTTAAAATGTGGCAAACTGAAAGTCTGTCATTTGGGCTGCATTGCCCATTGAGGAGATTGCGTTCTGTCCTGAAGTGGACGTGTAGCAGAAGTCGTTCATATGTCCATCCTTTTGTGTCTTCGTCCTCGTTGAACTTGGGCGTACGAATGAGTTTTGATATCATTGCATTCCATGAAATTATGACTTGTCTAAATATCCTGTTAAATACACAGTTTGCATCCTCAAAACTCGCATATCTACAGTAGTACATTCACATACTGAGAAGCATATTTACAACAAGATTGCATGATACAAGTTTTGCATTGATAACATGATCGCCTATACGCTTACCATGTGCCATACCTCCTGAAAAGTAATAGCCATCTAAAAGTGGTAATGCTTTCCAGCATAATTAAACAAATATTGCTGGTTTATATGCATCAATCTTATATCAAAATGGCATATAATCTCACATCCCTACTTATGTGGCATAATGCTAGCCTCACGTTTACGAGTCACATTTTATACCTGGATTTCACAACACAATGGTGATACTAATACACAGAATATGATTGAAATAAGATCAAAATAACAATATAACTTGTCTCAATGTCTTTCAAATGGAACATCGCTTAAAAGATTGTTTATTGTATGTTGTGTACAGCTTAAAATATTGTGAGTACTAGGAAGTGCTGACATTGTGTCTGCAAGACATAAAACATATTTCTACAACACTAAACTACTCAGTTACATACACAATTCAATCGAGGGGCACAAGTTTGTGGATGGGCTTGTACATGAATGTAGGGGACCTACAAGCTGATTGTAAGAACATGGTAGGGGTCTACTTTGATTTAAATATAGATTATGAAAACATGATTTCACGGTTTGATTTACGCCACTTCACCCTCAAGAAAATGGAGGGCAACCCTCTGTGCGTAGCACCTTGTTTTGTTTTTTGATGATCTCAAAAAAGGTAACCCCAAGCCTCATTCTTAACCCTCGAAGTCAAATACTGGTGAAGACGGGATTTAATCTCTTGGTAAAGACTAGTAGCACGAGTGCGCACACCTCTAGAAACTACTTGGCATCTGTGCTTCCACACCACCCAACAAATTAAAGCCCTACAAATATTAAATGCCCACTTTTTAAAGCGTGGCCATCTGCGAGGAAAAAAGTCGAGCAGGACTTCCTGACTCGTGAGATGTGTACAAAAGGATGCCCGAACTTGTGCTCAGGGGCTGATATGATCACATAAAAGGAAGCAATGCTTAATTGACTCCGGATTAGCTTACAGCCTGGACAAAGAGAGATGACATCAGGCTTAAAAGAATGAACCTAATGATGGATATACCGGTATTAAAAACAAATGCAAACTAACTTATTTACATTAACCATGACATTTGACGAAGCAATTATATATAAAAGAAATTTGCAAACATTTCTCTTTACCAAGTCCTTGCATGTCCTTGCATTTGGAAAGTCTTGCCCAAGTCCCTGTATTTGGAAAGTGACTGGTACAGACACATCGGCTTAGCAAGCATTTCCCTATGCATACTCATTTACAGATTGAAATTATGCCTAATTGTAATGGATGCGTGTCAATTTAAGAAGACACATGATTTGAACCTATGTATATCCTTGTATTTTGGTGCTTATTAGATAGAGGGTTCCAGTTCATAATGACCATGGTATTCCGACTATTGGTAACTTATTATATAATAGTTCAGAACAAACAATGAGAAACATAACATTCAAGGTCTCGTTGCTCTACAAAGGAAATATAACTAATAATGTTATGGGAAAGAAACTCAGTTCTTACCTTATTAGGCATGCGAGATATATTAGCAAGCCCAAAGGGAGTGTTGGTCAAGAATGATTCTGACAACACAACGAGCAATGCAAAAAATGCAATAGGGAATATTTTTTAATGGTTAATGTTTCGTAAGTTAACTAACTTAAAAAAAACAAAGAAAAGTATAGGACCATTTCCGCTTGGCTGCACTCGATTGGATGGGCCAAAACTCGGAAAAAAAAAACCTCTTGTGGATAACGTGACATAGCGATGGGAGCATGATTTGTGAATTTTCACGCTGAGGGTTCTGGCCTCAATCCTGGATTGGCCTTCTCGACTATGCCACTTCTTGTCTCACCAATGGCAACAGGCTCCTCTTGTTGAAAAGGAGCTCCGCTCTCCCAGTCGAAACCGCATTTCGTATCTGGAAACAGAAAGAGAAGTGTTTAGTCTCTTGCAAGCATCTCTGTTTTTTAGTCATCTATAGGAGCTCCACATATTGCAAACCCGCGTTCCACGCTGAGGGTTCTGGCCATTCCAGGTGCTATCAGGCTGATTCTCAGTAGACTACTTGCAATGGTGCCTGGCTGCAGGGGATTCTTTGTGGTAAAGGGATTGCTGGGAGATTATGAAGCTTCAATCGATTAAAGGCGAGTGAAAAATGGAGCGTCGTATTCCTACTCCGGGAAGTGGTAAACCCGGGCAGAAATCAGTGGTAAGCTCGACCATGGATCCGATAGCCATCGCCTCATGCATCCGAGATCCAGGATGGCCCATCTCATGTCCAGCATGCACCAATGCATGCATCCGTGAGCCCATCCCTGAATTCGATGGATGGGGGCTAAGATAGATAGACTGCAAACTATACCTGCCAATCTGTACCGGTCTGATCTAATTCCCTTCCACTTTTAATTTTCACCTGCTTTCAGCTGCATCTACGTACTCAATCTGCTACAGTCGTACTCCAACTGCCTCTTTCCCACACAATACAGGTACCCAACACACTCCACTTCAACGACCATTCAAAATTGGCCTTTGCAACGATTCCCCGGAGCCCTGTTTTCTGTTTTCTGAAGCTGTAAGGCCGGACGGAGTGCAAGAACTCGGACCTCCCAAGAACTCTGCTATCCGAAGCTTGAAGAAGCGTTTTCGCCATGACTTGAAGGTCAATGGAGGCAGATTCTGAAGCTGATAGGGTGGACCCTGATGTCGCCCAGGTGAGTTCTGGAATCCTTAAACCTTACTCCAAAACCTTAGCATTTGAAGAAAATTTAATACTCAATTCCTCCTTTGACATGACTGTGCCAGAGGCATAGCTTGATCCGCATTCAGCAGCCCCCTCCCGGTTCATTTACAAGAGATGCTCTGGATTGGCAATTGGAGTTGCATCCAAGACCAAATGCAATTGGAGCTACTCCAGCTACTGAATTTTCCTTTGATGATGAGGAGCAATCTTTATTTCCGGTGTACACATGTTTCATCCCAATAACTAGGGTTGCAGACTTTATAAAAGGCGAGGAGAACCGTCCATTCCCATACAAATTTTTACAAGCGTGATTCTCGGTACAGGAAACCAGGGCAGCTCAAGAGATTGGCAGATGAGAATTCCTACCTAAGCTTTGTCAAGTAAGTAATTTTCCTGCATGACTACGAAAAATGAATCTTGCCAATGTAGGTTACAACTTGCCTACAATTCAGCTAACCTTGGCTGTTATGTGACAGCTATTGGTGCGCCTTTGGGCCACAAGATCAGAGGGACCATCCTCCTCCACTTGCAAACCAATCACGCAGGAGGAAAACCAATTTTAAACGGGGCTGCTTGTGCCACTTCCAAGCAAAGCAGTTGTACCTAAAGCATGAGTGCACCAAGTTAACTTTCTATGAGCAAGGAGCAGGTTTGCCATGGTAGTGGAGATTCAACATGCAAGAACACAAGGCTTGAGCTTGCACCTCGTTTGTCCAAGGAGAAGAAGGATTGGGCTAAGGATTTGATACAACAAAATCATTCAGCTCAACAGGTCATGAGCAAGCATGAAGAGCATTGGAGCTTACAAAAGCAAATTAATCCAGATAGACCAAGACATAGAGATGAATTTCTTGCCATGGATGACCTTCACAACTTATCTCGTAAGGTTGCTAGATCCACTTGGATGTTGCATTGAGATGTTGCTTTAAGTGTCAGAATGTGGGTTTCTCTTCATCCTGAGAGCGTGTTTATGTATCAAGAGGGCAGGCCCTTTACTTTGGGTATAATGACTCCATTCCAGCTGAAAACTCTTTTGGAGCATGGAAAAGGTGAGGCAATTGCCATGGACTCCACTTCCAAAACCAATGACCATTGCTACAGTTTGTACACATGGTTGCTTTATGACAGCCATGGGAATGGAGTTCCAGTAGCTTGGGTTCTCACATCTAGTCAAGAGGAAGAGGAGATCTGACCATGGCTTGTGGCCATGAAGGAACACATCCATAATAATGATCCCACTTGGTCCCCTTCTTGCTTCATTGTGGATGATGCCCAGGCCGAGATCAATGCTTTGAGGGATGTTTGGCCCATGTCACGTATCCAATTGTGCTTGTGGCATGTGAGACGAAACTGGTTGAAGACGATGGTGAAGCGGGTTAAAGATAAGAAGCGCAGGGCCCAAATGTTCAAGGAATTAGGAGACATCATGTATGGTATTCATGTTGATGGGGATGGTAGATATGGGCAAGACTACATAGACTCATGTGACTCATGTAAGGAAGAGGGATTAAGACGCTTGGAAGAGTTCAAGGAAAGGCACAAGGTCTACAAGAAAGTTGTGAAATACATGAGCAAGGTGTGGACAAAGAACATTACTTCCTGGATTGTTGCTACTCGGATGTATCCCCATGCAAACCAAGAGACAAATGCAAGCATAGAGTCATACCATGCCACTATGAAGAGGAGGCTTGGTCTCTCCAAGCATTCATTGAGAGGACGCAGGATTGATTTGGTTGCTTTACATGCTGACATGCATAATGGAGACGCATATATCCTTTGATAGGTTCAAGAAAGACTATGGTTTTAAGATCAACGCAGACAGGAACAGGTTATCGAGACAGCAATCATTGGAGCAAAAAAGATTCCTGATGCAGCAGTGAGGTGGCTAGACTACCAACAAGGAAGGGCTGAAGTTTGGAGCCAAAACATGGATGCTTGGGATGAGAATAGAGAGGCCCTTCCTTACATGGTAGTTGTGGCAAATGAGAATTGGGCTTGCTGCGATTGTCCATGGGGTATGAAGGGTAACATGTGCAAGCATCAAATTAAAGTGATTCAAATGATGGGCAGCTATAGGGATGAAGACATATTGAGAGTGTGTGGAACTCTTTACAGTTCCCAAGCTGGTGGTTTGGAAAACTTGAGATCTATTGCAGAGGATTATGAGGTGGATGAGTGTAGCGATGACGTCGTGCTTTCTAGTTTGACCTTCACAAGCCTCATTGATGTCGAGGAGGAGCCACATGTTGGTAAGTGCTTCGTAGACCCTACACGTAGAGACATGTTGGAGAGTATAGATGCTAGCCTTCATAACATAAGGGATACATTAAGTAGCAACCCTCACATCATTCGTGAAGTTGATTTCCTTCTTCGAGAGCTCACCCAAAAGTTAGAGAATTTGAAGTCCTCTACTGTTCAAAGAGGTGTTGCACCTTGCATGCCAACAACAAAGGACTTCAATGGGAGCACCATAGCTAGGCCAATTCCTTTCATAGAATGCCATAAGAGGAAGAAGAAAGTGGTGGGGATACTGTGTTTGCACGTGAATGTGCATGACACCTTGAAGAGTAAATTTTTCTTAATGCTTGACTTGTGGATCTTCTATTTTATGATATACCTTACTTGGAGTTTGCTTTAATCGTTCACTTGTGGATGTTCTATATTAAACTTCTGACTATTATACTTGGATTTTGCTTAGTCCACTTAACCACTAAACTAGGTTGTCTAGGTTAACCACTGGAGATGTCCAGGTTAACCACCTCGGTTACACATTTTTACCACTAGACTTAGATGTCTAAGCACTCCCTCAAATAAGAAGAAACCAAGTGTAAATTTGAAAAAAACAATTACATTATGAGAAACCTTAGACCATTAGACTATGAAAAAACAACGAGTCAATCTGAACCATAGGACTTCACCCCGAACAACTCTCTGTATTCCTCTCGAGCTCGACTCACGGTTTTCTAGTGTGAAGTCCTCGACCTCGCCATCACCCTTGAACCACAACTCCATGTCGAGAAGGTCGGGCCAGAATATAGTTGACTGCAGAATCATTTTTATCAACTCTTTTCTGTGGTGCTTCCAAACTCGAGCCATCTCCTGGAGACACACTCTTATCCTTCGAGGCAGTGCAGTGCCCTCAAGCAGTGCCCTCATTGCCTTTTCGCCGATCAGGTATTTCTTCAAGACCTTTGTTTGGGGTCTGGGTTCGGGAACTCCTGCAAGACAGCCCTCTGTGAGGACCCGTGGATCTAACAGGAGAATCCGGGGGACTATGTCACGCGGGATTTGCAAGAAGAGAACAAGAAGAAGAAAATAGAACAAAAGAGAACAATGAGAGGAAAATGATAAGCTTCCTTGATATCAATGATGAACATACATGAGCTCTCGCAATCGAGAGAAGACTGAAAAGAGACAAGACTCAAAACTCATCTAAAACTCATGTGCTAGCTCTACTCATATATATAGTACAATGGCCTTTGGCCCAATATAGACACTCTGACTGATCTCGGTGCCGACTCCTGGAAGGAGGCCTGATTCTGCAGGAATGCCGGGCGGTGCCTCTTGAAGTGCCTAGAATCACGCCTGACGCCGACGCTGAACGATGACGGGCCGCCACTTGTCCGAAGCGGGCGCTTGGTAGCGTACCCCGTGCTTTGACCGCGGGTCCGCCGCTGGTCTTTTGTCGGGCTTTTGACGGCTGACCCGCGCCTCGCCTGTGGGATCCTTGAGCTTGACCTGGTCCGTCAGAGGCATGAATAGTCCTATACCAGAGGCACAGACTAACACTCCTCCCCACCAAATGACACTCACCAAGAAAAGGAGGAAGTGCCCGAGGGCGGAAACCAGCTAGCCCAAAGTGATCCTCACTGAATGAGGCTCCGCGCCATTATGGTAATGAGTAATGAGGTCCCCGACGGTTTGAAGAGCGCCGGGGTGTTGAGCCCAAGGGCGTGATGGGCCTCAATGAGGAAGTGAGAGCGCACCATGTCTTCCGTGGCAAAGATGGGCGTCCGGCGAACAAACCGCACTCCATGAGAAGGCAGGGTCCGAGACCGGCGGCACCGACGCCATTCTTCGGATTGCAAAGAAAGATTGACGCCGCCGATTTAAAGAGCTGAGCAGGATGCATTTGAGAGCAGCACAGAAACCAGCTTGACGGTGGACTGAAGGGTCTGGTGAGGTGGCAGCATTCTGCAAGAAGGTATCAAGACCATGCAAGGCATCAGCAGGCCTTTGCCAACCACGCTCATTACCGATATAAATCCAATTTTCAGTAGTGTCCAAAGTGGCATTATCCTCCCAATTGGAGCGTCTGACAAATCGGGGATCCCACCGGAGATCCGTGGGAGATCCGAGGCGAGTCGACCCAACAGCGGGCCATCCATGACCTTCGGCCCAAAAGGGAAGACGCCAAATAAGAAAGGAACCGTGGGCGGGGAGGTACTCCTAAGGAAGCATATGGAGAGGGAAGCATGCCCGTGTGCGTGGGTTGCAGAGCCATGTCCCTAAATGCTTGAACAAGATTCTGATCAAGAGCACGACACCAATGGTCCCATTCTGAAGTAGAGAGTAATTGATAGACAGGAGGATTGACCCAACCCGTGGGGATGGTCTTGCTTTCCAGAAGGCCACGGAGTTGATTGTAGCCTCCCAAGTGCTGCATATAAATCTGGGCAAACTCAAGATCATCAGGGTGCGCCAGATTTTTGTTTACCTGTTCCAACGTTTCAACCTGCCACAGAGGTAAGTCTTGAGCCGTTCAGCGTGTACTCGCTCAAAAGTCCGAGACCGAAAGCAGATCCTTGAAATATTTGTTGGTTGGTGATAACAACCAAGCAAAGATTGAGTTGCCTCTAAAAACACGATGGGCCTCATCCCGGAATTTATCATGGAGATCCGCCAGGTAGAAGTCATGAAAAACATAAGCCATTGGCTGAACAACTCGGAAGATGACTAATTCAGGATCTTCAACAGTAAGCTGATCAAAGACTAAGAGTGCACAAAATAAACCCTTGTCTTCTATAGAAAGATCCGGCCAGATCCGAAGGAAGTCCGCACTTTTGAGTGGTTGTTGATGAACATTGCCATTGGCAGCGTACCACTTCAAAAGGAAAAGGTGCCGTCGGGCCACCACATAGTCAAGATAGCTGGAAGGAGTAGAGAAGTCCACATGAATGTTGGTAGCAATGTCAATATAGCCCTCCTGTTTGTTTTTGGCTTCTTCAGCAGATTGAACTACTTGCTGGAGCTGATGTTCAAGGTCATGGATCCGATTCTCCTTTTCTAACAAAAGACGGGACTGATCACGGACCCGTTTACCAGGAAGCGCCCGGGAGTATTGAGGCGAAGCGTGGCAATCTCGGCGTCATCGATGACCTTTTGTTTCTGAGCCTCCAAAAGCTGAGTCTGGAGGGACGTTAACTGATTGGTCAGCGTGGAAAGCTGAGCTTCAAGGGAGGTGAGTCGAAAGGCCACGCCAAAGGAGGTTTTGAACTTGAGTGCTGTAATTGTCACAAAGCTCTGAGTACAAGGTGTCTAGCTTAGCAATGTCTTTCTCCTTGGCACCCAGGAGGGTATCTTTGGACTTGTTCTGTTCCAATAAGTCCTGAATTTTGGTTTGGAGCTGAGCCTGCTGATCGATAAGTAGGCTGGTCTGATCTTGAGCACTTTTGAGATCTATACGGGCCTGTAATAGAGCCGCGTGCTTTTCTTGAAGTTGGGCCTCCAAAGTTTGAACATGGGCAAAGGCAGCTTTTGAAGGTCTCTTTGAACAAAGATCGAAGTCTCCGTGGACGCTGAACACCATTCATGAGAGCCTCCTGGGATGCTTGTAGCTGCATGGCAGCGGCTTGAACATCTTGCTGGAATTTGTACAGGAGCTGTCAAGGATGTGGAGGTGCAGGGCCCTGTTGCTGCCTTGTCTGAGATTGTTGAGATGACGGGAATGGGAAGGCGTGGCTTCAGAGGAGGAAGAGGATATAGTAACATGCGTGGTCTGGTGTTGAACATGATCGTGGGAAGTCCGGGCGTGAAGGTACGTACTGCTGGTTTGACGCTGGGAATGCAGAGAGCGCTGAGTGGAGGTATGGGAAGTGGAAGGGCTCTCAAGAACAGGAAGATAATGACGAATGAGTGCCTGAAGATGGCCACCCACGGAAATTTCAGAGACAGAGGAGGGGGTAGCCCGAATGCGGTCTACTTCTTGAAGAAGGCGGTAGAATAAGAGCTGTGGCCAATCAACATGGAGATTGGAGTGGATGGCAGTGAGGACCATATTATAAAACGGCTTATTGATATGGGTGTTCTTGATGGAATACCCAAGCAATTTTTGCCACAGAAACTTCACAAAAGTGTCATGTGGCTTGGCAATATTTGTGAGGCGATGCTGGTTGGCTTGATAAGCAGGAGCACCAAACTGAGTGACGTCCATATCCTATAAAGCAGCCCAAGAGACAGAAGGTTTTTGCAAAGGGATGCGGAATACCTCAGAAATCAAATGCTGAGTAAGTAAAATGGTGGTGCCATCGACCACCGTAGCAAATCCTTCCGGGCTGTTGACGATGTGAGCGATGAACTGCTGCAATTGCGCCGGATTTGGGGCCGGGAGCTCCATATGTGAAAATTCGTAAAGCTTGTGGCGTTCCGCAACTTCCCGACTCGGACCAACAAGGGCCTCTCGAAAGGTGGGCGTCAAGAAAGACACAGACCCGAAAAGAGTCGCATCCCTTGGAGCAGAAGCTTGACACACTCACCCCGGTTTTTGGTCCACTGTGGAAAACATCAGTTTTGGTAGGTCTACATGTCCTGTTTTCAAAGAATCCTACATGTGGATTTGTGGAGGTATGGTTTTGTTCAATAATGGTGTTCTTTTTTCAGTGGACTAAAACATCCACTGTTGTTTTGTAGTTTCCTCTATTGTGACATGTCATTTTATAATACAATCCACCGTAGGAAAGAATACTTGAATTTCTACATGTCTAATAATTCTGTTGTCACATGTCTTTATAGATGTAGGAAAGAATATTTGATTCTCTACATGTCCTATGCTTCCATTCACATGTCTTTATAGTAGTAGGACAGAGTACTTTATTTACTAAAGCATTGTAGGAAAGAATACATGAATTACAACATGTGTAATACTTCTATTGTCACATGTCTTTATAGAAGTAGGAAAGAATACTTGATTCTCTACATGTCGTATGCTTCCATGTCACATGTAAAACAATTCTATTCTTTATAGTAGTAGGACAGAGTACTTTATTTGCTAAGGCATTATAGGAAAGAATACATGAATTACGACATGTGCAATACTTCTATTGTCACATGTCTTTATAGAAGTAGGAAAGAATACTTGATTCTCTACATGTCCTATCCTTCCATATCACGGGTCTTTATAGTGGTAGGATAGAGTACTTGATTTGCTACATGTGATGCACGTGCACGATCACATGTCCTTATACTAGTATTCCATGTAAGACAAGTTACTTCAACTACTTCAATTACTTAACGCCTATTTTTGCATAACAAAACCATCAAGAATTTGATTTGTATTCCTTGAGGAGGTGCAGGACCGCTGCAACAAATCCCTAAGCATTAATGTCATAGGACCACGCAAAATCCTAACAATATCCTAACATTTTGGATATTGTTAGAGAAAGACCATTAAACCACGCCTACATTTTTGCATAACAAACCATTAAGAATTGTGAGATGTATTTCTTTATGGAGGAAAGGACCATTGCAACAAATCCCCAAGCATTAAAATGGCAAGACCATGCAATATCCTAACATTATTCCCCCATTTTGGATATCGTTAGTGGAACACCATTAAACCGTTCCTACATCTTGGTATAATCTAGACCATTAAGAATTTGAGATGTAATTGTTTATGGGGAATAGGACCATTGCAACAAATCCCCAAGCATTATAAAATGGCAAGACTACGCAATATCCTAACATTATCCCCCCATTTTGGATATCATTAGTGGAACACCATTAAACCATGCCTATATCTAGTAGTTGGTACTAAGGTTCGCTATAGACGATCCAATAGTTATCCACGTCATCCAATGGTTTTAATTGTATCTAATTTATCTTATCCAATGGTTCTTTCTAACGATTTGGTTCTTTGAAAAACAAGATAACTTATTGCACTTAGATGATTTGCATTAAGAATTAGAGATGTAATTGTTGGAGCCATCAAGCAAAATACCACAGCTAACACCTTAAACCTAAACACAAACTCGGGAAAACCTTGCTCGGGAAAACCTTGCTTCCGAGTCATGAGGGACCAAGTTACGCGGTCATTTTTGCAAAGAAAAGAAACACGAACCCTCTACATGGCAAGATTCGCACCTTTCGCTAAGGCCAATTCACTACTTAACGTCTTTGGACATGAGCTACTTTGGCGCTCGCCCGGGAGCAGGGTGGTCTTCGCCCACCTAAACTTGGTCTCCGTGGTAATGTCGATGTTTCGAGTCCGCTGGCGAGTCGATCACAGCCCGGGTGGGAGAGTTGCCCGTCCCGGGCCAAGGACCTTCCGAGAGGACCTTTGGGACGAACTTCTTCCTCGAAGGTTTTAGCGCCTTTCAAGGCCAACGCCCCCACTACTCATGACATTGTGCAAGATCCTAGTCCAATCGACTGTGGTATGGTTTCCAAAACGCAAAACCCGTGGGTTGCTAGGTTATTGTAGGGTTTACGTTATGGAGGTCGAAGTTTTATTCGGGCTTGCACTTGAGACATGGTCGAGAAGCCGCAGCTTGAAAACCGTAAGCAATAGAAACTGACGAAATGGGGTTTGGATTTACCGAGGCAGGCTTTCCTACCAGTGCTCCTCCAGGAGGGCAAATGCCAATGCCTCCCTTCCCGAAACCCGGTTTCCCTATCCGACCGTTGAATTTTCCATTCAAGTAACTTGCTTCGAAAGCAGCTCAAAAAATTCAAGATCCGTCCGGAGAACATATAAAACCGCAAAAGTGTCCCGCAATGACGGTGTAGAAAACCAAGTGTTTTGTCGTTTGGGCAAAGACAAAGGCCCCTAATGGAGATTTGACTTCGCCATGTCGTCCAAACAAAAATAAAATTACCTTAGGGACCAAGTTACGCGGTCATTTTTTGTAGCAAAAGAAACACGAACCCTCTACATGGCGGTATTCTGCACCCTTCGCTAAGGCCAATTCACTACGAACGTGTTGGACATGAGGTACTTTGGCGCGTCCGGGAGCAGGGGTGGTCTTCTGCCCACGAGACTTGGTCTCCGTGGTAATGTCGATGTTTCGAGTCCGCTGGCGTAGTCGATCATAGTTCCGGGGTGGGAGAGTTGCCCGCCCGCGGGCCGTGGACCCTCCGTGAGAGGACCTTTGGGTCGAACTTCTTCCGAAGGTTTTAGGGCTCCGCCATCCGCTTCAATGCCCTCCCACTACCTCATGACATTGTGCAAGATCCCGGTCCAATCGACCAGGTATGGCCTCCAAAACGCAAAACCCCGTGGCCTTGCCGTGTTATTGTAGGGTTTACGCTTGCCGGCCAAAATGTGGTCGGGCTGCACTTGGGACCTGTATACCTTTTTCAACATGCATGCGAGCCATGGCAACCGAAATAATGTGACTTTGGATCTATTGGCATCCCGAATCATTCCAAAAATATTTGCTACTATAAAATGTGTTCTTGACTTCTAATTGCGACAATCGAGCTCGGTGAATCCAAACCCCATTTCGCCGGGCTTTATTGCTTCGTTTTCAATCGCAGCTTCTCGACCATGTCTCAAGTGCAATCGAATAAAACTCGACCTCCATAACGTAAACCCCGCAATAACCTAGCAACGCATTGTGGTTTACGCTTTTTGAGGCCATACCGGGTCGATTGGACCAGATCTTGCACAATGTCATGAGGTAGTGGGAGGGTGTTGAAACCAGAAGACCGAGCCCTAAAACCTTCCAGAAGAAGTTTGACCCCAAGGTCCTCTCTCTCGAGGGTCCCCGCCACGACGGGCAACTCTCCCACCCCGAACCGATCCGACCGCCAACCCGGACTCAAACATCGACATTACCCCGAGACCAAGTTTCGTGGGCGTAAGACTACCCCTGCTCCCTGGCACCAAAGTAGCTCATGTCCAACACGCTTGTAGTGAATTGCCCTTAGCGGAGGGGTGCGTATCACCGCCATGTAGAGGGTTCGTGTTTCTTTTGCTACAAAAAATGACCGCGTAACTTGGTCCCTAGGCTAATTTCGCTGTTTCGGACGACATGGCAAAGTCAAATCTCCATTCCGGGGCCTTTGTACTGCCCGAACGACAAAACACTTGGTTTTCTACACCGGCCGACCGCAGACACTTTATGGTTTTATATGTTCTCCTGACAGATCTTGAATTTTTTGAGCCTACTCAAGCAAGTTACTTGAATGGAGAATTCAACGGTTGGATAGGGAAACCGGTTCCGGAAGGGAGGCATTGGCATTTGCCCTCCCCGAGAGGAGCAAAGGTAGGAAAGCCCCGCCTCAGAAATCCAAACCCCATTTCGCCGGGCTTATTGCTTCGGTTTTCAATCGCAGCCTTCTCGACCATGTCTCAAGTGCAACCGAATAAAACTCGACCTCCATAACGTAAACCCTACTAATAACCTAGCAACCCACGTGGTTTGCGCTTTGGAGGCCATACCCGGGTCGATTGGACCAGGATCTTGCACAATGTCATGAGGTAGTGGGAGGGCGCTGACGCCAGAAGATCGGAGCCCTAAAACCTTCCCGTAAGAAGTTCGGCCCCAAAGGTCCTCTCTCGAAGGTCCTTGGCCACGACGGGCAACTCTCCCACCCCTAATCGGATCCGATCCGACCGCCAACGACCTAAACATCGACATTACCCCGAGACCAAGTTTCGGGGCGTAAGACCACCCCCGCCCCCCTGACGCCAAAAAGTAGCTCATGTCCAACACGCTCAGAGTGAATTGGCCTTAGCGGAGGGTGCGTAATACCGCCATGTAGAGGGTTCGTGTTTCTTTTGTCGCAAAAAATGACCGTAACTTGGTCCCTAGGGTAATTTTGTTGTTTCGACGACATGGCTAAGTCAAATCTCCATTCCGGGCTTTTTGTAATCGCCCGAACGACAAAACACTTAGTTTTCTACAATCGGGTCGACCGCAGACACTTTATGGTTTTATATGTTCTCCTACAGATCTTGAATTTTTTGAGCCCGCCCGTGCAAGTTACTTGAATGGAGAATTCAACGGCCGGATAGGGAAATCGGTTCCGGAAGGGAGGCATTGGCATTTGCCCTCCCGAGGAGCACCGTAGAAAAGCCCGCCTCGTGAATCCAAACCCCATTTCGCCCGGGCTTATTGCTTCGGTTTTCAATCGCAGCCTTCTCGACCATGTCTCAAGTGCAACCAATAAAACTCGACCTCCATAACGTAAACCCTAAATAACCTAGCAACCCACGTGGTTTGCGCTTTTGAGGCCATACCGGGTCGATTGGACCAGGATCTTGGACAATGTCATGAGGTAGTGGGAGGGCGTTGACGCCAGAAGACGGAGCCCTAAAACCTTCCAGAAGAAGTTCGTCCCAAAGGTCCTCTTTGGAAGGTCCTTGGCCACGGACGGGCAACTCTCCCACCCCGGAACTGTGATCTGACTCTGCCAACGCACTCGAAACATCGACATTACCCTGGAGACCACATGGCATGTTGGAGACCACATGGCATGTTTGAGCCACCTTGGCATGTTAGAGCCTGGGTGGCATGTTGGAGCCACCTTGGCATGTTAGGCCCTAGGTGGCATGTTGAAGCCCACGTGGCATGTTTGAGCCACCTTGGCATGTTGGAGCCTAGGTGGCATGTCGGAGCCACCTTGGCATGTTCGAGCCTAGGTGGCATGTTGGAGCCAGCATGGCATGTTTGAGCCACCTTGGCATGTTAGGAGCCTAGGTGGCATGTTGGAGCCCACGTGGTATGGTTGAGTCACCTTGGCATGTTTGAGCCACCTTGGCATCTTAGAGCCTCGGTGGCATGTTGGAGTCACCTTGGCATGTTAGAGCCTAGGTGGCATGTTGGAGCCCATGTGGCATGGCATGTCCGGGCCACCTTGGCATGTTAGATCTTAGGTGGTGATGTTGGAGCCACCTTGGCATGTTCGAGCCTAGTCGGCATGTTGGAGCCCATGTGGCATGTTTGAGCCACCTTGGCATGTTGGAGCCTAGGTGGCATGTTGGAGCCACCTTGGCATGCCTGAGCCTTATATATGGGCATGTTGGAGTCCATGTGGAATGTTTGAGCCAGCTTTGCAAATACTTAGGTTGCAAATCTTCTCTTAAACAACCCACCATATGTTCATCCTCCATAATATTCATTCACGTAACTTTCGAGAAGCCTTGTTATAGAAAGTATTCAATATCTTGCATTGCTATACACGTAATCGCCGAGTAGTCTCGAAAGTGGAAGTTAAGAATGCCCTCCTCCTCACAATAGTAATACATGTTCCATATTCAATTTAGAAGAATGTTTGTGTGAAACAACTATGTGATACACTTGCTTAAAATTACCGTCAGATATTTCTCGTACATTTTACAACTAATAATATGCCCTCGCTATCTATAGCGCCGCCGCCACGCCGGTTTTCTTTTGACAGGGCTGAGTGATCGAGATGGAGGCCACTATGATGAAGTGTCTAGAATAGCCATGCAAAACAGCAGAGTCCATCATTCAAATGCTCGCAGCTTGCCGAGCCCCTCGCATTCGATGCCGACTTCAAACCATCGCTTGGGAAGAAACGAGTAGTCCCCCTGCCTTTTCCCCTTTGTCAATTTCTTTTTGCTTGCAAAGGCAAATCCAAATTGGATTATTGGGCCACAGCCAGAGCAGTTCATCCTATAGCTGAATAGGGAAGTACTACCCTGCCATAGCCGAACTCTATTTTCTAAATATGTGCAGGTATGGATTGGGATGACAAAAGGGACGATTGTTTTTCTGTTGTTGCCCTATTTTCTGGAAAGTATGAGAAGGCATGGCTCCACCGGCCACTGCATCGCTTCCTTCTCTGAAAGAAAAGAATCGACGAGCCATATCCATAGCCATAGCCGCCCCCCGCCCTTCGCTCGTAATTTCAGCAAGTGTATATAACGTAAGGGAATATTCCCTCGGCGGTGCTGCGGCTTCGCCGCTTGGGTGCCACCCGTCTTGTGGCGCCGCCTCAGGAAATTCGCTGGTGGATTTTCTAGAATTGGAACTTTCCCTAGTACATTGGATTTGTGGGAAAAAAGCCACAACTATATTATATTTTTATAAAAATGTTTTATCAACGACCCGTGATGGGCCAAGATGAACGGCCTGGATTTCGATCCAGGTCCTCTCCTCCTATTGGCCTGTGTTTCCCGCCTTTGAATTGACAGCCGACCATTCTGCCTTGGCGGCTCTGCTATGGCGCTCCGGCTATGGCGCACGGCGTCTGCTTCCACTTCAGCTATGGCGCCCGGCTATCCAGTTCTTCCATGCATGCCCATGGCATCCATGCATGCCCACCGCTAGTAAGCAATCCTAGTGTTTTAATTTAATATGGAAAATATGTAGGCCATATGGCCATGGCCAATATAGCAAGGGTATACACGTGAAGCACGCCCCGCCATTTTATATGGAATATAGCAGACCCATGGTGTCACATGTTGAAATGAAAATAATAATTAAACTATGCAAAGAAAAATTAGCCCACATGGATGGCCCGGATCTCTAGCAGAGGTGGACGGGCCGAGATTGCAATCTTCGTGGTGTTATCCTATTGGTTGGACTAAAGGAATGGACGGTCCAGATTTTGAAAAAATAGACGGCTAAGATGGCGATCCTCTTGGTTTCATTCTATTGGTTAACTTTTCCCCCCCAGATATCGTGGTTTTCATTGCGCAGCCTATTGGTTAACTTTTCCCGCCTCTATCGGGTTTTCATTGCCCAGCGCTTGCATGCACACAACCATGGCGATCCGGCTGTAAGTGGTGAGGAGCAAACATCCATGGCGGTAGAAGCATGAGCGGAGCACACATTCGGCAAGCTTTGGCAAATCCGACAAATATGGCGATGGCAAATCTTTGGTAGCTATGGCGATGGCAAATCTTTGGCAAATGTGGGCAATGGCAAATCCGGCTGTGTTTTGTTATGTTCTTAGAGGCTTGTTTTTCGCTTATTTTCTAAGCTTTGTTTCTCCGAATCCAACTCGAAAGCATAACATTTTCCGTGACTAGGAAGCTTGATCGAGCCGGAAGCGATTATTTTGCTTGGGCTTGAAGGGTTGCGACTTTGCCGGATGCAACTGATGGAACGAATTGCGGTAGTGTTAGAACAGCCGATTCATTTCTCGCTGCTATGCCGGAGCAAATGTAAGCTAAACAAATTACCTGCTTCCTTAGAATGATCTGCTTTTTGGATGTTGCTTATCATATCCTATTCTCAATGCCACTTCATTCTTATTATTGGTCCCGAAATCACTTCTTATCTTTGATCTTGTCCCCAAAAGCATTTCGAGCATTTGATCATCTAAGAGCCATGCTTTTTGCAACCATCTCACCTATTTGCCTTATGATTTGTTCCTCTAGGAACCATTTCGACCCTTTTACCTCTAAGATCGAGATAACTAATGGCAAAAAGTCTGATATTTTTTGGCAAGAACAAGCAAAGACGCATATCCCCGACACAAGAGCAGTTGATTATTGATTCGTATGATTTTTCATAAATTTAAAACCCTTTCATCTTACAGCCTCGCTTTTACGAGATTATCCCGCAAATATCCATATGGGCAGCTTTCTTGTTTTTAGTACAATTCAGCTTTTGAGTGTTCTCTCATTCTTGTGAAGCCATCATATTGGTTATTTTCTAATATAGAAGGACTGAGCATCTTATATGCAGTAAGTTGTGCGATGTTCTAAATTCTATGAAAATGAACTTGATATGAGGGTTTCTTGATCCTTTCCCATAATGCTTCTTAGTTGTCCGTGAAACATGCTTATAGTCTGATCTGTTCCATGATGAAGCTTATAGTCTGATCTGTTCCATGATGAAGATGTTGTGGAAGAAGAAAAGGAGAGTTGAGATGACGTTAGTCATTGTTTTTAACCACAACCATTAATTCAATTGTTTTAAACCTTAACCATTGAATGTTAATTGAATGTTATAATCTGACGTTAAAATTTAAAATTTAGATTGCAATCCATCAAGACGATATATAAATGAGAATGGAGATAACATGAATGTTATGTCTTATGGACTTGTTTGGGTTCGATTCCCAAAAGGCTTTTTTTTTTTAACAATTAAAAAAATCAATGCAAAATTCATAATATATTAGCTTTTAAATTGTGGTTTATAGTAATTTTTTATTTTAATGTGTGCCATGTGTCAACATTTGATTTGATAGAAGACATATTAAAAACAATACCTTCTTTTTCTACATGTAATACTAATGCTTTTTTTATTTCAAAAGTATGCCACGTGTCCATATTTGATTAGCTAGAATAATATTTTTTATTTAAAAAGTATGCCACGTGTCAATATCTCATTAGTTAAACAACCACATTAAAAACATACATTTTTTCTACATGTTATAATATTATTTTTACATGTCCTTATTTCAGAAAACTATAGCTAGATTTCAATAACATGTAGGGTTTCCTCAATAAAAAAAAAAGGCCATACGTGATTTTTTTTTTTTTTGCAAAAACAACACTTGAAACAACATGTCCACATTATAAAAAAAAACACTTGAAAACATCGACTTTCTATTTCCTACGTGTTCTTTTCTTTGTAGTGTTTTTATTTCTAGTGTTGTAATTTAGTTTTTCAAAAAGAAAATTAAAACCTACACGCTATTTTAAAGATAAACAACGATGGTTCCGCCTAAAAAACAACAAATAAGGAAAAAGTACACGCTGACAAAAATTCACAAAAACCATGTCAATTTTCTCTACGCATGGATTTTTCTGCCAAAAAACCACTGTCTCTTTGTGCAAATCCGGATAAACAGGCCACGTGGACTTTTGGGGCCATTTTGGTGTTGTTTTTGGCATAAAACAACACTTCCGTTTGGGGGCAGCCATGGCGAAAAGCGTCGGAACAGAAGGAACTGTTTGAAGAAGGCGGAGAGCAGAGAACAGAAGACGAAGGCGCAGATAGACGAAAAGGTTTTAGGGCGCGCAAGTGTAGGTGAAGGGGCAGGATGAGGGCGAACCTTCAACCGTTGATGATGCCAGGTGGCGAAAGATGCAAGGTGGGCAATTGAAAGGCAAAATTTGGCTAAGTCCCCAAATGGTAAAGGGAGAAGCAATGAACGGTGGCGATGAGACGTAAGTGAATGATCTGATGTGACAGGTAGGAAAAGGACACACATTAATGTTCGACGGGCGTGAAAAGAAGGAATGTCATTTAATGCTGGGATATCATTAAAACGAAGGTGTCAGAAGGTACCATGGCTAGATATGCGGCGGGAGAAAAGATTCCCCATTTAGTAACAAATTTTGCATTGCAAACCACGCTGGCTAATTTTCTGATTGGTCCACGCCGACGTGGGAGTTCCTCGGTTGGCTATATAAGAGAAACAGAGGTTGAAGCTGAGACACCCAATGGCGCTCAGTATGTCTGCTGCTGGTTTGCATGATAAATGCACTATGCCTTCCAACTGCCTGGAGTGGATTACGTGCAAAATGGACTGTTTGGACCTCTGGCGGTGCCACAATCGTGGCATTGCTATGGACGGGTGGTGTGCCGGCATGGCTGAGCATGCCGATCCCCACACCAACGGGATGGAGGTGATTCTCGCACTGCTACTGACCCCGAAAGCAATAACCGGTACCACATCCTCGCGTATCACCTCTGCTTGAACCCGAGTAGAGGGTGTTCTCCTTAGGACTTAGTAGATAGGGCTCGAGTCCGCTTTTTGTATATAGGGCGGCCCATAGCGAAATAGTTTGGTCAGCCCACATTTTGTAAAAATTTCCACCTATAATATAAATATGCCACCGGGTTTAGTCACTATCCGTTGTGTTTGTGTCCGAACAAAGATCCGCTTGTTGATTTTCACTTTCTGTGGTATGAAATGTTTTGAGGCGAAAGCCATTAACCAGTGTAGGTAATGGAGTTCCATCTAACTCAGCCAGCTGGAAAACGATGGGTTGCACGACTTGAACAATTTGATAAGGGCCAAGCCATCGAAACTTTAGCTTACCCGGAAAATTTTTGTACCGAGAATCATAAAGAAGAACCAAATCGCCTTCTTTGAATGTTTTTGTCTTAAGTCTTTTGTCATGCAATGATTTCTGCAACCGTTGTCCATGAAGAACACGAACATAAGCATCACGCCTAAGTTCATCCAACTGTTCCAATTGATAAACCCTTTCTTTGAGTGCAGCAGGCAGATTATGGGCGATAGCCAGTTGAAAACGGGGAGTCGGAAGTATGTATTCAAACGGCATGAGAGCTTCTTGACCATAAACCAATTTGAAAGGAGTATGACCTGTAGCTATTTTGAAACAAGTATTGTAAGCCCAAAGAACAGTAGGAAGTTTGTTTTGCCGGTCCAAGGGAAGCGCCACAAATTTTCTTGAGAATTGTGACCAGAGTTTTGTTGGTGCTTTCACCAAACCGCTTCCCTTGAGGATAGTAAGGTGTGCTCTTGTGATGATGGATCGATAGATAATCCGTTAGCTCCTTGATGGTATGATTGATAAAATGGACACCACGATCAACGACCAGCTCTCCGGGGCAGCCAAATCGTGATGATTTGTTGATAGATGACCTTTGGTCGTGCTTGCCGCCGTGTTGTCCGGAAGTGCGCAAAGCTTCCGCCCATTTGGTAGCGTGGTCGGTGAGAACCCGAATGTAGCGGCACGGGTGTGCCGCCGCGCGAGAGGATCAATGGGTCCCACAAAATCCATCCCCATTTGCGGGAAGGAAGGGGCGTGGCGGCCAACGTCAATGGAAGAGCCGCCACGGGCCGTGGGCTTTCCCACACGACAAGCATCACACGCGGCGGGCGCGTGGTGGCGTCTTTGAAAAGCGTGGGCCAAAAAATAACCAGCCGGAAGGATTTTTTGCGTGCGTGGTGTCACCATGAAAATGACCACCACCGAGCCCTTCATGGGCTTCTCGAACAATATCTGGGACCTCATGAGGGAGAACACAGCGTCGAAGGACGGTATCCTTACCCTTTTTGTAAAGATGGCCTGCAACCATGGTGTAGTCACGGACCTCGCGGAGAAATTGGTGTCGACGGGATTGTCGCTTGGCTTGAGAGAGCGTGGCGTCCTCCGTGGAAGAGCTCGTGAGGAGATAATTGCTGAAAAGTCGTGGAACCAATGTGGTGTTGCCGTGACCAGAAAGAGTTGAGCATCAGGAAAGGCGTCTGAGACTCCAGTGGAGGGATCATCTGTGTGGATGCGTGAAAGATAATCCGGGACAACATGAGATTTGCCTGCCTTGTGAACAATTTCAAAAGGTGCAAATTCTTGCGGAAGAGGACCCAACGGCAATGCGCCCGCGGGCGGGATTTGTTGATCAAATAAAGGAGTGCTTGGTGGTCAACAAAAAATTTGATCTGACTGCCCAAAAGATAGTGACGGAAGCATTGTACACAGAAAATTAAACCCAAGGCTTCACGCTCGGTGGCAGAGTAGTTGGCGCCGCCAGAATTGAGTTTCCTACCGGGCGATCTGTTTGGTTTGTCGGGCAGCGCATCATATTCTTGAGAAAGAACAGCCCAATAGCAAACGCCGACATCTACATGGTCGTGGAAAGGGCTTGTCCCATTGAGGAGGAACAAGAACCGGGCCCGAGTAAGCAAGAGCTTCAACTGTTGGAAAGCAGCATCTGCCTGGGAATTCCAAGCCCAGGTGGATTCATCACCCGTGAGTTTATGAATGGGATCTGCAATGGCTGCAAGTCCAGGAATGAAGGTGGAGTAATAATTGACCTTACCCAGGAAAGAGCGTGTCTCCTTGATATTGGCGGGTGCGTGAGCCTTGAGCACACAACTGATTTTGGCAGGATCCGTGGTGATACCTGCTTTGCTGACAACGTGTCCTAACAGAACACCGGTGACGCTTAAAGGTGCATTTCTCGATTGAGACTAATGCCGACTCATCACATTTCTCGAAAGACGAAGTTCCAATTTATCCAAATGGTCAGCCATGGAACTGTAGGCAGAGAAGTCATCTTGAAAAATTTGTAAGAAGGGATTTTCCTTCATAAAATCATGAAAAACTGAGAGCATGATGCGTTGAAACATGGACGGAGAGTTTGATAATCCAAAAGGAACCACCTTGTAGGCAAAAGTGCCCCACGGGGTGGTGAAAGTAGTCTTGAGTTGATCAGATTCTTTGATTGAGATCTGATTGTAGCCGAAAAAACCATCCATGAAGGAGTACATCTCATGTCCAAAGAACCTCTTCCGGAACCCAGTGCGTGAAGGGAAGTGGAAAATGATCACGCTCCGTGGCCTGATTGAGTTTTCGGTAGTCCACGCAAACGTGGATCTTTCCATTGTGTTTGAGTGCAATGACGATGGGGCTCACCCATTCGTAATGTTTGACCTCATAGATCAAACCCGCAAAGAAGGGAGTTTGTCAATTTCCGCCTTGACGCCGATCATGGTAATTGGGGTTGAGCCGTGATCGCCGTTGCTATACGGGGGCGTGCATCGATTTGGTAGGAATGGTGAGTTCCCCAAGGTTTTGTTGATTCCCCGGTCTCTCAGTAGCTCCGTGGCGAAAAATGTGTTTGAACTTTTGAAGAGCGTGACAGACTGCTACGATAGGGTGTCGAAAGATTTGCGACAATGCGACAGGTGATTATTGCCCACGTCCACAATCTCGACTTCAGGAGTCTGAATATGGGGGATAACTTCCGTGTCCTGGACAATATGAGCAGGAGGTTGAAGCATGACAGGATGCGTGGCACTCTGCGTGGTGAAGAAGAGAGGTTGCTGAGTTTCATCAAGCAGAGGTTGCTTCATGACAGCATGTACATCTACAGGAGCTGCAGGAGGGTTAGCATCTGAAAAGTGATCTACATGTTGGATTCGATTGCAAGGAGCCAGGTAAGGGTCAAGCAAAGCAGCCACAGCCTGGTCCTGATCAAGAGTCATTTCTCCCCAAGGATCAGCATATTCGGGGTAGGATGACAGAGGCAGACTCGCAGGTGGAGCCTGAACATGATAGATATTCTGAGCGTCCTCAGAATCTGTGTCGGAGAGAGAGGGTTCAGCATGGTCAACGGAAATGATCTTGCCTGTTTCCAAGTCCATGGTGGCACTGAGGTGACCATCGGTGATGACTAACTGATCCGTGGCCCAGTAATGGATACTCTTGGCCTGGCGGAGAAAAGGTCTGCCGACCAACATTTCATAATCACCTGGATCTTCCCCAGCCTTCCAAACACCAAATTCCAAGGGGAATCGGAGATCTCCAATGTTGATGTGAAGAAGAGGCGTGACGCCTTGAGGTCGCGTGATATGGCCATTAGCCAATTTGATGTCATATGGGGCACGATAGAGTTGTTTGATGCCCATTTGTTTGCGGAGTTTATCCGTGATGAGATTGACAGCGCTACCTCCGTCAATTTGAACATGATTGACCTGTTGATTGCCCACCGTGGCATGTACCGTGGGTGTAGAGGTAGCAACCGCCCCAACCAAAACAGTCGGGAGGGATAACTGGTCCTTGAGAGCAGGACAGAGTTTCAAAATTGTTGCCAAGCTTAAAGGAATTTTGATTTTGGCTAGCTCCTCTTGGAGTTCCAGAGGCACATGAGAAAAAGGATCTGCTGGATCCACAGGTGCAGGAGTGCGTGGTAAGGAAGCAGCAACTTCTTTGAGTAGGTCAACCTCAGCAGCTATATTTGGATATGTCTGAGAGCGTGGAGGTTGAGACGTGGAAGGTGCTTCTTGTCTTTGTTGAGCTCTAGTGGTGGCATGAACATTAGCCAACGTGCGGCCTTCAGCAGCTTGCATGAGGTTCAAAATGCTTTGGCGAACTTTAGGCATGACATGCGGCATGAGTTTCTCCAAGTCAGGTGCAAAGTGAACCTTTTTTTCTTCTTCATGAGGAATGGTGTCGACTGCAAAAGCAGGTTGCGTGCCATTAGGAATAATGGTTAAGGGACGTGACGCCGGGTCTCGGCGTGAAACCAAACCAACCCAATTTGATGGTTTGGATCGGGCGGATTAAGAGCCTGAAAAATTTCTTCCTGTGCTTGTTGATCCATCTGAGGTTGATTGGCAGGAGCTGGTTGATAGCGTGATTGCTGAGGCGCACGAGGTGGCTTCCTAAGAACAGGACGCGGGCCTTGTTTGCCATTAGCAATCCGAGTTTGGTAAGCCGTGAGGCGGACCGATGTGGTCCGATTGGTGCCGTGAAGCCGATCCGAACTTGTGGAAGTTGAGGACACGCCGTGGGTGGTATGACCCCATTCTTGACAAAGGATAACACCGAAGCTTTAGAAGGATCAAAAGGAGGACATGTGTTCGGTCCCCGTTGTTGCTCCCCGCTCTTGATAGAGTTGATTGGATTGCACCCGCAGCGGTGGTCTGCGATATTGCGATTGTTGCCGCGCGTGGTTGTTTGCACTTGATAAACCGGTTTGTTGCGAACGGTGTAGGATGAGTGCGAGTGCACTCTTCCGTGGCATGATTGCACATGTTGCATCTTTACAATGAGGAGGCGGGCCATTGGTGGAGTTGCACTCATTTGCCAAGTGGCCTTGATATTTGCGAGATATGGCACCGATCCGATTGCTGGCCGCGGATTGGCGTGTTGAGGTTGGACAAAGCCTCAGGGAACCATGACAGTGGAATGAAAGGGAGCTCCGAAAGAGCCACGCCACGGGAGGAAACATTGATCGAAAGATTGACAAAGGTCGATAGCCTGCTCCAAAGTCTTCTGGACGCAGTATTCATCATGAGTCGGATAATGGGAGGAAGTCCTTGGAGAAACCGCACCAAGATCCGCTCTGTGTGGGGTACTCCTTGAGTTTGCTTTGAAAGCGTAATGTGAAGACGATCCGCAAAAATCCCCCGGACTCCTCGGGCTCTTGTTGAAGGTCATTGAGTTGCTTGAGATGAAGTTGATCATCATCCGTGGTCCCATAGTGAGAAAGAAAAGCAGTTCTCATTTCTGACCAATCTTGTTTCCAGTGGCTTTTGTTGGACATGAGCCATTGATGAGGAGAGCCACGCAGGGTGGTGGAAAAGATGTGGAATTTCAGTTGAGGTTGTGCATGACCATTCAGGACAGCCAGAGCCTCAAATTCTTCCATGTGGGCCTGAGCACTTTGGTCTAAGGGTTTGCCTTTCGTGTTGCCAAAGGTGGGATAAGTCAGCTTAAGGGTGTAGAGGTGAAAGTGCTTGGCTGGACAGGAACTGGATAGGGATTATATTGAGGTGGAGTTGGTGGTGGCATGGTGCCTGAAGGACCCTGATGACGGGGTGACTGCGGGAGAGGTACTGAAGGTGCCGGAGCATTGGATTTGAGGTCGGTAAGGTTGTAAACAGGAAGAGCGGTGGTAAAGGTGGGGAAGGGAAATTCCTGGGGAGGTGCAAAAGAGACATGTGGATATCCCTGCCCACCCGGGGGAGATGATGGTTGTGAAGGCAGAGGCGTATGGCCAGAAGAATGATGGATGTAGGCATGTTCGGGGGTATGAAAGTAAGGTTGAGAAGGTTGAGCCTGATAGGGCTCCTGATAGTGATGAGGTGACTGAGGCTGTGAGCAATGTTTGCACGCTTGAGGCGGGGAAGTTGGACGAGACATGACACGAGGGGTGGGTGGCGCCGACTGAGCCCTAGACCGAATGTGGCCTCCCTCAATGTCATAAGCAGATCCATACATATCACGAACAACTTCCCGTCGCTGATGACGCTCCAAGCGAGACGCCGCCCAGGGAAAGAAGTTCTTCAGCGTGAAGTTTCTACGCATTACGCGACGTAAGAAAGGAAAAGCGAATCGCACCCGCAGCGGCGGCGCTGTTTGGGGGTCCGGGTTCGAACTCCCCGCAAGACAGCCCTCCGGTGAGGACCCGTGGATCTAACAGAGAATCCGGGGACTATGTCACGGATTTGCAAGAAGAGAACAAGAAGAAGAAAACGTAACAATGAGAGGAAAATGATAAGCTTCCTTGATATCAATGATGAACATACATGAGCTCTAATCGCAATCGAGAAGAAGAAAAAAGAGACAAGACTCAAAACTCATCTAAAATTCATGTGCTAGCTCTACTCATATATATAGTACAATGGCCTTTGGCCCAATATAGACACTCTGACTGATCTCGGTGCCGACTCCTGGAAGGAGGCCTGATTTGCAGGAATGCTGGAGGTGCCTCTTGAAGTGCCTAGAATCACGCTGACGCTGACGCGGGCGATGATGGGCCGTCACTTGTCTGAGCGGCGCCTCTTGGTAGCAGACCCAGGCTTTGACTGCGTGGTCTGCTGCTTGGTCTTTTGCTGGGCTTTTGACGGCTGACCCGTGCCTGTCTGTGGATCCTTGAGCTTGACCTGGTCCGTCGTATGCATGAATAGTCCTGTACCAGGAGGCACAGGACTAACAACGTTCATCTGTTGTATCCTCATCTCGTAGTCCTCTTCCTCTTCCGGAGGAGGGGGTATTCGAGTGACTCCCTTCTCGGCCATCTTCTCGACGGCTCCTACACTAGGATAGAAGATCCCACACGAAGTTAGAAAGGAAAAATCTACATAAGTTGTATGTAAGCAAGGTCTTACTAGTAAAAACCGGTTCCATACTATGCTGCTCCCGAATTCTGAGCTCCCTTTGGATCTGGTTCAAGCGTCAAAGCACATCTTCCATAGCTGATCACTAAAAAAAATTTGCAAGAATGGGAGTGGAAGCTGCACAATGGAAGAACGCATTGAGATAGAACTATTTATAGAATATGGGATTTAGGGTTTTAGAAATACATCCCTTCATCGATAAAGACATTTACCTACTCACGAGCCGACTATTACCTACCCTCACTATAGAGCATTCACCTACCCATGAGACGACATTTACCTACCCTCGAGACGACATTTACCTACCCTTAAGACGACATTCTAGCTATTGGTTAACCTAGACAAGTGACCCTAGTGGTTAACCTGGACAAGTATAGTGGTAAACCTGGACAAGTATAGTGGTTAAACTAGACAAGTCTAGTGGATAAACTAGACAACTCTAGTGGATAACCTGGACAACTCTAGTGGTTAACCTGGACAACCTGGACATGTAACTATAGTGGTTAACCTAGACATGTAAGTCTAGTGGTTAACCTGGACAACCCTGTCAAGTGGTTAACCTAGACAAGTATAGTGGTTAACCTAGCAAGTCTAGTGGTTAACCTAGACATGTAAAGTGGTTAACCTAGACATGTAAGGTCTAGGTAAACCTAGACATGTAAGGTCTAGGTAAACCTAGACATGCAAATGATCCACTTAGGTGGTTAACCTAGACATGTAAAGTGGTTAACCTAGACATGTAAACCTAGACTCTAGTGGTAAACCTGGACATCCATGTAAAGTGGTTAACCTAGACATGCAACTCTAGTGGTAAACCTGGACATCCATGTAAAGTGGTTAACCTAGACATGCAACTCTAGTGGTTAACCTAGACATGTAAGTCTAGTGGTAAACCTAGACATGTAAGTCTTCTAGTGGTTAACCTGGACATCCATGTAAAGTGGTTAACCTAGACATGCAACTCTAGTGGTTAACCTGAACATCCATGTAAAGTGGTTAACCTAGACATGTAAGTCTAGTGGTAAACCTAGACATGTAAGTCTTGTGGTTAACAGCCACAGCCTCGTCCTGATCCAGCGTCATCTCACCCTAAGGATCTGCATACTCCGGGTAGGATGAGAGAGGCAGACCCACGGGTGGAGCTTGAATATGATAAATATTTTGTGCTTCTTCAGAGTCAGTGTCGGAGATTGAAGGTTCAGCATTCTCGACAGAGATCAATTTGCCAGTTTCTAAATCCATGGTTGCATTGAGATGTCCATCGGTAATGACAAGTTGATCCGTGGCCCAGTAATGAATACTTTTAGCCTGGCAGAGAAAAGGTCTACCAACCAGCATTTCATAACCGCCAGGATCTTCTCCTGCTTTCCAAACCCCAAATTCCAAGGGGAATTTGAGATCACCAATGCTGATATGGAGAAGAGGAGTGACACCTTGGGGGTGCGTGATATGGCCATTTGCCAACTTGATGTCATAGGGAGCACGGTATAATTGTTTGATTCCCAATTGCTTTCTGAGCTTATCTGTAATAAGATTGACGGCACTACCACCATCAATTTGAACATGATTGATGTGTTGATTGCCCACCGTGGCATGCACCGTGGGTGTTGAGGTCGCAACAGCACCAACCAGAACCGTTGGAAGAGGTAACTGATCTTTGAGTGCCGGACAGAGCTTCAAAATGGTGGCCAGGCTCAAAGGAATCTTGATCTTGGCAAGTTCTTCCTGAAGTTCCAAAGGAACATGAGAAAAAGGATCAGCAGGATCCAAAGGAGCAGGAGTCTGTGGTAGAGAAGTTGAAACCTCTTTGAGAAGCTCCACTTCTGCAGCAATATTTGGGTACGGCTGAGAGCGTGTGCTGGTGGAGGACGAGGGCGCATCCTGACGCTGCTGAGCTCGAGTAGTGGCATGAACATTTGCCAGTGTGCGACCTTCCGCAGCCTGCATAAGTTTAAGAATGCTTTGTCTCACTTTGGGCATGACGTGAGGCATGAGTTTGTCAAGATCAGGCGCGAAATGAACTTTTTTGTCTTCCTCATGGGGGACCGTCTCAACAGCAAAAGCTGGTTGCATGTCGTGAGGGATGATGGTCAAGGGGCGTGAAGCCCTTGTCTGACGTGAGACCAGAACAACCCAATTTGACTGCTGGACTGGAGGGTTGAGAGCCTAATAAATCTCCTCTTGAGCTTGTTGATCCATAGGATTGGAGGTAGATGCAACTTGCTGAGGTCGATGTTGTTGAGGCGGCCGGGGTGGCTTCCTCAAAACAGGACGGGGGCCTTGTTTACCGTTGGCCACCCACAGTTGATAAGCCGTGAGGCGTACTGAAGCGGGCTGAGTTGAGCCTGGAAGTTGGACTTGAACTTGAGGAAGTTTAGGACACGCCGTGGTGGTGTGACCCCATTCATGACAATGATAATATTGAGCCTTTGAAGGATCAAAGGGAGGACGGTTGCCTTCTCCCCGTGGCTGCTGAGATTGCTGCGTTCGTTGATACTGCTAAGGTTGCTGAGTTTGATATTGCGGAGGCTGATATGACTGTTGTTGTTGAGGCGTGGTCTGAACTTGAAAGACCATTTTATTCCTGAAGGGTGTAGGATGAGAACGAGTGCATTCCTCCATGGCGTGATTGCACATATTGCACCTTTTACAGTGAGGAGGTCCATTGGAGGAGTTGCATTCATTTGCTAGATGGCCTTGATATTTACAAATATGACACCAGATCTGTGAGCGTTGTGGAGTTGTTTGCTGAGGCTGAACAGAATTTTGTGGAACCATGACGGGCGGCATGAAAGGGAGTTCCGTGAGAGCAACACCTCGAGAAGAAACATTGACCGAGTGATTGACCAATTCAATGGCCTGCTCCAGAGACTTTGGATGCAGGTATTCTGTCATGAGTCGAATGGCAGGAGGAAGGCCCTGCAGAAACCAGACAAGATCCATGTAAAGTGGTTAACCTAGACATGCAACTCTAGTGGTTAACCTGAACATCCATGTAAAGTGGTTAACCTAGACATGTAAGTCTAGTGGTAAACCTAGACATGTAAGTCTAGTGGTTAACCTGGACATCCATGTAAAGTGGTTAACCTAGACATGCAACTCTAGTGGTTAACCTAGACATGTAAGTCTAGTGGTAAACCTAGACATGTAAGTCTAGTGGTTAACCTGGACATCCATGTAAAGTGGTTAACCTAGACATGCAACTCTAGTGGTAAACCTAGACATGTAAGTCTAGTGGTTAACCTAGACATCCATGTAAAGTGGTTAACCTAGACATGCAACTCTAGTGGTTAACCTAGACATGTAAGTCTAGTGGTTAACCTAGACATGTAAGTCTAGTGGTTAACCTGGACATCCATGTAAAGTGGTTAACCTAGACATGCAACTCTAGTGGTTAACCTAGACATGCAACTCTAGTGGTAAACCTGGACATCCATGTAAAGTGGTTAACCTAGACATGCAACTCTAGTGGTTAACCTAGACATGCAACTCTAGTGGTTAACCTTGACATGCAACTCTAGTGGTAAACCTGGACATCCATGTAAAGTGGTTAACCTAGACATGCAACTCTAGTGGTAAACCTGGACATGCAACTCTAGTGGTAAACATGGACATCCATGTAAAGTGGTTAACCTAGACATGCAACTCTAGTGGTAAACCTAGACATGAAACTCTAGTGGTAAACCGGACATCCATGTAAAAGTGGTTAACCTAGACATGCAACTCTAGTGGTTAACCTAGACATGCAACTCTAGTGGTAAACCTGGACATCCATGTAAAGTGGTTAACCTAGACATGCAACTCTAGTGGTAAACCTGGACATGCAACTCTAGTGGTAAACCTGGACATCCATGTAAAGTGGTTAACCTAGACATGCAACTTTAGTGGTTAACCTAGACATGTAAACCTAGTGGTTAACCTAGACATCATGTAAAGTGGTTAACCTAGACATGCAACTCTAGTGGTTAACCTGGACATCCATGTAAAGTGGTTAACCTAGACATGTAAGTGTAGTGGTAAACCTAGACATGTAAGTCTAATGGTTAACCTGGACATCCATGTAAAGTGGTTAACCTAGACATGCAACTCTAGTGGTTAACCTGGACATCCATGTAAAGTGGTTAACCTAGACATGTAAGTCTAGTGGTAAACCTAGACATCCATGTAAAGTGGTTAACCTAGACATACAACTCTAGTGGTTAACCTAGACATGCAACTCTAGTGGTTAACCTGGACATCCAAGTAAAGTGGTTAACCTGGGCATCCATGTAAAGTGGTTAACCTTGATATGCAAGATATGTTTACTTGATGTTTACAAGATATGTTTACATGATGCTTAGAAATATATACTTGATATGTGCACATGATGTTTATTTACATACATGATGTTTAGAATTTTATGTAACTCTATTTTATGTTCACATGATATGTTTGCAAGATATGTTTACTTTATGTTCACAAGATATGTTTACATGATGTTTAGAACTATATACTTAATATCTTATATTATAATGTTGTGTAATGGACCACGCCCTAATTTGGGCGGCTCGGATTAATCGAACCTAATCTAAAGGTCGAGATCTTTCACCTCTAGGGTTTTCTTATCTAGGGTTCTTTTTGTTTTCGCTGCAATTTTCTTTTCTCCTCTGCTTTCGGCTTCACCTTCTTCCATTGCACTACGTCCAACTGATCCATCACCAATTGAACCGACATGAAGCTGAAGAAGTAAAGGTCATTCTTGCATCTGATGTCCTTGAGAATCGATTTTAGTATCTTCTTTCTTATGTTATCTTTTGTGCAGGCTCTTGCAAGATGTCTTCATCAGATTTATGCCAAGGATTTCTACGTCACCAACATGGGTTGGATGCTTATAAGGCTGGATGCTGTGGATTTATGCCTCACAGCATTTGGCATGGTCGATGAACCATTGCTCACAGGATTTATGCTGCACGGGGTCAAAAATAGAGAACACAAAGGAATGCTCGAAATTTTCCAGGGCAGCATCATTCAGGGGTTTCTCTCGGTTGCCAGAACCCCTCGGCTATGCAGACATGGCTGCTCTTCCGGTTGCATATCTGTTCTTCCGGTTCAATATCTAATGGCTGCTCTTTTGGTTCAATATCTTCCGGTTCAATACCTGGTTCATTTCTTCATGCTCTAGACCGAAGGTAGATGCAGCATGGTGATGTGGATATTTTGCATAATGTAAGCTTCTAGACTGTAATATAAATTCTTAGTTATTCAGTTTTTACTTGGGCTTCCAGGGATTTGGCTGTGGATAGGAAACATCGAACAAATAACTCCTACTTATATCATGTCACATTTGCAAGTTTCAGATTTGGCGATTGTAGTGGCTATGCTGGTAGCAGGCAGTGAGAGTCTGTAATGGGAGATGACTTAGAATTTGAATGAAAAATATTGATCTCCTTTTTTTTCTTTTGCTGGATGCAAGATGGGAAAGAAGGCCCAATTTTATAAGGCAGATTTACTACACATTATGTGGCCTTATATTTTATCTTCCATGATTGCAGGTTTTTCCGTATGGATCGCACTTCCATAAGGAATCTTTTCCATTGAAGGGGAAGCTGTGCATGCAAATGTACTCATAAGGCTGGAGCAACTAAACGATTTCCCACTTCAAATTTATTTACATTGTTCTAGACAGCTGCTCAGGTGTAGACTTCACAGCTGGTCAGGGGTAGACTTTGTTTTGCAGCCCCCCATCTGACGTGGTCAGCATGGTCAGCGAATAAGGTACCAGATCATAGATCATGTATGTGCAGTAGTATCACAGTTATTTTCTGAACATTAATTTAAAAAAATGATAAGAAGAACTTTCTCTAATGTCTCTAATGTCCACACATATTGACGTATATAATAGAATCATAAGCGTCCTTTAAAAAGAAAGGAGCAAAACATATTGTAGATTCTGCACCAGCTTCGATAGAGAAAACTTATTTACTTATTTTAGGCTTTTAATGCCATTGTGGTTTTAGATTCTGGAGCAATGCAGTATCAGCACGCAGTTGTTGCAAACGAGTATGTCCTCACAGCTTGGAGGACCAGAGCTTTGTTGTGGGCTATGAAAATGTCCATTCATGATTTGGCGGTCTAATGAGTGGGCGTGGCAAAAGCTTAAAGTGCATCTTGCATATAAAAGAAATGGGACCATGTCCTGGAAATTGTTGAATGTGGGCTTCTATTAGTCAAAGGACACATCAGACTATTGGATTGATTGCTTACATCAACATGTCCTGAAGGTTTGAATTTTATTCTAGCAAATAATTTGAAAGGTTTTGCATTGTGCATGTCTGATATTTGGGCTATATATGCTAATCAGGAGATGGGAGTAATCCTGCATGAACAGTTGTCATGAAGAGAGCTTCAGCAAAAGAGAATAAGCATTTGCTTGGAGAATGCAACCAAGGTTCATATCAAATGTATTGCATGTTTGCCAATTATCTTCTGTGCATTGTGTGTTAAACTGTATGCTGATTCTGCAAAGTAGTGGTGCTGATTGTGCATTAGCTTTAATTGAATACCCTGCTTCATAAGGTTTAGCAGCTGCTTTCCATATAAATATACTTGATCCAAAGTTGACACCGCCATGTTAGACTGCATATTTTCCTACATATATCAAAATTTGGCATGGGTGTTTTGGGGCATTTGATCTTGCAAACAAACTCCCAAGGTTTAATCGGCACTTTCTCTTTGAATCAAATCAATGTTGTTCCTAAGTCATACACAATCTATGTCTCTATAATCGTGGTTTTAGGAGTCCCACCTCCCAATCTGAAAAGCACCAGAACAGCGACAAACATATCAATCTGAGTTTCAACTACTCAGCTGTGAAAATGTGGTTTCTCAAACTTAGATGGCATGTATAAAACATGTGCCAAAAGCTTCAGTTTTACCATTTCAAAAAACATACTATTACCATTAATACCTATAATTCTGGCCATTTCCATTGCAATGGCAGTCAAGTTCCTACGTGTCTCATTTGAGAACTTCTCCTTAGATCATCTTGCAGATTACCTCAGTAGTTTCTCATTAAATGGTCGTATTTTGTAAATTGATATGTTTAAAGATAAGCTTCAAAGAGTCCCATTAAGTTTTAACATATTCAGAAGAGCATTTGAAGTGGCAATTAAAGTGAATTATTAGCTTCTCTTCGCTTTGCTAAGAAAGTTGTGGATTGTTCTTTTGTTATTTTTTAGTCATCTAACTCAATCACGACAAAGGAGAAAACAAATATCTTCAATGAATACGTTCAAGGTTATGCTTTTAAGTTTCTCAAGACACCACAAAAACTAGATTTGTATAGTGTAGATTTATCTCACCCATTGAAAGGTATAAATAGTTGTTGTAAGGAAATGGTATCTGTTTGAATTCATTTTACATGAATCTCACGTAAAATAAATCCCTAATGGGAAACCTTTGTTTGATACTAATGATTCATCACAAGCAACGCGTTATTTACAACAACATCCATAAAAAACCGTACCAAGAAAAAAAAAGAGGGAGGGGTGAAAAAATAATAACAATTATCGAACAAGCACCCAACAACCTAAGAGCCAAACAATCATTGACATATCATTTATAGGTCTTGAAGTTATGTCCGGCAACACTTGGCACCGTAAGCATATTGTTCTAACACAAAGTTGTAGATCTTGCAACTAACCTTCACATCATTCGAAAACAAAGTTTTAGAAAGTCAAAGCTTATATATTGTACATGAGAAGCAAATTGCAAGGTCGATTCCAAGTACATTTCTATGCAATCCCAAACTATACCATGTAGAAGCACACTTTCTAATAGGTTGACAATATAAACCACAAATCTTTCCAAGCTCAGCAATGACGCACTTGGTTTGCTAAATATCGAAAGGTTCCCAACTTTGGTCCAACAACATTGGGCTTAGTTTGCTATGGAAGATAATAATAACTACAATATCACATAGTGCCTCAATTTACATACGCAAAACAATTAAAAAAATAAGAATTACAATGAGCATATTTTGCGCACGCTTTTTCCATTGCAGCCCAAAACATTTATAGGCTCTCAAATTACGCCCAACAACGCTGGGCACCATTACTAGTTTCATATAAAAGGCACCGAGCCGATACAAATACAAAAGGCACCCTGGCCCGATACAAAGGGTTGGCAAGAAAAAACGTTTTAGCAGGAAAAGAGGCTAAGCCTGAAACATCAACTTTTTATCAAGAACAGAAAACTATATTTTCAGATAACTGTTTTTAGAGCAGAAATTTTCAGATTATTGTTCTCATTCAACCCGTGCTGGAGCTGGAGTCTTCCTTGGCGTTTGACCTGTCACTATAGCCTGATGCAGTTTACCTAGCATAAAGGAGGACTTCCTGCAATTGGCCACTGCTGAAATGGTAAACCATTTTTTGGTTATCTGGAAAGGAAACGGAATGCAAGGTCAATTTGGACCCTGCATAAACAATTGTTAACAAAACAATATATGACTTTTTTACTTGCCTTCGGATAGGGTTCCTCGGCCTTCTTCAAAATGAAATCCTGGAGAAAATACTTGGCATACAATATAGTGTAGATGCCACAATCAGATCCATTATCTTGCTGGGGACATGGCACACGAAGAAGAGGACATCTGTACCAGGCAGGCAGATTGGCAGACCATGACTCGTGCACTTTCTTGAGAACACTAAAGCAAGTCAAAAGAATTTTAGATTGTGATGACTAAACCAATACACAAATGGAATAACACAAATGACTTACTTGATGGCAGCATTTTCCAAGGTTGAATGGTAGCCACTAACACAATCAAAGTGGAGCAACGAGGGTGTGTTCGTCCCAAGAGCTTGCAGATCTCGACATCATAGCAGAATACATACAGGCTCCAATGGCCACTACCGTGTGCAAAAATCAGTGCTTGAGGGTAAAAGAAAAGACACTAATGGGAAATAGAAATGGTCAACTTACCTTCGGCATACGGGCAGCCAATACCAAAATATTTCTTCTATTGGATCTTTGCCTTCATTTGAATCCTGTCTCTTCTTCTTCTGCTTCAATGGAGCTGGTGGGAGTGGGAGCAGCTTCTCGAAGAGGTGATCATGTTTGCAGAGATACAGACCCATCAAACTAGGATGTATCCAGCAATGATGCTTCCTCTGATCAATGGGAATTGCATGGGATAGAATCCTATTTTGAATGCATGAAAGCAAATAAATTTGAATGCATATGAAATCTGAAAGCAAATGGAATCTGAATGCATATAAATCTGAAATGCAAATAAATCTGAAATGGCAAATAAATCTGAATGCATATGAAATCTAAAAGCATATGAAATCTGAATGCATATAAATCTGAAAGCAAATGAATGCATAAAATAAATCTGACTTACATTAGATATGCCCCAACAGATTCCTCGTTCACCCATGATTTAAACATCTTTTCGGGATCGTCTGTGCCTGTCCGCTCAAAGCACTCTGCCTGGGCCTGCTCTATCATAAATTCACCTCTCTTGGCAGAACCCCAAACCCATATTGGGCTCTTGACGTGAATGGGCCATTGGCAGTTGTATGAAAGCACAATTTTCTTCCCGGATTTAGGCCTCCCAGTCCCAGCCATGGTAAAGAGGTCCTCTATCTGCTGTAAGGTGTGGAAATCAAGCTTATAGTCTGGACCTAGGCTCAGCATTGTTCTCATGGGGCAGGACCCTCTCATTGGTTTTGATGGTGTAATCATATCAGAAAGCTCTACTACAGCATGGGGCAGCAGAGGGGAAGGAAAAGGGGAATGCTGATTCTCATGGCTAGAAGGACCTGGACTTACCTGGCAGCCCGAGGGCTCTGCTGATGGTGGCTCCTCGGGGGCTTCCTCCGACACAGCAGATTTGAGGATTTCTTCATTTAGATCTGTCATGACACGGTTAACTTGAGAAGTCCACTCGGATTCTCATGTCTGCATGTCATCAGCAGCCAAGGGGTTCCACTTTTTCTCCTAAACACCCTCCAATCCATAAACAGTGGCTATAGTCGTCGTATATCTGGCCATTCTAGCCTCCTTGTCTTTTTCCCACTCAGCATTCCTCCTGGCAACATACTCTTCAGCATATTTCTTGGCTGCTGCCTCCTTATCTCCTATCAACCCCTTCATTTTGCTAACTCGATCCCAACCAATCTTGAGTGCATGGTCTTGGCACCTTCTCAAATATCTTCTCTGATTAACCCTATACCTGTACTCAGGGTCCATTCTATAGGCAAGATGATATGCTGAAAGATCACGGTTGGGCCTTCTCTTTTGCTTTGTGGTTGCTTGCCTGTGTCTTCCCACCGGTGCTCCCTCCACAACAACTGCAAGGTTATGTACATTGCTCATGTGTGCCTGCAGCCTCAACCTTTTTTCAGTGTCCCATACACACCCGGGAACTAAACAGCAGTGCCTCTTCTTCTTGAGGGAGTAATAGTATGCCTGCTTCATGTGATGTTCCTCTACATCAGAGTCGTCATCACTAAAAGCTGCTTCAACCTCAAGAGGTAAACGCACCCCTGTGCCTTCTTTCCCTTCTTCTACTTGTGTCTTCTTGGCAGATCCCTTCTTTGCCCCCTTTTGAAAAGCAACCGGATCCTTCCCCTTCTCGGCTGCTGCAGCTTTCCTCTCTTCATAGCTGGGCTGGTACTCATTATCAGAATCGGAAAGGCTCTCTGAATCTGATGATATTGCGCTTGAGCCTAAGATTCCACAAAAATAAAGCTTAGCTCTGTGGCAGCCCTGCCCTTCAATGCAAGCGGCCCAAGCCGGCGCCAGATGAACTCCGTTTGAGCTTCGGTTTGCCTCTCAGGCTTGATCAAGTGGGAGCGCGAGCTTTACAGAACTAAGACTGAGCGCATTCACCCGGGAAACAGAACTTGGCCATAGCCAAAACAGTCGAGCTCATGCTTCAGACAGGTTTACACGTGGCAAACAACCATTTGCTCTTTTCAACCATTAGATTTCATTTCAAATTTAAAAATATGCTCTGTTCAACCATTAGATTTCATGTCAAATATAAAAATGTCTCGGGCTCACCATTTGCAGAGTAGGACAATTCTGCAGGACAGTCGAGGTTTCTTATAACCCAGATGCTGGCTGTGATTGATATGGGACTCTTCAACTATGATTGATATGGGACTCTTCAACTATGATTGATGTAGCATTTAATAATATAACAGGCAATGCAGGGGAATAATATAACATGATTGATGTTCCGTGCAATCCACTTTCATTATCTAAGTTGCATGGCACTGTTCCACTGTAATTGGTGCAACATTTTCTACCATGCTTCCTAATTATTTGCCATTACACTTAGTTGTCCAGGCTAACCATTGCACTTGCATGTCCAAGTTTACCATTGGACTTGCATGTCCAAGTTTACCATTGGACTTGCATGTCCAAGCTAACCATTGCAACTACATGTCCAAGTTTACCATCTCAAGTGCATGTCCAGGTTTACCACTACACTAAGTTGTTTAGGTTTACCACTAGACATGGTTGTCTAGGTTAACCATTGCACCTACATGTCCAGGTTTACCATCTCAAGTGCATGTCCAGGTTTACCACTACACTTAGTTGTCTAGGTTTACCATTACCCTTGCATGTCCAGGTTTACCATGTCAAATTGGTTGTCCAGGCTAACCATTGCAACTACATGTCCAAGTTTACCATTGGACTTACATGTCCAGGCTAACCATTTGCAACTACATGTCCAAGTTTACCATCTCAAGTGCATGTCCAGGTTTACCACTACACTAAGTTGTCTAGGTTCACTAGACATGGTTGTCTAGGTTTACCACTAGACATGGTTGTCTAGGTTAACCATTGCACCTACATGTCCAGGTTTACCATCTCAAGTGCATGCCCAGGTTTACCGCTAGACTTAGTTGTCTAGGTTTACCATTACACTTGCATGTCTAGGTTTACCATGTCAAATTGGTTGTCTAGGCTAACCATTACACTTGCATGTCCAAGTTTACCATTGGACTGGCATGTCCAAGTTTACCATTGCACCTAGTTGTCTAGGTTTACCACTAGACATTGTTGTCTAGGTTAACCAGCACACCTACATGTCCAGGTTTACCAAATATGCTCTGGAAGTCCCAAGTTTACCACTAGACTTAGTTGTCCAGGCTAACCATTGCACCTACATGTCCAAGTTTACCATCTCAAGTGCATGTCCAGGTTTACCACTACACTTAGTTGTCTAGGTTTACCATTACACTTGCATGTCCAGTTTTACCACTGGACATGGTTGTCCAGGCTAACCATTACACTTGCATATGTCACTAGGTTAACTACTATGGTTGTCTAGGGTTAACTTCTATGCACGTATATGACATTAGGTTAGGGTGATTATATGATAATACTTACTGTTAAGGTTGGTTATCCAGTGACAATACTTACTGGTTTTGCTAAAAAACTTGATAATTTGGGTTTTCTTAGCAAAAGAAAGCAGTCATGCTAAAAATTTGTTAGGTTGACATGTATCTTCAAAATGGAGCACATTGGAGCAATGGAGCACATTACTAAAAAAACACTTTCATAAAACCGTGGCAAAACAATAGCAGAAAAAAATATTTATTTCTTTACAATAGCATCTTCGAAATCATACTTTGGGTGGTTCAAACGGCCTGCCACTGCAGGTTGCAAGTGCCATTGCAGGAGCGGGTACGGTGATGATTGAGGGATCATCATTCTCCATAGCAGCGAGGAGTCCATTCCTTAAGCGGGTGTGAGCAGTCCCTTTCCTTCAGTTCCCATCCATAGCATGGGCTTCGGATGCATGCCTCGGATAGCGGATGGGCCATCCGGGATGGCCGATGGATGATGCATTGGCAGGCGGATGGTGATTCGATCCATGGCCGAGCTTACCACGATTTCCTGCCCGGGTTTACCACTTCCCGGAGTAGGAATACGACGCTCCGTGAAAAATGGTAGAATGTTTCAACAAAAAATGGGCAGAATGCATGAAATTCTAACAAGAACGGTAGCAGCAAATCTTGTCAGACTCATCTCCACCGTCCATTGCTTCTCCCTTCACTGCTTGGGGACACAACCAAATTTTTGCCTCTCAATCGCCTCCTTCGCATCCATTGCCCCCTGGCCTCATCAACGGTTGCTGTCTCCTTCTCATCACGCCCCTTCGCCACACCTTGTGCGCCCTAAAACCTTTTCGACTATCTTCGTTTTCGTCTTCTGCTCTCCGCCCTCCGGCTTCTCCAGACAGATCTTCCTGTTCCTTTCCGACGCTCTTCGCCATGGCCGCTTCACCCAAATTTCCTCAACTTCAAGCTTCTGCTCCACGGGATCCGGCTCTTTTTGAGTCCGTGACCTTCTCAACACCCACCTTTCGCGAAGCCCTAGTTGGTCCGAGTCGTGAAGTTGCGGAACGCCATGGGCTTTATGAATTCTCTCAGCAGGACCTTCCCGCACCAAATCCGCAGCAATTGAAGCAGTTTGTCGCTCATATCATCAACAGTCCGGAAGGATACGCCACCACAGTCGATGGCACCACCATTTTGCTCACTCAGGCTATGATTTCTGAGGTATTCCACATTCCTCTTAAAAGATCTTCTTTATCTTGTGCTGCCTTACAAGACCTGGATGTCACTCAGTTTGGCGCAGCTCCTTATCAAGCGAACATGCATCGCCTCACCAACATTGCCAAGCCCCACGACACTTTTGTAAAGTTTCTGTGGCGAAAGTTGCTGGGGTTTTCCATCAAGAACACCCATATCAATAAACACTTCTACAATGTTGTATCCGCTCCACTCACCATATTGATTGGCCACAAATGATGTTCTTCAGACTTCTTCATGAAGTAGATCGAATTCGGGCCGCCCCATCTTCTGGCTTTGAGGCCTCAGTGGGTGCCCATCTTCAAGCCCTCATCCGTCATTACCTTCCTATCCCTGGGTCACCCTCCACATCTCATGCATCCACTCATCAATCCTTTCATTCCCTTCCTCAAAACCAACAGGCTGCACCTTCACGCCCTCTTTCTCCTGGTCATGTTCAACACCACACCACGCATGTTACTGTCTCTTCTTCCTCCACAGAATCCATGCCCTCCACTTCTCATCATGTCTCTCAAACGTCACAGACAAGGCAACAACAGGGCCCTGCACCTCTTCCTCCCAGGCAGGCCCTCTATAAATATCAACAGGATGTTCAAGCCGTTGTCCTCAAGTTACAAGACTCCCAAGACGCTTTCATGAATGGAGTTCAAGCGTACCTGGAGGCATCGGAAGCTATTCACAGGGATCTTCAAGCCGCCACCAAGCAAGTTCAAACCCTGGAAGACAAACTTCAAGAAAAGCACGAGGCTTTTTTACAGGCCCGTGAAGATCTCAAGACTGCACACGATCAGATCAGCCTGCTTACTAATCAACAGGCTCAGTTGCAATCCACCATTCAGGAATTGTTGGAGCAGGTCAAGGCCAGGGAAAACCTCCTGGCCGACAAGGATAAAGACCTTGCAAAACTTAATACCCTGTATACCGAGCTTTCTCAAAGTTACACCAATCAAGTCCATGATCTTACAAAGCGCAATGCTCGAATCACCTCCTTAGAAGATCAGCTTTCCTTAGAAGACCTCTGACTGGCGTCTTCCTTTTTGGACTAAGGTCATGGATGCCCACGCTGGATGGACTCCTCCTCAGATTTCCACGGACCTCCGCTGGGATCCGCGATTTGTTCGACGCTCAGATTGGGAAAATGGTGCCACCTTGGACAACACCGACAATTGGATCTATATTGCCAATTGTTGGCAAACGCCCGCTCATGCTGTTCATGGCCTTGATGCCTTCTTGCAGAATGCTGCCACCTCACCAGATCCTTCCGTTCACCGTCAAGCCGGCTTCTGTGCTGCTTTCAAGTGCCTCCTGGTAAGCTCGCTAAATAGGTCGCGTCCTATCTTTTATTGCAACCCGAATGCCAGCGTCAGTGCCTTTAGCCTCCAGACCTGCCTTCTCATGGAGTGCCAGTTCGTTCCTTCTGAGGCACATGCTGCCCTTGAAGACATGGTCCGCTCCAGATTTCTCATTGATGCAGATCCTGCGCTTGGGCTCAACACTCCTGACGCTCTCCAAACACGTCAGGATCTCATCGGCAATTACCACAATGGTGCCCGTCCTCATTCACGTGAGGATCACTTTCAAACTGCCGGGTTCCTGCCGTCAGAAACACTTCCTCCTTTTCTTCACCCTGAGTGTCATTTGGTGGGGGGGGGGGAGTGTTAGTCCTGTACGTCCTGGTACAGGACTATTCATGCATATGACGGACCAAGTCAAGGCCAAGGACCCAGTTGCTCAGTCGTCCAAGGCCCCACAGAAGACCAAGCGGCCAGACCACGCGCACAAGGGCACAAGGCCGGACAAGTGATGGGTCGTCACCGCTTTGCATCGGCGTCGGCGTGATTTCGAGCATTTCAAGAGGCACCGCCAAAGATCCACAGAATCAGGCCTCCTTCCTTCGAGTCGGCACCAAATCGGTCGAGTGTCTATATTGGGCCAAAGGCCATTGTACTATATATATGAGTAGAGCTAGCACATGAGTTTTTAGATGAGTTTTGAGTCTTGTCTCACTTCAGTTTTCTCTCGATTGCGAGAGCTCATGTATCGTCATTGACATCAAGGAAGTTGTTCTCATTATTGTGATCTTATTGTTCTCTTTTGTTTTCTCTTTTCCTTTCTTTGTTTCTTTTGCAAATCCCGCGTGACACAGCTCCCGGATTCTCCTGTTAGATCCAAGGGTCCTCACAGAGGGCTGTCTTGCAGGAGTTCCCGAACCCAGACCCCAAACACTGTCGCCGCTGCCGGTCTGATCTTTCTTTTTCCTTTCTTCCCATCATGTCGGCTAGAGGTTTCACCCCTGAAGAACTTCTTTGTCAAACGGCGGCTCGATTGGAGCGCCATCAACGACGCGAGGCTGTTTGGGATATGTATGATTCTGCCTATGACATTGAGGGTGGTCGTGTCCGCTCCAGGGCTCAGTCGGCATCGCCTACCCCTCGTGCTCATTCTCGACCAGGGTCTCCCCCTGTGTGCAGGCATTGCTCTCAACCTCAATCCCCACAACATACACCTGTTCAGCCCACGCCTCACTATTTCCAGACACTTGACAGCACCTACATTCATATACCTTCCGGCCACACCCCTCAGCCGTCACAACCTTCTTCACCTCCTGCTGGGATGGGCTACCATCAAGTGTCCTTTGGCCCTCCCCACGTTCACGTGTTTTAGTCTTCTCCATCTTTTCAGCACGCTCTTCCTGTTTACCAAACCACTGATCTCAAGCCTAATGAGGAGGGCTCTCATGACCCTTCCCCACCTGATGCTACTTTCTTTGGACCCCCGAGTTTTTCAGTCCCACCCCCTTGCTCTCAGTCCCAGGCTGTTCCACCTCTCTATGCTTCTGCATATCCTCCACCAAATCCGCCTGTCTATGCGCAAGTTCCGCCTTCATCTCCCACTTATAATTTGAAGCTGACTTATCCCACTTTTGGCAACACTAAAGGCGAACCTCTGGATCAGAGTCCTGTACGTCCTGGTACAGGACTATTCATGCATACGACGGACCAAGTCAAGGCAAAGGACCCAGTTGCTCAGTCGTCCAAGGCCCCACAGAAGACCAAGCAGCAGACCACGCAGTCAAAGGCCGCGCCTGCCACCAAGAGGAGGCGCTCAGACAAGTGATGGGCTGTCACCGCCTGCGTCAGCGTCAGCGTGATTTCAGGCATTTCAAGAGGCACCGCCAGCATCCCTGCAAATCAGGCCTCCTTCCAGGAGTCGGCACCGAAATCACTCAGAGTGTCTATATTGGGCCAAAGGCCATTGTACTATATATATGAGTAGAGCTAGCACATGAGTTTTTAGATGAGTTTTCAGTCTTGTCTCACTTCAGTTTTCTCTCGATTGCGAGAGCTCATGTATCGTCATTGACATCAAGGAAGTTGTTCTCATTATTGTGATCTTATTGTTCTCTTTTGTTTTCTCTTTTCCTTTCTTTGTTTCTTTTGCAAATCCCGCGTGACACAGCTCCTGGATTCTCCTGTTAGATCCAAGGGTCCTCACAGAGGGCTGTCTTGCAGGAGTTCCCGAACCCAGACCCCAAACACTAATGGTTGAAAAGAGCAAATGGCTGTTTGCCACGTGTAAACCTGTCTGAAGCATGAGCTCGACTGTTTTGGCTATGGCCGAGTTCTGTTTCCCGGGTGAATGCGCTCAGTCTTAGTTCTGTAAAGCTCGCGCTCCCACCTGATCAAGCCCGAGAGGCAAACCGAAGCTCAAACGGAGTTCATCTGGCGCCGGCTTGGGCCGCTTGCATTGAAGGGCAGGGCTGCCACAGAACTAAGCTTTATTTTTGTGGAATCTTAGGCTCAAGCGCAATGTCATCAGATTCAGAGAGCCTTTCCGATTCTGATAATGAGTACCAGCCCAGCTATGAAGAGAGGAAAGCTGCAGCAGCCGAGAAGGGGAAGGATCCGGTTGCTTTTCAAAAGGGGCCAAAGAAGGGATCTGCCAAGAAGACACAGGTAGAAGAAGGGGAAGAAGACACAGGGGTGCGTTTACCTCCGGAGGTTGAAGCAGCTTTTAATGATGACGACTCTGAGATAGAGGAACATCACATGAAGCAGGCATACTGTTACTCCCTCAAGAAGAAGAGGCACTGCTGTTTAGTTCCCGGGTGTGTATGGGACACTGAAAAAAGGTTGAGGCTGCAGGCACACATGAGCAATGTACATAACCTTGCAGTTGTTGTGGAGGGAGCACCGGTGGGAAGACGCAGGCAAGCAACCACAAAGCAAAAGAGAAGGCCCAACCGTGACCTTTCAGCATATCATCTTGCCTATAGAATGGACCCTGAGTACAGGTATAGGGTTAATCAGAGAAGATATTTGAGAAGGTGCCAAGACCATGCACTCAAGATTGGTTGGGATGGGGTTAGCAAAATGAAGGGGTTGATAGGAGATAAGGAGGCAGCAGTTAAGAAATATGCTGAAGAGTATGTTGCCAGGAGGAATGCTGAGTGGGAAAAAGACAAGGAGGCTAGAATGGCCAGATATACGAAGACTATAGCCACTGTTTATGGCTTGGAGGGTGTTCAGGAGCAAGAGTGGAATCCCTTGGCTGCTGATGACATGCAGACAAGAGAATCCGAGTGGACTTCTCAAGTTAACCATGTCATGACAGATCTAAATGAAGAAATCCTCAAATCTGCTGTGTCAGAGGAAGCCCCCGAGGAGCCACCATCAGTAGAGCCCTCGGGCTGCCAGGTAAGTCCAGGTCCTTCTAGCCATGAGAATCAGCATTCCCCTTTTCCTTCCCCTCTGCTGCCCCATGCTGTAGTAGAGCTTTCTATGATTACACCATCAAAATCAATGAGAGGGTCCTGCCCCATGAGAACAATGCTGAGCCTAGGTCCAGACTATAAGCTTGATTTCCACACCTTACAGCCAGGGAAAAAATTACTAAAGTCATATTTTAGATTAGCTAGAAAAACTTTGGCTAATTTAACACAAAATACATAGGAAAACTTTCGAATGTTTGGCTAAAGTTGAATAATTTTCCTTTACTAGTTTTGAATGTTTGGCTATTTTTTGTTTGAACCTTTATATAAACTTTAGCCAAACATTTATGCTATGCCAAACTTTTTATTGTACGAACATATTAATAATAGAAATCTACTAGTTGGAGAACAAAAAACTGTCCATCTAATATAGTATTAGCAACCTTTATTCCATAATCTCATGAATAATCTCATATTTTACATTAGCTATTAAAAAGTATGGCTAATCTATCCCTAAATGCATAGGAAAACTTTCGAACGTTTGGCTAAAGTGGAAGAATTTTTCCTCTCCTTCTTTCTTATGTTTGGCTAAACCTTGGTGTAAGGGAGGTCAACTTTGAAAATATTTGGCGATTTTTTTCTTTTTTCCAAAAATTTCCTCCTTTATAGTTTAGCCGTACTTTTCCCAAAAATGTCTAAAAATCGCCATTTGGCTAATATTAGCCGCTATTTTTTTCCCTGCTTACAGCAGATAATTGACCTCTTTACCATGGCTGGGACTGGGAGGCCTAAATCCGGGAAGAAAATTGTGCTTTCATACAACTGCCAATGGCCCATTCACGTCAAGAGCCCAATATGGGTTTGGGGTTCTGCCAAGAGAGGTGAATTTATGATAGAGCGGCCGCGATGTTAGAAACCATATTAATCAACTTATGTAGATGAAAGTATTACTTCTGATCTACAGATATTAAAATGGATGTAAGATCTAAAGATCCTGAAATGATTGTATGTTCCAAAAATGAATGCAAGGTGGTCTAAAGAAAGCGCGCCCGCGATCTGTCCGAGCAGAAACATGGTCTGCTGTGCCAACTCTATTGTTTCCACACTGTTGCATCCACAGCAGGATCGCCATCGCGATCATTTTTAGTTTAAAGCAAACACTATAATGCTTATCCCACTCAAGGTTAACAAAAATCATAATTGGAAATGTGTAAGTGGATTGTTATCAGATAACATACAATCGCATCTATAAAGGCTGCACTGGTTATCTGATAGAAGACAGATTTAATAGCGTAATTGTTCGATTGCTTATTGAAATGAGGGCACAGACTATACGCTGGACTTGTTACTAGATCAAACATTAACAGAACGCAAAGAACAAAGCAAATCACCAATCTTACCTCTTGAATTTTAGAGATTCGGGATGAATTGCCGTTTGAGGGTTCTTTAGATAGCACTGTGATGGCAGGTATAGAGCGCCTTCGATTCGGAGTGCTGGGAGCTTCCTGGCTTCACCGCATGAACCAAAATCGAGGCCTTTTTAGGCACCTTAAGGCGGAGCACTTTCCCTGATCGATGAGACACAAAATCATGCACTTGGAGGGAACGTATCAAATTTCAAATTCAAATTTCAAATTTCAAATTTCAAATTTCAAATTTCAAATTTCAAATTTCAAATTTCAAATTTCAAATTTCAAATTTCAAATTTCAAATTTCAAATTTCAAATTTCCGGTTTAAATTTCAAATTCAGCTGTCATTATCCCTCCGTATCTCCAGTGTCCATTCGTGTGAGAAGGCGAGCTGGTTTGTTCCGTGGGGACTTTATGGGACAGTAATTTCGTGCCGCAGGCAGTTACCTGTCCCTATCGTGGTACACATTTTCAAAGTAGACGTCCTAGCCGGGCAGCACCTCCAGTCCGGATTTGTCTATAATTCCGCCCGCCTTTTTTCATACGCCATTATGGCGGGTGCATTTATAACGGGTGCATTTATGATGGGCGCGCAATTAATATCGACGGCATGGCACCTATATATTCTCATTTTTTGCGAAATTTGGAAGGTAGCTACAGCGCCTTCGCGAAAATTCAGCGCCTCGACAGATTCTTGCGCCTTCTCGTGCCGTCGAAAAAAAACCACTTTTCGAAAAATTTCCAGTGCCCGCGATCCATGGCACCTAGAGAGGTCGTCAGAGAAGGTAAATCCATGACCTTTAGCTCAAAAGGATTGCAGTCGCAACTTCTTTGTGTATTTCCTTATAAAATACGAGGCATAGTATTGTCTGAAGAATCGCGGTCGCGATTCTTCTGAGTAGGTTACATGCTAAAAAACCTTGTCCTTGATAGCTTTGTTGTCGGTAGGATCGCGGTCGCGATTCTTCAGAGTAAAATGTTTCTAGGTATATTAGAGTGGAGATGAATCTTCAATTGTCTAAGGTATAGCTTTGTTGTCGGTAGAATCGCGGTCGCGATTCTTCAGAGTAAAATGTTTCTAAGTGTAGTAGAGTGGAGATGAATCTTCAATTGTCTAAAGTATAGCTTTGTTGTCGGTAGAATCGCGGTCGCGATTCTTCAGAGTAAAATGTTTCTAAGTATAGTAGAGTGGAGATGAATCTTCAATTGTCTAAGGTATAGCTTTGTTGTTGGTAGAATCACGGTCGCGATAGAGTAAAATGTTTCTAGGTATAGTAGAGTAGAGCTCATGTTTCGTAGCTTCATTCTCATAAGCTTTACATTTACATGCAGCCTTGGATTTGTTTCGTGGCCCTGATGTCGAACCCCTTCGGATCATAACTCCATCAAATGATAGGAAGTGGTGCATTGAAATCGCCCAGGCAATACCCCACATCAAGCGTGACCGCAGAAAAGACTTGTGCTTGTTCATCCATGCTGGAAAGAAAGCAGAAGACGTTGAACAAGTCGGCATAGTAATTGCCATATGGGAGGGCACTAAGAATTAGGTCCAAGACGCAATCATAGCTAGTGTTGAGGACACACAGGCACTCCAGTTTTTGGAGTATGTTTTGAAGTGGAGGAACTATGACCCATCCTTGATGACTTCCAGCAAGTCGAATAAGCCTGCAACAGGGAAAAACATCCCTACAAGTGTCAAAGGGTACGACTGGATGCTGCCGTCCTATGAATCTCTTACCCTCTCTGGTATTAAGGGCAACAGAGACATACTGATAGGATTCTCTGCCTGTAGAAAAGGCTTGTCAACTGACAAAAAGCCCCCGAGCATTGCTTTGAAAGACAAACGTGACGAAAAAATGCCTTCAGTAATGGATACAAACTGGCTGAGGCACAAGCAAATAAGAAAAATGTAAAGTCTCCGGCCACGTTGGCAGAGCCTTCCATGCCAAAAAGCCAACTTGAAGATCCTCTTACTATGGCTGACCCTTCTGCTATAATTAATCCCAGTCGACCACTTGCTATAATGGGTCCAATAGCCTCAGCTGGTGAAAACATGGCACCAAGGAAAATCACTACATTGAAGATAAATCTCCGTGGACTGAACACATTAGAGGTAATTTGAGATCTCATTTTGTCCCCATAAGAATCCTCCAATAGAATGAGTACTCTACATCAAACTGCAATTAATGCAGCATTAACAACTTCATTGCTGTCGTTTTTTCCCTATAACTTTTGATCTACTCATGAAAATGCTGCGGCGTTTGTTGCATTAGATGCAGAATGAAAAGATCTTTCAAGTGATATATGGTTATGATGTATTTCAATACAAACCATATGTGTTAACCTTAAAAAATATGGTTTTTTGCTCTTTTCTTATATATTTACATCCCGAAAGATATAACAATGGGTTGTCATTAGAAAGATCTTGAGGAGACGAATCCATTGCCACAAATAGTGTTCAAATCGGAGTTTTTGATCAAAAGTTATAGTAGAAAAATGACACTGCAAAAGTTAGTTAGAACTGCATTAATTACTGCTGCCACATAATACTGGAATAAAATACACTGGAGCTCTTCTCTCATTGGACAGTTTAAAAAGCTGATGTGGCTTTTTAAGCATCCCTTAATGGGACAAAATGAGATCTCAAATTACCTCTAATGCATCTGACAGTGCAGAGCCCTCAGGATCCTTCATGCCTCCTTCTGTCACCAGGTTATCGACTAGCAGTGCTATTACATGGCCAAAGGCACCCACTATGCCGGTGGACTTTAAGTTTAATCCTGAAGAGGAACGGAAAATGGCCGAGCAGACTGCTCAAAAACTTGAACAGTTTAAACGCTTCTACCCTATGGGCGTCAACTGGTTCACAAAGGTTTCAATTTTTTATTGCGAGCCTGCACCAGCAAATCTAACCCACAGGATGTGCTCAAACGACCATGTACAGACACTAGTGAAGAGCTTCAAGACTTATCCTACGGAAGTGCTCACACCTGCAGACCTTATCCCTTTCGACCCCATCACAAGGTACCTGTTTTTCATCTTCGGTATATAATCCTATTCTATTGTCATCTAACTTAGTTTAAATGGAAAATATCAGGAAGAAAGTGACATGGACCACGCCTGCTGATCTGGTGGGCAAAAATTTTTATATCATATCCGGTAACCATAGTATCTTCGCTGCACAGCTGCTCTGCAGTGTTGTTGGCGAGCTGGAACAACAATTGAAATTCGCAAAAGCATATGCCAGAAGAAGAAGAAGCCGGGTGCTGAATGGCAATTTGTCGGATAAGGAGTACATTGAATTGAGCATCCAGTGCAACGACGTGATAGCAAATACTGTGTACAGAGAACCCCTGCTTGAAAAGCTGCAACAGCTACGTCATCAGCACAAGGCCTACGGTTGTCCTCCACAGGGCCCTATTGGTACGGCTATGACCTCGGCATGGAAGGTACAAACCTTATTTCAGCTCACGAAGATCGCGGTTGCGATTGTTCTGACCATTTTCTTCACAGGACTTTCACGACATAGCCACCACCACACTAAAAGTTGAAGGAGTTAAAAGATGAGAAACAATTCATCTTCATGAAAGATAGCGTCTTCAAAAAGCTTATGGATGTAGCCGGGAAATGGGTGGCCCGTAAACTTTGTGATGATCAAGGGGAACTCCCGGATAGGCCGAGCAAAGACTTCTTCAACAAGACATGGTTAAGACACCTGAGAGGTATGTCCAACGCAGAGGTTTTCCAGATGCTAGACGAAATTTTGGAGGGTAGGACATTCCTGAAGGTCTAATCCGGTTATCACGGTAGGTTTGACTGCAAACAGCGAGCGGTTGACATCAGAAGCTTGACATTCATGCAGAGAGAAATATTATCTTATGCGTCTAGCTTGCTACAAAAAGAATACAAGAGTTTCGAAGACCTAGTTGCAGACTTTCCTGATTTTACAGAACAACGGATTTTAGACATATCAGATTCAGATACAGAGTATGTGAAAGGCAATTACAACAAGGAACATGTTTTAGGTAACTTGCCTGTAGCATTTCTAGAACAGATAAGGGCTATTTTAAAGCCTGAGGAAGCAAGAAAGATAAAAGAAAAAAGAAATGTTGTTCACGCAGTAACAAAGGAAGGCATTCCAACCTCCACACCGGTTTCCGAGAACGCAACTTTGGTTTTTATAGACATGCGTGGCTTCTCAAAGATTTGGGATTCCAAGAAATCCAAGGAACTATTCACCCGGGTTGCCACCATGACAACGGCAAAAGTTTATCACTTGGTTATTCTCATGCGTTCCATAAACTTGCGGATTGTCTGACGAAAAAAACATGTTCGGGGGGGGTCATATTTCTTTAGGGTCATATGAGGAACCAGGATGGGTGAGCAAACGGAAGGTGAAGGAATACCGGTATTACATCAGTCATATGTGCATAAACAAAAGTGATGACAGTGTGCCACCTCTACCTCTGTTGGAGCTTAGACTCACACCGGTGAACAACGCGCCGAAGAACACCCCCTTGCCCCCCATGCCTCTTACTGGGAATGAAGAAACTGATGAAAAAATAAAAAAGAAGTTCCAGACCTATTTCATTGGTAAGCCAAGATACAAATAGGCTGCTATGGAAGGTGATTTTATTCTCCAATGTCAGCTTAAGACCTCCTATGCCTATTACATCGTTGATACGCTGGTGCCCAAAGATGGCTGTGTTCTAGATTTTTTCTCAGCAGGTACAGCTTCTCGTGTTGCACTGATGCAAGGCAAGAAAAGTGTGGCATTCGAAAATCAAGAAAAGGTATGTCGATTTCTCAGATCCTTCCTTGAAACACTTGTGAAAATGGCACGGCAGAGTACCGAGGTATCAAAAGAAGAAGACAAAAGGGACATAGAAAAAGAAGTAGACGATTTTAACAGGCCTAACATCAAAATCACTCAGACAACAGATATATCTGGGATTGACGAAATCTTAGATCATTTGGATGCTGAGGGCTATGAAGAAAGAATGCAGAAGACGAAAAGAATGCTAGAATCTACTCAAACAGATAAAAAATCTATATATCACACATTGAAGAACTTGGAAACTCTAACTAATCCTCTCGATGGTTATGTTTCTTTTATAACAGGCAGGTCTACTTTCGAGTACATGGGAAGCAGTCAGGACCTGAAAAATCAAGAGCCCTGAGAATACTGACACACAAGAACATCAGGTTCCAGCAAAGAGGATGAAAATTTTATATCCAACAAACGATTCCCTTGAACTGGAAAAAGAATTACTGGGTGACAGCAGCAAGATCAGTTTGATATACAGGAAGCTGCTGAACATGTCAAACAACTTGCAGATGCCATGGGCTTGAAAATTCCAGATGCAACAGGCTACACAGAGATGGACACTAACGAGGTCATAGGAGCTGGGCAAGCACACATTAATCGAATAGCCAAGGAACTCGGTGTGATACCAGATACTGTTTCAGAAACACAATGATGTGGTCGCTTTGGCGCCTAGTTTTACATTAATATATTATGAAATACATAACTTTGGGATGTCTTGCTCTACACGTTTGTGTGTTTATTGTCATATGCAATATGTTTTCCTCTCCAGAAACATCGCAGTCGCGATTGTTTGCAGCACACACCTTTCTCTAAAGTAGTTAATATTCGTGTTCTTTGACTCCATAGGCCTTTATTCGAACATATGTTCATATCGGTGAAAATCCATAAACAACCCCTAACAATACTATCTTCAGCTAAAAAGAATCGCGGTCGCGATCTTCATGAACACTTTTCTTATTTCTACAGGTTGGCATTTACTCAGACATGACCTCAATACGGCCTCAGAAAATTGAATTTATAATACACCGTCATTCTTGCGCGAATTCCCCAATAATAGCCGACATCTTCTGGTCAGTACCAACAACTTCCGGCGCTTTTTGAACAACCAACAACCTATTTCATACTAAGCGAGAATTTCAAATTTCTCTAACTAATGAATTGTTGCTTCTTTGCACCACTCGCACACCGTGCTCGTTTACCTTCGACTTGTGGGGCATAGATTGAGACATGTATCTCACAAAGCTCTCGAAGACTGCAATGGCCTTGAGAGTGTTTGCTCTAGGTTTCAAAGTGAGTGCATTGCCATGTTGGAACAACCTGTGCCCTTTTCTAACTTCTGTAGAATGAAGACTTGCTCACGCCAAGAATCCATCTCAATGCTCTCATACATACCTTCAGGCCCCTCAATTGATATAGTAACCTTCCTGTGTTCTCATCGTAGCTGGAATTTCTATCCAAGGAGTAGATGAAATTAATCCAATCTTTCTGAAGTTGTCCAATGTATTGGGACCTTATCTACACGAGGTCATCCACACTGTACTGGACTGTGCAATCTAGGTTGCAACACTCTTGTCCCCTAATTGCCTCTAGGTTTTCTTTGGTTGGGGCCATACTTTCCATCCTTTCTAAATATTTGTCACTTCTAGGCCTCTTGGACACCCTTGGCTGCCTTTTATGAAAAACATAGCGCCTCTTCCTTGTGATCAAAGGATGCTCATCCACCACCAAATCTTCCACATGGCTTGCACTGGGCCTTGGGGTATGTAGTTCATTAGGGCCTTCCAGCTTCTCACCATTCATGTTTGTAATATATCTAATTGGCCATCTTAACTGAGTTTGGGACTGCAACAACCCAGAGCACACAATGCAATCACTAGAGCTTCCCTGGGACATGATTGTATCAACTTGGATAAGAAGCTTCCCAATGCCAACTCCAAGATGATCATCTTCCAGCCTTTCATCATTCACACTATCAAAAGGATCAACTGCAGTTATGATGCCCTCTGCAAATATCGTCTCGTTGCACGGGTGCATCAATAGCAGGCCATCTTCCTCCATTGGAGCCTAGGGCAATGTCCTGTGCTGGGCTTCCTTGCCTCCATTTTGTTCATCTCACATGCTCCCTAAATGAAATAGCACACGTTTAAACCATGTACAACCATTAAAACCATTAAATCCATTTAAACTACTAAAACCATTTAAACCATATAGAACCATTAAAAACATTACAACCATATAACCATTAAAAATATTAAAACCATATAACCATTAAAAACATTAAAATATTATAACCATATAACCATTAACCATTAAAAACATTTAAAACCATTAAAAATTTGGAACCATTGAAAACAGTTTTGTGCCCACGTGGCGCCTCATCAGCGACTGCTGACATGGCCACGTCAGCAATCCGGACACCCAGGTCACGGATGGCATGGCCCACACGTGAGAGGGTGTCATAATGGCACTGGATGCAGCCAGAAATAATTGCACCCTCTTCCTCTTCCTCCGCGACCCATTCATCCTCCCCTATTCTTTCTCCGTTCTGTTTTCTATTCCATCTCTGGAGCTCCCCCTTGGCGATCCATCTATTTACTCAATTCCGACGTCTTCTTATGACAGCAGCCTGGTCGACGGATCGCGACGCATCCAGCCCCGAGGTTTTCGCACAGTTTGAGTGTTCGAGCGGCCGTTATTGCCTAAGAAGAAAGTGAGGTTCTTCTGTGTAAGTTTTTAGCTTCTTTTACTGCTTCTTTTTAGTTTTTTGTAAGTCCTTTACTGCACTCTTACTTATATTCTTTTATTAGAGATTCTTACTATCCCTTGATACAATTTCCAGCCCGACAAATCCCTATTCTCACTTTGCAAACGCCTGTTCAAACATGGAACCAAACATGGAAGCTTCCTCCTCATCCAGCAAATTTGCCAGGTATGTTTTTTTAATATGTTCTCTTTTGTCTCCACTGTTTCACTCTATTTCACATCTATTCACTGTTTTCTGTTTTGCTTTTGTTTTGTTTTCTGTTTTTGTTTTCTTCTTCTTAGTTTTTGTTTAATTGAATACCTTGTACAGGCATAAGTAAGACTAGTGGTAAGACTAGTGGCAAGCAACCGAATTAGGAATCCTCAGAGACAGGTGATAGGAAGAAAAAAATTGCAGAGCAGTAACAGAACATTACTATGAATGATTCACAACAGAAATTGCAAAACTTTCTATGGATGTTTCATAACAGAACATAACTATAAATGAATGTTTCTAACTATGAACTAAGAACAGGAATTGCTTTACAGAAATTGCAAATCTTTCTAACTCACAGAATATCCTCCCTTGCAGGAAAGGTGCAGACTACACCCGGCTTTCTCGACTCGCGAGTCGAGAATGCCTCAGCTTGCCAACAATCCAGGAAGTACAATCCTTCTTCTCGACTCGCGAGTCGAGAATTTCTCGACTCGCGAGGCGAGAACAGGGAATGTACACCCTAGACTGTTGGCTGGTTGAGGCAATCTCGAATCGCGAGTCGAGAATGCAGACAGGTACCCAACGTCTTTCTAGTCCTCGAAAGCCTGCTGCAGCCTTTGTGCATTCTCGACTCGCGAGTCGAGAATGTCATACCCAGCCAATGCCCCTGTGTCCAGTCGCAGGTGCCTCCACCCAGTCCGAGCCACTCTCCTTCGAACTATCTTCGTCAAATACTGCGAAGAGGAGTGGCTCCGACTGGGTGGAGGCCTCAGCGACTAACCACAGACGTGTTGGCTGCTTTCTCGACTCGTGAGTCGAGAAAACTTGCTAGTCTCACACACAGCAATGCCGGGACCTTAAACCACATCTACCCTTGACCAGCCCAAGCTCTAGGGCATTCGTCTGCTTCCTATGTCCGAGGTGCCTCTAGCCTGTCTGAGCCACTCTCCTTCGAACCATCTTCCTCGAATATTTTGAAGGGGAGTGGCTCCGACTGGGTGGAGGCCTCTGCGACTAACCACAGGGAAATGCGTCCTTGAGACAAGCATCCTGAAGACTTGCTGACTGCTTTCTCGACTCGTGAGTTGAGAACACCCGCTAATCACACACACACACACACACAGTAATGCCAGGACCTTAATCCACATCCGTGTTTGACCCACCCAAGATATAGCGCATTGTTCTGTGTCTTGTCACAGGTGCCTCGATCCAGTCAGAGCCACTCTCCTTCGAAACATCTTCGTCGAATATTGCGAAGGGGAGGGGCTCGGACTGGGCCGAGGCCTTTGTAACTAACCACAGGGAAATGCCTCCTTGAGATGAGAATCCTGAATGCGTGCTGGCTGCTTTCTCGACTCGTGAGTCGAGAAGACCCGCTAGTCTCACACACAACAATGCCAGCTCCAGTGCATTCTTCTGTGTCTTGTCCTAGGTGCCTCCAGACAGTCTGAGCCACTCTCCTTCGAACTATCTTCCTCGAATATTGCGAAGGGAAGTGGCCCTGACTGTCTGGAGGCCTCTGGGTCTAACCACAGTGGAATGTAGTTGAACAGCATCCCTAAGAAGCGCTGGGGGCTTTCTCGACTCCCGAGTCGAGAAGACCCTGGATGCCCTGGACCCTCGATGCTCTAGACTCGCGAGTCGAGAAGACCCTCGATGCACATGGACCTGTTCGCGAGTTACTCCCATCTATTGTATCCTTGCCGAGCTCTCTCAACATCGAGGGTATATTTCATCTCTCGACGCTGAAATATGCTCGACAAGGAAACAATAAACGGTCGAACTCGAGAGCAGTTCCATTCCAATAGACAGTCCGGAAAGCCATTCCAACCAAAACTACGAACACATGGAGCTGTTCGCGAGTTAGTCCGACTGGTTGCTCCCTTGCTCAGCATCGCAGAGAGTGTCTCGACGCTGAAATATGCTCAACAAGGAAACAACCAATCGATCGTGCTCTCGAGCAGTTCCATGTTCTATTCGGTCTAGCATGGCTAACAAGCATTCAAATAAAAAAATAGAAACTCACCTCTTCTCGCAAGAACTCCTTGGGCCACTGAATCACAGATCCCGCAGCCTCTCCGAGAGTCTTCGCTTCTTCTGTTGGCCTCATCAATAATGCATCCGCATCAAAGACTTGTATCAAAGCGATTCTCGTGCATCCCTCTTCCATGGCGCTGCAGTGAAGAGTTCCCGTGTCCTGCAGCTCATCTCCGGTTGCTACCTTAGCCCTATGCACATCGATCAAATCAACTAGTTTCAAAAAGACATGCAATTTGAACTAGACAGAGAGTAAATCGCTGTTAGGAGCTTACAGCGTCGTGGCGCCATCCGTGAACTCGCTCACAATCGATCTCTGCCTCCAGTTGTTGTGCGCCCCCAAGTCGCCAATGCCGCAGTAAAACTAAGCGCCTGAAATCTCCACTGCGCTCACTATACTTAGTCTTTGGAAATGAATCCATTTCGAATTGGTGTTTGAGCGGGCTAAAGTTGGCCATGCTGTATCCTTAGCCCGCTTTTTTGCCTTGAATTTGTATGTCCTTAATTTCAAATTTAAGAACATGCCCGACCTTTTTTAAGTGCAGTACTAAAATCCCCAAGGCCCGGAAAAGGCTCAATTTACAAGGGAATTCGAGCAGCAAGAGGATGCGGGGGCATACAGAGATGACGACTCCATCGAAGAAGCGAGCTGCCGGAGCAAATGCGAGTTCAAGCGGAACCAAGAAAAGAAAGACAGCGATTCCAGGTGAGCTCTCAATTTTGTGTTCGATTCATCCACCTTTTCTGATTCATCCTTGTGTCTTGCAGCATTCACTGCGGAGACGCTAGTGATCACTGGCAGAACTCCATTCTTCGTTATCGAGGGATTGGAGACAAAGCTACTTGAAACACCTGCAGATTCTTGGTGGTATGTCGAAGTTTCAACAAGTGGGAAGGAGAAAGATCTGGTCCTGTGGCAAAGGGATAAGAAGAGTTCCGGCGACAAGTACAAGAAGGTCGGTGTTGTGCTCTCCGTTTCTGCGCCAGATTCGAAACATCTGACATTGTATGTGGAAGACTGCCTGAAGGGTAAGTTCTATCACACGAAGAAGTTATCAGTATTCAATTACTCTAACGCTTCAATGAGCAAGGCCAAGGGGACCGACAAAAGGCAGGCGCCTTTAAATTGTCAGAACCTTGGCTGGAAGGATCTGGAAGGGATGAAGGAGGCCGGAACCCTGACATCCAGAGAGCTGGAGATTTCCAGGGTGAGGGAGAAGTTGTTCAACACCGGGAACTTTACGTCCAACGTGCTAAAGACTCTAAAGCACTCGACAGTTAATAAGGATGTAGTTTCGAAAGAAAAAACTCCAGACAGGACTGCAAGTCAGGAAGCAGATGAGAGTACATGGGAGGATTCAGATGGTGATGAAGAGGAAGAATTGGTCGATTCCCAATTCTTGGATCCAGATGAGCAGATAAGGAAATCACAGAGAAGGGCCCAGAAGATGGAGCAGCTGGCTCAGTATTATCCATTAGGGATTGCACACAAATTGCTGCTGGACATCAGACGCCTCAAGGTTTGCACTGGAGATGCCGTCTTGTTCAACCACAGGGAGTTTAATCCAGCACACATGCTGGAGATTCTGAACCTGATGGTGCGACATCCTGTTGCGGATCCAATGCCTGCGGATGTCATACCATTCAGCAGATCGACGGTGAGTAATTCAGGTGGACCACTGAGGAAGACCTGAAGGGAAAAGACGTCAGGTTTTGAGTTGTGGACGGGCAGCATTCAATGAGGGCAGCACAAGTATTGCAGACGGAAAAGGAAGTGCCGCAAATGATCAAGGACAGATATTCCAAACGAGAGTGCAGAGTTCTCTCAGCGGACACGCCATCAACGGAGCTCGCCAGCATTAGCCACTGTCAGAATACAATAGCAGCAAGTGCCAGCTACATAAAAAGGATATGCTGAATTGTCAAACATGATCTGAGACTGGTCCAGTTCAAGTTGCTCATGCAACAACACTTGAGGCGTGTTTTGAAAAGTTTCTCCATCACGGATTTGCTTAGTAATAACAGAATTTTGTCTTTTTGGAATCTTGAATCTTTCTGCTGGTAGTCCCAATCCGATCTGATCTATCCAAAAGGCTATGGACAGTTTGATGAAATGAGATTGATCCTTTTCAATTCTGGCGGCCTAGCCATAGCTTTTTTCCAGGAGGAAGCGGGACTAGATGACCCACAAACTTTGGCTTTTTAGGAGAAGATGGGCTGCACAGTGGCATCTTTTCTTGTCGCGGCAGCATAAAGCTGTGGATCATCTCAATTGCCTAATTAAGAAAATCTCTTTGGCAAAAACCCTTCTACAAATTGCATTTTTGGCTTGCAATTTAGATGGATCCGAGTCTGGAAGACTTTCTAAGATCAACGAAGCTGATTTTGGGCTCTGATTCTTTGTGCTGCATAAGATCCGACATGGGCATGCATGATTTGTCCTCTATGTATCTCTGTTCTTGCATTTTGCTTTGCATAAAAAAAGGAAAAGAAGTTGTAGAATGATCAATGAGTACCTTGAGACGTAAATGAACGATCGGATGTGACAGCTGGCGAAGGTACACATATTAATGTTCGACGGGTGTGAAAAGAAGGAATGTCATTTAATGCTGGCAACTCGAAGTGGGATACCATAAAGAAGAATGTGTCAGACAGGACCTTGGCTAGATATGCGGCGGGAGAAAAGATTCTCAAATTAGAAACAGTCTTGCATTGCAACCACGTCTGCGATTTTTCTGATTGGTCCACGTCGACAGGATTCCCGTCGGTTGGGCTATATAAGACGAGCAGTGGGTGAAACTGAGACACCCTTGGCGACGATGAGTATGGCAGCGGCTGGCTTGAACGAGAACTGCACAATGCCTAGCAATTGCCAGGAATGGATCACCTGCAAGATGAACTGTCTGGATCTCTGGAAATGCCACAACCGTGGCATCCCTATGGATGGCTGATGCAGTGGGATGGCTGAGCATCCCGACCCTAAGACCAACCCCATGGAAGTGGTGGTGCATCTGCGCTGGGATCCGGAGCAGAACTACTACCACATCCTCCGCATAACCTCTGCTCCAAACCCAGAGTAGAGGGGTGTTAATCTTAGGATTTTGTAAAGAGGGCACTGCCCATAGAGCTTTGCTCATAGCGGAAGTAAGTGGGCAAGGCTCACATTTTGTAATTTGCCTCTAATATAAATATAAATATGTCGTTTTTAGTCACTATCTGTGGAGACTGAACTTTGTTGTGCATCTTGTGTAGAACTGTCTGTAGCGTCAGTATGAAATTGTTTAAGGCGAAAGCCATTAACCAAAGTAGGTAATGGAGTGCCATCTAACTCAGCCAGCTTGAAAACACTGGGTTGAACAACTTGAATAATTTGATAAGGACCAAGCCACCTGAATTTTAACTTGCCCGGAAAATTTTTGTAACGAGAATCATAAAGAAGAACCAAATCACCGTCTTTGAATGTTTTTGTCTTAAGATGTTTGTCATGCAAGGATTTCTGCAACTGTTGACCATGAAGAACATGAATGTAAGCATCTCTCCGAAGTTCATCTAGCTGTTCCAATTGATAAACCCGTTCCTTGAGTGCAGCAGGTGGATTATGTGCTGTAGCAAGTTGGAAACGGAGAGTCGGAAGAATATATTCAAAGGGCATGAGAGCTTCTTGACCATAAACCAACTTGAAAGGAGTGTGGCCTGTAGCAATTTTGAAACTGGTGTTGTAAGCCCAAAGAACAGTAGGCAACTTGTCTTGCCAATCGGTGCGAGAAGCATCACAAATTTTCTTGAGAACCGTGATGAGTGTTTTGTTGGTACTTTCAGCCAATCCATTTCCTTGAGGATAGTAAGGTGTACTCTTCCGGTGCTGTATGTGAAGGTAATCCGTCAGCTCCTTGATGGTATGATTGACAAAATGCACGCCACGATCACTAACAAGTTCCGTGGGACAACCAAAATGCGTGATGATGTGCGTGTAAAGAACCTTGGTTGTACTTGCAGCAGTGTTGTCTGGAAGTGCACAAGCTTCCGCCCATTTGGTAGCATAATCAGTGATGACCAGAATGTAGCGGGCACGGGTGTGCCGCGCCGGTGGGTCCATGGGCCCCACAAAGTCCATTCCCCATTTGCTGAAGGGGAGTGGCGTGGCGACCGGCGTCAATGGAAGAGCGTCACGGGTCGTGGGCTTTCCCACACACTGACAGACGTCACACGTGCGAGCATAAGCGTGAGCATCTTTGAAAAGCGTGGGCCAGAAATATCCTGCCAAAAGAATTTTGCGTGCCGTGGCGTCACCGCTGAAATGACCACCACCAAGCCCATCATGGGCTTGTCGAGCAATATCGGGCACCTCATGAGGGAGGACACAACGACGGAGGACCATGTCTTTGCCGCGTTTGTATAAGTGGCCTGCAACCATGGTATAGTCACGGACCTCTCTGAGAAACTGACGGCGGCGGGAGCGAAGCTTATCTGGAGAGAGTGTCGGATCGTCTGGAGGAAGAGCACCAGTGAGAAGATATTGCTGAAAGTTATGAAACCAATGGGGCGTGGCCGTGACCAGGAACAATTGAGCATCTGGAAAGGCATCAGAAACACCCGTGGAGGGGTCATCTGTGTGGATGTGCGAAAGATAATCAGGCACCACATGAGACTTGCCTGCCTTGTGAATAATTTCGAAGGGAGCAAATTCTTGCAGAAGAAGGACCCAACGAGCAATTCGACCCGTGGGCGTGGCTTTGTTGATTAAATAGAGGAGAGCTTGATGATCAACAAAGAACTTGATCTGGCTGCCCAACAAATAATGACGGAAACGTTGGACACAGAAAACTAAGCCCAAGGCTTCCCGTTCCGTCGCAGAATAGTTGCGCTCAACAGGATTGAGTTCCCGGCTGGCATAGCGAATTGGTTTATCTGTGTGTTCATCATAGGCCTGAGAAAGAACAGCACCAATGGCAAAAGCAGAGACATCAACATGAACGTAAAAGGGCTTGTCCCATTGAGGAGGAACAAGTACCGGGGCCTGAGTAAGTAACAGCTTCAACTTCTGAAAGGCAGCTTCCGCTTGGGGATTCCAAGCCCAAGTGGATTCATCCTACGTGAGTTTATGAATGGGATCAGCGATAGCTGCAAGTCCAGGAATGAAGGTGGAATAGTAATTAACCTTACCCAGGAAGGAACGTGTCTCTTTGATATTAGATGGTGCTTGAGCCTTCAGTACACAACTGATTTTAGCGGGATCCGTGGTGATCCCATCTTTGCTAACCACATGACCCAAAAGAACACCTGAGGTGACGCAGAAAGTGCACTTCTCTGGATTGAGACTGATGCCAGATTCATCACATTTCTGAAAGACAAGCTCTAACTTCTCCAAGTGATCATCCATGGAGCTGTAGGCTGAAAAATCATCTTGAAAGATCTGGAGAAAAGGTTGATCCTTCATATAGTCGTGAAAGACAGAGAGCATGATGCGCTGAAAGGTTGAAGGAGAGTTTGATAAACCAAAAGGGACCACCTTGTAGGCAAAAGTGCCCCACGGGGTGGTGAAGGTAGTTTTGAGTTGATCTTCTGGCTTGATAGAAATTTGATTGTACCCAGAAAAACCATCCATGAAAGAGTACATCTCATGATCAGCAACATTCAAGGACCTGGTCAGTGAAGGGAAGCGGAAAGTGATCACGCTCCGTAGTTTGATTGAGTTTTCGGTAGTCCACGCAAACGCGGATCTTACCATTGTGTTTGAGAGCAATGACGATGGGGCTCACCCATTTAGAGTGTTTGACCTCATAAATCAGGCCAGCAGCTAAGAGTTTGTCAATTTCGGCCTTGACGCGGTCACGGTAATCTGGGTTGAGCCTGTACTGTCGTTGCTAGATTGGGCGTGCATCAGGTTTGGTAGGAATGGTGAGTTCCCCCAATTCTTTTTTAATACCTCGAAGGTCTTTGTAGCTCCAAGCAAAAATATGTTTGAACTTCTTGAACGACGTCACGGCGCGTGCTTTATAAGTGGATGGAAGATTAGCAGCTAAGCGAACTGGTTGATTGTTACCACTGTCCACAATGTCTACTTCTGGAGTTTGAATATGAGGAACAACCTCTGTGTCCTGAACCTGATGAGCAGGAGATTGAAGCATGACAAGAGGAGCAGCATTTTGAGTGGTGAAGAAAAGAGGCTGCTGAGTGTCATCAAGCAAGGGTTGCTTCATTACGGCATGAACATCTACAGTCTTCAAAGAAGGGGTTGTGTCTGAAAAATGATCAAGACGTTGAATACGATTGTAGGAAGCCAGGTAAGGGTCCAAGAGAGCAGCCACAGCCTGGTCCTGATCCAGCGTCATCTCACCCCAAGGATCACCATACTCAGGGTAGGAGGCAGACCCGCTGGAGGAGCTTGAACATGATAAATGTTTTGTGCTTCTTCAGAGTCACTGTCGGAGATGGAAGGTTCAGCATTCTCGACAGAGATCAATTTGCCAGTGTCCAGATCCATGGTGGCATTGAGATGTCCATCAGTGATAACAAGTTAATGAATACTCTTAGCTTGACGGAGAAAAGGTCGTCCAACCAGCATTTCATAATCACCAGGATCTTTTCCAGCTTTCCAAACCCCGAATTCCAAGGGGAATTTGAGATCACCAATGCTGATGTGGAGAAGAGGAGTGACACCTTGGGGACGCGTGATATGGCCATTAGCCAATTTGATGTCATAGGGGGCACGGTATAATTGTTTGATGCCCAATTGCTTTCGGAGCTTATCAGTAATAAGATTGACAGCACTACCACCATCAATTTGGACATGATTGATGTGCTGATTGCCCACCGTGGCGTGCACCGTGGGTGTTGAGGTCGCAACAGCTCCAACCAGAACCGTGGGAAGAGGTAACTGATCTTTAAGAGCCGGACAGAGTTTCAAAATGGTGGCCAGGCTCAAAGGAATCTTGATCTTGGCAAGTTCTTCCTGAAGTTCCAAGGGAACGTGAGAAAAGGGGTCCGCAAGATCCAGTGGAGCAGGAGTTTGGGGTAAAGAAGCAGAAACTTCTTTGAGAAGCTCTACCTCAGCAGCAATATTTGGATATGGCTGAGAGCGGGCGCTGGTGGATGATGACGGCGCTGCCTGACGCTGCTGAGCTCTAGTGGTGGCGTGAACATTTGCCAGTGTGCGACCTTCCGCAGCCTGCATGAGTTTCAAAATACTTTGTCTCACTTTAGGCATGACGTGAGGCATGAGTTTGTCAAGATCAGGCGCGAAGTGAACTTTTTTATCATCGTCATGAGGGACTGTTTCCACAGCAAAAGCGGGTTGTGTGTCGTGAGGGATGATGGTCAAAGGGCGTGAAGCCCGTGTGTGACGTGAGACCAGACCAACCCAATTTGACTGCTGGACTGGAGGGTTGAGAGCCTGATAAATCTCCTCTTGAGCTTGTTGATCCATAGGATTGGAGGTAGATGCAACTTGCTGAGGTCGCTGTTGTTGAGGCGGCCGGGGTGGCTTCCTCAAAACAGGACGGGGGCCTTGTTTACCATTGGCCACCCACAGTTGATAAGCCGTGAGGCGTACTGAAGCGCGTTGAGTTGAGCCTAGAAGTTGGACTTGAACTTGAGGAAGTTGAGGACACGCCGTGGTGGTGTGACCCCATTCATGACAATGATAACATTGAGCCTTTGAAGGATCAAAGGGAGGACGGTTGCCTTGTCCCCGTGGAGGCTGAGATTGCTGCATTTGTTGATATTGTTGAGGTTGTTGAGTTTGATATTGCGGAGGCGGATATGACTGTTGTTGTTGAGGCGTGGTCTGAACTTGAAAGACCATTTTATTCCTGAAGGGTGTAGGATGAGAACGAGTGCATTCCTTTGTGGCGTGATTGCACATATTGCACCTTTTACAGTGAGGAGGTCCATTGGAGGAGTTGCATTCATTTGCCAGATGGCCTTGATATTTACAAATATGACACCAGATCTGTGAGCGTTGTGGATTTGTTTGCTGAGGCTGAACAGAATTTTGTGGAACCATGACGGGCGGCATGAAAGGGAGTTCCGTGAGAGCAACACCTCGAGAAGAAACATTGACCGAGTGATTGACCAATTCAATGGCCTGCTCCAAAGACTTTGGACGCAGGTATTCTGTCATGAGTCGAATGGCAGGAGGAAGGCCCTGCAGAAACCAGACAAGAATCTGGCTTTGCGTGGGGTACTCCTGGAGTTTACTGACGAGAATGTGTAGACGGTCCGCAAAATCTCTGGCTGACTTCGTGGGCTCTTGCTGAAGGTCATTGAGTTGCTTGAGAAGAAGTTGATCATCATCTGTGGTGCCATAATGAGAAAGGAATGCTGTTTTCATTTCATGCCAACTTTGTTTCTAGTGACTTTTGTTGGCCATTAACCACTGATGAGGGGCGCCTCTGAGCGTGGTCGAAAAGATATGAAATTTAATTTGTGGCTGCGCATGACCATTCAGAATGGCCAAGGCCTCGAATTCCTCCATGTGGGCTTGAGCACTCTGATCCAGAGGTTTGCCTTTAGTGTTGCCAAAAGTGGGATAAGTCAGCTTCAAATTATGAGTGGGAGATGAAGGCGGAACTTGCGCATAGACAGGTGGATTTGGTGGAGGATATGCAGAAGCATAGAGAGGTGGAACAACCTGGGACTGAGAGCAAGGGGGTGGGACTGAAAAACCCGGTGGTCCAAAGAAAGTAGCATCAGGTGGGGAAGGGTCATGAGAGCCCTCCTCATTAGGCTTGAGATCAGTGTTTGGTAAACAGGAAGAGCGTGCTGAAAAGATGGAGAAGACTGAAACTCGTGAACGTGGGGAGGGCCAAAGGACACTTGATGGTAGCCCATCCCAGCAGGAGGTGAAGAAGGTTGTGAGGGCTGAGGGGTGTGGCCGGAAGGTATATGAATGTAGGTGCTGTCAGGTGTCTGGAAATAGTGAGGCGTGGGCTGAACAGGTGTATGTTGTGGGGATTGAGGTTGAGAGCAATGCCTGCACACAGGGGGAGACCCTGGTCGAGAATGAGCACGAGGGGTAGGCGGTGCCGACTGAGCCCTGGAGCGGACACGACTACCCTCAATGTTATAGGCAGAATCATACATATCCCGAACAGCCTCGCGTCATTGATGGCGCTCCAATCGAGCCGCCGTTTGACAAATAAGTTCTTTAGGGGTGAAACCTCTAGCCGACATGATGGGAAGAAAGGAAAAAGAAAGATCAGACCCGGCAGCGGCGACAGTGTTTGGGGTCTGGGTTCGGGAACTCCTGCAAGACAGCCCTCTGTGAGGACCCTTGGATCTAACAGGAGAATCCGGGAGCTGTGTCACGTGGGATTTGCAAAAGAAACAAAGAAAGGAAAAGAGAAAACAAAAGAGAACAATAAGATCACAATAATGAGAACAACTTCCTTGATGTCAATGACGATACATGAGCTCTCGCAATCGAGAGAAAACTGAAGTGAGACAAGACTCAAAACTCATCTAAAAACGCATGTGCTAGCTCTACTCATATATATAGTACAATGGCCTTTGGCCCAATATAGACACTCTGACTGATTTCGGTGCCGACTCCTGGAAGGAGGCCTGATTTGCAGGGATGCTGGTGGTGCCTCTTGAAATGCCTGAAATCACGCTGACGCTGACGCAGGCGGTGACAGCCCATCACTTGTCTGAGCGCCTCCTCTTGGTGGCAGGCGCGACCTTTGACTGCGTGGTCTGCTGCTTGGTCTTCTGTGGGGCCTTGGATGACTGAGCAACTAGGTCCTTGGCCTTGATTTGGTCCGTCGTATGCATGAATAGTCCTGTACCAGGACGTACAGGACTAACAATTAGATTTCATTTCAAATTTAAAAATATGCTCTGTTCAACCATTAGATTTCATGTCAAATATAAAAATAGTCTCGGGCTCACCATTTGCAGAGTAGGACAATTCTGCAGGACAGTCGAGGTTTCTTATAACCCAGATGCTGGCTGTGCTTGATATGGGACTCTTCAACTATGATTGATATGGGACTCTTCAACTATGATTGATGTAGCATTTAATAATATAACAGGCAATGCAGGGGAATAATATAACATGATTGATGTTCCGTGCAATCCACTTTCATTATCTAAGTTGCATGGCACTGTTCCACTGTAATTATGCTTCCTAATTATTTGCCATTACACTTAGTTGTCCAGGCTAACCATTGCACTTGCATGTCCAAGTTTACCATTGGACGTGCATGTCCAGGCTAACCATTGCAACTACATGTCCAAGTTTACCATCTCAAGTGCATGTCCAGGTTTACCACTACACTTAGTTGTCTAGGTTTACCATTACACTTGCATGTCCAGGTTTACCACTGGACATGGTTGTCCAGGCTAACCATTAGACTTGCATATGTCACTAGGTTAACTACTATGGTTGTCTAGGGTTAACTTCTATGCACGTATATGACACTAGGTTAGGGTGATTATGTGACAATACTTACTGTTAAGGTTGGTTATCCAGTGACAATACTTACTGGTTTTGCTAAAAAACTTGATAATCTGGGTTTTCTTAGCAAAAGAAAGCAGGCATGCTAAAAATTTGTTAGGTTGACATGTATCTTCAAAATGGAGCACATTGGAGCAATGGAGCACATTACTAAAAAAACACTTTCATAAAACCATGGCAAAACAATAGCAGAAAAAAATATTTATTTCTTTACAATAGCATCTTCGAAATCATACTTCGGGTGGTTCAAACGGCCTGCCACTGCAGGTTGCAAGTGCCATTGCAGGAGCGGGTACGGTGATGATTGAGGGATCATCATTCTCCATAGCAGCGAGGAGTCCATTCCTTAAGCGGGTGTGAGCAGTCCCTTTCCTTCAGTTCCCATCCATAGCATGGGCTTCGGATGCATGCCTCGGATAGCGGATGGGCCATCCGGGATGGCCGATGGATGATGCATTGGCAGGCGGATGGTGATTCGATCCATGGCCGAGCTTACCACGATTTCCTGCCCGGGTTTACCACTTCCCGGAGTAGGAATACGACGCTCCGTGAAAAATGGCAGAATGTTTCAACAAAAAATGGGCAGAATCCATGAAATTCTCGCAAGAACGGTAGCAGCAAATCTTGTCAGATTCATCACAAGGTACTCATTGATCATTCTACAAATTCTTTTCCTTTTTTTATGCAAAGCAAAATGCAAAAACAGAGATACATAGAGGACAAATCATGCATGCCCATGTCGGATCTTATGCAACACAAAGAATCAGAGCCCAAAATCAGCTTCGTTGATCTTAGAAAGTCTTCCAGATTCGGATCCATCTAAATTGCAAGCCAAAAATGCAATTTGTAGAAGGGTTTTTGCCAAAGAGATTTTCTTAATTAGGCAATTGAGATGATCCACAGCTTTATGCTGCCGCGACAAGAAAAGATGCCACTGTGCAGCCCATCTTCTCCTAAAAAAGCCGAAGTTTGTGGGTCATCTAGTCCCGCTTCCTCCTGGAAAAAAGCTATGGCTAGGCCGCCAGAATTGAAAAGGATCAATCTCATTTCATCAAACTGTCCATAGCCTTTTGGATAGATCAGATCGGATTGGGACTACCAGCAGAAAGATTCAAGATTCCAAAAAGACAAAATTCTGTTATTACTAAGCAAATCCGTGATGGAGAAACTTTTCAAAACATGCCTCAAGTGTTGTTGCATGAGCAACTTGAACTGGACCAGTCTCAGATCATGTTGGACAATTCAGCATATCCTTTTTATGTAGCTGGCACTTGCTGCTATTGTATTCTGACAGTGACTAATGCTGGCGAGCTCCGTTGGTGGCGTGTCCGCTGAGAGAACTCTGCACTCTCGTTTGGAATATCTGTCCTTGATCCTTTGCGGCACTTCCTTTTCCGTCTGCAATACTTGTGCTGCCCTCATTGAATGCTGCCCGTCCACAACTCAAAACCTGACGTCTTTTCCCTTCAGGTCTTCCTCAGTGGTCCACCTGAACAACTCACCGTCCATCTGCTGAATGGTATGACATCCGCAGGCATTGGATCTGCAACAGGATGTCGCACCATCAGGTTCAGAATCTCCAGCATGTGTGCTGGATTAAACTCCCTGTGGTTGAACAAGACGGCATCTCCAGTGCAAACCTTGAGGCATCTGATGTTCAGCAGTAACTTGTGTCCAATCCCTAATGGATAATACTGAGCCAGCCGCTCCATCTTCTGGGCCCTTCTCTGTGATTTTCTTATCTGCTCATCTGGATCCAAGAATTGGGAATCGACCAATTCTTCCTCTTCATCAGCATCTGAATCCTCCCATGTACTCTCATCTGCTTCCTGACTTGCAGTCCTGTCTGGAGTTTTTTCTTTCGGAACTACATCCTTATTAACTGTCGAGTGCTTTAGAGTCTTTAGCACGCTGGACGTAAAGTTCCCGGTGTTGAACAGCTTCTCCCTCACCCTGGAAATCTCCAGCTCTCTGGATGTCAGGGTTCCGGCCTCCTTCATCCCTTCCAGATCCTTCCAGCCAAGGTTCTGACAATTTAAAGGCGACGGCCTTTTGTCGGTCCCCTTGGCCTTGCTCATTGAAGTGTTAGAGTAATTGGATACTAATAACTTCTTCGTGTGATAGAACTTACCCTTCAGGCAGTCTTCCACATACAATGTCAGATGTTTCGAATCTGGCATAGAAACGGAGAGCACAACACCGACCTTCTTGTACTTGTCGCCGGAACTCTTCTTATCCCTTTGCCACAGGAACAGATCTTTCTCCTTCCCACTTGTTGAAACTTCGACATACCATCAAGAATCTGTAGGTGTTTCAAGTAGCTTTGTCTCCAATCCCTCGATAACGAAGAATGGAGTTCTGCCAGTGATCACTAGCGTCTCCGCAGTGAATGCTGCAAGACACAAGGATGAATCAGAAAAGGTGGATGAATCGAACACAAAATTGAGAGCTCACCTGGAGTCGCTGTCTTTCTTTTCTTGGTTCCGCTTGAACTCGCATTTGCTCGCTTCTTCGATGGAGTCGTCATCTCTGTATGCCCCCGCATCCTCTTGCTGCTCGAATTCCCTTGTAAATTGAGCCTTTTCCGGGCCTTGGGGATTTTAGTACTGCACTTAAAAAAGGTCGGGCGTGTTCTTAAATTTGAAATTAAGGACATACAATAATTCAAGGCAAAAAAGCGGGCTAAGGGTACAGCATGGTCAACTTTAGCCCGCCCAAACACCAATTCGAAATGGATTCATTTCCAAGGACTAAGTATAGTGAGCGCAGTGGAGATTTTCGGGCGCTCAGTTTTACTGCGGCATTGGCGACTTGGGGGCGCACAGCAACTGGAGGCGGAGATCGATTGTGAGCGAGTTCACGGATGGCGCCATGACGCTGTAAGCTCCTAACAATGATTTACTCTCTGTCTAGTTCTAATTGCATGTCTTTTTGAAACTAGTTGATTTGATCGATGTGCATAGGGCTAAGGTAGCAACCAGAGATGAGCTGCAGGACACGGGAACTCTTCACTGCAGCGCCATGGAAGAGGGATACACGAGAATCGCTTTGATACAAGTCTTTGATGCGGATGCATTATTGATGAGGCCAACAGAAGAAGCGAAGACTCTCGGAGAGGCTGCGGGATCTGTGATTCAATGGCCCAAGGAGTTCTTGCGAGAAGAGGTGAGTTTCAGAGATGCTTGTTTCGGCATTTTTTTATTTGAATGCTTGTTAGCCATGCTAGACCGAATAGAACATGGAACTGCTCGAGAGCACGATCGATTGGTTGTTTCCTTGTTGAGAATATTTCGGCGTCGAGACACTCTCTGCGTTGAGAGATGCTGAGCAAGGGAGCAACCAGTCGGACTAACTCGCGAACAGCTCCATGTGTTCGTAGTTTTAGTTGGAATGGCTTTCCAGACTGTGAACTGCTCTCGAGTTCGACCGTTATTGTTTCCTTGTCGAGCATATTTCAGCATCGAGAGATGAAACATACCCTCGACGGTGAGAGATGCTCGGCAAGGATACAATAGATGGGTGTAACTCGCGAACAGGTCCATGTGCATCGAGGGTCTTCTCGACTCGCGAGTCTAGAGCATCGAGGGTCCAGGGCATCCAGGGTCTTCTCGACTCGGGAGTCGAGAAAGCCCCCAGCGCTCCTTAGGGATGCTATGCATCCAGACAGTCAGGGCCACTTCCCTTCGCAATATTCGAGGAAGATAGTTCGAAGGAGAGTGGCTCAGACTGTCTGGAGGCACCTGGGACAAGACACAGAAGAATGCACTGGAGCTGGCATTGTTGTGTGTGAGACTAGCGGGTCTTCTCGACTCATGAGTCGAGAAAGCAGCCAGCACGCATTCAGGATGCTCGCCTCAAGGAGGCATTTCCCTGTGGTTAGTTACAGAGGCCTCGGCCCAGTCCGAGCCCCTCCCCTTCGCAATATTAGACGAAGATGTTTCGAAGGAGAGTGGCTCTGACTGGATCGAGGCACCTGCGACAAGACACAGAACAATACCCTATATCTTGGGCGGGTCAAGCGCGGATGTGGATTAAGGTCCTGGCATTACTCTGTGTGTGTGTGTGACTAGCGGGTGTTCTCAACTCACGAGTCGAGAAAGCAGTCAGCAAGTCTTTAGGACGCTTGTCTCAAGGATGCATTTCCCTGTGGTTAGTCGCAGAGGCCTCCACCCAGTCGGAGCCACTCCCCTTCAAAATATTCGAGGAAGATGGTTTGAAGGAGAGTGGCTCAGACAGGCTAGAGGCACCTTGGACATAGGAAGCAGACGAATGCCCTAGAGCTTGGGCTGGTCAAAGGTAGATGTGGTTTAAGGTCCCGGCATTGCTGTGTGTGAGACTAGCAAGTTTTCTCGATTCACGAGTCGAGAAAGCAGCCAACACGTCTGTGGTTAGTCGCTGAGGCCTCCACCCAGTCTGAGCCACTCCCCTTCGCAGTATTTAACGAAGATAGTTCGAAGGAGAGTGGCTCGGACTGGGTGGAGGCACCTGCGACTGGACACAGGGGCATTGGCTGGATATGACATTCTCGACTCGCGAGTCGAGAATGCACAAAGGCTGCAGCAGGCTTTCGAGGACTAGAAAGACGTTGGGTAGTTGTCTGCATTCTCGACTCGCAATTCGAGATTGCCTCAACCAGCCAACAGTCTACGGTGTACACTCCCTGTTCTCGCCTCGCGAGTCGAGAAATTCTCGCCTCGCGAGTCGAGAAGAAGGATTGTACTTCCTGGATTGTTGGCAAGCTGAGGCATTCTCGACTCGCGAGTCGAGAAAGCCGGGTGTAGTCTGCACCTTTCCTGCAAGGGAGGATATTCTGTGAGTTAGAAAGATTTGCAATTTCTGTAAAGCAATTCTTGTTCTTAGTTCATAGTTAGAAATATTCATTTATAGTTATGTTCTGTTATGAAACATTCATAGAAAGTTTTGCAATTTCTGTTGTGAATCATTCATAGTAATGTTCTGTTACTGCTCTGCAATTTTTTTCTTCCTATCACCTGTCTCTGAGGATTCCTAATTCGGTTGCTTGCCACTAGTCTTACCACTAGTCTTACTTATGCATGTACAAGGTATTCAATTAAATAAAAACTAAGAAGAAGAAAACAAAAACAGAAAACAAAACAAAAGCAAAACAGAAAACAATGAATAGATGTGAAATAGAGTGAAACAGTGGAGACAAAAGAGAACATATTAAAAAAACATACCTGGCAGATTTGCTGGATGAGGAGGAAGCTTCCATGTTTGGTTCCATGTTTGAACAGGCGTTTGCAAAGTGAAAATAGGGATTTGTCGGGATGGAAATTGTATCAAGGGATAGTAAGAACCTCTAATAAAAGAATATAAGTAAGAGTGCAGTAAAGGACTTACAGAAAACCTAAAAAGAAGCTAAAAACTTACAGAGAAGAACCTCACTTTCTTCTTAGGCAATAACGGCCGCTCGAACACTCAAACTGCGCGAAAACCTCGGGGCTGGATGCGTCGCGATCCGTCGACCAGGCTGCTGTCATAAGAAGACGTCAGAATTGAGTAAATAGATGGATCGCCAAGGGGGAGCTCCAGAGATGGAATAGAAAACAGAACGGAGAAAGAATAGGGGAGGATGAATGGGTCGCGGAGGAAGAGGAAGAGGGTGCAATTATTTCTGGCTGCATCCTCGAACCTCGATAAAGTGCCATTATGACACCCTCTCACGTGTGGGCCATGCCATCCGTGCCTGGGTGTCCGGATTGCTGACGTGGCCATGTCAGCGGTCGCTGACGAGGCGCCACGTGGGCATAAAACTATTTTCAATGGTTCCAATTTTTTAATGGTTTTAAATGTTTTTAATGGTTATATGGTTATAATGGTTAATGGTTATAATGTTTTTAATGGTTAATGGTTTTAATGGTTAATGGTTATATGGTTATAATGTTTTAATGTTTTTAATGGTTATATGGTTTTAATATTTTTAATGGTTATATGGTTGTAATGTTTTTAATGGTTCTATATGGTTTAAATGGTTTTAGTAGTTTAAATGGATTTAATGGTTTTAATGGTTGTACATGATTTAAACCTGTGCTATTTCATTTAGGGAGCATGTGAGATGAACAAAATGGAGGCAAGGAAGCCCAGCACAGGACATTGCCCTAGGCTCCAATGGAGGAAGATGGCCTGCTTATTGATGCACCCGTGCAACGAGACGGTATTTGCAGAGGGCATCATAACTGCAGTTGATCCTTTTGATAGTGTGAATAATGAAAGGCTGGAAGATGATCATCTTGGAGTTGGCATTGGGAAGCTTCTTATCCAAGTTGATACAATCATGTCCCAGGGAAGCTCTAGTGATTGCATTGTGTGCTCTGGGTTGTTGGAGTCCCAAACTCAGTTAAGATGGCCAATTAGATATATTACAAACATGAATGGTGAGAAGCTGGAAGGCCCTAATGAACTACATACCCCAAGGCCCAGTGCAGGCCATGTGGAAGATTTGGTGGTGGATGAGCATCCTTTGATCACAAGGAAGAGGCGCTACGTTTTTCATAAAAGGCAGCCAAGGGTGTCCAAGAGGCCTAGAAGTGACAAATATTTAGAAAGGATGGAAAGTATGGCCCCAACCAAAGAAAACCTAGAGGCAATTAGGGGACAAGAGTGTTGCAACCTAGATTGCACAGTCCAGTACAGTGTGGATGACCTCGTGTAGATAAGGTCCCAATACATTGGACAGCTTCAGAAAGATAGGATTAATTTCATCTACTCCTTGGATAGAAATTCCAGCTATGATGAGAACACAGGAAGGTTACTATATCAATTGAGGGGCCTGAAGGTATGTATGAGAGCATTGAGATGGATTCTTGGCGTGAGCAAGTCTTCATTCTACACAGGTTAGAAAGGGCACAGGTTAGAAAAGGGCACAGGTTGTTCCAACATGGCAATGCACTCACTTTGAAACCTAGAGCAAACACTCTCAAGGCCATTGCAGTCTTCGAGAGCTTTGTGAGATACATGTCTCAATCTATGCCCCACAAGTCGAAGGTGAACGAGCACGGTGTGCGAGTGGTGCAAAGAAGCAACAATTCATTAGTTAGAGAAATTTGAAATTCTCGCTTAGTATGAAATAGGTTGTTGGTTGTTCAAAAAGCGCCAGGAAGTTGTTGGTACTGACCAGAAGTTGTCGGCTATTATTGGGGAATTCGCGCAAGAATGACGGTGTATTATAAACTCAATTTTCTGAGGCCGATTGAGGTCATGTCTGAGTAAATGCCAACCTGTAGAAATAAGAAAAGTGTTCATGAAGATCGCGGCCGCGATTCTTTTAGCTGAAGATAGTATTGTTAGCGGTTGTTTATGGACTTTCACCGATATGAACATATGTTCGAATAGAGGCCTATGGAGTCAAAGAACACGAATATTAACTACTTTAGAGAAAGATGTGTGCTGCAAACAATCGCGACTGCGATGTTCTGGAGAGGAAAACATATTGCATATGACAATAAACACACAAACGTGTAGACCAAGACATCCCAAAGTTATGTATTTCATAATATATTAATGTAAAACTAGGCGCCAAAGCGACCACATCATTGTGTTTCTGAAACAGTATCTGGTATCACACCGAGTTCCTTGGCTATTTGATTTATGTGTGCTTGCCCAGCTCCTATGACCTCGTTAGTGTCCATCTCTGTGTAGCCTGTTGCATCTGGAATTTTCAAGCCCATGGCATCTGCAAGTTGTTTGACATGTTCAGCAGCTTCCTGTATATCAAACTGATCTCGCTGCTGTCACCCAGTAATTCTTTTTCCAGTTCAAGGGACTCGTTTGTTGGATATAAAATTTTCATCCGCTGGAACCTGATGTTCTTGTGTGTCAGTATTCTCGGGGCTCTTGATTTTTCAGGTCCTGACTGCTTCCCATGTACTCGAAAGTAGACCTGCCTGTTATAAAAGAAACATAACCATCGAGAGGATTAGTTAGAGTTTCCAAGTTCTTCAATGTGTGATATATAGATTTTTTACCTGTTTGAGTAGATTCTAGCATTCTTTTCGTCTTCTGCATTCTTTCTTCATAGCCCTCAGCATCCAAATGATCTAAGATTTCGTCAATCCCAGATATATCTGTTGTCTGGGTGATTTTGATGTTGGGCCTGTTAAAATCGTCTACTTCTTTTTCTATGTCCCTTTTGTCTTCTTCTTCTGAAACCTCGGTACTCTGCCGTGCCATTTTCTCAAGTGTTTCAAGGAAGGATCTGAGAAATCGACATACCTTTCCTTGATTTTCGAATGCCACACTTTTCTTGCCTTGCATCAGTGCAACACGAGAAGCTGTACCTGCTGAGAAGAAATCTAGAACACAGCCATCTTTGTGCACCAGTGTATCAACGATGTAATAGGCATAGGAGGTCTTAAGCTGACATTGGAGAACAAAATCACCTTCCATAGCAGCCCATTGGTATCTTGGCTTACCAGTGAAATAGGTCTGGAACTTCTTTTTTATTTTTTCATCAGTTTCTTCATTGATCAATTGGAGAGCTGGCTTGCTGATAATGGGGGCGATGGAGCTCACCTTCTCTTTCAGATCATCAGACAGTTAATATATGCTGATGATGTAGACCTCCTAGCTTACACACCAGCAGACATGCAACGACATCTCGATGCCTGGACACGATACGCCAAGCGACCGATATCTTGGCGTCAACCCGGCCAAGACTAAGGTGGTTTCATATCATCTTCCGTCGGTAGGGTCCCCTCCTTCAGTTACCAAGGCCAGAATGTGGAAGTTGCATCCACATACAAGTATTTGGGAGTGGAGTTTCCTTATACTATGCACTGGGACACATCCATACGGCTACGAGTGACGGCAGGCTGGAAGGCACTATATGCAATGCAAAACAATAGTCATAGAGCGGAGTTGTATGATTGGGCCCATCATCACACCTGCTCAAGGTCCTAGTAGAGCCCGTCCTTTTATACGGGGTGGAAGTATGGGGCCCAATGGTATCACTTGCTACTTGGAATGACTTGGAGCAGTCCGTAAAGCCTTCTTAGTACGAAAGCACTAGGGGTGAAGTCCACAGTCCCATATCAAATTCTACTGCGGGAGACAGATTCTTGCCACTTCGTGAGGGGCGGCCCTTGATCGCCACATTGTCTATTTTTCTAAGGTGGTCAATATGGACGATGCTCGCCTCCCTAAACTAGCTTATATCATGGCAATGGGGCAGGCCCTCAAGGCCCTTCTGGAGGGAAAAGAGAGCTCAATGGTTGGCTAGATGGAATGTGCAGAGCACACACCGGCATACATATGCAAACAGAGGCGGTCGCCATATCTTGAGGCAATATCTTGACGCTTGCTTCCTCAAAGAAGCTTTGGGATGCCAATGCCCTTGAACATGTCAAGACAAAGACACTATCGGCCCACATAAATCCCACATTGGAAGGAGGCCCGCAATGCTACCTCAAATACCCACTTGCCCATGAAAAGGCGCAGACTCATTGCTTCCATTCGCAAAGGGCACATCATCTTGAATTGAGGCGGGCAGATGGATTGGTGAGCCACGCCGGGGCGTGCTCTGTCAATGCCGCCAAATGGGAGTCATTGAGGATGAATCTCTTACCCTTCAAAGTTGCCCAAAGATATGATCAAATTCGACGACGGCTTATCTTTGAGTTGGTCGGGCCCGCCAGCCATTACATGTGATATTGAGCACAGCATCCGTACGGGTGCTGGGATCATACCTTCAGGAGGTTATGGACATGCGAGATCAGCTATGTCCTCGGGCACACACTTGACATGTATATATATACATTGATGTATACTTGTACAGTTTGACAGCATTCTTATTACTGCCACGGTTTTTCCCTCGAAAACCCTTCGGGGCGGGGGTTTTTTAACCCGGACAATAATAAGTTTGCTGCGCTCCTTGTGGGTCCCATAGGCCGATTGGCCTCAGTGGACGATAAAAAATCATTCTCATTCTCATTCTCATTCATTCCCAATAAGAGGCATGGGGGGCAAGGGGGTGTTCTTCGGCGCGTTGTTCACCGGTGTGAGTCTAAGCTCCAACAGAGGCAGAGGTGCCACACTCGTCACTTTTGTTTATGCACATATGACTGATGTAATACCGGTATTCCTTCACCTTCCGTTTGCTCACCCATCCTGGTTCCTCATATGACCCTAAAGAAATATGACCCCCCCCTCCCCCTTGAACATGTTTCTGACTGTAGACAATCTGGCAAGTTTATGGAACGCATGAGAATAACCAAGTGATAAAATTTTTCCGTTGTCATGGTGGCAACCCGGGTGAATAGTTCCTTGTATTTCTTGGAATCCCAATGTTTTCACCAGCTGAGGCTATTGGACCCATTATAGCAAGTGGTTGACTGGGATTAATTATAGCAGAAGGGTCAGCCATAGTAAGAGGATCTTCAAGTTGGCTTTTTGGCATGGAAGGCTCTGCCAACGTGGCCGGAGACTTTACATTTTTCTTATTTGCTTGTGCCCTCAGCCAGTTTGTGTCCATTACTGAAGGCATTTTTTCGTCACGTTTGGCTTTCAAAGCAATGCTCGGGGGCTTTTTGTCAGCTGACAAGCCTTTTCTACAGGCAGAGAATCCTATCAGTATGTCTCTGTTGCCCTTAATACCAGAGAGGGCAAGAGATTCATAGGACGGCAGCATCCAGCCGTACCCTTTGTTCTCACATTGCAAAGGACAAGACACACAAGATCCCAAAAAGGGAGATGGACAAAGCCATGAGCAACCTCCATGCTATATCATTGTATGAGGGTAGATAATATTGAGAAGCTTGAAAACTTTCTCAACTAGTGGTTTGTAAAATTTATGAGGAAAACAAGTTACCCAGTTCTTTGTGTGTGATGTGTAATTCTATTCAAGCATTCAATTCAGAATTTTTTTTTTCTATAGTATGAGTCCCATTTTCAGTCCGAGTCCCAAAATTCGAGATTTGACCCACTTTAATTAAATGCGACTTTCTCCTTATCAGGAAACAAACGGGCTAATTGTGGACCATTCAGAAGCTTAAGGTCCAACTTCTTATACCAAGGCCCGCTCTTCACAACTACACAATCTGGTAAAGGCGAGTCCACAAGCATAGAAACACAAATCCTTGGACCATTCATGATGGAGTGTGAGATATGCACCCCAAGTCCCGTTGCAATTGCAACTAGAAACTGATGAGCCATTAGATTTGGAGGAAGATTAGGTAATGAGAACCAGCAAGGCATCTTTAATGCACGAACTGTATCTGGTGTAAAGCCAGGAGAGTAATACTGGTACATTATATATTCCCCACCAAGTGGATCAATCCCTCTTGATACCAAAGAGTCCACTGCATCACTACTTTCAAGCATAATGAGAACAAAGTTTTTTGCTAATAACTTGATGGACTGGAAAGGAGGAAGTTGAAGGCGTCTCAGAAGCCGAGATAACCAAACACAGAACCGTGAAAAATCTAAATAGCCACCAGTAAAATACCCAAGAACTGCACAAGAAGATAAGTTCTCAGCAGTGGAAGATGAATTGAGTGAATTAGAAAGCAGACCACTAAGTGCTTACTTTTATGTGTTTGCCCATAGATCAACCTTTCACCTCTCCAATAATCCAAAGGCTATTCTAGTACTGCGTCTTGTACCATTTTTCCATGTCATGCATGCACCTGGATGTTCAAAAGTAGCATTATGTGACATCATAATTGTGCTGTAATAATTAGCGCCAACTAGACTTCACAAGATATTGCAAACTAAATCTTTGCTGAGAATCGAATTTATAGCCACATCACATGTGATATTTCCAATAAGAAAGCATCCTCATATAGAAGAGAAAAAGAAAATTCCACCTTGGAGCTCAGGATCCTCCTGCACTTCTCGTTGCCTGCCCCTTTTTCGATGCTTCAACATTTTCAAAACTTCTGCATTGTTTTCCCTTTCCTTTGGAGGTACCAAAATATCCTTCGAGGCATACTATAGATCTCAGCAACAACAAGCAGAATTTGTCACAAAAATCACAAGGAAAAAATTTTTGGCCTTGAAAATTTTACTCAAGGCCAATGCATCAAACTCATCTAGCCAAATAGACAGGCAAAATGGAGCCTGACAAAGGAATTCAGGTTACTGACGTTGGCGTGGCTACAAGTGCAACTTGAGATTTCACCCAAAGATTAAGACCACCACTATCTTATTAAGACTCCAGCTTCATCTCCAGATTTGCATTTGTAAATGCCAACTTGTCTGATGAACCTGTACTCATGCACATATGGACATTCTTAACACCTTAATTATTGATTTTGAAGGTTTTAAACTGGAAGTGAACTTTAAAAAAGGCATACAACTAGAAAATCTGGTAACTTACAGGCTGTGATGATTCTGCAATTGCTTGAGACTCCAAACCTGTGATTTCTAGTCTTGTTACTTGAGAATCTACTATGACCAACAAAATGCTTAATGCTACTTAGCAGCAAATATATTGTTTCTGCACTTACAGGATAGGAAACTTCTGAAATGCAGTCTGCAGCTGTTCCTTTCCATTGTGTCTTCTACTAGCATTGGAAGGTGTTGCACTTGGAGACACGACTGCAAATAAGAGCCTTCTTTGTCCAACCTCGGCAGCTCTTCTACTCACCTTATCCCTTGAAAAATATCTTGTTTTCCTCCCATCTGCAGAGACTAGTATGTGCACTCGAAAGCCCATTCTTGACTGGACTTGTTTTTGCTGCTAGTTTCAAGTTCAACTACTTCAAGCAGTTGTTTTGGCACTTGGGAACCATTATTCATGGGAACCAGTTGCACGTCCTCTTCCTCCATGGCAACACCAAATCCATTATCTGGCAGCATTTCTATTCTACTATTTTCTTGTTGATTCACTTGAATGTCAGATGTTGCTTTTGTGGACTTATTTCCTATGCTACCTGGCGCATCATTTATTTCTGGTGCTTGTGAATCGTAAACTATGAATCCATATCTAGACCCTGTAATGCATTACCTGATAGCCTTTTAAAGCCATCATTTGCATTCTTATTTTCGTCAACTCTGAGACATTCTTGCTGATTCATTGGAATTCCAAATGCTGCTTTTGTAGACTTATTCTCTGTGCTACCTGGAGCATCATTTACTTCTGGTGCTTGTGAATTGTGAACTATAGAATCCATACTACACCCTGTAATGCATTATCTGACACCCTTTTTATGCATTATCTGACATCCTTTTTATGCCATCATTTGCATTCTTATGCCCACCATCAAGTCTAGGACATTCAGGCATCTTGTCCACAGATGTTAAAAACCTTTTCTGTAAATATGTAAGAATTTGATGCCTCAAGCATTCGAACTGCTGAGTCTTGACTACCTGCACAATCAGCAACCTACACTTTATATTAGTTTTACAGAATAGTTCAAGGTCTAATGTACCTTTGGCCTCATCTGGTGCCATTGGTGAATCATTTTCGGACACTTCCATGTCACTTCCATTGTCATAAAGCACATTGGATTTTGACGAACATCCTAGAACAAGAACTTCTGCACCATGAAGTGGCAATGAAGCAGTATTCAGAACTTCTGCAATCCTCAATCTAAGGTTGCTTTCTGAACTCTGTATGGGGTTTCTGCATGCATCTTCTTGGAATTTCAATGCCTAATTTTCAAAAGAGATGTACGATATTAATGATGGTTCCTCTTCTTCAATTAATGTCTCCGTGTCAATATCAGTGAATTCGACGTTCACTTTCTCTAGAACCTTATGACGGAAGGAACAAAAAGAGAAAGTCTATTAAGTAGCAACATTTTCTACGATAATCTTTTTTTTTTTTTTTATTGAAGGCTATGTATATTATTTAAGTATATTTAAAGTGTACAAAAAACTTTTTTCAAGGGAAGTTTAACCCTTAAAAAGCATCAGCTTATACGGGATGACAGATTAAGATAGATATGGTAGCAGTAAAAGCAAGAAATAAAGTTCATAATGTTTTTGAGTCTTGACTCAATGGATAGATAGAAGATTATGATTTGTGCATTTTCTGGCCTTCCCCCTGAAGATGGAATGAAAGACACAGTAAATACACATGCATGAGCCTGCCATAGCCATGTTGTATCTGCCTTTAGCATCTTTGGCAATGCAGATAAGTTCTCTTCTGATGTCATAGTTCTGGTCACAACAGCAGCCACAGGTACAAATTGCATCCAAGTGTGTCGATGTAATAGCCGGTCCAAAAAACTTGATCCATTCATTGTTGATTTCTGCTTTGATATTCTTCCATTCAAGTCTCCTAGTCAGGATGAATAAGGTATCTGTAACAGCAAACATCATCCATTAATATTCATAATCCAGCTGATGTCATACAATACCTGTTTTATGATCCCTTCTGGTGGGATGATTTCACAATTAAAGATAAAGCTGTTTCTTCCTTTCCAGATTCTCCATAGGAGAATGTAAATTCTCCAATCAGAAGGATTGATAGGCATAAAGAAGTCTTTGTGGCTAAGGGCAACCAAGTTTTGGCCTAAGATATTGGATGCAAGTTCCAAAACCCATTCCGACCATAGGCAGGTTCTAAATAGGTGTTCTTCATCTTCTTTGTTAGCCAAGCATCTGTCACATAAATCCGAGTTAGTCATAGCTAAACGAAATCTCTTACAGTTGGTAGCAAGGCTCCTATGCCAAAGTTGCCACATGAAGGCCTTGATCTTTGGGTTGATGGGGCTATTCCACATAAAAACCAAGTTCTTCCTTGCTGTTTCCTGGGAGACATCCCATTTTGAGTGGATTGTGATCTCTTGGTTACTCATTAAGAATTTGTAAGCCAGTTTGACTGTGTAGCCACTTTTACCATTGTGCTTCCATGAATCTGGAGGGAGAGTGAGACCATCTGCCCTGCAATATGATATTAGTAATGGCTTCATAGAGCAATTTGGTTTGATCATCCTCTTCTGCAAGAACAGAAGCCTGAAAGGGGATAATATCATTATCATCAAATAGGTGGCTGATGAGAGATATCCCCTTTTGTTTTCAGAGCTTAGCTTGCTCAGGGAAGTGACAGTGCCAGGCAAAGGCAAAGGTCTACGATAATCATGTTGTTACATTTATGAGATACCCCTAGCAGATCGAAAATAATCTACGAGTTCATAAAATGATTTACCTTCCACGGCGTTTTCCTTCATCTGATTGCTCTCTGTACAGTGGTGCTTCATAGCAAATCCGACCTTCCGACCACTGCAAAACATGGACCAAACGGGCTCGGCAATAGGCCTATTTGCCATAGCCTCCTTCGAGCAAGAAGCACCAGTTATCCGGTTTCCACAGTGGCTGACTATCAACATAACTGACTGCCAGTTTACAGCCAATAATGGGTTTGAAGCAGTTATTGGCATATTCCGGGCATATATCTAGAATATACCACAAACCCACATGGACTAGGGTTTGCCCCCCTAGGGGCAACCCAAAAATACCTCTGTTTGTTGGTGAAAGAAAATGCTGGAAGGCTGCCACCGGAGCCATGGAGATATGGCCGCATCAAAAGAACCACATAGATGCTTTAAACGCCTGATTAATAGAAGTAGCAGGATCCATTATCCCCTACACGATTGTCGTTATCAACCATACGGGTATTTTACATGATAGAGGGTTTATATGTTTATTTATCATATGCATGGTTAAACTTAACGCCCTTTTTTGGGTTGCCGCCACCGCCAGTTTACAGCCAATAATGGGTTTGAAGCAGTTATTGGCATATTTCGGGCATATATTGGTATATACCTGAAATATGCCACAAACCCACATGGACGAGGGTTTGCCCCCCTAAGGGGGGTTAAGTTTGACCATGCATATGATAAATAAACATATAAACCCTCTATTATGTAAAAATACCCGTATGGTTGATAACGACAATCGTGTAGGGGATAAGAAATTAACGGATCCTGCTACAATTCTATTAATCATGCGTTTAAAGCATCTATATGGTTCTTTTGATGCGGCCATATCTCCATGGCTCCGGTGGCAGCCTTCCAGCATTTTCTTTCACCAACAAACGGAGGCATTTTTTCTCTTCCTGCATCCTCAAGGACAAATGCCTCTTCCAAAATTGAACGTCATAGTCTTCACAGGACCCTGAAAGCATCAGCCAATCTTGACGATGCAGCTGAACAAACGGTAAGCTCTCTTGTCGCCTGATGATTCGGCGGCTATGGTTTTTATTTTGATTTTGTGTAATGAAAGTTTAGGTTAGCTATTTTGTAAGGAGTGGCATGACCCTAGGTTTAGGCACGGGACCTGCTTCGTGCATGGCTATTAAGCATTTGGGAAACAGAATCAGAGATGGAAGTCTCAAGAATATCAAAGGCATTGCCATGTGAGTTGTAGCGTAATTTAGGGTTATGCAAAACCTGCAGTTTCACGATGTTGGTTATATGCAGGTCTAGTTTTTCTGCTGCTGAAGCTGCCAAGGCTGGAGTGCCCCTTTTAAGCTCTTCTGATGGCCTTCCTAAGGTAAATGGACCAGAACTTTTGTAATTGAAATTCCCTGTCAATCATGGATTATTTGTATCTTTAGATTGTTATGGCAGATAGATTTTGCCTTCGATGATGTGGATATTGTTCAAGAAGGCACCTTATATGCATTAATTGGCAGAAAAGGTGCCATTGGACGTGAATGCATTATCAAGGAGAAAGTAAAGATTTATCCTTCACTATTTGTTTTTTGTGCTCTTTATTTTTCATTCAAAGCATCATATTTCAACGTTGCAGAGCATTGCAAAAGCAGCAGACCAGTTAGTCTTTATTGTAGATGAAGCAAGGTTTGTTGCGGAACTAGATGGCGCAGTTCCTATAGTGATTCAACAGGTTGCTCATTACATTGTATGCATTTGGTAATATGTTTTCCCCATGAGTTTGTCAATTTCCTGCTGCAGAAAAACTGGATGGATGTTGCAGAGGAAATTGATGACCTTTTCCTTGGGGATGCTGAGGTAAATATGTCGGGCAGCTTTTTTAATGGCCATGTGGTAAGCTAAAACACGCAGTATCCAGGTATGGCGAAGACCAAGTCATGGCGATGCTAGTCCTATGGGAGGTGACTTTCCCTTTATAACAAATGAAGGCCATTTTATCCTAGATGTGATTTTCTCATCCCCCATTGCAAATGCAGGTCCTTTCCTTACATCCAAAAGACTATTTTTTCATCGATGTATGAACCCTTGCTTTTTTTCTTAATTGTCTCTTGGTTTGGTTATTGCAGCACAGATAGTGGAGGAAATAGAATCTGTTGATGGAGTTGTGGAACATGGGTTCATCTTGGATACTGCGTACGTTGGTTTTTAGTTGAATCCACGTTGAATCCACTGTTTGTTTCCCCCCAATAATGTAGAATGTTGTCCTTTCGTAGGTATGCTGCTGCAGTTGCTGGAAAAGATGGTGTCAAGATTCGAACCTCCCTCTTCAAAGATGCATTCACTCACTCATAGAAACATTATCATGATGCGTTCGTAATCAATCTCTTCCTTAATAACATTAAAGAATCCTAATATTATCATCTTTATTTTGCATCTTTATAGCATCTTTATATGGGTTTCTTTCCATCTTTCATTTCTGACCATTGATGTGGCAAATATTCTGTGTTCTATGCAATGTCAAAGGCCATTAAATTTTCGATCACAAACCTCCCTGCCACTTCCAATGGTGCAAAACACACCAATGGTGCAATATTTTAACAATAAACACATGTTGGGGCAATGGCAAGCGGCGGCCTGTACTACTCGGCTGCATCGTCTCCAATCGTGCATTGTAATTAGGGAATCCGGGACTGCACTCCAAAATTGCCATTAGTCTCGGCACCGATTTGAACCCACTCCAAAACAGAATCCAACCGGTCTACCCTGGAAATTGATCGGCAGACCATCAAACAAACTTGTCCTGCATCTGAATCTCTTACAAACTTCTTGGCTATAGTCATAGCCTCTCTTTTAGTATTTTCAATTGCCATCTGCACCACAAGCTTCTCCATTACCATATTTCTATTCCTTATTGCCCTGTTTCTATCCCTTATCAGCCCTATTATGCCTGAAATTTGACTTGATTTGCACAGACAACAACCGGATTGTTGCAGCCGCTCAGAGCTTGCAGACCTTTCTGGAACCAACAAGAACGACATGCCGTCCACACCTATCTATGAAACAGACACACCCATGTGCGCAGCCCTTTCCTTTTATCCTCGTACCATGCACACGTAAGCTGCCACAACCGATTTTGGAATGCCGACTGCCGCGACGGCGTAGGATAATCTTACCCTGGATTGGGGGATCCCGGAGGTGTGATCCCGGAGGACGGGATCCCCAGAGGGCGTGTGATCCCGGAGGGCGGGATCCCCTTACTGCGCAGTAACTGCGCAAAAAAAAGGCCCCTTATAGCGAAAATCAGCCAAGTTTTCTTATGCTTTTTTCTTGGCCGATCTTCCACGAAATCAGCTGGGGTTTGTGCGAGGTTGGTCGGAATGGGCTTGAGAAGAGCTACAGTTTGATGCCAAGGAGGAAGAGAGCGCAGCGCCGCTGCTATCAGCAAGCAAAAATCCGGCCAAAAATGGCCCTAAACTGCGCAGTCACCTTTTAACTGCGCAGTTAACAGCGGGATCCTGGCCTCCGGGATCACACGCCCTCCGGGATCCCGTCCTCCGGGATCACACCTCCGGGATCCCCCAATCCAGGGTAAAACTATCTCACGCCCCTTAGCGACCAACAAGCAGCTCGAATTGGTGAAAATATATGCCTTCCATACGATTTGCCACATATATATACAAGGGCCAAATCTTGGGCCAACCATGTCAGAAATACCGCCAGCAATGCATGTTTACCCTCTGTCAGGCATTTAAATTATGATTGGTCTATTATCCCTTTCTATCTTTCCAATAATGTACTGCAACAAGTATATATTCCTACTGAGGAAAACAGAGCCATCCTTTGCCATGTCTCACATCCAACATCGAATTACTTTTAATCGGCATAGGACATCTAAATTATAATAGATCTGTAATGCATAATGCAAGGTCTATAATCATATATAAATCATAGCATGGAGCGATAATTCATGTAGAATGTTAGTTGTAAGCTCCACTAACTGTATTGCACCCCAACTATGCATTACACTTAATAATTGATGGAGAGAGGGTTGTATGCCAGCAAAACCATTTGGGGTGACTCGTGGCTATTGTCACTCGTTGGCTACCCCGTGGTTTTATAGGCATAAAACCTCGTTGCCCATCAATCACCTTCGATGGTGACTCATGGCTGTTGCCACTCGTCGGCCACCTCGTGGTTTTACAGGCATAAAAGCCCGCTGCCCATCAATTACCTAGATCCTATAGGCTTAAACTGATAATCTCGAAGTTGGTCATAGTATATGCATGGATCCGCTTGGAAGAAAGCTCGTTGCTTCTCTAAGGCGACAGCGAAAAACGAAAGCTGATGTCTATGGAAGTATATATATTTGCCTCCTTATTTTTGGAGCAGAGGCTAGCTTCATCAGATAGAACTCCAAGCCGAATTGGGCATCGCTGCCGCTGCCAGACGTCGAAGCATGCAAATGAGATTAAAATGCCGGTTGCTTAAAATCCGAGGCCAGAACTTGCTTGCAGAGGAAGAAAGGGGGCACGCCTTCAGACCTTGTTTTTTATCCGCCATAAATGCTCATAAATGCGTCTGAACACATATTAATGCCCTGCAATCAATGAGTGCACACATGTCATCTTTTAATAATTTTCAAGGAAGAAAATAAGAATAGCACGCGTATTACTGTCAGGATTAAAAAAGCCCCGCCCTGAAGGGTTTTCCAGGGAAAAATCTTAGCAGTAATAAGTATGCTGGTACACTGTACAATCGTATAGGACAATTCAATACTGTCCCGGAGGACACAACTGAGTCCGCGCATCCATAACCTCCTGGAGGTATGACCCCAACAAGCCCACGGACGCCGTATTCAATAACTCATGCAACGGCTGGCCAGTCACTAGTAACCGAGCATACCACGCTCGGATATGGGCAAATGCTGGGTAGATCTGGAGGGCATGACATTCATCTTCAATGGCGCCCTGGTGGCAACACTGACAATGCCTCTTCTCCCGTGCTTCCCAAGTCCAACGTCCTGTCCCAATGTGGAGACGATGTGCACCCGTGCGAATGGAAGCTATAAGTCTGCGCTTCTTCAAGGGCAAATGGGTGTACAAGTAATGATGTGGGCCTCTCGTGAGCCTACGATTACTTGCTGCTGATAGTGTGCCCGCTTAATGTGTGCCAAAGCATCTGCATCCCAGAGCTTGCTAAGGAAAGTGGCATCTGGGTACAGCTTTAGTGCATTGTGATCCTTCTTTGTTCGTACTTGTACGCATCTATTTGCCTGTACACCCCAATGTGAGAACCACTGAGCTTGCTTGTCCTTCCAGCAAGCTTTGAGGCGTTAGGGACCCATTGCTACGGCCAAAGCAAGGTTGGGTAAACGTGTATCACCCATAGCGACCACCTTCTGGAAGTAAATAATATGGCATTCCAATGTAGCCCGTTGAAGGGGGTAGAAAAACCTGTCTCCAGGAGTAGGATCTGGTATGGAACTGTGGACTTCACCCCAAGGGCTCGTGCCAAGAAGGCTTCCTGCTCCTGCTCGGGATCATTCCAGGTGGTGAGGGATATCATCGGACCCCACACTTCTGCCCCATACACGAGGACCGGCTCGACCAAGGCCCTAAACAAGTGTGACTGGTGGCCCCAGGCATACAACTCTGCCTTGTGGCTATTCTTCTGCATGGCATATAGTGCTTTCCAACCCACCGTGACCCGCAACCTGATGGCAGCATCCCAGTAGGTGGTAGTAGAGAACTCGATCCCCAAGTACTTGTAGGTCGGAGCCACCTCTACATCTTGTCCCTGGTAAGTGAATGAGGGAAGCCTTGGCTGACGGGATGACGAAACTAGCAGCACCCTAGTTTTATCCAAATTAATTCGCATGCCAGTGAATCGGCAAAAAGTGTCAACAGCATCTAAGTGACGTTGCATGTCCTCTGGAGTATAAGCCAAAAGATTGTCATCGTCAGCATATATGAGTTGCCGGATTGTGTGATGCATGAGATGGATGCCCGCACCTCCGTGCTCAAAAAGCCAATCTTCCAGCTGGGGGTATTGGTGCCTGGCACCCGAGCAGATAGTAAAGCTATTGCAAGTACTGTACGCATTGCTCCGAGGTGATATTCCCTGTGGGTTGTACAACCTTGCTGAATACCTTTGTCCAGAATGCCTTGGGATGCCGATCCAGGAGACCGAACATTTATTGCTGGTGCTCTGTGAGGTCTCTGGCTTTCTTGTTCTTGAGGAAGGAGCGGTATTGACTGATAGCCTGTGGGCGGGAGGTGGGATCAGTGACTTGCCGGAGTTCGCGTTTGAGCTCCCGGCACTCATCATCGAACCATCTGTTGCGGGGGAAGGTGGTAGCGCCGGAGGTTTTCCGTGAGTGGCCTAAAAGTGTGGGGAGAGGGGGCAACCCTAACGTACTCCAATACTACTGATTACCGGCTGTCTTGATGATGTGATACGGCCTGAGCATGCCTCGTATAGCCCGTATATTGCGTTCTGCAAATCAAGGGGGGTCCCCAGCCGCCACAATCTATCCCAAAACTTGTCCCAGGGCACTGTGTCAAAAGCTTTTCCGAAATCCACGAAACAACAGTGCAAGTTTTGCCGGCGATTCTTGCTATTCTCAATCAGTGTGCGCAGAGTGAAGATATGATCAATGATGGAATGCTTGGGCCGAAAGCCTGCTTGTGTGAGGGGTCGCGCATCTGCCTCTTCTGCCCATATTGTCAGTCGCTGCTCAAGGATGCCAGCCAACAGTTTTGCAAAGAGAGAGCTGACCATAATAGTGCGATAATTGACTGGGCATTGAGGGTCACTTGTCTTGTATATGAGCACAACTCTACTAGTGGTCCACTAGGGAGGGAAGCCTTCTTGCAATGCTTTATTGAATAGTGCAGTGAGGACAGGCCACAGCGGAGGTCCAGCCCATTTCAGAAGTTCCACCTGCATGCCATCTAAATCTGCTGCCCATTAGCTAGGCGTTCCAGGCCCATGGTGACATCCCCTTCTGTAATGACCAGAGCTAGGCCCATCTATGGGGGTACTGGTGCCCGGCACCCGAGCAGATAGTAAAGCTATTGCAAGTACTGTACGCATTGCTCCGAGGTGATATTCCCTGTGGGTTGTACAACCTTGCTGAATACCTTTCTCCAGAATGCCTTGGGATGCCGATCCAGGAGACCGAACATTTGTTGTTGGTGCTCTGTAAGGTCTCTGGCTTTCTTGTTCTTGAGGAAGGAGCGGTATTGACTGATAGCCTGTGGGCGGGAGGTGGGATCAGTGACTTGCCAGAGTTCGCGTTTGAGCTCCTGGCACTCATCATCGAACCATCTGTTGCAGGGGAAGGTGGTAGCGCCGGAGGTTTTCCGTGAGTGGCCTCTCCCAAAGAATCTTTTAGCAGCTGTCAGAAGCAGGTGAGTCAGCTGAGCAGATTGCTGCTAAAGTGTGGGGAGTTGCAGTAGTCCTGCCAGATCATGCTCAAGCATCTGGGCATAGATCCCTACATGGTCATAGTCCAAGCGCAGCCGGGGCACCTGGGGTGTTGAGGCAATAGATGCACGGGGAGCCTGCCAATGTATATGCATGAACAGGGGCTGGCGGTCTGAGTCCACTTCCTCATCCCGAGTGTCTGTTCAATGGAAAAATGGGTAACCAGGTGGAGATCCTGTTCCTCGACCAGCACGTAATCCACCACATTGGAGCCGCCCCCTTGGTTCTCCTGTCTACAAGTGCAGCGGCTGGAAGACGGCCATTGTGCCAACTCATTACAAATAACCAGGTCAAAGATACTACTCAGCAACAACAACTGCCTGCCATAGCATGAAATATGGTTGTCATCTGATATCCTCAACCAAGCCACCTCTGCGGGCTGCAAGACATCTCTGCCAGGGGCTCAAATTTTGGGACCTGTTCGGCTCTTTTGTGTGCATTAAAGTCTCCAAGCAGCATGACCTTGCCCAACTGTTTGTGCTGTTGTATGTCATCATATAGATCGACATAGGGCTCCAATCTATCTATACCCGAATGAATGTTATAAACGTTGCTCTCGGCATGTGGAAAGTAGCATGCTGCTACGAAGAGGATGCTGCCACTGTCATGCTGCAGCGCACCCACAAGTAGCGATTGTACCTGCCTGTTTTATGCAGCGAGACTGACTGCCCCAAGGTTGCACGATAGTACCAGCCCTCCCCCAACACAAAAGCCCTCGCTTGCCTGTGCACTCGTTGAACACCGAGAAATGCGGATAGCCTGGAAGGTTCGGCTGTCTATGCCCTTCATGTTCCCATGTTTCCATGAGGAAAATGAGATCTATATCTGGTGCAATATATAACCCCAAAATCTGCTCTATATGTAGTTTTTTGCCGTTGTTTTTGCAATAAAACAACACTCAAAGACCACCCATATTATTGTTCCGAAAATGCTAGAAACAACAGTAGTTTTTTAATGTAGTTTTTCACACACAAAAAACGCGTAGTTTTCATGCGTGGTTTTTTAACAAAAACAACACGTACTTTTTTTGTGATTTTTACCCGTGGTTTTTAGAGAAAACAACGCGTAAATTTATGCATGGTTTTCCCCAAAATAAAAAACAATATATGGTTTTTAAATGTGGTCTTCACCTAGAAACAATGCATATGTAAAAATTTTAGCATAGTTTTCCTTCAATTGTCCACGCATTATTTTCATTCTTGCACTGCGACTCGCATGAAACCAACAAAGCGCCCGATAGATAGGCTTCTCATTCATCTCAGCAGATTTCTACAATGGTGGACAGTGGATAGCCGCACACATGCGAACTACCCACGAAAAATAAAGGGAAAATCCAATTATAACATTTGGACCCCAAAAACAAATACAATGCTAATAGATGAGTGGCTGATGTACCTGCCGAAAGCTTATCACCGGATTAAAAAACCTCCCTTTTGGTTTTCGAGGAAAAACCCTAGTGATAAGCCTTCCGCAAGGGGCTTAGACAAACGTAAGGCATAGAATCGCCCCCAAAACCGCCGCATGGAGAAGTCAAAGCGGATGGCGCCGCCAACCCGTGCACGCACATCACCAACAACAAACGAAAACATACCAAAGAATAGCATCACCCGAAGGGTGGAAAAAAGCATCACCCAACGGGTGGAAAAACATGATAAATAGAACTTGTACAAAATATAGTAAACAAAGAAGGGGGGGGAGGGTGGGTTCAAAGAGAATAAGGTACTGCTGAGAGAAGAGGAAGCGCCGATGAAACGTCGATGAAGAACTCTGCAATAAGTAGCAAACGCCCAACCTGACGAACGGCCCAAAACGCATGCGATGCATGCATGCGACGCATGCAATGCATGCATGCTCGTCTTGAGCAAGAATGCCGATTCGCTACGCGAATCGACGACATTCTTGCACTGCGACTCGCATAAAACCAACAAAGCGCCCGAATACCAAAGGACTTTCCTTAACAAACTAGGATCGAGGACGAAGGTCACAGGATGAAGGCTAAAGGCCGAAAAGGACAGCAGGAAAGCAACGCCAAATTGGTCAAACCAGGCAGGAAGAAGCCCCTCCCCTGCCTGGAAACAAATCAAAGAGAATAAGGTACTGCTGAGAGAAGAGGAAGCGCCGATGAAACGTCGATGAAGAACTCTGCAATAAGTAGCAAACGCCCAACCTGACGAACGGCCCAAAACGCATGCGATGCATGCATGCGACGCATGCAATGCATGCATGCTCGTCTTGAGCAAGGATGCTGATTCGCTACGCGAATCGACGACATTGTTTGTAGTGAAACCACATGTTGTTTTCGTATTGATACAAATGTTTTTTTTTTTTCTAGTGTAGTTATAAAAGAAACATCAAAACTTAAGAATTGCAATGTTTCCATTGTCACAAGGAAAGAAATTGCATGATTGCAGTAGTAAACAAATAAATTTTGATATTATCTAATGAGCATGAATTTAAGTAGTGCTTGTTTCTAAGTTCTATTATTACTGAGCCATTGGAAACCAATAAAATACATGCCCATAAAACCATTGAAAAACACAAATAGATATTTTCAATGTATCTGATATTACAATCTATGGCGTCACATGTCAAGAACAGCCCAACAAAACTAGAAAACAAAACCATTCTCCAATTCTTGTATTTTGGAGACAATTCTTGTCTTTAAGCTGGCTATTTGGTGTCCAGATAACAAAATCATTCTTGTATGCTCCAATTCTTGTATTTTGGAGACAAAGATGAAGCCAATAAATTCGAATCTCTTAGCCTTTGGGCATGTGATCTGACTGATACGTACTCCATTTCCACTTCCTGAAAGCTCCAGTTCTGCAATAGTCACACCTGCAGCAGAACCACAAGTAATTAAGCTTGCATACCAGTGGAAAATGACTTGTAGACGTAACTATGCTATCTAAACCGATAATTATTTTCGTGAATCCTTCATTAAGTCCTTCAGCAGAAACAAAAAAATACCTAGATAGCTATGCCCACTGAACTTGCCTTCTGGCTTCTGTACAGAGTTGCCGTGCTGTTGAAGGTACCCAATCCCTAACCATGGCAAGAACTAATAGATAATCCTTTAGGAATCAGAGGCCGGATCTTGAGCAACAATATCGCTATTACAAAAGGCCCTAAGACGCCCTGCAACGTGCAGCAACTAAGCTGCTCTTCCAACCACGCACTTCAACCAGAGATCTCTGCAGAGCAACTGGCGACCACCGCATTCGCCCTAAGTGCTTGAAACCCTAAACATTTCTTCCTATTCTCCTGTGCAGATAAGAGTATGGAAGTAGAGGTTTAGATCTTTCTATCATGGTCGAATTCCAGAAATACAGCAGAACACAAACCTCACCTGTAAGCAAGCCCCTCTAAGCGGATCTGAACCACCTTTTTCGAATCTTCCTTTGCGGATCATACATCTGTGTTAAGAGAGCTTTGTCTTTGAAAATATTTTCAGAAGCCGAATCATGCGCATTCCAGATCATACAACCGCCTTTGAAAATGGAGATCAGAAGTGAGAAAGGAGGGAAAAACTCAATGCAGGGATCAAATCCGGGCCGTTAATTTTGGGCCAATCGGATGACAAGACATGGATCACCATCTAAACCAGTCATCTCAGCCGTTGAATATTGAATGGAAGTAATTATTTACAAATTTCAAATGCTTGATAAAACAACCTCCACCCGGATGCTAATTTTAAACTAGGTTAAATGCTCTAATTTTGTGGGGCATCTATAAAGGAGGTTAATTTTGTTCAACCTCCTTCACTAGATGGAATGCATGATGTCAGTTTAGCATTTGAGAAAATTCTAGCTTCCTAAATGTTTATTCTACAAGGTAGCCAGGCATTGTTATAGACAAAAATAGAAAAAGCCTTCGCAAAGTGAACTAATTTACACAACCTTTAATATTGCGGTTTGTTATACCTAACATAACGGAATGTCCTTTATGTTAGGGTAACATACATAAAGATCTCACTTCACACTCGTCGTTAGATTAAAAATTAATATAACAAAAACCGTTACATATTGCCTCACACAGACTATCACGCCGTTAGGTTAAAACTTAATATAAGAAAAATTGTTAAATATTACTTCTCGTGGATTGTCATGCCGTTATGTTAAGAGTTAACATAATGGAAACCGTTAAATATTTCTTCACACTAAAAAAAAACCACCTTTCTTTAAAGGGCATAGGAACCAAATTGCATACCTCATATTTAGTCAAACGCTCTTGTAACTTCTCATGTTTCTCAATATTGCACCAATTTGATATGCCACGCACCAAAGCGTCGGGTTCTGTGCTCCATATTCTAGATTGCCCAGAGGGGGGTATTTGACGAAATTGAGGTGCACTAGATTTCACTTATACAAATAGGGCTTCTGCATGTGATTCAATGCGGGATATGTGTGCAATGGGGTCACCCCACCTCCATATCCTATTAGGTTCTAACTAGCTAAGAGCAATCGAGTTTCTATTAGAACAATGGTGAGGTGGCCAAGATGAGCAATGAGGTGGCAAAAATGACTTATAATGTGGAAAAATATGGATGGATGGAAAAATGAAGAATTTGCTTAGCCTATTTTGCAGCTTTTTAGAAGAAACATCATTCAATATGGTGACATGGCATTTTTTGGATGATGTGCCATGTCATTATGATGGTTAAGCATTTTAGGCACTTTTGGTGGAATATGACTAGACCTTTCTAGACCAAAAAAGTAGAGATGCCAATGAATCAGATTGTCGTGAAACTCAGTCCCATGGGGTTTTTGGAAAGAGGAACCCCAGCTAGTAACATTGTGCTGGCTCATAAACTAGTCTGCGAGCCTGTTATAGCAGATAAATAGGGGAGCCCGGAGTGTTTATCTTTCGTGACTGTTTATGGTCTCGGGCTCGCTTGTCGAGACTGTTATGGCAGATAAACAGGTGAGTCCGGGACCATAAACAGTCCTGGCAGATAAACAGTCCCGGGCTCGCCTATTTATCTGCCATAAGAGGCTCGTAAGGGAGATTAACCTGCTTAATCGACCGGTGCAAACTATATATCCACAACTCGATTATCACAAGTTTGGAAGCTCTGCCTTGACTTTTGGCACAAGATCGGCAACACGTACAATTCCAAATCCGTCTGTTCTCTCTTCACCTCCGACTCTCCATTCTCCTGCTTGCTCACACCTAGCTCACCTAGCTCACACCTAATTTACTCCAACTCTAGTTAGACGGCGGAAAAAAACACAACTGACCACAAGAGAGCTCTTTCTTTAGGCCCCCATCCTACCTGCCGCTCCGTCTCCCGCTGATTCCATCCGCTTCAAAACCCCCTTCCCCAAGCCCCCCACTCCGTTCCTAATCTCGACGCATCGTCGAAAAACATCCCGGAAAAAGCAACCCGAAAACCATAGATAATTCCAATTTATTTTTTTTCTAGTAATCTTATATTTAGTTGGGAAAAACTACAAAATGTTCTTATGTTTTGACAAATTTCACCACTTTTTATAAATTTATAAAATGCCCTTGGTCAACGTATTTACACATGTAGAGATTCGTATATCACCAAATGCCCTTATATTTCTAGTATTTCATACAAAGCCCTTTTTCAACATATCATTTTGCTTCTGCTATATTTATGGAAAAGAACCGTTCTTTTGGGTATATCTCCAATAGCCACGATTCTACAACACAGGGGACCAGCAATTCAATCAGTCAATTCAATTTTCCATCGGTTTCCAATGATTCCCATCAGGTCGATTCAGTTTTCCCAGCAGCTCCATCGATTTTCACAGCCTGCTTCTGAATCTGCAATTTGCAAAGCGAATTTGAAAGCGGCAATTTGAATTTTGAGAAGCTTTTGCTATTGATTTGGTAAAATTTGATTTTGCAAGCACCGATTCACAAGCACGAACTCAATTTTAAAAGTTGCAAGAGATTCTTAGAAGCTTTTGCCATCCGTTTGCCAGAATTTTGTCAACCACGAGAAGCTTTTTGTCAACAATTGCCAGAATTTTGCTCAAGGGCATTCTAGAAATTTAAAGGAAACATAAGGGCATGTGAGGAATTAACTGCAATCTTAAGAGTATTTGAACAATTTTTAGAACTACAAAATTGTACGTTGACGTCAGAATTACTATTTAGTAGCTTATATTTAAATCCATTTGTATAGCCTTCTTGCCACAAAATGTGGATCTATATTCAAGCACCTAAACTTTTGTTGTCGCACTTTCCATGGTGCTTCCAATAACATCAATCAACTTTATAACTATGTTATAATCATGACCGCTGCTAAAATGAAACATAATGATTCTCATCTATTCATAACTTGACATCTACCTTAGGAAATACAAAAGCTAATTGCCTGAAAATAATGAAGCCTGAAGATCCAAGGTGTTGCAAGAGAAGCCAATAAACTATAGGGTGCTTCAAGATCTATTATTGTAAAAGAAAGGGTTGATATATTCATAGTGGGCTTCTTGGAAAACCATGTCCTCCAATTCACAGATCTATTTTTGCTTGTATCTTGCTATAAAGAAAACAAAAAGGGATAATGATCCAAAATTGCGTCTGGGCGTTTGGTCTAGTGGTAACACACTAGTTCCTTAGCAATGTGGTCTCGAGTTCGAGGCCGTCCAGAATCGCACTCGGTACTGTTGGGGGTCAAATCCCAACAGACGCAATGTAAGGTGGTTGGGGGCAGGGCCCAACCAAGCAATGTAGTGTGGTGTGTGGTCACATGTCCAGTTGGATGCTGCTTAGTGGCGTGACGTTAAAACTACTCTCTATCTATCTATATCAACCTTTTCCTCCTTCCACATGAACATAGGGAACATGACATTAAATGTTACTCCCATGAGCATAACCTGAAGAATAAGTGCCATATCATAATCAATGATTGGCATTTTCTTATTTGAGTGCTTTAACTTCAGACGGAACCAAATTGTGGAAATAGACTCCATAATCATGCATGTACAACAAAACAATATAAAAAATAAATTGTCAAGCAAAATTCGCAAAAGCAGTTGGCATTTACACTTAGTTAAATGAAGATCAATAACCCATGCTTTGACATATATAAAGTAAAGGCAGAGCAATGTCGTGTTCTAATCCATTAGATCCATGGCCTCTTCTATCTTGAAATATCCTTTCGGAATAGAAACATTCTTCATATTTGGAACTTGTGTACACTTTACCTTAGAAATTGCAAAATCTTCAACCAAATTTACAGCAGAGTTTTTTTCATTGTTTGCGTCGATTAGAGACGATGAGCAGACAGATAGCGCATCGCAGTTTGCATCTGATGGTTTGAATCCAAAATTAAAAGGGATGAAGCTTGACGCAGAAGCACATGCTATTTCTAGAGAATTTGCAGATGAGCAATTTACCTTTTTTTCAAAAGATATCATACGCCAGTGGTACCCAGGGGTTAGTAAAGCACTGGGCTGCAAAGAAAGACCATAAACCGTGGAAGCTCTATTCCTTCAATCTGTTAGCCCCAATACCTATTGAGGCTTACTATTATTTGGAAGGAATAGAGGATGAGAAGTCCATGCCACCCATATGGATGGAAAAGTACGCTAATTTTGCGCGCAAAGATACAACAATTTCTAATAGAGAAACACTTATATCAAAGTTTACTTTGGCTATATTTGACCCAAATAAGTGCTCTGCTGAATCTTTGTTGGCCCAAAAGGAAATACCTATAGGAAAAAATAGAGGTAAAGCTATGGAATATGAAAATAGATAGCCAACCTGGAAGACCATATTGTAGATGCCTACATCCACAAAATACGTATACGTATAAAGGAGTGGTGTGGTTTGATTACATAATATGGTATATGATGAATCATGTGGAAAAATTCTTGAAGGGTAGGGTAAAAGCATGTTAAGGTGTACCACTTTTGGAACCTGCAAAAGTACATACACTAGGTACTTTAGAACTGGGTACTTTCTCATTTTTCTTTTCATTAAAACTAGTACAAAAGTTCAAAATAAAAGTCAAGGACGTGTTAATATTCAAAGTTAGGATAAATATAATGCTATCGAAGACCAAAATATATATAAAAGTTCTAAAATGTACCTTTTATTGACATATTACACAGGTACCCAGTACCCAGTCCTGGGTACCTTTTTAGGTACTTTTTTGGTCACTAAATAATACTTTTTAAGGGACACCCTAACATGCTTTTACCCGGTAAATCTGTGATTTCCAGGTGGAGCCAATTTATTAAATGGACCAGTAATCCAGTAATAGAGGCTACATATTCTAAATTAGGTGCACCTTAGACTACCACAGTCGTCGGATCCGTCGATCCTATGGTCCAGATCGTATGTTGGAGCCTCTGGGCACCTCTCGTTTCGCTTATGATCATTTATGATTGGAGGCCCTATGATTTTGAGATGTCAAATACGGTTTGCCTAAGGTTTTAATGGAATATCGAGCCTCTATACGGCTTCGCCTAAGATTTTAGAATATGAAATACGGGGGCTTAAACCTCTACCAAAATAACTCAATGTCCTGATAAGACTACTTTAACCAATCTAACCAGTGAGCTAACTTGATTATTTTTTATCTTAAATCTATGTTCTTTTTTTTTTGTAATAACCCATTCAATTATTTTAGGGATATGGTTTATGGTTTCGGGAATTATATGCATATCAAATCCCCCTGGAACCCCCTGTTATTTTGCCACATATTCAGCAATGCCTAGTATTCAATTTCATTCAAAAAATTATGATGGAAGGTGTTTTGGAACATATTGCAAATCCAGTGGCAGTGTTGTTTAGCCAAAGCAATAATTAAGGTGGTTTGAGGTATATTGAAAGGCTAATTAAACCTGCTAATTTTTCTGAGTTTAATACGCCTGTTATGCTAAAGAGATCAAGAGAGTTGAGTGAGAACCCATCTTCGTCTCCAAAGAGAAATAAAGGTGGAGGTAGATATGGCTATAGAGGGAGAGCTAGAAGTACTAGCTGGAATAACAAAGAAAGAGGTTCATATGCACCACCTAGGAGGATATCATGGAAGGGGTAATCATACCTTTGGTAGAGGTGATAATTCCATTAGAGGAGGCAGACCACCATATGTGCATAATACTAGAGGTAGAGGTAGATCATGGACTGGTAGTTCATCATCTGCTTCCATTGAAGTGGTGGATAATATATCTACTCATTTGCAGCGGCCAGATGACAACACTTCACCTCCAAGACCCAGAAATTTGAATTATCACTGGAAAAACTAAGAGAAATGCAGTTGTGTCAATATGCTTGAGATATTGTCAAGGGGGGTTCACCCTGAAATCCCGTATGAACCATCTGAGTTATAAGAAATGGGTTATTTTTGGAGAGCTTTCGTAGGAAAATATATGGAAAGGGGTGGTTTTTATCACATTTTGCAATATTTTAAGCCTATACATTTTCGATATGGGTATTTTTCTAGTTCTTTTGGACCGTATACTATGGGTTTTCTTGCTACCCTAGTAACGCAGATGGCATATCCATATTGTATATAGGCGAATCCCCCGGGGATATTGTGTGACACATCCATATCTTTGATGCTCTTACCACCTACCCTCATGACGACACTTCACCTTTGAAAAAGCTTGAGTTTTGTAATTTCGATAGGAAGCCTTTAAAAACAGTATTTATTGTAAATATGAAATTTTATCCATATGACAGGAACTTTTTTCCAAATACTGCAGGATACACAAGTTGTGTCTAATTCTCTTATTTTCTATATGGGACGTATGAAAGTCATTAAAGATAATCCTATAAGATTCATGTCCATACACCTATTGTACCTTAATAGAATCTTGGAATTAGTGAACTTGAAGAGATTGTTTGCTATATGTTATCGTCAACGGTTAAATTTAAGTGACCCAACAATATTGGATGAGATTGTTTATGGCTAAAAATACATTCCTAATGTAAAATCATTTTGGTACAAACCAAAGGGTACATTCTGCAACTTTTCATGCTATGAGAGTATGAATTGCCAATGTGCAAACATAATTTAGTTTAAGCCTTTCCTAGAAAAAAGAGATTATGGATTTGAACACGTCATATCCCTCTCCATAAATATTTGCCTATACTCGTGTAATTATTGGAGTACTAAAGGAATGGGAGCAGACTATCTTATATTTGGAAAGTAAGGTTGGTAGAATATGTCGAGCAAGAATTGAAACGACCGTGTCTTTTATCAAATGGAAAATCAAGCAATTGGTACAAGAAGGAAGCTCGGATAAAAGAAAACGAATTTAGGTCCCTTATAAATCAATGACATATGATTCAATAGTAAAAACGAGATGGACACAATAACATTTATTTATATCTGGGGCAGATAAGGCAGATAATACAGCAGTATTCATTTACAAGAATTATATACAAAAGTTAGCCTGAAATAGGGTTGGTAGCCCTGACTTTGACTTGTGTGTGGATAAACATGGGTTCCCAAGATCGCCACTAGCAATTATAGATAAATGTCTTCAAGACATGAAAAATATTGCTAGGAATGTAAGGGTTGGAAAATTGGAATTACCTTATTTAATGGGAACGTACAAAGCACAGAAAAAAAAAAAAAATAGATGACTGACAAATGCATCAGAATGTATATTTTCCGATATGGCTTGCTAAATTCAAAGGTCATAAAATCACTCGTACCTACATTCAATGAGATATGTTATTAAGTGTGGCTCTACATTAAAAAGATTTATGGAAATAAATACTAGATCTTTATGGTGGATTAATTCAACTATAGATCTAGCTATCAACCTACCTGGGAACATACACCACACATGGGTGCCAGACATAGCAAGATGTTACGAATCAATACCATTATTTGGTTAGGATGGGATCACAACTATGTATGAAAAGCTCTTCTTAAATTTATTTGAAAGAAATTATCCTCAAAAGTTATTTGGATTTGGGAGAGCTTCATCGTATAAATGCACATGGAGAAATAGTACGACATCCAATAATAGCTTTGAGATAACCTTTGAGGAACTGGTTGCAATAGACAATTATTTACTTACTAATTGTTACGCTCAGGTGGAGACAGAGTATGGAAGCAAATAAGAGGCATCCCAATAAGATTTTCATGTTCACCTATAAATTCCACATACAATGCTAATCGTATATTTTAACAGCATAAGGAGCTGATTAAATGGAGAATGTGCCAGAAGAGAAGGGAGATTCAAGTTATATGGAAATAGAAGTCGAACCTGAATCTTTCCAAGACGATAATCAGGTTAGATATTATGGTATTAAGTGATTGGACAGGCTGTGTAAAATACTAAATTGAACTGTGAAAGATTCATTGGACGGAAGTGTATCCGATTCAAGGTTAAGAATCAAAATCTTAATGTGATTTTTATTGCTGGACTTTAGTTGTAGAGCTTACTGATAATCAGAAAGCTGTGGCGCATGGTTTGGAGTATAGCAAAAAAAGAAAAAGAAAAAAGAAAAAAAAAGGGAGGGAATAAAAAGGATAAATGAGGATGCTACTTCTGAGGCAGTTTGTAATGCTCAATATTTCTGTAGGTGCAATCTAATAAGTATTTTAGGGAAAATTTTGTTAGAAAATCGTCAAATTTTTATTGAGCTGTGATTGATGTAGATTAGCAACTATTTTTACATGATAAAACATTTTGCATGGCATTAAGATATTTGGGGTATAACTTGAAGAGAAAATTTGAGTTAGCACATAGCATGATTCGTAACAGGGAAAATTAAGGAACTTTTATATTCAAAGTGGTGAAATAGACTTGGCTAAAGTATGCTAAAAGTTGAGGTGAAAACTTCTAATGTTTAGCTAAACTTTCTAAGTTTTGCCACATGTACTTTCTTACGTTTGACTAAATTTTTATTTAAAAAAAAAGGTCTTCTATTTTTTGACTATTTTGCACTAATTCAAGACCTAAATATTAATTGATCATAATAAATATAAAGGCTATAGGATAATTTGGCTAAAGTACACTAAAATTTGACGTAAAAGCTTCTAAATTTTGGCTAAACTTTCCAAATTTTAGCAGTTACACTTTCTTGCGATTAGCTAAAGTCAGACGAAATGGAGGTGGGGCGCGAAATAGACTTGGCTAAAATTTTATTTTATTTTTAGCACAAAAAGGGCCATAGTTTAACCAAATTTTTTCCAAACAAGGCTGAAATTTCGCCATTTAGCTAAGTTTAGCCACTAATTTTTTCCGTGATTCGTAAGACTACCTTAAATACTCTTTGATATTCATGATACCGATAACAAAAGGGATTTCATAAAAAGCACTCACTTGTCTATCCATTCCATGCATATGTACTAACACATGCTCTTTGGTTTGGATGCTGGCAGGTTAGCTTTTTCCATCTGGATACGAGAAGATAAAATTCTTGGTGAGGTTCTCCGACCTCACCAAGAAGGAAGGTTAAAGATGGGAAGAATTATTGGGGCAAAGTTCAAGCAAGCTTTGAACCTTTGAAGGAAGCTTCGACGAGGGCGTCAATTCTCATAGTGCCAGATCCTGAAAAGGATAAGCTCGTCACAACAGATACCAGCAAATTGGAGGAGCTTCATGTACGAAGGCCTAGTTGTTGCATATGATTTCAGGAAGATGAATGAGGCGAAAACTCGCTACCCAATGCATGACGAAGAATTTCTATTAGATGTGAGGCATTATTTGCTAGGACGAAAGTTCCAATTGGACATCGATCACCAAAGCATCCAATATGTCTTTACACAACCACACCTGAACCTGAGGCAACGAAAATGGATGGAGTTTCTTGAAGAGTATGATTTTGGGATAACAGATAAGTCAGGAAAGCTTAACTTGGTTGTTGAAGCCTTGTCTCATCCTCCCATGATGCATGGGAGACCATGGACCTTTAGCTGCTTGCACTTGCACGATACTTTCTAAAAAGGATAGCCTCTTCCTACTTCATCGAATTGGGGGAAATGAAACATTGGAGTAACCTTAGAGGTTACGTCTGTGGCACGCTACTTTCGAGGCCCGATATATTTTCTTATCTCTCTGCAAAGTGTGCACTAGTAGAGCGGAGTACCGTTTCCATTTTATCTATGCCAGCCCATCCCAGTGTTATATCTTTCGTATGTGCATCTCTTAAGGACTAGATGGTCAGTTATCCCCCAAGAGTCTGAGCCAGGGTAACATATAGTTGGCTAGTTCATGAAACCGTATGTTTGTTACATATGGTTTAGATGGTTTTTGGCTTGTATTGATGAAATTGGGTATATTTTTAGAGCAGAAAGGAATCTTTTGTGTTCCTGTATTGAAGGAAATGCTTGGGACGGGTCGGGCGTGGCGCCTCCATTGTTTGATGCAAGGCCCATCGTTAGAAGATGCTATGGCGACGAGCAGGCTATGGGCGTCTTGAAGGCAGAGGGCGGCTAGGGCAGATATGGTTAGGGCGGTTGCGGCTAGGGCAGATGCAAGTCGTTTTGATGCTTGGCAGTAGTTTTCTGCCGATTGTTCAATAGTGGGACGACCAAAAGAAGAAGGGAAATCCATGATGGCCCAATTTCTCCTTCTAAATTGTAAATGACCGCAATGCTAGAACAGAAAGCGCTTCTGGAAGTTCTCTGCATTTGGAGCATTTTTACTTAAAAGATAGGCTCATATCTGATGATAGCTTAATGCAGACCGATTATTCTAGGTTTCTCTCAGATTCCTGGCAATTAACTCTTAAGTAGGGGCCTAAGGTTAATTTTTCAGTTTCATTACAGAAAGCCAGAATGTTTTGTATATGTGAAGAAGCCTTTGAAAATGGAAGAATGGGAAAGAGCCTGCATGGTAGGGGGATCAAATCCCACAGCCTGTATCTTCATTCTGTATCTTGATTTTACTTGCAGATGGTGGGTTCTTGCATTGTGGCCTCAATCTTCCCAGGTCATGGAATCCACCACTGTGACTGGTCATGCTTTAATATCTTAAGGAGAAAAGGAAAGGGAAAATGGAAGAGGAAAGGGAAAAAGTGAAGGGAAAAGAAACACAAGAAAATGAGAAGAGGGAAAGCGGAACATGAAAAGAGAAAACGGGACGAGAAAAAGAGAAGGATGAAGAAAGAGAAAAATGGAAGGGACAATGACATCACAAAAGGGAAAGAGAAAAGAAAAAGAGGCAAAAAAAGAAGGGAAAAGGGCACCAGGAAAAGAGGAAGAGAGAAAATGTGAGGAAAAAAGGAAAATAGAAAGAGGAAAAGTATGGGAAAAAGGGCATGGGATATAGGAAAGAGAAAGGGAAAAGAAAAATGGAGGGGTTTAAGGGATAAAGAGAAGGTAACAAAGGCATGATGATGGCCTTGGTGGTAGCCAGGTCCTGCTGAACGATGGCCTTGGTGGATTGAAAATCTCATTGAGCGTTCACAAAATAATGTTAATAATGTTGAAGGATTATTTTGCACCGAGTGTAAAGTCTTTGTAGACCACCTTCATATTCCTCATGCTATCGATGGTGGGATTGGGATAGTCACGATTTTCAAAAGTTTGGAGGGATTTCCAATGTTGAATGCAGTTGAAGTGGCGGAAGAAGTTGATTTAGATTATGTGGCAATGCATTCACTCCATGAGGGTGGAAATGAGATTGACTACGTTTACATATGGTTACCTGAACCTCTTCTACAAGAGCGAAGAGGAGGTTGTGAGTATTGTGGCAGAATTGTGAGCTCGTTGAACAAGTTTTATTGTTCCATCTATTGTAAACATCAGGAAATATTAAATGATGATAGTGACTGTGACTGTGACTGAAGACATCGAATAAGAAGAAAGATACATAGTTTCTTCTTGTTATTGAACCCTTTGTTTGCTGCAATGTAAAGGTTTTACGATCTATTGAATTTCTACGATTTTATAAGGAGCTTTATTTGCTTTCTTTTCTCTATGCTCGTTTCAACTCCAGTCTGCCTTTCTGTAAAAAAAAAACCTCCCCCCCCTCGGGAACACACACCCAAAAGGGCCCGGCAACAGACTCCTCAAATCTTCTTGCGTCGCCTAATTAACTTCTCAAACTATAATGCCTTTGCTGTAAGGAAGTTCTGCATTATTTGGCACAGCTTAGAAGTTTGACAGGGAAACATCCATCTAGCTCTTCTGCTGCCATAAATTGGTAGACAATCTCAAGAGTTGGAGCTTAAGGATGTCGTATGGAAAAAGGCTAATTCTTATATCCAAGGCACCTCTTTTGCTGCAGATTTGCTCGAAACACAGAAACAGATATATGAAACTGTGATGTCAAATATCGAAAAGGGAAAGGGGGACCTCAGAGGGAAGACTAAGACTTCATTGCCTGTTTCTGGAACCTAGATATGAATATCAAAAATGTAGGGAAGGGTGGGAAAAGAGGAAAAAGGGGCGCACGAAAAAAGTAGGAAAAATGGGAAGAGAAAGAGAAAAAGAAAAATAAGGGAGAAGGAAATAGAAAAAGGAAAAAAAACGTGTAGGAAAACAAGGAAAAGAGAAAGGAAAAAAAGGAGGTGTATAAGGAAAAGAAAAAAGCGAGATAGAGCAAAAGGCAAAGGGAAGGAAAAATAATGTCGAATGCAACGTCTTATAGCCCAGCAACGATGGGTTTGGTTTCTAGCAAATTATATATTTTATGTCATATACCATATGTGTCATGCCACATATTTTAGATAGATATGACATGTCTATGTCCTCGTAAGTACCTTGACGTTGGAACAAATATCTTGTTCTGTAGCTTCAATTAATAGTCGATTGATAACATAGGTAATGCATGAGCAAGAAGATATGTCATATGTCATATCCGATATGATATATGAATATGATATATGTCATATATATCTATTTATAACATATGTCCATCATATATGTCATATATGTATATTTGTTACACATATATTCATCATATGTCCTATATATTTGTTACCTATGTCATATGTTATTTACACATATAATATTATGTCATACGCGTTTATCACATATGTTTTATATGTCATATGTCATATGCTTTATATAGATAAGTCATTCATTACAATTGTCACATATGTCATTTGTGTCGTAATGAATTTGTCACAATTTTCCTAGTGTTGATGTGCCACAATAGTGTCTTAGAACTCTACCTATAGAAGTATAGCCCATGACTGATTTTGTGTAAGTATTTGCATTCTATATGATGTGAGACAAGGCTAAAAATATATGTACTCAAATGCTCAATCTTTCGATCATCAATAATGGCGTATTTACTCTGAATAGAAATATGAAACTTCTGTTCCATTACCCCTTAAATATTCTACTATCTAGTCATCCACGAGGGTTGAAGTATTGTGTCATCATACATTACATTAATAACCCATAGTATGCACTCAATCTAGGAGGTCGTTTCATGTCAATTTTGTAATATACATACAAATTATTTCGTTCTTGAGGCCTTGGGCAATTTTTCTTCGATGTCTAGTTTAGAATTTTATTCCTTGAGAGAAACCCTTCTATGTCACGAGAAAACTCATTAGATGTCTCTAAGTTATCACCCAAACAATCCTATGCATTGTCTATTTTCAATGTATTCAATAAATTAAGAAAAAAATGTTAGTTCGGAAGATAACTTTTTACATATATATGACATTGTGTGAAACATATAAGATTCAAATAATAAGATAATTATATCATGTATAAGCATAGAGTTAATCTTGTATAGATAGGAGGAAAGTATAAATGTCCCAAGTTGTCCTATAAAACATATGTAATTGGGTTTCCCTAAATATACTCATAATATCAAGCATTAGTCTTGAGCATTGATTAAAGTATAACAAAATTCAGGCCGTGTAAATTTTAGTAAACGAAGGTGTTACAATAGTGCATTTTCTTAGTGCTTTTCTTATAAAAAGAGGTATCCTACATCCTTGGGGAGGGAGGGGAGGAGGAGGAGAGAATATTCTTTTTGAATCCTCAAATCATAGAAAAAATGGGTAAGGAATTTATTGCCCAGTAGTATAATAAAAACTCTCTTTTTTGCATTTCTTCAATGTCATTACTTGATATTACATTGTGGGAAAGCTGGCTCTATGTCCTTGCATATGGATGCCTTGATGTTGTACACATTAGGGACAATATTGTATCATTAAAGTGGCATTAAAATTAATAATGGTGAATAGGCAAAGCATGACATGCAATTGTGCTTTACATGTCAACTTCTCTGTAACTTATTATTAATTCAAAAAGAGCTTATGTATGAGAAATATAAAATTGTATGCTACTTCAATATTGACAACAACTTTAAGTAATGAAGTGATGGGAGAACCATCTTAAAATGAAAAAAGGCAAAATATGCAAGTTGGATGACTATCTTTAGATGACACACTAATTTATAGCACATTAAATGCTTTTTGATGGTTTTAAGAATATTGTACTACGGCCACTTTTTGGATAAATGGTCCAATGTGGTTTTGGAAGAGTCAATATGTTGCAATGGTGGCCTCGTTGATGTGAAAATTGTGAAAATTTTAAAGGCAAAAAGTCTAAGGCTGAATGTTATTTCGATGGAAGTAAAGGTAAAATTTTCGTAAGGATTTTTTCTCATGGAAGTTGGGCTTCGAAATCAAAGCCGAGAGTGGCATGCAAGAATATATATATACTTTTCCTCTCTTACTGATGGATTATGTGCAAAATAATGTCACGGCCATAATTGAAGTGCATGGCAAGGGTTTGGATATGGTAGAATAATGCGCCATCCTCACTCTCTGAAGGCGGCAGAATTTTGATCGGTCATATCTCTCACATCCGGTGTCAGATTTTCATGTGCTTGGCCTTGTTGAAAAGCTGGTTCAGAGATCTTTCCAACGGTGTATGGTACCTGCATGCTTGGCTTTGTTTCTATGCTCAAATTGGCACTTTTCCGGGCTGTGTGCTAGGGTTTCGTACAGTGGGCAAACCTGGACACTTCACGACGAACCAGTATCTCTCACATCCCAATGTCGATTTTCATGTGCTTGGGCTTGATGGAAAGCTGGTTCAGAGAGCTTTCCAACGGTGTATGATACTTGCATGCTTGTCTTTGTTTCAGTGCTCAAATCTGCTGTTTTCCCGGGCTGTGTGCTAGGGTTTTGTGGCGACCCTTCTTCTTCCTTCTTTGAGAAGTATAGCCCTCGCGATGCCGTTGTTGGCCTTGGCCACGCAGGGTGTTGAAAGGTGTGTGTTGTACTCTTATTGAAGGTTACGAGAATGTTTTACTAATTCATACCCTAGTTCCCGATGGTGTTGTTGATGAAAGTCCCACACCAATATAGGGATTGGCGTATGTTTTAGTAAGTATTCGATTGGTCTCGTCTTTGCAGAAATTTTGATCGGTCATATCTCTCGCATCCGATGTCAGATTTTCATGTGCTTGGGCTTGTTGGAAAGCTGGTTCAGAGATCTTTCCAGCGGTGTATGATACCTGCATGCTTGTCTTTATTTCAGTGCTCAAATATGCACTTTTCCGGGCTGTGTGCTAGGGTTTCGTGGCAATCGGTAGACACTTCGACGGATTTGTATCTCTCACATCCGGTGTCAGATTTTTATGTGCTTGGGCTTGTTGGAAAGCTGGTTCAAAGATCTTTCCAACGGTGTATGATACCTGCATGCTTGTCTTTATTTCAGTGCTCAAATCTGCACTTTTCCGGGCTGTGTGCTAGGGGTTTTGTGGCGGCCGCATTACACACCCGGATATCCGTGAGTCGTCGCCCAAGTCATACCCCAAGTCATGGACACGCATTACCACGGTCCGTGTGTGGACCCACACTTGGTTGGTGAGCTACCTCGCACCACACCAACCCATCCCGGAAGGCCCAAACACACCGACCACTTGCGGTTGACCCCACGCAGTGAGCCCTCTCCGGGAAGACCATGAAGCGGGGCCACCAAGGAAGAGGCCTCGCAGGGAGAGACGCCTTCCATGAAGAGGGAGGCCCGAGCCAAAGCCTAGCCGACCCGACAAAGGGCCACACAATAATCCGGGCCAAATAACCTTGGAGCCGCGATCCAGCGAGGGTTGAGGCCAATCAGGCACGCCTTTGCGTGCCTCCCCGACAGGGTGGAGAACATAACATCTCTGATGTTGCGCAGCAGCTTGGTGCCGTAAAAATGACGAATCACGTAATTGAGGATCGCTGACGACAAAAAGTGCATGATAGCATCCACTTGCTACAATTTGACAGACAAAGAATACCGCCAGAGCTTGCAGATATGAGGGGCGGTAGACACCGCGGTTGGCGCTATGGAAAGCCGGGACGCAGGACAGAACCGTAGAGCAGAGACACTCAGAACCCTCGCCCCTCGATCCAGGCCGAGGTTGAGGAGGCTAAGGCCACGGCACGAGGACACAGTGCCACCCTCCCCGTCGCCGAGGTTGCGAGGCCGCCACCGTGGAGACAAGGATTCCGTGCCGCTTTGGAAGCTAGCCAGCGCAATTGAGCTTTCTGAGTAAGGATTTAGCACGAGGATCGGAGCTACAGAGCTTCGAAAGGCCGCTGCCCAAAGAAGGCAAGGGCCTCCATGCCGAGGCACATGAGCAACTCCGCCATTGCACGCGGAGATGGCAAGACATGACAACGCCCCGCAAGAGCCGAGCCCGCACTTCTGAGAACGTAAACCACAAAGAAAGAACACACCAACCCCGCGAACCCACCAACCTACAAGACGCCAACCTCGAACACATGCCGCGGACACATCGGATCACGCCGCCGCCACCACCCCTGCCCGGCCACGCGACTATGCCTCACCCACCTCAACCAACACCGTGCGCCCCCCGAACTTCAGAAATGAGACGCTGAGCCGCAATGTGGTAGTGCGAGGCCCCGACGGAGGAGTCGAGAAACATCTCACTTCCCGACTCGCATTACGCATCTTGGACCGGATGATGTTCCCAAAGACCTGTGACCATTGGAAAGGCGAAGTCATCATGGAATTCACGCCTCGATCGCCCCGGGGGTCATCTTCACAGCTTGAGAGCGTGCGCGGCGGGTGGCCATCCCGTCCGTGGCCGGAAGTTGAAGGGGACGGCCAGACGTTGACCCGGACTTGACTCCAAACGACAAAGAAGAGACCCGGCGTGAGCTGGCCAAAGTCGTGGACCGCCGCAGACATGGAGGGCGGCGGGCTGGTCCGGGGAAGGATGCATGAATTCAAAGCAGCCAAACAGGGGATGCAGGCACTCCGCCCCTCGAGTCCCCTCCGAGGGGCCCCAACCGCACAGCATCCACATCTTCCGCCCCCCACGGGACCACCACTACCACCGGACCGGCGGCGATACATGCCGCTAAATAGGGATCGTGCCTCGGTGGGTATCCCTGGAATTGCCGTGGCTTTCCATGGCGTAAGGGGACAGCCTCAATTCCGCCGCCATGGACATGGACCTTATCTTCCTCATGGAAACATGGGAACATGCCGGTCACAAAGCTACCCGATTTGCCAGATACCAACGCTACTCCGCCTTCAATGAGTGCACCGAAACGAGGACACGGGAGGAATTGCATGTTATTACCGGGCGGCCTTTGGCCCAATCGGTCTCCCCGTAAGGCGTTACAGCACAACAGAGATACATTGTGGGTACGAAAAGCGTAACGGCGATGGCAGCCCTCTCTTTGTGGCGGCTTGCTACTTCCCACATGCCGAGAGCAACTTTTACCACACGCGCTTGATGTGGATGCCAGGAGAGCCCTATGTCGATCTATATGATGACATACGCCAGATGCATAATTGGGCAAGGTCATGTTGCTTGAGATTTCAATGCGCCGCGACAGGGCGTGAGCAGATCCCAAAATTCGCACCTCTAGTCGAGGATGTGTTGCAAATGGACCCCGCAGAGATGGTTTGGCCAAAGGGCGTCGATGACGCCGGTGACACGATATGGTCGGCAAACCGTTGTTGTCGGGCAAGATCTTTGACCGGTCATTTGCAATGGTCGGGCGATGGTCGCCCTCCGGCGCTTCACTTGTAGACAAGAGAACCGTGGGGCGCACCGGTGTGGTGGATTACGTGCTAGCGGACGAGCAATGCCTACACTTGATCACTGCCTGGTTAATGGACAGTGGCCGGTGGCGAGGAAGTAGACTCCACCATCAGCCCCCCTGTTCTTGCGGATAGATTGGCGGGCCAACCAAGCACCCATTGCCCCAACACCCCATATACCACGGTTTAAGGTCCCGGACTATGATCATCGCGGCGGTCTATGCGAGGATGCTTGAGCATGAGCTGCCAGAGTGCCGCAACTCCCCACACTTCAACAAATAGACGGCCCAACCAACCGGCTCCTTCCGATGGTAGGGGACGATGCTTTGGGAGAGACCGCTCTCGACGATCCACGGGGGCTGCAACCACCTTCCCCGCAATCACCGGTTCGATGGCGAATGCTCCGGGGTGAAACGATGGCTCCACCGAAAGTCTTTGGACCCCACCATTCGCCGCGAGTCCGTCCGTCAATACCGCTTCTTCCTCAAGACCAAGAAAGCTGGTACCTTATGAGCACCAAAGAATGATGTTTGGTCTTCTAGACCGCCACCCTAGGGCCTTCCGGAGAAAGGTCTTGAGTAAGCCCGCACGACCCACGAAATATTACCCCTAACAATGGGTGAGATACTTGCGGCAGTTGTATGACCCAATGGGAAGCCGGGCACCGCATACCTCAGACAAAGCCCTAGCAATCGGGTCATTACCGAAGGGAATGTCATAATGGGCCCGCAACGCCGCTAATCCGAATGCGCAGATTTGGATGGTATGCGTGCGAGCTTCTCAAGTGGGCGGGCCCCCAATGGTGCCGGTTCTCAAAGACTCTTCAACGTGGGGCATTGCAAGAAGGCTTCCCCGCCTTTGGACTACCAAGAGAGTTGTGCCCATATACAAAGCGGGGGACCCCACAGCCCAACCAACTATCGCACCATTATGGTCGGGCTGTCTTTGCCAAGTTGCTTGCCGTGATTCTTGAGCCGGGCGATTGACACTTTGGGCGTAGGGATGGAGAAGTGCGGGCAAGACGCAGCGGCAAGCCCGCCCGGCATTCTACTATTGACCATATCTTCACTCTGCGAACACTCATAGAGGATGGCCTAATCGGCGCCGCATCATCTGTTGCTTTGTGGATTTCGCAAAGGCTTTTGACACGCTGCTCCTGATAAGTTGTGGGACGATTGAGACAAACTAGGGACCCCGTCGACTTGCGAATGCTATATACGCATCTATCGAGGCTTGCTCCGCCGCCTCACACCGCCGGGGGAGCCCGTTGTTAGTAGCATTGGGGTGCGCCGGTGGCTGCCCTCTATCCCCGACGCCTCTTCGGCTTGTACATTGACCAGCCTAGAAGAATGGCTAGTCGAAAGCACCTGGGGAGGCGCCAGTTGATGCACCACATAATCCGCAACTCATATATGCCGATGATGTTGACCTGCCGCATATATACCCCGAGGGACATGCAACGCCACCGGATGCTTTGGACACTTTCTCGCCAATTCATCGACATGAGAGTTAACTTGGCCAAGACAAGGGTGTCAGCTTTGGTCCCATCATCCCTAAAGACCCACGCCTTCCCTCATTCACTTACCGTAGGCGTAGTGGAGGTGGCTCACCTTATAAGTATTTGGGCATTGAGTTTTCTACTACCACACACCGATGCATCCATCGTTACTGGGTCACTGCAGTCGGAAAGCCCCAGATGCAATGCAAAACAACAAATCCACAAGGTAGAGTCAGATGCATGGGGTCACCGTGCACACTTGTTCGTGGCCTTGGTTGAACCGGTCCTCCTCTATGGGGGCGAAGTCCGATATCCCTCACCACTTGGAACGATCTAGAGCGGTATAGAAGGCTTTCTTGGCCCTGCACCGGGAGTGAAATCCACGGTCCCATATCGATCTTGCTCCAAGAGACAGGGCTTCCTTCCACTACAGAGGGTCGCTACTGAACGTCACATTATTTACTTCCGTATAAGGTGGTGGCTATGGATGAAGCCCGGCTGCCCAACCTTGCTTTGGCAGAGGCGATGGGCCCGGCAATGACTCAAAGCTCGGGCTGAAAGCCAAGCAAGCCCGGTGGTTCTCGCTATGGAATGTGCGAGCACACGATGTGGACCCGCCATACACCGAAGGAACGCTACCGCCTTGAAGCAAGATTGGATGCTTGCTTCATGGCCAAGCTTTGGGATGCGAGGGCCCCGCCACATGTCAAGGTGGCAAATTATCGGCGGCCAGTTAATCCCATGCTCACGAGGGGCCCACACCACTACCTGCGCACCCATCTACTCATGAAAAAGAGCGGGGTGATTGCTTCCATTCGCGACAGTGCACACCACCTCCGCATTGAGACGGGGAGATGGATTCGGGAGCCGCGTGAGGACGAGTCCGCTTAGTGTTGTCAACGAGGCCATTGAGGATGAAAGTCACGCCCTCCGTGCCCGTCCGGCTCACGAGCATATCCGGCCTCGGTATGCTTTCGGTTAGTTGTGCCCCCATCGGGCCTTGCATGAGCTACTCGAGAGCACGGCCTCTCAGAGGGTTTGTTGGGATCGTACCTCAGGGTAATGGATACGTGGACTTCGCTTATGCCCCCGTCCGGCATTAACCTCACCATACTTGTGATTATGTATATAATCATGCGGTATGTCGAAGCATCCTTATTGCTACTAAGGTTTTTCCCCCCGAAAACCCTTCGGGGCGGGGGTTTTTTAATCCTGGTAGTAATACGCCTGCTGCTCTCTCTTTGTACTTGGGTCCCATAGGCCAGTTGGTCTCCGTGGACGATAAAATCATATTCTATTCTATTCTATTCTATTCTCTAATTATTGTAATGGCAAAATGCATATATGATTTTATGAATTATATACATTGGGGCTTTGCCCAATAAGGAATATGGCTGTAGGCATGCCTGTTATCGCTCATGCAGATATGGCTTGGATCTCTCATTCATCACATCAGCAGTATACAATGTGTGCGAAAGCTGAATGGGGAGCTGACCACAGGGACAATGTCTAGCTACCCCATAAATGAAATAAGAAAATATGCAAAGGCAGGCGAAAGAACAATAGCGACAACTTCTCATCGGGATATAAAAACCCTAATGAGAAATGGTTGCCAACGGCCTCGAGGATGCCCTGAAGAGCAAGGTAGGAAATTGGTGAAGTCAGCCAAACTGTGCATCAACGCCATGGAATATGTGAAACCTGAAAAAGGAGAGATGTCGAGAAAGTACCCGTTAAACATTAGGAAAATAGGTATAACCATGGCAGTCGAGCACCCCCTAAGAAAATAGCCTTCAGAAAGCAAAAAAACACACGCATTAGCCGTTAGGAACTGTAAACAAGCATATAAGAAAAAGAAAACAGCACCGAGGGGTGGAAAAAGAAAAAATAGCATCACCAACGGGCGGAAATCATCTAGCATCACCCAACGGGTGGAAAAATATAGATAGCATCACCTAATGGGTGGAAAATAATTTGCATCAGCCATCGGGTGGAAAAAGCATCACCTAATGGGTGGTCAGTACAGAACAGAAACATATAAAAAATAGACGAACCCGAAACAACATATAAGGGCGGGTAGGGTGGGAAGCAATGGACAAGGAAAGGGATGCTGCTGTGAGAAGACGCCGATAACTAGCCACACGAATGATGAGCACATATATAGCTGCTCGTGCCGTCCCAGAACAACGATCCGAGGGCTCAGATCGATGCCATTGTAGTTCGAAGACGAGAAATGTATGTCGATTCTTCATTGGAGCCACGTCCTTCAAAAAAATCATAGAGATGGCTACAAAGGACTCACAAGAAGAGGGAGATGGTGTGGCAATGCCACATAAACATATGACCTGGGCCGATGAAGTGTGAATATTGTAATGCTCTTTCCTAGACAATAGATTTACATCATAAGAGGTATATAGGATAGAATATAATTTCTGAATTACCTTTTGAAATAGTAAGATAGGTGCATATATGATCAATGCACTCATACCTATGACCATGGTGGGGAAGGGTATTTGGGGATGATGACGCAAGGGACAGTTATTCATCAGAGAGATAAGCACAGTGAGGACCCTTAGTGTTCTCGTGCACGAGGTGTATATAGAAGGCGTGAGGAAGCCCCTATAGACGATGCTACACGGGAAAAACAAAGGGAGAAGAGCTGCATGAGTGGACAAAGAGCGGTGTAGCAAGGTAGAATACTTGATTAGCCAGCATGAGAGAAAGTATAGGGCTTGAGCATGCACATGAATGAATGTAGCATGGAGTACGATGGAGCGGACACTGCCAACACTAGAGCTAGCACAGGTTGCTTCGCAAGGATGGGCCAGTGGATGGATGAGCGAGTGCGGAGGCTATTGGATGTGCATGCAGCTGGGGCGGAGATGCGCAGACAAGAGACAGAGGCTAGGCTCATGAGGAGGCATGGGCATGAGCATGTTGAGGAGGATGAGGATCTTGAGGTGGCTTAAGATGTTCTACCTGATGGTCTAGGAATCTCATCACATACATAGGCAGCATAGCAGCCAAGACCAAACAGGCTGGAGATGAACACATAAAAAGAAACAATGCTCGTAATTTGATCTGCATGCAATCTCCACGAAATGAGTGAGAAAAATTGAAATTGCAAAAGTAGACATGCACATGATGATGTGTCACGTCAGTGGCAACATGTCATGCCAAGTAAGCAAGGCCAACTTTTGACTAGGCCAAAAATAAAAAAAATGTGCAACTTTGGTTTTCCTTGGGTGATGTGGTGAATTTTTGGTGACATGGCAATATCTGCATGATTTGGACATGACGATGACTAGGCATTTTTGCAACAAATGGACAAAGCAAGTATTTCTGGTATAAGAAATTTGGCAAAGAGAACATCAAGAACTTAGAGCAATTTTTGTTACCAAAAGGGTGATTATTTGACTTGTTCTTGACTTATTAACTGTATTTCCTTGAGTTTGATTTCAATTTATTTTGAGTTTGATGTTCAACTTGAGCCAGGAAAAAGTGTACATTCTTGAAATATTGACTACTTGGAAATATTGACTTCTTGAAATATTGACTACTTTTGAATTCAACTTCTTCCAGTGGAATCTTTGACCATGTAAATGGCACACTTTTCCAAGTCAAACAAGGCTAAGACTTTGCATGGCTGGGCCACTAAAGGGGAGGGGTCAGACCCCAAAAAAGTTGCCGAGGCAGCCTTCCCTGGCGGCGCTCTTCCGGGAGGTCGTATACTAATGCCACCCCTCCGGGAGCTCGGTTTTCCTATCCAACAGTTGAATCCTCCATTCAAGAACCCTGCTTCGAGCAAGCTCAAAAAAATCCAAGATCGGTCCAAGAGAACCTATCAAACCGCAAAGCGTCCTATGGGCGATTGTGTAGAAATCCAAGTGTTTTGTCATTCAGGCAGTATAGGGGCTCCGGAATGGCAATTTGACTTCGCCACATCATCCAGAATGACGAAATTACCCTAGGGACCAAACTACACGGTCAGTTTTGGCAACGAAAAAAATACGAACACTCTACATGGCGGTATTCCGCAGCCACCGCCTAGGCCAATTGATTACGAATTAGTAGGGCATGAGCTACTTTGGCGCTTCTTGGAGAAATGGTGGTCTTCTGCTCATGAAACTTGGTCCCCAGGGTAATGTTGATGTTCTGAGTCCATTCGCAGAGCCAATAAGCAGTTCCAGAGTGGGAGAGTTGTTCGTCCATGGCCAGGGGCTTTTGGGAGAGGACTTTTGGAGCGAGCTGCTTCCAAGGTTTTTAAGGATCCTTCTTCTGGTATCAACACTCTCCCTCTACGTGATGATACGGCTTAAGGTCCTGTTCGAGTCTGACTAGGACATGACCTCCGAAATATAAACCCTATGTGTTTACTGTAGGGTTTACGTTATGGAGGTTGAGTTTTGGCCGTTTTCACTTGGGACATGGTCAAGAAGATGCAGTTGAAGATGCAAAGCAATAGGAACTGACGAAATGGGGTTTGGATTTATCCTCCTCCCAACGTGGCAATTAGAAGTCAAGAGCACCTTTTGCAGTAGCAAGATTGTTTGGAATCATTTAGGATGGCTGATAAATCTAAACCCCATTTTTCAGTGGCCATGGCTCTGTATGCATATTTAGAGATGGTGCACTAAGTTAACTATGTAAACGACCACGTTTCGACCTCCAAAACATAAACCCTGTATGTTGCTAGGCTCTTGAAGAGTTTACGTTTTGGAGATCGAGTTTTGGTCTGTTACACTTGGGACGTGGCTGAGAAGTCACAGTTGAGAACACGAAGCAACTGGAACCGACGTAATGGAGTTTGGATCTGTCCTTCTCCGGATGTGGCAATGAAAAGTAGGAAGACATTGTTTGGGATCATTCTAGATGGGAAATAGATCCGACCCCATTTTTTCAATTGCCATGGCTCTGCATGCATGTCTTGAACTGCAATTTCTCGACTATGTCCCAAGTGCAAACGATCAAAACTCAACCTCCATAACGTAAACCCTACAATAACCTAGCAGCACACAGGGTTTATATTTCGGAGACCGAAACGTAGTTGTTTTCATAGATAACTAGGTGCACAAAGGACATGCGTGCAGAGCCATGACAATTAAAATAATAGAGTTTGGATCAATCGACCATCCCGAATGGTCCCAAACAATCTTGCTACTGCAAAAGGCACTCTTGACTTCTAATTGCCACATTGGGAGGATGATAAATCCGAACCCCATTCTGTCAGTTCCTATTGCTTCGCATTCTCACCTGCCACTTCTCGACCATATTCCAAGTGCACAGGGCCAAAACTCGACCTCCATAACGTAAACCCTACAGTGACCTAGCAACACACAGGGTTTACGTTTCGGAGGTCATGTCCTAGTCATAATCGAACAAGACCTTGAGCCATATCATTACGTAGAGGCACAGTGTTGATGCCAGAAGAAGGACCCTTAAAACCTTCTGAAAGCAGCTCCCCCCAAAAGTCCTCTCCCGATACGGACAGACAACTCTCCCACTCTAGAACTGTGAATTGGCTCCGCAAATGGACTCAGAATGTTGACATTACCCTAGGGACCGGCAAAAGACCACCATTTCTCCAAGAAGCACCAAAGTAGATCATGTCCTACACATTCGTAATCAATTGGCCTAGGAGGTGGCTGCGGAATGCTGCCATATAGAGTGTTCGTACGAATCGCCATTTTGGAGCCTTTATACTGCCCAAACAATTAAACACTTGGGTTTCTACACGGTCGCCGGCAGGACGCTTCGCAATTAGATAAATTCTCCCAGACCGATCTTGGATTTTTTTGAACCTGTTTGATGCAAGGTCCTGAAATGGAGGATTCAACGGTTGGATAGGGAAACCGAGCTCCAAGAGGGGGGAGGGGGTCGTTAACATATGGCCTCACTGAGGAGCGCTGCCAAGAAAGGCTGTCTCGAGTACTTTTTTGGGGTCCATCTCCTAGGGCTTGGCCTCTTCCCTCTGGTGAGGTAGCCATGCAAGGTCCTGGCCTTGTTCGACTTGGAGAAGGTGCCAGCTCTTCTATTAGACCCAATCAGAGAGAGGGAGGGAGGGAGATCATGATGGAGCCTAGGTGGCTGCTGGAGCCACATTGGCATGTTGGAGCTTAGGTGGCATGTTGGAGCCCACATGGCATGTTTGAGCCACCTTGGCATGTTGGAGCCCATGTGGCATGTTTGAGCTCAAGTGGCATGTTAGAGTGGGCTTGCCATGTTGAGCCAACTAGGTGGCATGGTGGATCTTAGGGGTACAAGATTTGAACGATAAGAAATAACATATAAAATCAATTAACCATTGAAAAATTATTTCATTAGAAATGGCATTTTTAGGCCATTAATGTTTGAATTGGAATGTTTGAGCCACTTGGCATGTTGGAACCTAGGTGGCGTGTTTGAGCCACTTTGGCATGTTGGAGCCCACGTGGCATGGTTGAGGCACCTTGGCATGTTGGAGTCTAGGTGGCATGTTTGAGCCACCTTGGCATGTTGGAGCCTAGGAGGCATGTTGGAGCCCACGTGCCAAGTTTGAGCCACCTTGTCATGTTTGAACCACCGTGGCATGTTGAAGCCCACGTGGCATATGCGGACCAAATGGTAGATCCTAGGGGCACAACATTTGAACCATAAAAAATAACACATGAAATCAATTCAACCATTAAAAAATATTTCATTAGAAATGGCATTTTTAGGCGTATTTCAATGCAAGTCAAAATGCAAGTAATGGGTGACTTACCCACCTCAGAACTGCGAATCGGCTCTTCCAACGGACTAAAGATGTTGACATTACTCTAGGGACCAAGTTCTGTGGGCAAAAGACGAACCATTGGCAATGGCAATGTGAGGGTGATGATGTGGCGAGAAAATTAGCAAGCAAAGTTTCTCCTAGTGAAAAACTTTTTGTGACATGGATATGACATGGTGATGATGTGGGGGTGATATAATGGAACCTTTGACATGTATGCACAATGGTGCTTGGATTTTGAGATTTTGAATTTTGACAATGGTGCTTGGAGAAAATGATGCATAAATTGGTGGAATGATAAGTGAGCCTTGGGAAATAGCAAATCATGCCTTAAGAAGTAACATCATGGCAAAAGCTTGAATCATGCAAAGTACCATTGAATTTTAAGTGGTCTTCCAAACTTTAATTAAAGCCTTGGGAAATAGCAAATCATGCCTTAAGAAGTATGCAAAGTACCATTGAATTTCAAGTGGTCTTCCAAACTTTAACTTTGGGATCTTCAACCTTTGACTTCAAGTGTTCAAGATGCTTAGATGATCAAATGTCCTTCAAGAAATGCATATATGATGCCAAACTAGTGTCCATCTTTGGTTCTTCATATCAATGTGTCTTTCTACAAGTTTCCAAGTGATAGATGTCTTCAAGTACATGCTCTACAAGCTCACACACACACATGTATGAAGTCAAATGCTAGTGAAGTGTGTCAAGCATGCATGTAACTCTTGTATGCTGCCATTTTGTGGCAATAATGGCATGTGGGCAACTTGGTTATACATGGATTCTTAGAACTATAAAAAACCACACCTCAAAAAAGCACTACCTTAAAAAACACCACCTTAAAAAAAAACATCCCTTCAAAAAACCATACCGCCTGAGAAAACAACACATCCTTAAAAAAAAAAAAAATTACACCTCCTTAAGAAACCACGCATTCTTTAAAAAAAAAAACTACGGCTCCTTAAGAAAAACTACAACATATCCTTGGAAAACCACGCTTTCGTATAACTACGTGTAGGCTTTTTTCAAATCTTCAAAAAGACAACATGTATTTTATTTTTACTGTTGTTTTCAGCCGTGGACCAAATGTTGGGGTTGTAGTGATAGAGTTGAGACTCTCCCCTTTAAAAAATTCGGGCATTGCATTACATAAGAAGGACAAGTGCATCTAAATACTACCACAATATCCACTATTTAATACCATGAGTTCATTTTAGCACTAGAGTTGTCTCAAGGACCTGTTTGGGTTCATCAACCCGTATGGGTCTCTCAATCCCTTCTCCATATTAGGGACTAGTTCTTCATGATACTTATGAGATTTTAAATATGAATACCTAAATTATAAAACTAACTCGAAGTTGTACCACCATATTCAATGGCAAATAAAATTCTTCACAGGTTTGGCACAAATCACACCTTGAAATACACTCAATTCAATGGTTTCGATGATATGATATAATCCCATGGCACTCAACATGGATTATAAATTTCAAGATAACATTAATTTTCTATGAACGTAGCCTACAAATGCTACTCATTTTTCAAATTTCATGTGATTTCATAAAAATTTGATATATCAATGAGCAAATCATAATTTCAATCCTTGAGAGACCCAGTCGGGTCCCTAAGGAATTTCTGAAAAACAGACATCCAGGAACCATTTCATATCCATGATATTTGAAATAGAATAAGAATGTGAAGGTACTATTATTTTTCAATGGAAATAGATACTAAGTAGTACACGTCTTGCTAAATGGATTTCATTTTTTCAAAAGTGGAGTAGTACTATGAATTTTCAAAATTTTGACCCTCGGGAGACCTAATTGGGTCCATAAAGAATTTCTGAACTTCAAACTTTGAGGGATTATTTCTCGAAAATTCTACCATAGATTTTTCTAATTCTTCTTGTGATAGATTTCTCATATCATGCATTACAAGATGGAAGAATTAGAATTCCTAGGAAAAATCATATTTGCAAAATAATGTGAGAAATGTTAAAGACTTTGAGAATAAACTTGACTCTTTTGCATTCGGCTCCACATTATGTTTGGTAATAGAAGCTTTCTATATTTTTCATAAATGTTTTCTTATATGTACACTCATGGAGGACAACATATTGTGAGTATGTAGACAAATTCTTTATCTCGGAGCTATAATAGAATTTCAAACAAAATGTACGAATGAACCCATTTGGGTTCATCAAGGGACAACTCTAGTGCTTACACAGGTGTATTTTTCGCTTTATTTCCAATCTTCCAATATGAATCCGTGGTCTTTATCCAGCTTCCACTTTTTAAAGAATACGTAACAATGAGCAAAATATCCTGTTACCTGCACCAACAGTACAAAAAACAAGCATTAGAAATGGTTGCCTTGTACATGGTAGCAGGTGTCATGGGATCTTTTGGGGTCATCCCCCTTCACATGCTATGTAAACAATTCAAATAGCAAATAGAATAAACAACAACACCATAAGAAAGTGAAAACTAGATTTAGTCTAATGGAGTATAACAAGGGGCATTGGATAATGTTAGTCCCCCCTTCATTAAACATCCATGAAATCATCACCATCTTCTTGCCATGGGAATATCGGGGAAGTACAATGTGGGAATTTCAAGGATATTAGACTTTCAATAAGCTCAATTTGCCATTTGATATTTCCACAATATCTTTCCATTTAAGTATGGTGAGAACAAACTATCCTTGGACCATTTAAGTCCACCCCAGTTCAAAGATATCATTTCCAATGTCATTAAAGTGTGTACATTCTTTTGCGTAGATAATTGTGGATGAACCTACAAATCTAGGCTTATAAATCTAGGTGTTGCGATTACTATTTGCCTTCGTTGCCCCAAGATGTATGGCTCATACTAATTTAGAATGCACATAGCAATTTGGACATTGTCATTACACTTGACCTAATATAAAAATATAATGCCATGTTGAATTATTGAGCATGGGTTCAATTTGACATTCTAATGTAGAGTAATTGCCATCATTCAAAGGAAATGCATTGCCTCCTCATAGAATATTGAAATGAAATGAATAGATGTGATTCTTAATATTTGCCAAGAAGGTCAAGAATGAAGTGGCTATTGCAAAAATCAGATTGCTTTGGTGTTGCATATGCCTTTCACAAGCAAACTCTCCTCTTTCATATGTGCAAGTTGTAACAAAAAAATTGAATCAAATTACTTAGCATCAAACAAATGCAATTTAAGATCAAAACAAATTAGATTCAATCCAAGTTAGATACGGAAATACGCTCATATTATAAGTTTAGAAATGTCACAAAGTTTTGTCCATTTAATTAATAATATGAAATAGGGAAGATGTAAAAGCTAGGACTTCCTTTTGCATATTATCTACAAATTAGGCACAGAGACAATCTCCCATGCTATAAATTCAAAAATATCACACCTGAGTCTTAGTTCAATGGATGGAACAAAAAACAATGTCTGAGGTATATCTTTCATGATATCTTAGCAAGTTCGCTTAACTAGAAAGATTATGTATGAGGTATAGCTTTCTTGTTCATCTTAGCAAGCCAAGCAGACCTCAAAGACCTCAATGTCTGCTCAATCATATGAGTCCAAATTATTCATGTAACACTAGACATGCATAGCATTTGATTTCTATTTGCTAGACGGAACATCGCATTTGACTTCTATTTAAACCCAACCGTCAATTCATATCCTGCAAAAGAAATAACCTAACGTTTTATTTCTATTTAAAGTCATCTCTCAATTTATAGTATATCATCCTGCAATCTGTATAAGCTAAGTCAAGTGACATGCCCTTAGAATTTTTCCCACCAGTCCTGTTACATGCAAGTGAAAAAATTTCAGTACTGCATAACAAAAATGCCTAAACAAGAGAAAAAACTACATATATTTCAACCAAAGACTTGAGATTTTAAGTGCCAGGGGATTCGACAATTTGTTTCCAAGCATAAGCCTGAAATTTGCCACATCTTTTTTTAACCCTAATTTGTCATAGCCAGACCTCTGTTTGTAGCAATGGAGCCATCCAAAATCCACTGCTCCAATTACGTTCAACCAAAAAATATTTCTTTGCATTCTTGTTGTTGCTGTCGCAATAAATTGAATCCATGCTGAAACCCAGAGTTCCTTCAATAGAGCCCTATGATCTGATACATCGTGAACTGGACAGAAAATTAGAAAACAAAGCTTATGTAAAAACTTGATGTAGAAATTCTAGAAAGGAAAGAACCAAACTGAAAGATAGCAGACAGTGACATGGGAGGTCGCAATCTCAGCCCCGATTCCAAAACATCAAGCACTGCCCTACGGATGACTTCTTCAGTAAATGATGGACTTTTGCAAAAAGCTTAGAGGAGTTTATAGGACTTTAGAGGAGTTAATAAAAGCTTAGAGGATGTCATAGCTTCAAAAATGGGAACTACAGGGTTCAGAGGGCATCTAGCTTCAGAGTCATGCTATGTTGCTTTAGAAAAAATGCCATAGCTTCTTCTCTAACGGCTTAAAAAATGCCCATTTGAAGGTCCCCTCAGAGCAAGCATTAGGCAAGATTACAAGAAATAAACGGCTTGAAGCACATGAATTTTTCTTCAACAAATTCTTTGAACAGGCCGGATTTGGATTTGCAGTTTCGGGAACACATGGGTCGCCATAGCCAGTCGTATGATGTTCTTTCTTACGGGAAACAGAGCTTCTAAGCGCTTCGCAAACAGACTAGGGCAGAAACCTCTATGTAACTCTGCACCTGTAACGATTTCTCCTTTTAGCACACGACCAGGTAGCCGGAGCTCTGTAACACTATTGTTGCTGCAAGTAACTCCACGCCATCTGCAGTGGTCCACATTTTGATTCCAGTCTAACCTATTGCCAAAATCATGTGCATTTTTGAAGACCAAAAGGTCGGCCTTGTCGTCGTCAGGAGAAGCAATGCAACTCAAATTTAGAACAGCTACCCATAACCAAAACCATAGCCAGATTCGAGGATTCCGCACCGGATTCCTCATTGCAGAAGCTTATCCAACCCTCAGAAGATATTTAACAGCAGAAGCGCCTTGCGTGCATATAATACCATGGCGAAAACGCTGCAAAAAACGGGAAATCGTTCACAGAATAACAAAGAGGCCAAGAAACGAAATGGGCGAGCTTAGAAAACGTCACCAGAGGGTGTGCAGATTTAGTATTGTTCCTCAAATACTTCCTTAAGCAATGCTTCTGGAGAATAAAGAAATGATGTACAAAATTATAAGAAGACGTGCAATATTATCCATTGCAGAATCAGAGAAAGGATTTGCACTGGTTCTGTAGTAGAAATTTTTCTCCATTTTGCTTGCGAATCTGGTGATCCAAGTGCTAGGAAGGAAGCATATCGACATGGAATGGAAGTGGATCTGCCGGGTTGTCTCATCATCGCTCGCATGGCCGCATTGGTCCACAGAAATGCCTTGTGGACTGCAATGGCGCCGGAGTTTTGTATGCAGGGGCAAGCACAGGTCCGGCTATGGCGGACGTCGGAATAATGGCCGCAATAAATGCAAAGTTTATTAATGGCCCCAATAAATGCAAAGTGCACACACGTGCTTTGATAATTTTTAAGGAACAAAATAGGCGAGAACAGAAATGGGATACTACATTACATAGGGTGGATAGCTTGGAAAAATTGCGGATACGATTACTCGAACCTCATATTGATTTATTTGTGTTCTCTTGTAGCTTACATATGTTTTCAGAACAAGCTCTTCATAAATGGTGTGATGGTGGCTAAAGATAAGGTTTTTGCTTTTATGAGACATCACAATACTCACTACTAGATGAAACCTTTGTTGTATCAATTGAGATCATCTAAGATGATACCAGAATTAGTCTAAGCATGCGGTGCATTCATACTTTGGCCTATAGCTGACATTGTAATTGAGGTAGCATTCCGTGATCCGTCAATCTACACCTCTGAAAAAATAGATTAAGAAATAAAATGGTAGGTCCCTGGTAATGAAGGACATCCTTCTCCAGTTAGAGCAGCATCTAAGGTAATCAGTAGAGACGATTTCACGAGTGCACTTACAAGTAAATGCGTGAATGCTGTGACAGATCTTATGGCATAGGTACAATCATATTCACAAATCCACAGTATTCTATTTCTGGTTTACCACTAGAGGATGAGTTCAGTTGCTGCCACAATGATGGAGGTGCTTTAAATGTTTGGAAATCCATCAATGAGGTGCAACATATTCAACTCATTCCCAGCTTGTTTGAGTTATTTGCAGCGTATTCAACTCGTACCATGATGTGTATTCTCTGGGCAGTCATAATATGTATTGCAGTTTGAAGTTTCTCATATGGACCCATACAAACTGCATGTTTGTCTCCAAAACCTTTTGGAATGACTCATTATGAGGTTTTCAATGCTGAAGCCTCATTTGAGGTGAATCTCTTACATGTTCTTTAGAATTAAACGTGCGATTCAAGATTATATCTTCAAACTACAACACGATGGTTCCAAATCTCAATTGTTGTTGCTTCACGTATTAAATTATCTTTCTATCATCCAAGTGTGATGTAATGTTGTTTGTTTTTGGCCCTGAAGGGGCAAAAAAATTTTTAACGTATAACACAAACCATTACATTACACACCTTAAAATTAAAATCCCCCTTTTGTTTGGGTGCATATTCACACGGGGGGTGACTCCGGGCATCGAGAGCTGTTGGATAGGCATATTCGCCCCTTATTCCTTAATCTACACCGTACACAAAGTTCCTCGTTTGTGGGGTATGGATGTATAGAATTACTTATACTGTATAACAAGATTTGCAAAATACTATAAGATTTCAGGCAATATACTATATGGTGTTGATTTTGTACGTGCAAAACATAATTACAGGGGCTCTCGCTGCCCTACGTCACCCCCCGTGTGAATATGCACCCAAACAAAAGGGGGATTTTAATTTTAAGGTGTGTAATGTAATGGTTTGTGTTATACGTTAAAAATTTTTTTGCCCCTTCGGGGCCAAAAACAAACAACATTACATCACACTTGGATGATAGAAAGATAATTTAATACGTGAAGCAACAACAATTGAGATTTGGAACCATCGTGTTGTAGTTTGAAGATATAATCTTGAATCGCACGTTTAATTCTAAAGAACATGTAAGAGATTCACCTCAAATGAGGCTTCAGCATTGAAAACCTCATAATGAGTCATTCCAAAAGGTTTTGGAGACAAACATGCAGTTTGTATGGGTCCATATGAGAAACTTCAAACTGCAATACATATTATGACTGCCCAGAGAATACACATCATGGTACGAGTTGAATACGCTGCAAATAACTCAAACAAGCTGGGAATGAGTTGAATATGTTGCACCTCATTGATGGATTTCCAAACATTTAAAGCACCTCCATCATTGTGGCAGCAACTGAACTCATCCTCTAGTGGTAAACCAGAAATAGAATACAAGCTGGGAATGAGTTGAATATGTTGCATAAGATAACAGGCTGGTCAATTGAAGAAAAATAATGCTCGAAGCTTCATTGCTGCATTTAGGATGTCTTCATAATACGATGCCCTCATAATTCCAAATCATGTAACATTCTGCAAAATATGGATACAGGAACTTTCAAAGGACATCTGCACCAAAATGGAGGACTGAACCTTCATTCTTGTACTCTGTTACTCTGCGTCTTTATAATGCACTTGGAGATTTGATGACACGTGCACAAAAGCGATGAGAATTTCCTTCATTTTGATGGACCGCCATATCGTCATAGGCGAGATTACATAGTGACAAATTTGCTACACAATTCGCATCATGGTATGAGTTGAATACACCGCAAAGCAAGCCGCGAATGAGTTGAACATGATGCATAAGATAACAAGAGACCAATCGATAAATAATAGTCACGACTTATTTGCCAAGTTATCATATTTTTAAAAAGACAATCACCATATGAAGCTTAATATAATAAAAGGCTTAAAGCATCACCCCCGGATAACAATATCATCCGGGCTAGTATTATTGTGTAGCCCGATGCCATTCCTCCATCATACCACCTTTGCAATCATTATTCCGTTGTAACGATATTTTTGATATAGGACCGTTAATTCTCAACATTCTCTCAATGAAAACATACCAAAGGTTACCGGACTAAAAGCTCACCAACAACCAAAATTTCATCACGTAGTATCGCTGCCCCATCACCCTGCTGCACCCCTTCCAACCGTACTCATAATAAACCTAATAATTTCTCGATTTTACGGTTTGTTCTTTATATGTTTTACGTAAGTAGTCCCTGTTAATCTTTCTTGAGCTGCACTAATTTCCCTAGTAACGGTAATATATGAGAAAAAGCAAATGATTTTAAATAGGAAGAGGAGCATTAAGGGTACGAATGAACAAAGCAGAAGATCACACAAGGTGGGCTTTTGTGGGTTTGGATAGCATGAAGCATAGCCCGATTTTGCTGAAAGCAAAGGCGTAAAACAGAGATGCATGTTGGGGCGAAAGCCCCAGAGGCAAAGCAACCAAGTGTTTTCTTTTCTTAGGGTTTGCTTTGGTTTCAATCGGAAGCATGGCAGAAGTAGAGATAGTGGTGAAGCATCGCCAAAGAGCTGTTGGATTCGATGTGAAGACAAAGCAATAAGAAGCAAGAAACATATAGGAAACGAGAAACAAAAACAGAGTGAAGAAGAAAAAGCAGAGTTAGGTATCCGGCATTTTGATGCCTAATGTTTGATGCGCACAATTTTTCCTTCCCCTCCAAAAAGAAATCATTGTCCTAAACGAAACCAAAAACAAGAATGAAGAGCATAACAAAAGCTATGATCTCATACCGATACCGATATGTAGCAACAATGCACTTCGCCAGCAAGAGAAATCGAGAAGACAAAATCCAGAGGACAAAATTTTTGGGGTTTGATGCATATGAATGCAATATTGATAACAACAACCGTTAGATTGTTTAAGCTAATCCAAATCAACGGTCCAAAAATGACGCACTCTAGAAATACTATTTAGTACGTCCCAACGAATACAACACCAAAATCATAGGAAAACCATGTCAAAAAGCGTATAAAACTACAAAAAAACCCCCTGTTATTATGCTACATATTTGCATCGAGATGCTCAACTGCATCACTTAATATGATGGAATCATTTTCAAATGCAATACATGCATAGTTATCAAAGGGAAATTGGCTAAAACCATGGATCCATTAGAAAGAAGAGAGTTACAAGTGGAGAGAGACTCATATGATCGCAAAACTATCTTGCAGACACCTTTAATGGTCTTCACGAGCACTGTCTAATCGTGCACCAAATCAAATCTTACAATCATTCATGATAAAATGGATCAGAATAAGACTATGGTGCCTAGGAACTTTTTGCATTTCTCCTTGAATCATCTTTCCTGGCTGCTACTCAAATCTTTTGGCAACTCATTGTTTTCAAGATAATTCCTGATATCAAATTGCCAATCCAAGTCTTTTGCATGAAAAACAACCAAGTTACTAACACAATCAACATCATTTAATCCTTCTTGATCCTCGTGTTCAAACAAAGCATAAGGCAAGTAAGAACTGGGATTTTCAACCAAGTTCACTACTTTGACTGTAATATTGTAAGCTTGAATTTTACAAGCCCACCTACGCAACTTGACTTTAGGCTGTTTTTTTGCAAAAAGGAGAGATAAAGAGTTTTGCCTCATGTAGACTTGAGTGTGGTTGTTTTGCAATAGATGACATTGTCTACCTATTAAAAACATTAATGCAGCTGCACTCTTCTCAAGCCTGGGGTATCTTAGCTCAGTATCAGACAACATCTTGCTGGCAAAAGAAATAACATGGTCTTCTTGAAGCAATGCTGCACCAATTTGTTTTTTTAGTGACACTAATGTAAGCTCTAAATGGCTTTTCTAAGTCTGGAGGTTTTAGCAGAATAGAATGACAAATAGCATCAATGATTTTATCAAAGGATTCTTGGCACTCTTCATTCCAATCAACCAAAAATTGCTTGCTCTCATTCTTAAAGAACTTTCCAACCTCTGTGAGGTTAGAAATTGGATTTATGGTGTGTGAGAAATGGGGGACATACATTCTCAAAAAACTAGTCATTCCCATGAAGCTTTTTACTGTTTGAGTGTCTTGGGAGGAGCAAGCTTCTTCAAAGCCTCAATTTTAGTCTCTGCTACCTGAATACCTTTAGTGGACACTTCATGTCCCAGCAAGTCTCCTCTTGAGCATAAAAAGACACACTTCTTTGGATTTAAACTAACACCTCCTTTTTTGCATAAGGCAAATAACTTTGTTAGACAATTAAAGTGGTCTTTGAAAGAGGTACCTAAGCAGAGATCATCCAAGAAGACATGAAATGCAGTTGGAGGCATATCCTTGAAGATTGTGTCCATGGCCCTTTGGAAGGTTGCTGATGCATTCATCAATCCAAAGGGCATCCTCCTCATTGCAAATGTTCCCCATGATCTTCCTCCTATATACTTATTGGATTAAAACCTAAGAAATCATCTAAGAAGGAATAGATTTCTTTTCCTACAACAGCATGCAACACTTCTTCCAAAAAAGGCAAAGGATAACAATCTTTGATAGTAGCTTTAATCAAATCCCTGTAGTCAATGCAAATTCTTATGGTTTTGTTTTTCTTTTCAATAGGTACAATATAAGATAACCATTCTGGATTTAGATCACATCAGCATCTTTCATTTTATATAATTCGTCTTTAATTAGATCAAGCAAAGATGCATTTATTCTTCTGAGTTTTTGGACCACAGGTTTCATACCTTCCTTGATTTTTATTTCAAACTCACATATTCCTTTATCAACACCAACCAGTTCATCATAGCCCGAGGCAAAGATATCTTTCCATTCATCAAAGAACTTGGTAACAAAAGACTCATTCTCTTCTTTGAATAAATCATCAACATATAAAACTCTATTTAGACCTTTTTTATTCAGTTTTACCTCCTTTACCTGTTTTTCCTTCACTTGCATTAATTACCAATATAGGATAGAGTTGTTGCACATTATTTTTATCCAAGTCTTCTTCTTGAATTGCTCCCTCAGCCAAATGCTCGAGCAGGACACTTCCGCATAATGCATCAGCTTCACAGTTTTGTTCCCTTGGCACATGGCATAATTTCCCAATTTTGAAGTTTGCCAATTCTCCCATAGCTTGGTCCCTTAGCAAAATCATGTCTTCATTCTTTGCCTGGTATTCACCCAATATTTGCCTGCAGACAAGCTGAGAATCTCCAAAGATAACAATTTCATTAATGTTAAAATTTTTTGCTTCTTGAAGGCCTGCTATTAGAGCCTTGTATTCTGCCATATTAGAGGTTGTATTTAGAAAAATTCTGCCTACTTTTGCAAGCAACCTATTGGAAGAATCTTTAAGAATAGCAGCAGAGGAAGCCACACTTAATCTTTTAGAGACATCACTATCAAACCACAAGTAAGCAAAATTCTTTTGTTTTGGCAGAGTTACCTGCATAGGGGATTCTAAGTTTAGCATTTGATCATTTGTATTTAGCTCAAACTCTCCACAGGGATTTGACAGCAGAATATCTTCTTCAATGAAGTTCAAAGCTTCAGACTCACCTACCTTGTCGTAGAGTGTTACCCTTCTCTTACCATTTGAGATAGTGCATTCTCCTTTTGACCACACAGGCCTGGCATCAATTGTTGACAGTCATTTCCTTCCTAAAAGCAGATCATAAATATCTGAGTTCTCCTCTATTCCTTCAAAAGCAAAAACTACAAAATTAGCTGCAACAACTATACCTTCTACATCAATTGGAACATTGCTAACTATTCCCATAGGGCTGATTTTGGTGTTTGAGAAGGATTTTAAAACCATTGGAGCCTTCTTGTCTATCTCAAGGCCACACATTCTCATAATATGATGAGGCATCACATTAAGTGGTGATCCTCCATCTAATAGGACCTTGGACATGATCTTTTTACCCATTCTAGCAACATATGTAAAAGCTCCTGCGTCATTATCTTGCTGAGTATATGCATCAATCATAGCATTCCATGAAACAATGGTTTCACGATTCATGTTGTAAGACAGTTTCATTGCTTTGCATAAGCTTCCACAGTTGACATACATATTTAATAGAGAATGATTGACATCACTATCTGAACCAAACCCGCGTTCTATTTGCATGCAAGTGTATCTTCTGACCTTGAACAAGAGATCCCTTTTTTCCACATACATCAATAATGGCAACAAACACAGGTTTGCTTGGCTTTAGATGACTATTCTTCATCTCATAGAAGAACTTAAGGGCTTCTTTGAGCTGACCATTTTCAGTATAACATATAATCATAGCAGTCCATGAGACCATGTCATGTCCATGCATTTGCTCATTCTGAAACTATCCTTGCAAAGCATAACCTTCAATCATGGTAGACCAGGAAAGCATTGTTCCCTGATGAATATTCTTAATAGAACTTTTATAATTCCCATTTATCGCATTTCAAGATATCTCATCTCTCTTTGGCATTTGTTGAAAGAGACTTTGGGCCTCCTAGCTGCATGCATCCCTGCTATATATGCGCTGCAATTAGAACATTCCAAGAAACCACATCCCTTTCAATCCTTTCTTGAAAAATTGAAAGGGTATTTTTTAGCTTCCCAAATCATACTCATCAAGTTCCAACAAGATAGATTCCGTTTAAAAAGAATTTCAAATTCTGCACGAGCTTCGGGCATAGATCCACAAACACCATATATTTGCACCAGAAGATTCTCTATTTCGGGCATAAAGCTCTCAACGCATCCTCAGAAGCTTAAAGTTGTACCTATCTCCAAAAGCCTGGAGATTCTAAACACGCATTGAACCGGTCTTGAAGCTCCTGGGTTTAAAGGCAGACTCAATATGATGCACTCTTTCTACTATGCCAAAAACTGAAGTCATCTCAACAAGATGCACAGAAGCTTGTCCAAGATGGTACAGCCGATTAGATATACCAGACAACAATGTTTAGGACTTCATCGGAACAGAGACGCCGTGTCGCTGAAGCAAATGAGACGTCGTGTCGCTGAAGCAAATGGTAGACACCAGAATGAACGGCCGGGATTGGTGCCCCGGTGACACGAATATTCCAAGATGCTATTGTATAATAATTATACATGTTTAGATAAATCCATCTCTAATACACACCAGGCCATGATTACTGTGTTTTTGGGCTAAAATTATAGCCCATAACTCTTCCGCCGCTCTTTCGCCGCTTCCATATATTTTCTCCGCCGGAATCTTCTCCTGCAAGTCTAACTATGGCAAGCCCTTCCTGCGTCGCTGGAGCTTTGCCAGAACTACTTCCTTGTTGTTTGCACATCGGCACCATGAAGGAAGCGTAGAGTATTATTCCAGGCCGTTTGAGCAGGTCGAAGCATGGATTTGAGTAGGGATTCAAAGCAGGGATTTGCATTGCCACAGAAGAAGAAAAACTTTTGGAAGATCTTCAAACACTGCAGAAAAACAGAGATCGCAGATGAAAACACTGGAAGCTTTGAAGATTGAAGCCCCTGCAACAGATTGAAGCCCTATGCTGTTCGTAATCATGGCCTGGACAGGTATTACATCCCGTAATTGATGGCAGGGGAGGCATTCCGCCCCGTAGGGGCTCGAGGCGGCGCCGCCAGCCGAGGCGACACTCGCGGCCCGCCCGCCTCGTAGAGGCTCGGCGGCACTTTCGGGCGGGGCAGCGAGTGCCGCCACTCGGCTGGCGGCGCCGCCTCGAGCCCCTACGGGGCGGAATACCTCCCCTGCCATCAATTACGTAGTCCATAAATATTTCCCCTGACTCCAGATGTGGATATCTTGTACATCTGCCACAAATATAGCCATTGTGTGGGTATCTTGTACATCTGCCACAAATATAGCCATTGTGTGGGGACATGAAGTTTCAAAATTCACATTAATTCTGCAATAATCAAGTACTGACATCCATGATATAACATTTGGTTCAAACGTCATATTCATTATAAGATAGTCAACTTCATCCGTATGTCCTGCATGTAGAAGAATATAAATAGCAGAGTTATAGTGCCCAATTTCTTGGTTCAAGTTGTAGGTTTGGCAGAGTGAAACAAACCAATGGCAACCTCCTCCTTCCAATGCGATACATTTGTAAGATGACAGAATGGAGCCCAAGGTCATGGAATCATGCATTATATATTATAGCTGCATTTAATGGAGTGCGTGAAGGGCTTCACTTCATTTCCCATACTGAGCATATGCATCAATCATAGCATGCCATGAAACAATGGTTTTAAGATCCATGTTGCGAAACAGTTTGGCTGCCTTGCATAAGCTTCCACAATTGAAATACATATTCAGCAGAGCATAATTGACATCATTATCTGAACCAAACCCCCATTCTACTGCATGCAATGTATCTTCTGACCTTGAACAAGAGACCCCTTTTTTCCACATGCATCAATAACGGCAACAAAAACATGTTTGGTGGGCTTTAGACCATTATGCTTCATCTCATGGAAGAATTTAGGGGCTTCTTTGAGGTGATCATTTTCAGCATAACCTGTAACCATAGCAGCATCATATCATGTCCATGCATTTGCTCAAATATTTTAAATGCATTATGTAACTGTCTTTGCAAAGCATTGTTCCGTGATGAATATCCTCAATAGAATTTTTATGATTCCCATTTATCGCATTCGAAGATGCCTCATCTCTCTCTGGAGATATATACCATATATTTGCACTAGAAGATTAGCCAATTCTGTATTTCTTTCCAAACTCGTAATGTAAAATCATGAATGCATTTAACATGTGCTAGGTTCCTCATCTTGCTAGAATTTTGTAACGAAGACAAAATAGTGGGTATATCCAGTGATCTTTTACCTGATCTTTTTGCCTGATCTTCGTGGTTTCCCAAACATATCTACTTCTACCATTTCCTTCCTCAGGGCTGTCCCAAATAAGCTCTCTTCTTGTAGTTCCAATTTGGTGTAATTTTCCTTCGCAAAAGCAAATGCTTGATTGCATCTTCCTGAAGCTGTGTGCCTGAAAACTGCATATGGAAAAGCGATATCATGTGCTATTGCATCTTGAAATACTTAAAAGCATCTGCCAATTTCCAGGCCCTCTGAAGGCCTTTCATTATGAAACCACATCTATCCCTACAAAATTCCAAACATCGTAAGGGTATCATCCAGCAGAATAGCTATCCTTAGTGATCAAAACCCTCATGGAATGGTAATCAAAATCCTGAAACCCTGAAGTCCAGTTAGGCAACTGGTAAGCAGCACCCCTCCAATAGCCTTCAGTATGTTCCTGCAGAACTGTTAGGCAACATAATTCGCAGCTGAGAAAACCAATACACCAGAAGCTGTTATGACACGACTGTTGCCGCTGCAGGCCACCACAAACATGAAGCCACAAACTGAGGAAAATGCTACACCACAAGCATCGATCTGCAGAAAAGCCTAATCCAAACCAAACGTACATGTTCACTCCAACTTCTGCATGCATGCCTCCTAGCGGAAACGCCTAATCCAAACCAAACGTACATGTTTACTCCAACTTCTGCATGCATGTCTCCTCGCGAACTGGCAAAACTGGCAATGCTCAGCAGTTTATAAGGCTTTGACGTGATTACTCCTCCATAGTCAAGCGCAGCCCTCAATTCAATTATCTTTCTCCTGAAATCTCCACCTTCCAATTAGAATACGAAGGGCATATCCTATTTTCACCCCTCCATCCCTAGGGTTTGCCCAAAAGACAACAGAAAAACAATTGCCCAAAACTGCAACAGAGAAACGATTGCCCAAAACAGGGACAATGCCGATGCAAGCATCAGCATTCTACGAATTCCCCTACATATCAAAATAAGAATCTGAATTTTAACCTTCCTTTTATACGCTTAGAAAAGCTAAAAAACGAATTGTGCAAACTTATTGGAGACATTCAAGATTTGTAATACTCGGGACAAAAAAATGGAGAATGTATAAGGCTATTGTAAGTAATGAAAACTTGTTGAGCGATAATAGAATTCGATGGAGAAATAATATTAGTATGCAATATAATTTTTCTCATTCTGTCACCACTATGGTTTGACAATCAAATGAAGGATTAAGTGGATCATGTTCACGACTAAATAGTTAATTTGGAAGCTGCACCTAGAAAGACATCTTTATCTGAAGGTAAAAGAACAGCTTGTTAACTGGCTGAAGCACTTGTACCCATAACTTCCTCTCAGACCTGCACTGATGCCAGGATCTAAACTTCAAGAATATCCAATATCAGATAAGATTGTCTTCACACGATTCAAGAATAAGCAGTGACTACCTCTAAACTTGAGGACCTGCATCTAGCACATAACAACATGACACCATTGATGAAGAGGAGCAACAATCAGAATTAAACAATATGAACATTCCAGTGTTACAAAAAACACCATGCAGTAAATAGGAGTGACTCCTCGGACGGCAGACATCATTCTGGATAAAATACTGGCTTACATAGTCTGCTTATAAACTCGTTGAAGTCATGGTTGACTGGATGCCCAATGCTTAATCTTGGATGTTTTAAAGCATGCCTCCTTGCATGCATCCTTTCAATATACTTTCATATCATTGATAAGATGACTTGTACAAGCCCATTAAACCTTTTTCCCTTTCCTCTGTCCTCTTTCTTGCTGCTTCTCTTGCTGCTAAGGCTTTTGCCTCTTCACTCGAAATGGGAGCTTTCTTTTCCTCCCGTTTCCTTTTCACCTGAAGTGATGAAGGCCTGCCTTTGGCTATTACAGTAGCAGTTTTGGAAGAGGACAGGATTGGCCCTGATAGTTGAGTTTTCTGGCCACTGAGTTTCACAGGTTTGTCAAAAAATGACTTTCCTGCAGCCACATTTTGACTAGGTTTACCAGAAGAGGTACTAGCTAGAGCAATGGCTTTCAACGTCTCCTCTTGAGTGGACCACTTACCTATTGAAATCAGATGAGGTTAGTTATTGAGACCAAATTAATAAGAGAATCCTCTCAACTGTTCCAAAATAAATTTCTGTGATGTCTATAAATTTCCTATTGTCCCCAAAAAACAGCAATTTATGATCTCCCCTCCCCTCCAAAACATCATCACACTACTCCACAATCAGAAATGGTAACATGATTCATAGTTCATATATGAGAAGCACAAGGTTGGGCATTGAAAGATACTAATATCTGCTTCATAAAATAATAAACAATGGTTTAGATTTGGCATACCTGCCAAAACTACATGCATTTGCTCTTCGTTTATGACAAAATCGTGAAACACTCCTTGGGATAACTTAATGCAAGTACATCAAGGAGACCAGTTCCTGAAGGGGCTATCAGAATTTAAAGAAAGATGGGCATCTAAACTGGAGCCATAATTCTAGTGAACATGTATATGTGCCATAATGCGTGTTTCTACTATTCACAAAAATATAAATGAAAGCTTACCAAGTTTATCGCTGAAGTAAAGGCCTGAATCTCGATCACAGTAGACGCCAGTAGAAGCATTATAATAATACCCTGTTGATTGATCATGGGTCCATTCTGATGAATCAAGTGGTGACTCAATAGCTTTAAGACCAGCATATAAATCTGCATGCTGTTGAGCCTCACTTTTGGTTGTACTTGCATCATAAGCTTTAATTTCTGCTAGATCCTTTGCATATGTTTTCTGGGCTTCCTGGAATGCACACAAACAATCATATAAATGTTAAAAGTGTAATTTTTATATTACAAGACAGATAAGTAGAAAATGGCTGAAACCAAATTTCCTCCCTTGTCAATAGCAAACAGAAACGAACTAATTATGCAGTAAAATCTAGTTCCATCTTACTGTCACTCCAATAAAATAATAGTCTAAGCCATCTTTAAAAACCAAGGAAGCCAATCTCTACACTTACTGATTCAATGCGTTCAAGATCCTTCTCTGCTTGCTGCCTCTGCTTTTCTTTATTGACATTTTCTTTTCGTAATGCCGCAAGCTTCTTCGCAACGTTATCTTTATGGCGCTGTCCAGCTTCATGTGTCCTTATACTGATAGGATTATTTGCGATATAGATCTTGCAATGTTCACACCATTTGTTTCCTTGACTAACCCAGTACTGCAGGAAAGAGGAAATAATTAAGAATCTCACGCACGGCAGCTGTTTCTAGCCTGTTGTATAAGGACGAAGAAGAATTTTATTGCACCAGAATTCTTAAAATAAACTATTTTGTCCCTTTAAACATGCAGCCAATTCATTTTAGACTGGTCTAGCAGTAAAATCCGAATTTTCGAGAAATCAATGCAGAGAGAAGTGACATTCTGTATAAGATTTGGCCACGTCATGACATCAACAAACACAGAGTGAATTTCTAACCTCGGTCATGGTTCTGCTTCTTGTAAGCTTGAACCCTAATAAGGCGAGGAGGGGCGCCGGTACTGTCCTTTCATTGGCGACTTTGGCATAAAATTCCAAAGATCTTCAACAAAGAATCAGCGCCCAATCCTGTCGTAGTAATTTTTTTAGTTCTAATGAGTCCATCATAGGCTAGTGTCACGTAGGCACGCGCTAATAAATTCTTAAAGGCAAGCCGCTAAATTTCTCTTTACTCAAAACAAAATGGAAATAGGGTCGTTTTTTAATCTCCTGCCGTGCAATCTTGTTGTGCCACGTGGCTCTCTCTACGTTGTGGAATGGAAGTCGGGAGGGGCATTGCTGGTCGCAATTTCTTCTTAGCTATGCATCTTGCAGGTTAGGAGCCGGTCATGTTAGGGTTAGGTTATATTCAACAGCTACAGTTCATCTCGAATACTCTTTGCCAGATCGATAGAAGCAGGACTCTATGAAGCAGGACTCCGGATCTAAAGCAGATCACGGCCGAATCTGAAGCCATCCGCCGATTGCAGTAATAGTGCATATTTCGGATGAATCTAAAGTTTTCCACCGATTTACAACAGTAACTGTGCATAAACAGTCTACGGATCTTGCAACAATGGTCTTTCAAACTCTGCCCAGATCTGTTCTATCGAAAAAAACTCTCGTAATCACTCGTATATAATTCAGTCTCCTTTTTTGTTTGACACTATTTATTTAAAGCTAATTTGTTTGAAGCATCCTGGTGCTGACACGTATGTGCAACTCAACTTTTCATTTGCACTTCTCATTTTCATTTGCACTTCATTGGTTTGAAGACCCCCTTTCTTGCTCTGCAAGAAATCGATTGATCTTCCTATTTTTTGCCCTGCAATCAAACCCATGTCGGGAGCGAGGCGCACCCTGCAAGCATGGCTCTTTGCTGCAAGCATTCCCTCGGTTTGGTTCCTAAGCAAGGACAGATAAATATGTTTCCCTGCCTGGTCTTTGAGGTTCTTGCCGAATTTTTTGCCGCCATAGCTTGCTGCCAGGAATTTCCCATCTGGTCTTCCTTACTTGCACTTCTTGCGGTGCACGGCCATACGTAGCCATATAAGGAATCTAGATACACAGGCAAGTCGGATTTGAGCTAACTATGACCCAATTTGATGCAAGAATGGATTTATTAATAGAGATTGCTTCTGTTGTTTGACAAAAGCAGATGCATGCCCTGCAGCAAAAATGGCTCAAAAACAAAATGCAGGTCTGGGTTTTGAAGCAGAAGGATAGGCGATGGGTGAAAGGGTCTGAAAAGGAATGGGAAACAAGAATGCCTGATGTGAAAATACAGATTTAATCGGGTGTTAAGAACTGGCCCACAGATCGTTTCTCGGTTGTCAACCGATCACCTAATGTAGGCCTTTTGGCAAGAAATAAACTTAGTTTAAATATAGGAGAAAGGGAGAACTAACACCACATATTTGCGTAAATGACCATGAACATAATGCAAGTAAACATTTAAAAGAATCACGATTCAGAAAAATGTTTTAAGCTTAGAAGAACTACAACAATTCCACTGACCAAAACTTTTGGTCAAAAATTGATCAAACCTTTTGGTCAAAAATTGTATTTGATCTGCAAAACATAGCCATCTTGTGAAGCTAATCTTAACAGACTGTGAGCTTCACTAGCTACCAACATTCTTAGCTAATATGGAAATGCATTGCATTACCTGGTCATCCGTAGAGTCAGACCCAAAGTCTTCCTGCATTTGAGTATCAGGAGCAAGGAACCACTTGAGATGTTTCCCCTCAGCCTTGTCTAAATTTCTAGCTTGGTGTATGCCATTTGACAACAGTAGGAAACCGTCACCTATAGCTCCATAGTTTCTTGAGGTACGCTCCATATTTGAAGCAATAAATCCATATGCAAATGGATATACTCTGCCCATATTTTTACAAAGAAGAAACTAGGAAAAACTGGATGTGGATCCATATCTTGCAAGAATAAGCTTATCTCAGAAGCGTCTGCCTGTAGCAAGGGATTCAAGCAAAAAAGAAGGGACCTAATTTGTATGAGACTTAACACAAAAGCATCTGCCTGTAGCATGTCGTTCAAGTAAAAAATGGGACCTGTAGCATGTCGTTCAAGCAAAAAACAGGGCCAGATATGTGACATATGAAAAACTAACTCATAAAGAATTATTCAAGGCTGAATCCGAAATCAGATATAACCTGTAAGATATTCTGGTCCCAAGGATCCATGTATGGCAATACCGGGAAAGATTGGTCAGAGCTTCCGTCCTAATTAAATTATGTATGCCAGGAAGTTTCGGGTAGAGCCCATCACACCCAAACTCAGAACAGACAGTAATCTGCAGCCTCCACTCATAAAGATCAAGATAGAAACCTAATTCGGCTAAGGTAAGTGGTTATCAGTTATCCAATTAAATGACGTGCACCCTGGACTACCACATTCATCGGATTCGTCAATCCTACGACCCAGATCATATGCTGGGGCCCCTGGGCACCTCTTGTTTCGCTTATAGTCATTTATAATTGGAGGCGCCTATGATTTTGAAATACGAAATACGATTTCGTCTAAGGTTTTATGGGAATATCGAACCTCTATACGGCTTTGCCTAAGATTTTAGAATATGAAATACGAGAGCTCGAACCTCTGCCAAAATATTTTAATGTCCCTTTTTTTTTCTTTTTTTTTTTTGAAGGCACGGTAGATTTTGTATTCATTCATATGATATAAAGTTACAGCACATACATGATTCCATAAGAATCATATTGGAAGAATTCCATCACATAAAAAACCCTGAATATCTAGGGGGAACCCAGAAGATCCAGGGAAAAATAAGAAACTACTAACATAAAGTAGAATGAATGGACAAGTTAAGTACTACCAATGGAGTCATTCAACATCTTCTTCGGCTTCAACATACTATAGTGGTAAACCATCCTTCTTCTGCTAAAACCAATTACTATAGGAACCTCTCCATGGTTTCCAACAACTGATCCATTTGTTAGCCCAACTGTAGCAACTTCTGTTACCCTTAATGGCCACATATAGATTAAGCCCAAGAAAGATTTTCAGCATCCTTTGCAAACCAACTCTTATGCCTGAAGACAAACATTTCCATTATAAAGGCAGTGCAATCTCCTAGCTCGCCATAAATCTGGATCCAATGAATACCAACTAGACCATAGCCCAGCCCTAAAAATGTGATCCGAAAGATGGTGCATTGTTGGAGATGCCTCTAGATCATCATGTTCACTTATATATTTTAATGTCCTAACTAAGACGACTTTAACCAATATACCCAATGAGCTAATGCGATTATTTTTTATCTTGAATCTATTTTTTTTTTCTATAACAACTTATCCGATTGTTTTAGGGATATACGGTCTATGGTTTCAGGGATTGTTATTTTTACATCCATATCAAATCCCCCTGGCACCCCCTGTTATTTTGCTACATATTGTAGAAAGGGAATTTTTTTTCCAAAGGAATATTACATATATCCAATTGTTAAACTACAAAATGGCCATTCTAGGAAGTATGCCTTATTTGTGTGCAATAAAGATATATAGCCAGAGCTCATTAGGAAAACCTATTCCTTTAAAAGAAAAGGTATCCCATAGTTTTGTAACCATGCAACTCTCTCAAAATGAGAATTCTAGAAAAACATTTCGTACTAGCAAATCTCACCGTGGTATACAATACTAATAAATCTCACCCTGGTATACAGTATGGCACCAATTTTTATCCAAAGGTATATTGCCACTAGGAAAAGCTCTACACTTAACATGCAAAGGGAAGCATGCTAATAAGATATGCCAACAATAAACATTCATATACAAAAAAAAACCTACCTCCAAGCGTAGAGTGGGGCATAATAAATTTCCTACTTTAATCAGATATAGAGGTGGCATGCCCCTACTCAGAGCAGGAGCTATGCCACACCCTATGCGAGCTAGCTGCCAAATTAAGCTACCAACACAGTTTTCATAAGGATGATAGACCCCTACAAATGTAGGAATCATGCCTCACCTTATGACAATTGTTTGCCATAGAATATGTAGCATAATAACAGGGGGTTTTCTTTGTGTTTTTGTACGCTTTTCACAAAGGTTTTCCTAAGATTTCATGGCGTATTCGAATGGATATACTAATGCGTACATCTAGAGTGCACCATTTCTTAGTCGTTGATTTAGCTTTTTTTTTTCAATGGTCTAACATCCAAGGGCTCACAACAAAAGCCCTCTTTTTATTTTTAGGGCTGAACATGCAAGCCTCGTGGATAGCATTTTAGGGAACGAAACAGGGCTTGCAAATCTGCAACAACAGGGATTAGCAAGATAAGATTACAGGCTGTGAATATGTAGCCATTCAGTCTTTTGAAAGAAGCTTCGTGATGACCTTCTAGCCTTAGCCATGCCGACAATTGCAGAATTAGGGTTTCAAACAGGCAGAGAATGTGCATGCATAATCAGAAACAGCTCGTGGATTTCTATGATAGTAAAAAAACCAGGAGATCCCAATCGGTGGCAATGGACCTGAGAATTAGCAGCAATTTTACATTGAATAGACGCCTTTATGTAAGATGTAAAGTGGCATGGAAGATTTGCTTCTGATCATTCTAGATATTTGAAGCCATTCCAGTTGAGTACATTCATCGTTTCAAAACTGACTTCCCATATCTGTGACCCATATAGAGCTGCAGAGTGGGCATGAAAATCCCAAGTATGTGTAAGAGGACGAGTACACAATTGTCATAATCACATGATATGATCGTAGTTGCAAAATGCAAGAAAGCTCCTTTGCTTCCTGGCTCTGTTTGTGTTGTTTCTTCTAACGATAAATTGACTGCAGCACTATACAGAAATAGCAGATATAAAACAAGTGATAGTGCATACAAGTGCGATGGAACCACAGGCATGATGCATATCCTTGTTTTCTAATTGATATTTTACGAGGCATTAATTCCCTTCATGACACAGGCCTTAGTAGAGTTCTTTGAGACACTTTCAAGAGAATGCGCCCTAGATTGCGTGAAGGAACTTTTGTTGGCAAATATATTAGGAAGCTTACAGATTATTGTGCAGGTAAGCTAATTTTCCAAATCCATTCAATGTTCGTGTATTTTAACAAAACTAGAGTACCTTATCCAGGTTGCAAAAGAGTATGCAGAACAATTAGGTATTGATGCCTGCATTGAACTATTTGAGCATTCACTCTTGTTGTAAAAGTCAGCATAATGTTCTCCTTTTGCCAGGTTCTATACATACCATGTGTTGTTCATTATTTTGTGAGCATGCAAAATAACATAAGACTTGCTGACACAGACGCTAACACAGTCACAAGAGATTATGAGGGTGCCGCTTGAATTGATTTTCATGGAAGGATCTTAGGATTTTGTTAAATTCCACAATGACTTCCCTAGATTTTTTGTTATTCTATGGAGATTCTTATTGATTCTCTTTAAGTGCTCCAAAATTTTACCAAATCGACGATTCTGTCCGAAAGTTGAACTAGGTATGTATTCAAGAGGACGCGCTTATGTGATTGCGAGAAGCTTTTTCAGGAGAGATGTTAGAAAGGAGAAAAAACAGTACGCAAATCAAAGGCTTTCTGCTCTGCTTAACTTGGGAATAAAACTATTTCTTGTTACTTCAGCATGGCAGGATTTCTATGTTAAAAACACTTCTTGATGGAAAACAAGTTTTACTGGATCAGACAGGTTCTGGACTATTAGGGGTTTATGGAGGCTCTAATAACAATCTTATGCATGCTATTGGAGGAAGCAACAATGAAACGGAGGAAAGAAGGTTGAACAGATTTCAGGATATTCTAGTTTCCTGTTTACTTGTTGCAACATTGGGACTAGTATTGGCCATTCTGATCCAGGTTGGTGCTAAAGCTCCTTATCCCAATATATTTGAACTGGTGAGTTGCCTGGTATGGCTTGGTGTTCTTTTGGGTTCTATGGTTTTTTCTGCTTGGATGATAAGATCAACAATAGTGCATGTCAAGAATCTCTGGAAACCAGTTTCTTCCTCCTTTTCTAAGGATTTTATTGGCAATGCTGCATGCCCAAATAACGCCTTCACATGCTTTAGAATTGATGGGGTGAATCTCAAAAGTCTTGCATTGGTTGGATTCGTGGTGTCTTCCATTTTTCTTCCTGCTTCTTGGAATCCAAGCAGCAAGATTTGCAGCCAGTTGGGCATCGAATATCAAACAACAATACATGCTTACCACATGGTATCATTATCTCTAGTCTATGTCTAAATGGTATGAATTGTTTTTTGTTTTTAGCATAATTGACCATGAAGGACCATGTACATATATGTTTCAAATTACCTTTCGTGGATTCGATGCTGCACGTACATGTAAATATAACACATAAATGTAAATATAACGAGATATATATGCTATTTGTTCATCTAATGGTATCGTTAGCATTCACAATGGTTCACCATCCGCTATCATTCACCATGTGTTATGGTTAGGGCCCGAAGGGCCCAAATTTTTTGTATAACAATCAACACACAACTACCATTAACATTATTAACACAAACCATTGCATTTTAACACATTTAAATTCAAACCCCCCTTAAACCCCCTTTGGTTTGGGTGCATATTCACACGGGGGTTTACGTAGGGCAGCGAGAGCCCCAAAAAATTTACAATACATGTACAAAATTAACACCATTAAGTATATTCTCTCAAACCTTATAGTATTTTGTAAACCTTAATATACAGTATACAAAAACTTGTACATGCATACCCCACAAACGAGGATCGCTATGTACGGTCCAGATCTTGGAATAATGGGCAAATATGCCCATCCGACAGCTCTCAAAAGATATGATCAAATACCTTAAGAGACTCTCATTTCTTTCTTGGAATAGAAATTTAGAACGAAAGTAATTTTACCCCACATTGAGAAGTAGTTGTTTAGGCCTTGCATAAGCTCCCTAAATTAAACTGAATTCCAGCAAATAACCTATCATCAAATAACCTATCATCAGACATCATGAACATAAGCCCAATGGCTATGTAGAAAATACATTGTTCCAAAGCCCATCCATATTTTAAATATCAAGCCAAGTGGCAGTGTTGGATAAAAGTCCATGTATGTATGTTAGGCCATGTGCATACTGTGCCAAATGGCAAGTCAAATGGCACACTGCCAAATATCAAGCTGAGTGGTATTGGACATCAGTCCATGTATATGTATTAGATCAAATAGCACCCTTTGCCAAATGGCACGGTCAAGTGGCACACTAACAAATATCAAACTAAGTGGCAGTATTGGACATTAATCCATGTATATTGTATCAAATCAAATGGCACCATGTGCCAAATGGCAAGGACAAAAGGCACATTGCCAAATGGCAAACAAGGCCTGCACGACATTATTAGGACACTCAATGTTGTTTTTGTGATAGGCCCAATTCACGAGTACTGGATTCCAAGTAGGAAGTTCCATTTGGAACTCGGCCTCCTCTTGGTTTTCCAAAAGCATCCTGCATTTATGCAACCACAGATAAGAGGATCTATAAATCTAGTGCAATATATAGGCAATGCCACCAAAGTTAGAACTTCCAATGTTCTTGTACAAGCAATACATTGCTTGTCACCTGTCCCTTTCTCCTTTCAATGGTCCACGAAATTGTTAATTGCCATACCTATTCTATCTTCCTTGAGTGTTTCGTCATTCACAGCTTGAATAAGATCAGTTAGGACAATAATCCCTTCCCCCTCTAGCTCCTTAGTGCATTGGTGTATGACCTCTACCTTCTTGTTATTCTAATTCACCGTACTATGCAGAACAATTGATTTTTCTTCAACCTTTTTTTGGATCATCAGCATTTTCAGCATCACCAACTTTCCCAGGTTGGTTGATCTGGATCATGTAAACACACAGGTAAGTATCTACATGTTCTAGCTTGGGATCATTAATATCACTAACTTTCCCATGCTGGTTCACCTGAAATATAAAAATGATATACTTAGTTATTAGTCTTAGACCAAGTTGCTTTTTCTTTAATTAACAACAAAAGCTAAAATATATCAATAACCTTAAGACCTCATCAACAAGAGCCTTTGGGGTAAAAAGTGCACTAAATTTTAGAGTTTTAATTCCAAGAAATTCAAATATTAATAAATAGGTCAATTCTAACAATAATTTATGAAAATTATACATAAGGTAAACATATTAGAAAAGGGTAATTGGAGGTGAGAAATGCACAAAATTCATATAAGCTTAGCCTTTACAATCATTATGGAGAATTTTATTTTTTAATGAGCGAAATTTTCTGACACACCTGCTGGCTGCAGAATTAATGATTTAGGGTTTTTTTATTTAGGCTAGAATTTATATAAATTTTTAGTTTTATAAGGGAAAGCATAACTCAACCTTGAACATTAAAATTTTCGGGCGGATTTTATGACGTCATAGTTTCTGACACACGCCAGGTGCATATGGCCTGCCTAATCAACCCATTAAAATCTAGCTAAAAATCAAAGGTTAGCTTTTTGCATGCCCCAAAAAAAATGTTGTACGTTAGCAATGAATAGCAGCCTATTCATTCATGTTGCAATTCATTCGCAAATATGCTGGACTAAATCTTGTTTTCTAAATTCTATTTCTTGCAGTAAAACACTGGATTGAGGCACTTGAAACCGGATTGAAGCATCTGCATGCAGTAGCGGTCGGATTTGCTAAAGGGTCGGGCGAGGAACCTTTCAAAAGCTTTTAGGGCGGATAGCAAGCAAGAGATAAGCAAGTTTTCCACAATTGTAACATAAGGTAAGTTTTTACAAACTTTAGGCATTCATTTCTGAAATATTTGTTCTAAATTGTTCTGTACAGTTAGAGCTTAGTCTTAGAGTTATGTTTACTCTGTAAATCGAAGAAATGCGCAAATTTCTTTCTTGTTTGTCTCATATGATATTTAGATTGCTTTTTTTGTCTCTGCATTCTCTCTTAATAAGAAGCATAAGAACTTCTGTATTTTGGAATCATAACTAGCATTGGAATGTAGATGACAGACTCACGAATTATATAGGTAGGGAATAAGATGGAAGAGAGGTAGAATAGAAGAATCTTAAAGAGCAAGCTTCTATAAGAGCAAGTTTGAAGATTTAGGTTATCAAAATTAAAATTTGATTGCTACCTGGGTATATATGCTTAAATCATACATGCTAGGAGTGAATTTCACAGTCTTTGGTTGTTCACGCTAGGCGTGCAGTGCTCAGCATGCATGCATACTGTGTACTTTGCGCCTAGCATGTATGATTTAAGCATACAAGAAATTTATTGCGGCGGCCAAGGCCGCCGCAAAAATTTCTCTCTAGTGTTTCACTGGATTGAACTCACTACTAAAGTATGCACATATATAGAATAAAATCTAAAAGTCCTGAAAGTTTGTAATTCCGGGTGCAAGTGCTCACTGCAATAAAGAATTGTTAGAATTCCCATTCAACCATATCGAGTCTGACTTTGTCTTTGAAAAGTAATGATTCAGCCATGAACAGTAAGCAGAGACAAAAATCATATTCAACTCTTAATAACTGTGAAATTGACTAGCCAGCAGTTGCTGCTTCATGTGTATCCTGGTTCTTGGCCGCTCTTGCGACAGCAAGCCTTGCATTTGTGCGTGGCTTGGTTGGTGATTTGGAAGCGGCGGCGGTTGTGGATCTTTCAGGGGATTCAGCAGCCTGCAGCCTCTCTGATTCCTCGACTCAGGTACAAGCTATTTCAAAGCTTTCTGGTGTTCCCGGGAGTAGTAGAGCGGAAGTTTGCCATTTGGCAGGACTTCCTGGGTGTTGTAGATAGTGACGGTCGGTTTGTACAGCAGTAGAGTTGCAGTTTTTCTGGGAGTTTGTTGTGGAGTGTCGAGGTATCGCTGTCTCTTTGGGGTAGTTCTCCTTCCTCCTCACTTGCTTTGTAATATTACCATTCTTTTAATATATTGATGACACAGTTCTTCAAAAAAAAAAAAAAAAAAAAAAAAAAAAAAAACTGTGAAATGCAACTAAGCTTATGAAATGACCTCTGGGCAAACGTATTATCCAGCTTACGGGCTTATTGCTAATTGCAGTGCAACTTGGGTCTCAAAAGCCAATGCAACTTATGACATTGAATCAAAGTACTCTACCTCAAAAACAGAATTATCTCTGTTCAGAAATCACTCGAGCAGAGAAGATATATCCAAAATGATCTTCAAACAATGAAACTTAAAACTTGGCCTGCAAGTGAATGTCACACTATGCCACACTATGCTGGATAAGGAAAAAATGAAGGAATATTTGCAATATATGAAGGAAAACCTTCGCAATTTAATTTCCTAGGCCAGTAAAATATCACATCCGAGAGAAAAGATGCATGATGTGTCTCAAATGCATGATGTGCCTCAATATAAACAGATCAGACCTAAAAGCTCTAAGAGATCTAATGCTTATACTCGCTGGAGAAGCAGGGTATGGGAAACTTTTAAATGGCATTGTAAGGCATTTTACCACAGAGCTCCAGATCTCGACATTATCTGCTTATAAAACATTTTGAGTTACATGGTCGTCATATGAGCAACTTATAACCAGCTAAGATTTCTTTTTGATTTCTCCTTATTGTGCTGGTGCCATAATTCGAATTTGGCACGATGATATGCATTTAATCACTCACTTTTTGTTGTTTCAATAAAAAAAAAGAGATATCAGTACAACATTTCTCCTTTAGCACATTGTATGTCTCTAAAGTTTTCTGATGGTAGAAATTAGGGCAATTAGGTTCCGCGTCCTGCCTAGGATGCCACTTTAGGCTAGATTACATAAGATAATTGCAGCCTTATAATGCCACTAGTTGGAAGATACGCTCGCTCGCATGAGGGCTGAAGCTGTTTGGAATCGGCTCACTTTTTCACAATCACAATACTTAACTATAACACTCCACAATCCTCTCTGGTAGATTTGCTAATTTATTACACGTGTTAAATATATTATTGGCAGTGTATTATAGAAAATTCTAGAATTAACACTATTTTACTTACACGTGTTCACCCGCCACCAAATTTTCATAAACCCAATCCAAAAGCTCTGCCGGCAGTTTATAATTTGAATTCACTTAACACAGTTCTCGACCTACATTGGGCTTGTATGTTCTCTTTCCCTTTTTTTGTAAATGTTCATTGCATTCTTTTGCCATTGTTTGGTATCAGCTTATAAATTACTGTTTTGTTTGGTAATACATAACTCCTTTTGTAAATTAATTCTGTTACCATGATGTCATGCAGAAGGAATTGTTATTTGCGTATGCAGCACGAGGTAATCCAACGTCCATGACACCTCATGCAATAAAGAAGAGGTAAGGAACAACTTAAAAGCATGCATTCCAGAGTTATTTTCTCAAATGGAAAGTTTTGATTCCTAGGCAAAATGGGAGCAGCCACAGGTTTTATTATCCTTGTGGCATTGTTAGTAAAAGAATGCCTTTGGCAATGGTGTCAGCTATGGCAGTGGCCGCTCCTGGACTGTGCAGAGGAAGGTTGATAGACGAAACAGACTCTGTGCTTTGTTAATCCGACCATAGTGTTATGTATTAGGAAACGTTCCACCAATCGGTGGCTTCCAGGTGGGAACTGGCTGGCGGCGCCGCCACTCGCGGAAACGTAAGCCATGTGTACCCGTGGTTTCTGGAAATTTGTCCACGTCAGCAACAACCATGTCCATTTCGCAAAAGCAGAGCATTCCGGCGGCTCAGCAGTGATGGCCGCCAATGCAAGAACCATTGCAAGAATCTGCTCATGCTCTGTAGTGCGGCGGCGGCGGCTCAGTGATGGCGGCAGTGATGCTCTGCAGTGATGGCAAGCGAGGAGCAGACGGCCCTGCTCTGAACAGACGGCCCTGCTCTGAACAAAAACCCTGCTCTAAGCATGTTGCGGGATCTGTAGAAGGAAGAAAGAAGATGAAGCAGAAGGATTGGATCTACGCCATTAGGAAGGATGCCGGATCTGCGATGAAGAAGCTGGATTCTGCGTCGTAAAGAAAGATGCCCAACGGAATCTTTGCCATACTTATCTCTGGGATGTCGCTCTGCCATAGCCATAACTTGTCGCCATAGCCGCTGCCATCGGTTGAAGCTTCTTGCCATAGCCATTGAAGAGTTTGCCATAGCTAATGCTGCTCGTAGACTAGGTTTTAGCGGCCTGAGCGGCGCCGCTTAGAGTAGGTAAACCAATAAGTTACCTGAAATAAATAATACAAGAAAAAATGCGGAAACCACGGGGTACTCGTGGTTTACGATTGCCACGAGTTTTTGGTGAGCAGCCATTCATTTGAATCTGCAATCTAAGTGGGATAGTTTGCCGTGACGACCTTGCTCGCACCTAGAACATTTAACCGCAAAGGCTGGAAGTCGCTTCAATGTTTGAGTTCCCCACTAATTAAAGACAACTACAATTTGGCTACCCGGGAAGAAAATACAACAGCTTAAAGAATCAGAGGCAAATATATCTACCGGCATAACCGATCTTGAGGCCTTTGGTTCAGTTTCAAAGAAGAATCATATCCTCTTATTGTTGAATATCCTCTTATTGTTGAACATCAGTAAGAAAAGGAAAAATCAGGAAGTAAAAAAAGTACATATGCTCTTATCGTTGAACAACAGTAACAAAAGGAAAAATCAGGAAGTAAAAAAAGTACATAGAAACTCCAGCTGCCTGCGCTTAAAAATAAGCAAATCCCACATCCAAAATAAACCTAGAGTGATTGCCATAAGTCGTATTCCATAGCTGCATTAGGTGCCGCTACGTTAAATTTAAAATGGCCGAAATTGCCATTACTGCCTTGGCAAAGGTTTTGATTTGGTTCCACAAAGGTTTTTACACATGGCTACTTAAAGCCAACATATGTGCCACAATATAGCAATTGAAGTTTCCCAATGTAGACCTTTATTTTCTGCGGAACCAACAGTTAAATCAACAATGTAGTCTCATTTCCCAAGTGTCTTTACCTTTTGCATGCCCTGGCTATCAATTATAGCTAATGGAAGCTCACAGCCTAAAAAGGCGAAGTTTCATTTTTCAATCTCAAGGAATAGGCAGCATTAAATTGCTTTGTGCTTAAACGTTGCACAAGGTGATAAACACCTTATTCCAGGGTGTGCACATGCCCTAGTATGCACAATTAGTATCATTTCCCATAACATCTTTTGCACTAGCAAAATTTATTAAAAAAAAAATGGCTAAAATATTGCCATATCATATTTTTCTTAGGTAAAAGTGCTAGATGGATAGCTTAGAATTGCAAGAAAGGCTGTAGGCTTGGTTGGGTTAGTGTGCTAAAAAAACAAGGTGCTGCGTATGAGGGGTTGCCTTCCGGTGGCCCGAGAGTGTGTCTCATAGTTTCTGTTTCGTCGTTTCGTCTGGGTCTTTTGTTTGCGCATAAGGTGTCGTTTTCTTAGTCCAGGAGTTTTGATTACGAAGCTATGCAAGTCAATTCATAGAACTCAAGGGGGACTTGAACCACTACTAAAATAATTTTATGCACTGAAAAATGCTTTGGGCAATACAACTAACAATACGCACAATTATTGTTCCAAATTAGAAGATGAGGAAGAGGAGGAGGAAGAGGAGTTGTTATGAGTCAGAAGGCTAGATAGAAAAGTGGCAGAAAAGGAAGGCAAGTGAATCTCAATCATTTAACCATTTAGTATAAGTGCGTACTTGTTTTCAAAGATAACACAAATGGAACATAAAATATACCAGCTAACTATTTAGTAAAAGTGCAAATTTATTTGCAAAGATAACACAAGGTACAAAAATGAAAATGGAAAATGTAATATGGACATGGCAAACACGATCATAAAGATCTATACATCATAAGACAAGAAGTTACCTTCCTTTTGAAATTCGGTATGTTTAGTGGCTCATGCCAAATTCACATGGTCTTCGCAAGCTGTGCAAGTAGCGATTCTGTGCTTTAAGTTAGGCAGCATGTTGTTGGGTGGTTCACATGATAAACTGCAGCACTGCTACAGATCCTTTGTCATCAGAGCAGCTAAGCCCAAACCTGAGTAGCTAGCCACGCGTATGCCCACCCCTTGAACAGTGGCCGCTGCTGTTGGCATGTACAATAGTTTCCAGGAGTTCAAGAAGCACTGCGCAATTTGAGCCCATGTGACTTTGCCTTCAATACCTAGACATAGATTGAGGAACTTTCTATTCTCTTTATATTTGCCTCTTGTTTGCAATCCAACACCTTTACAACATTGGAAAAAAAAGTATTGGCATTTATCTCAAAAAAATAATTGTTACATAGGCCCATCATGGATAGTTTGATGTATTTTCTAAATCAACCAGATTTTAGGGGTCAAAATGGACAAAATGTGACAATGGTTTTTACAATTTCTTTTTTTTTTTGGGGAAAAAATATTTTAATTGAAAATAAGGGTTTTCTTATGCGGTCTTTTTTTCCCCCAAACCATGGTTAGGGCCACCAAAAAAAAAAAAAAAAAAAAACAAAAAAAAAAAAATCACCAAAGTAACCACGAGGTTCGTATACAAATTTAGATATAATATCTCTTAAAGTAACCACCCCCTGGGTAAAAGCATGTTAGGGTGTACCACTTTTGGAACCTGCAAAAGTACATACACTAGGTACTTCTGAACTGGGTACTTTCTCATTTTTCTTTTCATTAAAACTAATACAAAAATCCAAAAAAAAAGTCAAGGACATGATAATATGTAGCATAATAACAGGGGGTTTTCTTTGTGTTTTTGTACGCTTTTCACTAAGGTTTTCCTATGATTTCGTGATGTATTCAAATGGATATACTAATGCGTACATCTAGAGTGCACCATTTCTGAGCCATTGATTTTAGCCTTTTTTTTTCAATGGTCAACAACCAATGGCTCACAACAAAAGCCCTTTTTTTGTGCGTGTGGTGCATAATGGTCAACAACCAATGGCTCACAACAAAAGCCCTCTTTTTGAGTGTGTGGTGCATAATGGGCACATGAAGGGCTTGAAAACCAATGGCTCACAACAAAAAGCCCTTTTTTTTGTGCGTGTGGTGCATAATGGTCAACAACCAATGGCTCACAACAAAAGCCCTCTTTTTGTGTGTGGTGCATAATGGGCACATGAAGGGCTTGAAGGGCGCATGTAGTGCGCTTTCCCGCGGAACACACATTTCTTATCATAACTTTTGATCCGTAGCTCGCTTTGAGATGATTTTTATTATGCGTTGGAAAGCACTCTCCGAGATCTTTTGATAGTGTATGATATGGATATGTTTGGTTAAGCTATGTATGCTAAAACAGCAATTTTTTGGCCGGGTTTGGTAGGCTTTCACATCCTACCAGCTGATTAATACAGGATTGCACTATTGGATATTGTTTTATGGCTCATCTCGAATGAAGCTTGCAAAAAATTACCATGCATTTTTAGATTTTGAGGCGGTTATTAAGCAAATTCCAAGGCTTCTGCTAACAAGCAGAAAAGTTTTCCACTTTAGTTTCTCACCACAAGAATCCTTGGAGGACAAAGGTCGTTTTTAAATTCCAAATGAAAAAAATGTTTGTATATGGGTGTTGCAAACTTTATGACTTTCAGAATAATGGGATCAATCTGCTCTATCTTTATGGTAACTTTTACTTATGTTCTATTTGTTTTATTGTGATGAAATTCAAAAGCTACGAAAGCCTCAAATGAATTCTAGTTTTTTTCTGGTTTGAATTCTAAAATTTTTGTCACACCGGGGGGGAGGGGGTGACGTCCCTAAGGCCCCGAAGGGGCCAAAAAATTTTTTTTGCAACACAAACTATTAACATCCAATATATAAAAATTAAATCCCCCAACACATAACAACCAACACATAACAACCATTGACATTAACAACCAACACATAACTACCATTGACATTAATTAACACAACCATTGGGTCCAACACATTTAAATTAAAATCCCCCTTAAACCCCCTTTGGTTTGGGTGCATATTCACACGGGGGGTGACGTAGGGCAGCGAGAGCCCTCATAATTGTATTTTGCACGTACGAAATCAACACCATATAATATTCCGCTTGAAATCTTATAGTATTTTGCAAATCTTGTTATACAGTATAGCAAATTTTGTACTTGCATACCCCACAAACGAGGAACTTTACGTACGGTGTAGATTAAGGAATAAGGGGTGAACATGCCTTATATTGAGATATTATACAGGTACCCAGTACCCAGTCCTGGCTACCTTTTTAGGTACCTTTTTGGTCACTAAATAATACTTTTTAAGGGACACCCTAACATGCTTTTACCCTCTAAGTTGTTATTGGCATCTACCACATATATTCGACGAATTACCGACTGATCCAGCTTTGATATCACAGCTTTGAGTATGGTATCGCGGCTGTAAGTTACCACTTGTTTCAAAAAAGGTGAAGACAGATCTCTGCTTTGTAGATAGTCTTTTGTTGCCTCCAAGAAGTCCTTGATTTTCATTACTCTGCAAGCAAACATCAATAATGATAAATAAAGAGAGACTTTTAATATCTGAATCCATCATAATTATCATCATATCATTCTCCACTACCCATCCTAGATGAGCTTTCCCTTCAAAATATATGTATAAGCTTACATTCACAACGCCATCTGCCAAAGGTTAAAACTCTGGTACACAATAGTCATTATAACATTTCTTTAAAAGAACTTAGTTGCTTTGCAGCTTCATATTTATGCTCCCAGGGAGAAACGGAAAGTTATGAATGTTCATTTGATGAGAGCATGTTTTCTTAGCAAAAGAAAGAGTGCAGAGCATAGCATCTGCATCTATCAAGCATAGTCGGTCTCCCTGGCAAGCAATTGAATGAAAACAAAACACGATAGCAATTTCCTTCAATTTGCCAATTTCCAATGAGTAGCTTCAAGGTGCATTCATTATATGCAAATATGAATGTTATTTAAGACTGAATTTCTGTAAAAATCCTTGCTGATAATTATAATCCAATCAAAGAAAACACAAACTTTTATCATTCTATCAGTCATCATTAAAGGAAAGCTTAACTTGGATAAGGGCAGATTACCAAGCGTATCAAACCAAGGTAGGCCACTGCACTTTGGAAGAATATGTATTACAAAAGATTGAGTGATAAAATTAAGAATTTTGCTTTCTCCCGCTTCGATCACTGGAAGACTTTTCATACGGTACTTAGAAAGCAGCAAAAGGACAGTTAAAAAAGAGTGTCGGATTCCTGTACTGGAAGAAATGGTGCCCATCGAAATGATCCAACTATGTCCTTCACCTGCAAAAAGAACAAGTGACTAGATAATTAATTCCACATGAATATGAAAACCAATGAGAAGGAACTTCCAAACCGTAATTAACCTGCTGGAAAATGAATTACGTTTCTTTTTACTGATCTTTACTTCAAAAATTGAGAGCTGTACTTTATTTTGCAACATAATTTTACAAGTTATTAAGATATATGTATTATACTAATCATATATTCCCTCCTTCGACATATATTCATGAGCACCAATAACCTATTTCAAGGAACACATCATTCCCATCCATCACATGTCCTAAAAATACAGAAGGAAAAAGAGAGGAAAAACCAAAGCAGGCATCCAATAGCATCCCAAATTTGAAACCATCCAAAGAGCTTACAGCATAATCACCTTGCTTAGCTTAGAAAAACTAAACATCAGCACAATACATTGGGCAGTGAAAAAGCAGGAAAGATAATAACACATAAGCATGTGTTACAGCTCCTAATCACTACTCTTCGAACCCACACTTTATCTAACTAATGCTTTGGTATCATGATCAAGGGGCAAGAAGCTAACCTGACTTTTGCGATAGAAATCTGAAGGTCAAAAAAGTTGCCACCCATACAATCTACAACGTGCCTCCCAGAATGACCGATTGCACCTGATGTATTAGAAACATGATACAATGCACCAGCTGCAGAAGCTAGTGTAATGGTTGCAGCCATTAGCAACAAGATTATTGATGCAGTACTTCTCTTGAAGCTTGAAGTAGAACTTTGTGTGTATATGCTGCTTCGATTGATAAATGATATATGCAGATCTCAAATTTAGCAGAACCTGGAAAAATAAGTGACTCATCAATGGAAGTGTTAGGATAAGATATCCTAGCTGTCACTAGATGACTAGGCATGTGGTGACACATCACCTGTTGCTGACATGGCTCAACTATAAGCCATAGTTATGCTCACTACCATTTTTAGTTCTTTGCATGTGCTGACGCATGACACAACACCTGCTACTGATATGGCTCAACTATAAGCTATAGTTACGCTCACCTCTAGGGTAGTTCTTTCTAGCAGAGCTCAGGCGCTCATGCTTTCTTGTCTTTGTGCATCTCTCTTCATCCTTTCATCAATCTACACAAAGCTTTCATGGTACCAGAGCCCAAACTGAAAAGGGAAGAGAGTGCAAGGTAAAACATAGAGTCATAAACTGCTTCAAAGGGGATCAGATCGGCACAAGCTTGCAGAAAAGCAGGGTGCAATCTGGATCAGTCAAATAACAGGGAAGTTGCAGCAATTTCTTGTGCAAACTTTGGGGCAGGGGAGACATGGATGAGTTCGCTATGCCTTGAATGGGTTATCATCTGAGTATCATTATATTGTCAACCATTATAAGCTCAAGCACAGGATCAAAATCAGCTTCCACCATCTTCAACAACAGCTCATGGAAGCAGAAATGGATCTAAGGAAAAACGAGAATCAGGAATCTGCACACTACTCTAAGGTGAGATCCACTTCTATTGCTACTCATCTAAATCTGAAACACATGCATTATCAGCCTATTCTTCTAATTCTGGAGCAGCCAAGTCCAAATCCAAAGAACCATTCTCATGCTGGTACTGTGGTAAACAAGGCCATATCAAATGTGATTGTAACAAGCTTATGAGAGAGTTTGCTCAATATGTGAAAGCTTAACCCAATCATGCAGCTCTAAAAGCAGGAACCAATGCTCATATGTCTCATATCAGTATGGAAGACATAGAATTAGAATTTCTAAACATTGGCAATTCAGTGCTTATCCCACTGCCTTGAGAACTGACAACACTGACAAATACTTGTCCCACGAGTTTGAAGCATGCATAAAAGAGAAAGGTATACATCGAGAGTTCATAATTCCTTATGCACATAAGTAATTATAGAACTGACAGCTACATGTTACCAATTATGGTCTGGTCAATTTTGCACTGTGCACCAACTTCGACATCGTAGATATAAAATGAGCCTTGCAGCAGGGGGAGGTTATTAGTGCATTTCATACTTAGCGAGTTATAAAGACTGCAATATCGAAAAGGAAGTTTCTGAAATAACCTTTGCTTCCAAATTGTACCTTGTAGTGTTCCATCTTTCCTGATAATGGCAGAATTATATACTGCAAAACCTAATCCAACTTCAGTAACCTCCTTTACTTTGCAACGAAACATCTAGATGATATGCGGTTTACGAATCAAATATAAGAGAAGCGTGCCTCTACAACCTTGGCAAGAACGTTTGCAATGCATGCATTTATGAACTTGAATTGACTGGCCCAATAAAGGCAATCTAGCAAAATCATAGTGAATGTGAGCTTATTAGTCCATGCATATATGCATGCATATCCTAAAGCATACCAAGAGACATGTCTGAGCTGAAGTATCTAAGAGCAACCTTCAAGTGAATGCACAGTGTAGAAATAAAAAAATGATTGATATAATGTGGACTCGGGTAAAAGCATGTTAGGGTGTCCCTTAAAAAGTATTATTTAGTGACCAAAAAGGTACCTAAAAAGGTAGCCAGGACTGGGTACTAGGTACCTGCACAATATCTCAATATAAGGTATGTTTTAGAACTTTTTATATACATATTGGTCTCCAATAGCATTATCTTTACTTTAACTTTGAATATTACCATGTCCTTGACTTTTATTTTGGATTTTTGTATTAGTTTTAATGAAAAGAAAAATGAGAAAGTACCCAGTTCTGAAGTACCTAGTGTATGTACTTTTGCGAGTTCCAAAAGTGGTACACCCTAACATTCTTTTACCCACTCCAATGATCATTTTTATATCAAAGTATGAATAGACGAAATGAGAAGAGGTTAAACCATGAACGGGTTAGAACAGAAAAGACAGGAAATGGCCATTGACTAAGATTAGTCTGGCCCATCTGCTTGAAATTACGGAGGAAGTCTGGCTTTGCTCAAGATAAAAAACACCCATCCATTGCATACAAAGGAACGCGGAAAGACTTCACCCTGACGGATTTTGAGCTTTCAGCATTTGTTTGGTTAACCTCCAACATTTTCCAACACCGAACACTAACATTTGGCCAACTGAATTATGAAGGGTACAAAACCGCTCCCACTATCTCCCCCCGATTGGGGTTATTAAAATTTTTGTGGAAACCCTTCCAAATTTCAATTGTGGAAACCCTTCCAAATTTCAGAGAAATCCGGAAGGGTTTCCCTGAACCACGGAAGGGTTTCCACAAAAATATTATATTTTTGGATTTCCGAGACAACCACCGTTAATTAATGCTGATAATTAAATTTCTACGACTGTGATAAGAGCCTTTTCAAGAAAAGTACTTTTTTTTTTCTTCCTCTTCCTCCGGCGGATCGTTTTTTCCTTCCTTGCATGGAGCTTGATTGAGTCGGATTGATCGGATTGAGGAACATTATCAAGAAACAGTTTTATAGAAAGATTGAGCAGGAGTTCAGGCATTTTGTAGAAAGATTGAGCAGGAGTTCAGGCTCTGTAGGAAAAGTTCAGGCTCTGTAGGAAAAATTCTCGGCTGCCATGGAAACCCTTCCGGAGTTGGGCTAGGAAGCAATTGGTGAGGCCGATTCTATGCCGATTCTATGCAGAAGGATTGTCTTATGCAGATTTGAGTATTTATCTTGATCCGTTTAAGAAGTTTTATTTTAATTTTAATTTTAATTAGAAACTCGGAAGCAGACCACGTATTGGGCTGGAGCAGAGACCCTCGCATTTTCAAAAACCCTGCCGGATCGATTGTTTTTTTTTCAAAAGCCCTCTGGGGACAGCCCAGTGGTTTTCTATGCGTTACGGACATCCCCGAGGTGTTTTCTATGCATATCAGTGTACATGATGCACTGTAATCTTACTAACTAGATCCAATAAATTGGGTGGTTTCTTAGATGGAGCAGCCAATCCCATGGGAACTATTTGCATTGCTGATATTTGAGAGCTATATCTTTGATGCACTGCGATGCCAATCAACAGGTAAGAGATTCTTGTTCTGGTAAAGCAAACTACGCGCTACAGGGCTGGTTATGCAAAGATATGTATTAGCAATGCATTTTTAGCCGAGATTAAATTCCGTGAAGGCTGGCCACATAAGAATTTGCATCTTGCTGAGGTGTTAAAACAGAAACCACGATTGTTCATGTTCTTTTCTACTGCACTTGGGGAAAAACAGAAGTCAACAGCAAACGACAGGCAAGCCACGGCCTTTCTGTCCATGACGAATTATGCGCTCATATAAAGGCTTGGTATGATTGAATTATGCGCATATAAAGTCCGGGGCAGTGTTATGAAGCAATAGAATTTCTAGTGTACGAAAATTTTACTTCCAAGCATCTAGAAGGCAAAACTGAGTGAGAATAAGTTTGTGACATTTCAATCCTACTTCCTTTTGGCTGCTTCCTTTAATTATTATACTGTTATAAAGAGAGACAGTAAGTTATATTCTTCTACTTTGGTTATGCACATGGTTTTGCACAGTATTGCTTTCAATTGGTAATTATGTTGTTTGCATTTTATATGGCATATAGATTCTAAATTTACTGAGCTTGGAGCAGGTACCCTTTGCAATATCTAAGGCGGCTTTTTAACTTCTTGAGAGCCCGTGTTTCTCTGCAGCTTGGAGCACAATATAAGGTTAGAAAATTTTTTCCATCTTGTTCATTATAGCATACAAATAATTAGCGCATGCATGTAAATAATTGCATCTATTTCCTTGAAGAATAGCTTAATTTTAGTGAAAATTTTTTGAATCCTTTTCATCTTGAATGCTTGAAGGTGGAGCGTATTTACCAATTGGGCAGATCATGAATCCTCTACGACATTCTTATTTCCTTTGATAAATAGAAACGCTTGGGTTTTAACCCAATCAAGAACTCCAAATGTATTGTGTCCAAATATTATAAATAAAAGCACTCAAAGTGCAATTTTTTTCCTTTCATTGCATCTCTACTTCTTCTTTTGGCTTATGTAAATGGTCGTGGCAATAAGAAAAGCCTAAGGCTGTTCTCTAGCAACGTAAAAAAGGGTTCTCTATATCCACCTAAATGGATTGTGTCTTGACAGATTGTAGTGTATATAGTTATAAGTCAAACGTGAACTAGCGAATTCAATTCTCCTGGAATTTAGAAATTGTTCTGCAGGACGCTCTTCTTTGGTGCATGTCATTGAATGCTCAATAATCGCTATGTGTTTTTTGTTAGTAATTTTTTTACATGTTTCTAGTAGGTTACATGCTTACGCTTCTGTTGTAATGTTTTAAAATAGATATGGTGGGTATAGGCGCGGGCCAGGACGCAGTGGGCGCAACGCCCCCCGTTGCACAGCCGTTTAGGACGTTTGCGCCCGACGGGTTAGTCTCTAGTATAAGCATAAGTTTCTATTGTTCAGTATCTAGTCATGGACACAAATATACATTGTCTTTTATTTTTAGATCTTGTTCTTTTAGATGTAGATGGAACGTAGTGTTATTCCCTTAAGTCGAGTTCATTTTTTTTTTCATCGATTTAGAGTTGTGTGATCTTAGAATTTAGAATTCTTTAGGGACGAGCTCCATGGGCATTGGAGAATACGTCGTTTACTGATCACCATCCCCGGGGCTCCTACGAGGTCCCAGGATAGATTGTTTTGTGAGCACGAGGGGTGCACACACACGCTTCCAGGAAACCAGGGTGGTTGGGGTCTAGGCATGGATGACGCGAAGAAGCACCACATGAGCTGGCATAGGGAGGTACCATGGGTGCCTCGGCCTCGTGGTGCACGCAGAGTGCGTCCGAGGGACGAGGAGGATGATGCAGCACGCGAGAGAGAGAGGGAGAGGAGCCGCCTTCGTGGTCAGGATAGATGTGCCAGGGCAGAGTTTCTAGTGTCCCAGCAGGAGACACACTTTACGGCCCGACTCCACAGACGGGTTATGGTAGAGTGGGAGGCCATTGAGAGGTCCTTCTCACAGGAGGAGTTAGCTACGAGATACACACGGGGAGGACCACGTTGGATGGCAGATAGAGTGCAGGCGCTCACTAGGTTGCGTGATGAGGGCCGAGAGGTCCGGTTCTGACAGACACAGGTTAGGTTGGGTGGAGGCAGAGGTATTGTTGAGGAGGAGAGAGACCGCCCTATTGAGGATGAGGCAGCTGACCCAGGGTTGGTAGGGAAGGAGGATGTCGCAGATGTAGCCGAGGCGCATGGATTAGGGTTTACTGCAGACTTGACAGCCCAGTTAGGGTTGCCTGGTTCATCTAGCAACTGTTTTGCCTTTGCTACAGGGAGCACATCCACATCTTGCGACGTGGACCTCAGCCTGGGGAGGGTGCCCATCCATGATGCACTAGCATCGACCACTCAGCCTGCTACACCTCTTTCTCCCACCACCCGTTCTCTTTCCCATACTCCTAGTTCTCTTCCCATGCGGCCACCCCTTGTCACATCGCTCCCATATGTGCCACTATCATTCCCATCTCTGAAGTCTCGACCATTCTTTCCTCGTTTGTTTTCCAGCCCCTACTCTTCTAGTGTAGCATCCGTGCCACCACCCCCCTTCACGTTGCCATGTGGACCATCCCCCTTCCTACCATGTGGACCACCCCCCTCCCCACCAGTGCCACCACCATCTGTTAGCACCTTGCCTGTCACGTGTACCGGCTCACCTCCTTTTCGTACACTTACTCCCCTTTCCCCCCACGTACCTCCACTTCCTCCCACTTCCTTTTCCCATGCCCCGTCACTACCATGCACTACCTTGCTCTGTACCTCAGACATCGCTTTCCTTGGGTGGCGTTGGTCGATTGTTGACGGAAGTGCATACGGACCTAGCGAGCGTGTGGGCTTCTTTCCATGAGCCATCACCTTCAGAGCTCCACTCCAGTGGACCATGCAGCAGGTCCTTCTACTGTACCAGTGCCCTCCAGGCTCGACACCCTTGAGCCATTTATAGGTCTACGGACGAGCTTTCATGAGGCACAGAGCCGGATAGCTACAGAAACCCCGATTGAGCTCACACGCCCCTTTCGCAGAGATGTACAGGATGGACATGAGGGCTTAATGATGGCGCAGGGCGCAGGTAGAGGCAAAAGAGGAAGAGGCAGAGGTAGAGGCAGGCCACTAGGTAGAGGCAGAGGTAGAGGTAGAGGTAGGCCACGCGCAGGCAGGCAGGCAGGGGGGCAGGTAGGCCTGGTCAGGATGTAGAGGCAGAGGTCAGAGGTGTCCAGAAGACAGTGGCAGTGGACCCTGTTTGTGTGGAGGGTCACATGGGGAGACATGGGCTTGTCACGCCTTATGCCCCATCGGCACGGAATTGGGCAGAAATCAGTCATGAGGCATGGACATTTGATAGGACTGCAGGCGGTCATGGCATTATGTACCAGAACGTGCGCGGGACTTTTCTATCTAGCACAGGTCTTTGTCCCTTTGAGAGGATGGGCTTCGGAGCGAGGGCGAGAAGCTTGGGCCCTCATCTGGTTGAGGCTAGACACTGGCTTTAGGCCTCGACCTTGGTTCTGGCAGATTGCGAGGGAGATTGCCACGGGATACGAGTGGCAGGCACATGGTTTTTTGTACCATGTTGTGCAGAGAGGCCAGCAGGAGGGGACAGGTGTTCAGATCTTGTCGAGCCTTTGTCCACAGGGTTCTATTGAGTTGACGAGTGAGTTCCTAGACGCAGCATACGGTGGTTGGTGGGGAGATTGGCACATGAGGTTCTACATCATGTAAGTGCAGCGTCATGTCTTTGTGTGGTATGCAGTGCTTGATTTTTCTCTGACACATGCTTTGTATACATGCAGGACTATTAGACACTTGTTGTCTGACGAGGATCGTGGGCGTGTGTTGTTTGTGGATCCCACGTTCTACACGCGGGCATACCCCTTTCGTGGTGGATCCGCCACCCATGACGGGGGTGTGCCATCCTTGGATCCTTTATTCCGTGATACATATGGTCCAGCAGTGGATTGGAGCAGACTACGAGTAGTGTTTTGGCCCGTCGTGCATGGGTGAGTGTTAGTGGAATGTTATGCCTTATTCTATGCATGTTTATATGTTTAGGGTAACATCTCTTTGTATCATGATAGTTCCCATTGGTGGTTGTACATCCTCGCTCGAGACCTTGGCGATTACTCCACCCTTGGGGACATCGAGGATGTGCAAACATCCTAGTTGTGTTTTGATTCTCAGGGCGTGGAGAAATGTGGTGAGCGTTGTACCATTGTCCAGCTGAACAGGTATATAAATTGCTTGTAGAATGAGTGGAATATATGTTTGCTAATGCTAGATCCATATACAGGATGTTTAGGATTTACCTACAGATTAGAGGTGCATCTGAGGAGGTACGGGATGGGCTTACACCTCTCGTTATCCAAGACATGGACGTGCCTAGCCAGGTTGATGCAACCAGTTGCGGCGTCCACGTGGCTTTGACCATGCGCTTGTTGGCAAATAATTTCTTCATTAAGGATTACATTGATGGAGCCTCGTCTAGTGCTGCTCAGGTACATCACAATAAACCCTTGAATTTTTCTTCTTTTTGCACATGACTTGGAAAGTATCCATACTAACCACTTCATATGATTTTCTTTTATAGGTTGGATGGAATTGGTTTAACCCTTCCTCGCAGATCCGAGGAGAGCGAGAAGTCCTCTCCTCTGCTATTGCGTTATTGTATGCATTGTGGCTTTCTCATAACAAGGCCAAGGGTTTATGACTCATATGTATCAAAACACTTGTCACATTTATCAAGTACTTGAGTTTGTTCTTCTTTTTACATTTATCATTTACTTGAGTTTGTTTCTTCTTTTCTTTTGGTCTCTTACTTGTACGACGCAACAATATTTAACAAAGACAAGGGTTAAGCAACACAAATTAGTATATCATAGTGTCCAAACATAGTGCAGCATAGTAGAGTACAACATAACATCGTTTCTAAATTTCTTCGTCCCCGGGAAACTTCAAACGTATGCTTGTTCCACCCCTAGGCCTACCTCCGGCGTGGAGAGGTGGTTCTTGTCGAAGTGGGCCAGGCGATCTAGATGGATAGAGAGGTGCCCGTGCAGCAGCCTGCGACTGTGCATAAGACCCTTGGAACTTCATAGGTGCAGGGCTACTTTAGCCACGCCCGTTTCATATGGAACCAACACGCAAGAACATGACATGCGATCTGCAGACAATACATTACGCGATATGATATGCATTACATAATAACTTCCATAAAGGGTTCACATGTGTCTCCCCTGGTCCTTGAGAATGACATCATCTAGCGCTGCTCGTTCTGCATTATCGAGGTCTATCGTAATAGCCCTAGGTCGAACGCTGCCCATGTGGGCAAAGACTGCACGCAGGACCACTCCCTGGAAGACTTGCAACTTCTCCTGGAAGCTCGACCACCTCGTTATGATTTATGTATCTCGTGGCTTTTGTGTTTGGCGAATATACCCCGCAGGAAAATTAGGATCTGCTTGAAGGACATTTTGAACAGAGGGATGGACGGAATTTTGGACACAATGCACCATCAAAAAATATGAAGCTTCGTTAAAAATGTAGCCCTCAGCAGAGGCGATAATAGGAATAGGAGGAAACCGTTGAATGTAACGTTCCTCTTCCAAGGGATCATACTCCACATTTGGTCTTGCATTGTCTTCATCTTGTAAATCCTCAAAACTTGCAGCATTGTCAATATTTTCAAAAGCAAAATCACTTGTATCGGCCTTGTAGAAACCGCAGTGTCTTGTCGTTCGGGCACCGGGGAGGCTCCGGAATGGCAAATCGACCCTGCCAAATCGTCCGGAATGGCGAAATTACCCTAGGGAGCAAGTTACAAGGTCGGTTTTGCAAAAGAAAGAAACACTCACGCCCTCCACGACAGTATCCCGCATCCACATCCTAGGCCAATTGACTACGAGTGTGATGGAAGTGAGCTACTTTGGCGCTTCTTGGAGGTCGGGTGGTCTTCTGGCCACGGAACTTGGTCCCCATGGCAACGTCGACGTTCTGAGTCCATTGGCAGAGTCAAATCGCGATTCCGGAGAGGGGAGGTCGCCCGTCCGTCCCCAGGGCCTTGGGGAGAGGAAATTCGGGGCAAGCAGCTTCCGGGGGGATTTTAGGGTCCGTGCTCAAGGCCAACACCCCCACTCCACGCCAAGTCACGCGCAATGTCCCGCCCGACCGGACAAGGAGAGGGCCTCCAAAACGTAAACCCTGTGGGTTGTCAGGTTCTAGAAGGGTTTGCGTTTTGGGGGCCGAGACTTGGTCTGTTGCACTTGGGACCTGGCCGAGAAGCTGCAGCCGAGAATACGGAGCAAGGGGAACTGACGGAGCGGAGTTTGGGCCTGTCCTCCTCCCGATGTGGCAAGTAGAAGTCGGGGGGCGCTTTTGCAGTGGCAAGACATTCATAAATTCGCAATTAATGCATTGTACGAAAATAAATTCTGATACAGTCCGAATCATATAGTGAATCGGTAGAAGCATCCTCCTCGCATTCTTCAAATGCGTCAAGCTCCGGATCCATAAGGAGATGCAATGGTGGAGAGCAAAGCGCAAGAAGCGCCCTTAAAAATTTTGAGATGCAATGGCGGAGAGCAAAGCGCAAGAAGCGCCCTTAAAATTTTTTTGATGAAACGTGGAAACCCTTCCTATTTTCCTTCATTTGTGGAAACCCTTCCTATTTTCCCATGGGTTTGGAAAATAGGAAGGGTTTCCATTTGAATTAAAATTTAAATTCTTGAGTGTCGTGCATATTTATGAGCGTGCGTGAGCGTGCACCATTGATGGCAGCGTGCGTGTTGGGCGGCGTGCGCCTTGAAAAAAAAAAATGGAAACCCTTCCCATTTTCCGAGGAAACCCTTCCGATTTTCAAATTGGAAACCCTTCCAATTTTCCATTAAAATCAGGAAGGGTTTCCATGGAAACCCTTCCTAGTTTTAATGAAAGCCGGAAGGGTTTCCATGGAAACCCTTCCAATTTTCCATGGAAAATAGGAAGGGTTTCCATGGAAATTTGGAAGGGTTTCCATGGGAGCCCAAATAGGGAGTACTTAGAACCATCGGTACAAAACAGGCCACTTAAATATAACTATTTGATCCAATTTTTGAGTTCATCCAACATGACGACAGATGATCCACTACTCGATTATCTATTATTAATGGTCAAAATATTGTCATCCAGTTATTTGATCCCCAAAGTTAGAGCTGAGGCTTGGATATGAGCATGGAAATCTAAATGAAGATTATACCTCAAATGGAACTGATTGAATTACCATGTATCTCAACCAAAAAAAAAACTTAGAACCCCCTACTTTCTGCCAGATGTTGTCAAGTTCTGCAGCTAGCGCTGTACAATGCAATACCTAATGTTCCTGCAATGCCACTAGCAACAGCTCCTGGCCCTGTATGCTGTAACATACAATATTGAAACAAATACTGAGAAAAATATACCCTAGCAGCAATGAATCATAGCATGGAAAGATCTTCACCTGCTAAAGTAGCCATAAAATAATGCCTGCAAAGTCTGCAATGCCAAGATAGCGGTCCAAGACATGGAAAATTTGCAGGAGCCGGATCTTCATCCCTCCCCAGTATCTACTCTTTGACGCCAAGAACGAATGCTCTGGCCATGGCTATAGCAGGAATAAGGCTCCAAATATCTATGGCGGCAGCAGCAGCATTGCATAGAATACATGCCCAAGGTGCCGGTTAGCCAATTTCCACACCAGCCGCCCAGCAACAATCGCGACCGTCAGTTTACAGCCAAGAGCAGGTTTGGAGCAGTCACCAGCATATCCTAGGTATATTCTAGCATATACTTAGGATATGCCATAAATCCACATAAACAAGGGTTTGCCCCCTAGGGGCAACCCAAAAAAGAGAGAAGAAAAACACAGGAACAAGATTTTGAAAAAAATCTAGCTTCGGGGTCAGAACCAGATTTAGGGAAAAAAATGGGGAGGGGGGATCTTACAAGTTTTCTTGGATTTCTTTTTTTTTAGATTACAGATTGATAAATACTGCCCAGAGAATCTTACTTTATATGCTGCTTTGCAGCTTGGGAAATACAGTGAAAGGTAACATAGCTTGTAGCAGTAAAAGGTAAAAATGTAGAATCATTCACAATCTACAAATGCACGGTATAGGTTAAGAGATGCATTGAAGATAAATCACAATTGGCAAGCCCAAATATAGAAATCTAAGATGTCTTTTTTGGCATTTTGCATGCCAGTAATGCTAACCATCAATTGCGCATGGTCTGTAAAGGAGCTGCAAAACATTTATGGAGTAAAAAGCCATTTCTGTAACAGTACTAAGGATGTGCATGACGTAAAAATACTATCTATCTATCTATCTATCTATCTATTTGAATATCTTTGTTGTTCCCACAGCTTGAATCAGCACTCAGTTAAAGAAATGTTCTGCATCCGACAGACCTTGTACCCATGGAAACAAAGCTTATCTCACAAAGGCCAGTGAAACCTGCCAGAAGAAACTTCTTGTATCTTAGGACCAAGTGTCCAGTGGAATTCGGGCAAGGGATAAACCATGATTGTCTATCTATTTACAACCATGGAACCCAACCAGAAAACTTTTGGGAGAGTCATTCGGGATCTTGCGCATCTTGTAAGAGTTGTTGCACCTGAGAAATCAAGAGCATCTTCTAACAATGTCAAAAGGTTACACAAGAAGCAAAGTCAATACCTGCCCCTTAGCCATCCACTTTTGTTTCACCCGTATCTGAGCACATGTTGCATCTTTATTTCCTTCCATATTAACATCTGAACTTAATGCAGACATATTTGTCTCTTCCTGAGGGGGCTTCATCTGCAGCAGGATTGATTGCAATGATGACTGACCATTAACAATATATTAGTGAGTGCCACAAATGATATTTCTTGATTTGATATGGTAGATTTTGTGATATCTTGGAGGAGTATAAACAAGTAGATGTTCTGACAAAGTTTTGCAATTATTAGGTTCCTTCTGGAGCAAATTCTGTTCTGAGCAATAAAACTTGTTCTGCAGCACAGGCCTTGCCTGATCCAAGTTATGGTGGTCCCTCTCCAGCAAAGAAACCAAGAAATAAATATTCTATTGTCAACATTTAGTAGAGTCGTTGGGTTAATAATCTTTGATGTGCAGCAAGACGTCCTCGAGTAGAAGGAAACAAGATGCCTCATCTTTTAGTGGAAGAATTGTCTGGAAAAAATCCAAGAAGCAGGAGGATTGTAAATAAAGCACAGAGGAAGAATCTGAAGAGGATTCTGTTAGTACAGTAGTGAAGGCAGTGGCAATGACATTGGCTTCGGCTTCAAAAAAGACAGGGGATCTCGAAGATCTGTCCGCATACATGATTTAGCCCAAAATGGCAACAGATCATTCAAATCAGGAGTCAGGCCTACAGAATCATCTAGCGCTGATGATGGGTCTGATGATAGCAAGCAAAGTAAGAGTAATGATAATAATTTTGAATGTAGTTCAAGGCGATGAAATATATTGGACATCGCTGCGAAAACAAATGGTGGAGATACTGCTGCCACTCGATTGAAACGCTTGTCACAAAAACTGAAAAATCAAGTGCAGCATGATGCGTATGGCAATGCAAAAGAATAAAGCAGTCATACAGAAGATAAGTTGTGCGCAGATGCTGACGATGGAGCTGTTGAAGATTCAAAGCCCTTTTTACAAGAAAAAGGATAAATAGTCAACGAATGAACCGAAGTAGGCAGTTATTTTCTGGAGGTATATACCATCTCAAGAGAGTACGTTCGCTTTCAAAAGGATTTTACTGGCCCTGGAGATTTTGCAGATGAGCAGAGTGGTTTGGGTACTCTTGCAACTCTTGCTAATCTATCTTTGAGTGGTCTGCTTCCTTCACCAACACTATAATTATCTGTACATGTTTTTTGTTCAGAAAATTTGTTGGCATTGTTTGAAGCTATATGACTATCCTTTTTGCAATTATGCAAATTATAATTTGTTAGTTTTCTGTGCCTCATGGCACATAATTATTATTATGGTTGAACTTCAGCCAAGGTTTCCGATGAGGAAGAGCTTGAAAGACTGGAAGTTGAGGACGTAGCTACTGAAGTCATGCATTTGCACCAACAGAAGCTGTTGGAGTATCAAGCTATTAAACACATATTAAGGAAGCTGGAGGTTAAAGTCAAGGAGCAGAACATGAAACAAGAGCCTGTGTATCAGTCCCCTTCTGAACCAAAAAGCAAATAAAAGAGAACAAGTGTGGACAAGGAGATGCAGGTCTCAAGTCTGAAGCCTGCATTCTGCATTCTATGAAGTCTGTGTTTTGAGAGCTTGAAAGCAATGATGCAACCAAATGACTTTTAACCTTTTGATCTTTCAATAGCATTTATAAGCGGATCATGGATGTGTAGTATTTGTTGATTATGTTTCAATATGCATTCAAATACTTGAAGATAAAACTATTAGTAGCTTTGTGCCTTCCGCTTGCGTTCAAAGAAGTCCGAGCATAATGACCCTTCATATGTTGTGCAAACCTTGCACGCATTTGCATCCTAGTAAATCAGATCTCATGGCTGCAAATGAGACATATCTTCATAAGCAGACTAAGTTGTAACAGTTAAACAATTTAATTGCTGACCACTTGCATTGGACTATTTGTGAATCACCGACCATGGAAACATATGACAAATACTATGTAACTCATGATTCTTTGTGTTGAGATCCAGTACATTGGTAATGATGCTCAAGGATTTTATGTATAGGCATACCTTGTTTTCGAAGCACCCAATAACTGCTACACCGTGATCTGCAATACAAACCAGATTTCTGCTGCGGAGTCAACTGACTGCTCTTTCATTCTTCCAGATCTTTTACCTTTGTCTCTATGTCCTATGTCAGCAAACATCTACCAGCCGAAGGAATTACTTGGGTTTTCTATTTTTCCTAGCCGTCGATTCAAAAATTAGAAGATCTAACGGTTAAGAGGAAAAAATGCTGACGTGGCCTGACACATGGCATATAGCTAGAATCGCAGCAAATCGGTCACCTCGGGTTAGGCAACCCTGCTAAAAAAAAAAAAAAAAAAAAAAAAAAAAAGAAAAGAAAAGAGAAAAAAATAAACAAAGTTCTTCCCTTGTCACCCCGTTTCCTATCTAAAATCCTCCTTATCTAAACCTCTACCTTCAGGCCTCTATTTCTTCTTACTTCCTTCAATATCTGAGGCTTTGTTTCTTCTCACTTCCTTCCATACCCATCTTGCATTCATGTGGACCTAAAGGCCATCTCTATAATTTAAATTCTTGCCTTACTTTATGCCTCTTTGGCATGTCATCCTTGGCAAGTGGAGGCCTTGCACAACGTGAACACTCATCCTTGTTGAATGATGCTTATGGTTGCATTGAAACACCATGTCCTTTGATCGCCGCGCTCTTTTCCATCACATTCTTTTGGAGAAATAGTTGGAACATGTTTATGAAACACCATGTCCTTTTATGTTCATGCTCTTTTCCCTGATGTTCTCTTAGAGCAAATAGTTGGAACATGTTTATGTGCATTTTATCTATCATGAACATCTCGTGTAAGCCATATACGTGATAATGCACCTTTGTGACACAAATAGTTAGAACATGTTTATGTTGCCGGACTACATTTTACCTATAATGCCCCATCTCATGTATGCAATATCTTCTATACAGGAAATACCCGGAGGCTTGAATTCCAGGGTGTCAAGCCTCGGGGGTGTTTCTTGCAATGAGAAGATAAGTCGAATGACATGCGGACCGATGAAAAGCGTTTGGAATATTGGGTAAAACGCAGAATTGAGAGTAAAATGGGCCGAAATCGAGGGTAGAAAAGGAGCGAAGAAGGGGATAAACACCCCTGAGAGCCCATTACCTCAGATAAATGGGCGAGCCCGGAGGGGCGAGCCCATTTATCTGAGGTAATGGGCGAGCAGGGGTGTTTATTCCCTTTAACCGGGCAAGCAAGCTGCCTCATCCATACCTAGGATCTGAGCTTCCATAGCTCGGTTATCACAGCTTCGGAGGGCCAAAGATCGGTTATCAGGAGTCCAGAGCTCGGTTATCAAGTCCTAGCCTGGATTATCAGCATCCGAAGCTGAATCCAGGGCAAAAACTCCTCCCGAAGCTGAATCCAGGGCAAAGTTGCAACGCTGCTGCTCTTCTTCCCTGTTTCCAACTGCCGGTTATGCCCTATCACAGGGCAGCAATCAACGGCCAGGAATGCGCCGATCTGAAAGCCTGCCGGTTAAGGGAGTAAAACAGAAGACCGCCGCTTAACAAACTTGTCTCCATCCGTTTCAGCATTCTTGAGAAGAACTTGGGATACATAGCATGGCGTGGTTGGCTGGTCACGCCTGGATGTCAATAAACTTATCTATACGTGATAACACACATGGCCATATCATGCACCTCCTCCTTACAAAAAAACAAATGCATCATGCTTTATATTATTTAGATATTGGGAGATTATAATGGTTGCCACCTCAACGCAAATCTTGACGTAATTGAATTGTCATATATTAGATACTCTCTCTTTTTATGTCCCATAATAACAAGGCGTAGATACCACTCTACTGATAAAAAATGATGTATATGCCAAACATGTTACAATGATTTCATTATACTTAATGCCCATTTTTATAATTGTCGGCTCGAAAAAATACTAGGCAAAAGATGCTACTTTTAAGAAAATGCTAATGATCATTTGAAAGGATTTGAGGGCCCCCACATAGGATCTAATTGTGCCCCCCCCATCAACAATTTCTATTATGATCTAAAAAACTTCATTTGAAAATAAAATATGACTATATAGTGGAGCAATCTTTTAATGTTTATGGGAAAGGAAGCTAAATAACTAGCTATGGCTCAAGCTATGCTTCATCAATTCTAGTATGCTTCATCATGTCAGATCATAATCCTCAATTAAACTGTGCTCTACCTGATAAATATTCATACTATTTCTCTTCTATTTTATATGTAATCTGCCAATTCTGCACTGCTTCTAAGTATTTCGTCAGATCATAAAAAGAACCTCTCCCTACATTCACCACATTTATTCATAAGTAATCAGAAAAATCTCGCAATTTGCATGAGAAGTAGAGAACTCTGTATTTGATTGAAAGCAGCAAAGAAGAAGCACGAGAAACTAATCTGGATATGCCCTCTTTTTCAACGATCCAGGTATCTCAAGCTTCTTGCATCCAGCTTAAGCTTAAGTTTCTTAGGCATTTTAGGCCTGTAATTACAAGCTACAATATTCCAGGCCACATCCTTGAGTCTTGAAAAAGATTCTTTTACCTTATCGCACAGGCTCTGTTTCCGACAAAGGGGATAGCTGCGCAAATACAAAGCTCTGCTTCCATAGCCATGGAAATCAAAAGAGTCAAAATCACATTCATCTTCATTATTGGATTCTAAAGGCGAGTAGCCGGCATGAATGAAGCTATTAGTGCCAAAGGTAGCATAATTTACAGCTTGAAACGCAGATCTAGGACCGCCGTAGGGAACGGGGCTTAACATTTTTGTAGAACAGCAAGCCAAATCCGGCGCCATGGATCCAAAACAGGGGCGCTAGAGCAGCTCTGCTCCTTAAAATGACGCACAGAAGGGGAACTAACGCCACCGGAATATACCATCCGACACGTTTCCTTCGCACGGAATATTCCTTCACATAACCGTCACGGTGGCACGTCCAAAACCGTTTATATGGTTAACTTATAGTTGTCACTCACTATCGTCCATTGAGAATTGTTAACCGAGACAATACTATATGACCTACATGGTTGGTTAACTCTATAGTTACCTTCTACATGGTTAACACTGTAACTAGCTTCTAGGCCATTTGGAATGTGAAATCATGCCTTCTTTCCTCACAGTCCAACACAAAGTTCTTTTACCCACTCACACATGATCAGCAACTGTCACGCTCCGCCTTACTGCATACGTAACTATAATCATAAGTACTTCATAACATGAAAATGTGGATGCAATCTGTTGAAGGAACTTGACGTTGAGGACGTGATGATGGTTCAATTTGACATCACCACAAACTCCAGCCGATATATACGGCGCTCCATTGAGAATTGTTAACCATGACAATACTATAATACCTACATGGTTAACTCTATACCTTCTAGGCCATTTGGAATACTGCATCACCTACATGTTTAACTTTGTAACTACCTTTTAGGCCATTTGGAATGTGAAATCATGTCTTCTTTCCCCACACGCCAACTCAAAGATCTTTTACCCACTCACACATGATCAACAACTGTCAGTACGTAACTATTCATAAGTAATTCATAACATGAAAACGTGGATGCAATCTGTTAAGGAACTTGACGTTGAGGACGTGATGATGTTTCAATTTGACATCACCACAAACTCCAGCCCAATGCTAGAACCCCAAAACAATCAAACCAATGGGATGCAAAGCTATATAAAGTAGTTGAAGTTCCTTCTCACTCAGCCAACTAGCCAAACATGTTTTGATATCTTTGGACACGTCCAAATTCGTGTTGCACTGATGTACTTTATATGGAGTTTTGTCTATGCAATGATAGGACACCTATTGACATTGGGGAATGCAATTCACATCCCTATTTTTTTCTTTCCATTAAAGTATATTGTGTGTCATGCACCCTTAATTTAGGTCTTATTTTTATTGCATTTCGAGGTGCAAAACTCTTTTTGTATATTGAAGAAGAAGAAGGTTTCCATGGCGTGTATTTCGGTTTTTGCAAATTTAATTAAAGTCAACATAATATTTTTTTTTTGGAGGTAAGTATGTATATTATATTAATAAAAGGTAAAAACATCTAGATGAACCATATGTCCAGATATCATCGATGAGCACAAAGGGAACCCGCTAGTCCCAAGGGGAGTTAGGGGGTTAACTGCCAAAGTTTAACTCAGGGCAATGGCTACCTCCTCCGTTCGTTGTTAGTTTTGGTTCCTATCCCTTATAGACTTTAACTAGCTTTTGGCATATATCATGCATACTTGGTCATGTCTATGTGTGTCTGGCTAGAATGTAGGCCTAAGATGTGTATTGGTTGACTGCAAACTGATCCTCATTTGTTCCACAAATTGGTTGTAAGGTAACCTTCATTTATCCCACAACTTTGCACTTCCATTTGAAGTGAATGTAGTAGTGGTATTAAGATGCAATAAATTTTAAATCTAAATGAATTGTAGGACGGTAATAAAAAGGAAGAAAGAAGCAACTCTCACGCCCGACGCATGGTAGCATGCCTTCCTAGATTGCCACTTTGAAGAAATACGGGGCCAATTTGAGGTCCTCCTTTGAATTTCTGATGATGGTAATAGAAGATGAGCATCATGCCTTCCTAGTTTGCCCACACTATGAAGGAATACGTGACAAATTTGGTATTCACGCTACATCCTTCTCTGAGTTTCAACGATGGGCCCATGAAAGATTGGAAATTATCTCCAAGCTTGGTGGGCACATGCAATTCACAACTGATCTTAATTCAGTATGTGGAATCAATTGTGTCATAATCCAAGATTGTCTAATTTGACACATTGAACTAGCTTTGCTGCCAAATGGACTCGAGGGTCTTCAAAATGGCATGACTTCCAATCAATCAATCAATCATTATCGCGTCATGGCTACAACGAAAACACTTTGTCTCTGCTTTTACTATATTCTGCAAATTTTCTTGTGTTTTGGATAAAAAGTGACATTTGAACAAGTATCATAATAAACATGTGTGCAACGCCAACCACTACAAATGTCAGATGACCGTTGTCCAGTTTTTTCGCTTCTGACTAAGCACTTCTCCAGATCCTAAAACAATATCAACATTTACAGAGCCAACAACAACAACTTTATTATAGATAGATAGATAGATAGATAGATAGATAGATAGATAGATAGATAGATAGATAGATAGATAGATAGATAGATAGATAGATAGATAGTATTTTTACGTCATGCCACATTGGCAGCGTCCATGAGGACATATGACGGACCCCCAGAGACTTGAACACCAACCCCTTTGTCACCAACTTGAATGCCCTGATGAACATGCCGACATTTTAGTTGTCGTACACAATCATGGCAGCTAGTGCCCAAGGTAGTAAAATTGCTTTGTTAGCTTCTCACATTCTTTCATATACACATGTTTTACCCAACCATTATAGTTCTAGGAAAGCTTATTAATTTATACAACATAACTCAGAATGTATTTATCGTTAAACATTCATGGCATCACTCATACATGACTCTATAGTGTAATGATCTTTTTGTTTCTATTTTGGTGGTAAAAAAGGCCATAAAGCAAAAAAGGCTTACAATATTCACGTGCACCTTGGTTTCCAAGATCCATTTTTGGAAAACGCATGTGGCATGCATTTTTACATGCGCTTGTTGAAGATGTTTGGCAACATCAACCAGGGCATGGGAACATATCTCGGCATCTGCCTCGTCCTCTGTTTGTGGTTAGGAGAGATGGTGGACAAAGGTCTATCACAAATCATAAACGGTTGTTCCAACTGGACCAAACAATACTTTTAATTGACGAAGAACAAGGTTGCAAATTAAACGGGAGTGTTGCAGAACTCCCGTTCCAAAAAAGGCTCTTAAAATTAGCCTTTTTTGGATAAACTTGAGAATTTGAAAATGCTTAGTTTTTTTTCCCCCTCATTTTGGCTCCTCATTAAGTGTCAAGTTTATTTTTTGCAAAGAAACACCCTTAAAAGTGGCAAAATTTAGACATGGATACATAATCTCTGAAAGTGAGATGTCAAACATCAAAATAGAGAAGAAAAAATAATTATTATTTCTTAAAATTTTTTCAGTACATCAATTTGGCACCCTCAAAATTTGGTGGGTTGGAACAATACGCTCGTCAGACGTTGCAACTGGGTATCTGTCCCAAGTCTCTACGTTTAGTTGTTCCATCAAACATGTGTGACATGTTTTGACGTTCTTTTGGCTGACTAAAAAAGAAGAAAATAATCAAGTAAACAAATGAACACTATGACACGTAAGACAAAAAATGTAAAAACAAAAACGTATTCTGGAATACACTTTTGCTTTTCTAAAAAACAAACATATTCCATAACACACTTTGGATTTTCAGAGAAAGCAAAAGTGTATTCCAGAATACACTTTTGCTTATTCCAGAACAACATGCTGCCTATGTATTAAGGTTTAAAGCACGCTTAAGTTTCCGATTGTAGTAAGTGAATACGAGGAAAGGGTAAAGAAAGCAAGAAAGAAGTCATTAGACAGCTTGATAAGTCAAGTTAGTGGAGTACATACTTGTGATGTACTAGATAAAGGTGCAATGTAGTGATTTCATGTTGGAAGTTTGAGTGGTAGTGTTTAGGAACTTGTTGTTGGGTTAAATGATTTTCGTTACATTATATGATTTGTCTAGACATGTACCTTGTGACGTTCCAAGTATTTATACGATATACGTATAAATATATTGACACGTCACCGAGTATAGATACGCCACCATGGGGTATGGTAACCTAGGGGGTTGGCCTAAAAGGGATTAAATTATGCTAATTTAATCATTAAGGATAATAACCTATAATTAAGGAATTAATATGTAAAAGGGATAATTAAGTTAATTATGGTTTGGGAAGGTGCCACTTGGCCAAAATCGATTGGCTAACATGGTGATGCTAATTGGAGGCATCAAGGTGGATCACTACCCCCCATATCAGCCATAATCGACCAGGAGGAGTGGAGCGCCACCTTTGAGGAGCTGAGCGCCTACCTACCTTCACCCAGCTGAGTGCCACCCTTGCCTAGCACGCACTGTGTAGCGAGCTAAACGTCAAGTTCCAAGAAGATGGAGGCCCAAACGATAACGGATCTAGCAGAACTTCGGGTAGGTGGCTAGTATAGGTGATATTCTAGGGTAGCGCCCTTTTGGGCACTTGTTGTGTTGTTTTGTCATTCTCTCGTGTTTTTACTCGTAGGAACTAACCCTTGGTTGTAAAGGTAAGTTCTCTTTATATTCGATTCGGATTTGCTCTCAAAGGATGGATTGATAGTTCTTTGCATAGTCTTACTCGAAATGGGGAAATAAAGGGGTAGAGACCTCCGAGCTCATGTATGATAGTATGCTCCTAGATAGAGCCCCGTAATATTCCCATTAAATGCGGCTCACATGCACAAGAGCCCACCGAAGTCGTGGATGCTATGGAATGGCTTAGCACCAAACAAGGGACACAAAGGGCGGCGTGGGGGTGGGGTCTTGCACGAACATAAAAGGCTCCCCGAGACTCCTACACAAAGGGACTAGGCTAATAGCCGGCCCCGGTGAGCTAGGCGCGATCCAGGCCGGGTATGGGTCTGACACTCCCTGGGTACAGAGGTGTGACCCGCATGGGGCATCCTGTACTTTGAGTAGATTTAGGGCGAGTAAGTCGGGTACGGATGCGGGGGTCGCCGATGCGCGACGTATTCTCTAGTCCACCCATGGAACCACCGTGATCCCGGAAGGGGGCGCTTCCCCCCTGCCTCATCTGGACGGGGCTTCATGAACCCCGTGTAGGGCTCGAAGGGTGATACCTTGAGTCTGCGTGTCCGGAAGGCTATAGCGATGCCATAGCATGATTCGACTCATCTACAAAGTGTGCACAGGAGGGGCGGATGGAGTGGACAACCCTAGCCGATGTTCTATGCCAGCCAACGCCATGTTAAGATTCGGTCTGCTGATCTCTTGAGACCTAGCCGTCAGTCGATCCTCACTGGAGTCTGAGCCGGGGTAGAACCATGGGTTTGGGGTGTTTTCTTAGGTTTAGATGCATATTCTTTGCCGTTGGTATTTGGATGGATGTGCCACCCTTCGTGGTGGTTATTTATATGTGATTTATGCTTTGTGCTAACCCTTGTATTCACGCTTCCGCGATTGAAGGCGTGGGCCGAATGACCCCTCTGTGTCCTTCACTTGAGCGTCTTATTATAGATGGCCCGAGTTAGACGGAGGGCCCTGCTCGTGGCGAGTTGGTCGCCATGGGAGGGGAAAGTCCCCGTATGTATACGTCCGAGGGTCGTATATGTTCAGGGAGCGTCACAATGGTATCAGAGCCGTGATTTCGGTTACTCGAAATAATAGCACTGACCAAACCCTAACTCGCTAGTTCGGTAGTTAGGAGAGAGAGTCTAAGCAAGAGTGATTGTTTAGTTCTTTGATGTTTGGTTTGGTGCTAGGTTAATGTAATAGATTGTAAGTCCTTAAGAAGTCTGGGGCGACTGGAAGACCCAAGTTTCGAAGAGCTATAACTTTTTGTAGGTAGCTCGAATGAAGGCGAAAACGGTTTCAATGGATCGGGCACCTCCCAAATACCCTAGGGGGCACGTCTCCCGAGGTCAAAAAGACAACAGGCCGCCGAAAAATCGAAAGGGGCGCTGCTGTACTCAGAGGTGTTTCTTTCGAAAAGTTGAAGCCGTATAAGCAACGCAGCGCCCCATACGGTCGCGCGTATTTTTATACGCGCCTGTTTAAAAATTTTTATAAAAAAAAAAAAAAAGTGAACGTTGGAATTTAAATTTGAATTACTTTTTAAAGGCGTGTTTCCTCTGGACGCCCTTCTCCGCCATAGCCGCCGGACCCGAGCTCTGTTCCCGCCATAGCTGACCTTCCCTCACACCTTGCACCAGATGTTAGGGGGTGATGAACAGGAGAGGCTCCATAAGGAAGCAGAGGACGGCCAAAACCAGCATGTTGATCAACAGGGGGATCAAAACGTTGACCAGAGCATCAACCAAACGGTAGACCCAACTGTTGGCCAGCAACACGATCAACCTGTGGAGCAGGGCGGGGCTAGGAATAGGGAGGCTACGGAGCCGGGCAACAGGACGTTGAAGAGAAAGAGCACCAAACCCGTTAAGGGAGGTGTGGGCTACAAGACCCGTCTGCAAAAGAATGCCACCATTGCCAAGAAGACATCAGCTCAGAGGCGGGAGCAGATCGTCCAGCGGGCAAAGCATCCAACCACAGGTGGGAAATCCCTCCCATCGCTGAAGGCGGCCCTCAAGCCGCGAAAGCCCCATCGATACCGACCGGGCACGGTAGCACTTCGGGAGATACGTAACTATCAGAAGTCAACTGAGCCATTGATTCGTCGGCTCCCTTTCCAGCGGCTTGTACGGGAAATTGCCCAGGATTTTAAAACCGACCTGAGGTTCCAAGCTTTTGCAATCCTCGCACTCCAGGAGGCTGCCGAGGCTTACCTCATCGAACTCTTGAGCGACGCCAACCTTTGTGCCATACACGCAACGAGGGTCACCATCATGCCCAAGGACCTCCAGCTGGCACGAAGGATCCGAGGGGAGTTTCGGTGACTAGGCGACTATCTTCTTTTCTGTTGTAAAAATTTTATGGACTTAATTATGTGAAATAGTCCAAACTTTGAAATCGTGAATATAAGAATGTTTTTGTATTCTCTTTCTCTAAATACTATCCCAAATGAATTTCTTTGGGGAGACTTGATGTCACTATAATTCTGCTTATACCTTCTTATACCCAATATAGACGGTGCACGCATTGCCGCCGGGCAGACACCTTCGAACGCCAGTCGACTAACACCGGAGCAAGAACTTATGTTGATGAAGAGGCAATTAGTCGAGTTACAAACTTATGTGTTGAATGCCAACCCTCCGCAACACGTACAGGAGGATGGACCGGAGTTACCTCCGTTGCCGCCAAGCCCACCACCCCAGCAGCCACTTGCACCTGAACCAAGCCCTGTACCCGCACGAAGGAAGCACCGTTCCAAACGTCATCGAAGTTCTTCAAGGGATAGTGCCACCTCTTCACAATCAGCCACCTCTGAGTCGTCCGTATCATCGGGAGAGCACCCCAAGCGCCGGGACAAGGAGTACCGCAAGACGGTTGATACAGCCATAACTAGTATATGGAAGAATAGGAAACTGGCCCAATTTGATGGGAAATCTAGAGGCGGATTGAATGCCGAGTCCTGGTTGGACGAAATGAAGGAGTTTGGCAAATCCTATGGCATGACAGAAAAGGATACAGGAAAGGTTGCCACCACAAACCTTACAGGAGCTGCCCGCATTTGGTGGAAGGGCTATGCCAGAGCCAAGCATCTGGACAGAAGCAGATGCAAGTTCAAAAAGTTTGCCAAGGCTTTTAAGTCGCATTATGTGCCTCGTGCGCACAAATGCCAACAAATTTAGACCTTCTACAGGCTAGAGCAGAAGGGTATGTCAGTTCAGGCCTACACTGATGAGTTCATGCGCTTGAGGCTGTATGTACCAGGGATGAATGAGAAGAGGGCGGTGGAGGGCTACATTGAAGGATTGGCCCCATCCATTAAGCGAATGGTTAAGGCCATAGACCCAAAATCAGTTGCAGAGGCTGAGGCTAAGGCATTGAGCCTCGAGGAGGACACGCCAAGGAACCAAGATTCACGCGTCCCGCCCCCCCTTACTCGCAGCCACGCCCGTCCACGCCGTATCAACCCCGCTCACCAAGTCCGGGGCCCTCTCAGCAGAACTCTTACGGCCGCCAGGAAAAGAAAGTCACCTTCAACATGCCCGACAAACCGAATAATGTCGGCAAGGAAGTTCAGAATCTCTTACAATCTATTCCCAAAGAGGCCCGATCGATTCTGCGAGATAAGGCATGTTACAGTGTATGCGACCGGGCACTACATGCGACTGCCCTTATGTCACCGACGCCTACCGGCCATGGCCGACCTTTGATTGGGACGATCGCCGACTCTACCTGCCGAGGAGGAGGCTCCCTAATACATTCACGGTGAGTCCCATATCCTCCTTGACTATTGAAACCGGCAATGCCGAAAGTCACCGCCGTTATTTCCACCATAGGTCAAGTAGGCAAAGAAACCTTTTATAATTCTGATGGATACGGGTAGTACACATAATTTTGCTTCTCCTAGAATGGCCCAGGTATTGCGGCTTGAGACTTTGAGATCTCGACCGAAGCCTGTCACCTTAGCCAGTGGTAGAATCAGACACACTCATGGCCGTCGCATTAACCTTAAGATGCAGTTGCCTGGTGCACCAGTTGCTTTGGGTGCCGAGTTAATGGATATTGGCAAATATGATCTAATTGTTGGTATGGAATTCTTGGCATCTGCAAAAGCCAATATAGACTGCGAGAAACGGGAAGTTACCTTCAACGCCGCTAACGGAGCCCGCGTAACTATAAAAGGTGACTCCTTAAACCCCATTATGCAGTCTATCACCATCAGGCAGTTACATAAGGCTATACGTAAAGATAAGTTGCTTTGCATTATTAGGCTTGCCTCCATTGAGTCAGATGCTAAGCAAAAGCAAGTAGTTGACACCTTGCCAGAAGGGATTGCCAATCTTCTCCGAGAATTTAGCGATCTTTTTCCAGATGAGATCCAGAAGATTCCTCCTTTTAGAGGGGTAGAATGTGAGATAGCTTTGGAACCAGGTACTAAGCCTACCAGTAAGGCCCCGTACCGTATGAGTCCCCCTGAGTTGGCAGAGCTTAAGAAGCAACTTCAGGAGTTACTAAACTTAGGCTTCATTCGGCCTAGTGTTTCGCCTTTTGGCGCTCCTATCCTTTTTGTTAAGAAAAAGGATGGCTCCTTGAGGATGTGTATTGACTATAGGCAGCTCAATAAGCACACCATTAAGAATCGCTACGCTTTGCCTAGGGCAGATGATCTAATGGACCAGTTGCAAGGGGCCAAGCAGTTCTCAAAGATTGATTTACGCTCCGGATATCATCAAATAAGGATTAAGGAGGAGGACATTCATAAATCTGCCTTCCGCACTAGATATGGGCATTATGAGTTTACCGTTATGCCTTTTGGATTAACTAATGCCCCCGCAACGTTTATGCGGTTAATGAATGATGTCTTCCGACAATACTTAGATGATTTTGTTGTTATTTTCTTTGACGACATTCTCATCTATAGTAAAACCCTGGAGGAGCATGAGAAACATCTTCGGTTGGCCCTAGAAAAGCTAAGACGCCATCAGCTCTTTGCCAAGTTCTCTAAATGCAAGTTTGCCACTCCCAAAGTGGATTATTTGGGACATATCATTTCAGCAGAGGGCATTGCGACAGACCCAGCCAAGATAGAGGCAGTAAGGGAATGGCCTATTCCAGGTAATGTTTCCGAGGTCCGAAGTTTCTTAGGACTAGCCGGATACTATCGAAAATTTGTAAAGGATTTTGCAAAGATTGCAGCACCTCTTACAAATCTTACAAAGCATGAGAAGCTGAAGGATTGGATGGAGCACTGGAAGGCAAAGGTTCAGGGAAGTTTCCAGCAGCTTAAAGATGCCTTAACGTCAGCACCAGTTCTCACATTGCCTGATCCTGACAAGGATAAGCTAGTGGCAATAGATGCCAGTAAGTTTGCTACTGGGGGAGTCCTAATGCAGGAGGGGAGGGTTATTGCCTACGATTCAAAGAAAATGAACGAAACAGAGCAGCGATACCCTACTCATGATCAGGAATTGTTAGCAGTTGTCCGTGCTCTGCGGATATGGAGACACTACCTTCTTGGTAGAAGATTCCAGCTGGATACTGATCATCAGAGTCTCCGTTACTTATCCACCCAGCCAAATCTCAATCTCCGTCAGAGAAGATGGATGGAATTTCTGGAGGAGTATGACTTTGAGATTATGTATAAGCCTGGGAGGCACAATGTGGTTGCAGATGCATTGTCACGCCATCCCTTGGTAACCCGAACCCATTGTAATGCAATTTCTACACTCACCAGTGAGTTTGGGAAGCAGATAGAACAAACCTTGGCCACGGATCCCGAGTTCCGTGATGTGTGGGGCAGTTTGGCTAAGGAAGCTCGCACCGATAAGGAGCGCGAAGCTTTCCGTTCATATAAGAAAGAAGGCAGATTGTTATATTACAAGGATAAGTTGTGTGTACCTGAGACTTCAGGAGTACGTAAGCTCATTCTCCATGACACGCACAACAGTCCTATAGCTGGACATGCAGGTTTTATGAAAACCTACTTTAAGATCCGCTCCAGTTATTTTTGGCCTTCGATGAAGAAGGACATTGCCAGGTACATTAAGCAGTGTCAAGTGTGTCAACAAACCAAGGCTGAGCAATTAAGGATTCCAGGAAAGTTGCAGCCGTTGGATGTGCCCAATGCTAAGTGGGAAGTGATAACCATGGATTTCATTGTGGGCCTTCCACGTACTCTCCGTGGATATGATGCATTGATGGTAGTGGTCGACAAATTGTCAAAAATGGTTCATTTCTTGCCATGTCGTACCACGGATACAACCTTCGATACCGCTTTGCTATTTGCAAAGGAGATCTTCAGGTTGCACGGAATGCCACGAGTTATTGTATCCGACAGGGATCCCAAATTCGTAAGTGCCTTCTGGAAAGATTTCTTTGCTACTATCCAGACTAAGCTTGCTATGAGCACTGCATATCATCCCCAGACGGATGGTCAGACAGAGCGTACCAATCGTATTATAGAGGATATGCTACGAAGTTATGTGTGGAGTAAGCAATCCCAATGGGCTGACTATATTTATCTGGTCGAATTTGCCTATAACAGTATGAAACAGGAATCTTCCAGAATGTCTCCCTTCATGATAAATTATGGTTATCAATGCCTTACTCCAGACACGTGGCATAACCCCGTTTCGAAAGTGGGTATGATTTATCTGCGTTTCGAGATAAGCAGATAAATCCGCTTCTTGAGGCTAGTTGGCGTGGCCCCCTAGAGTATTTAAGTGTGTTTCCTCCTCGTTTGTCTCTATCAGCCGTTTTCGAGCCTCTCCTCCTTTGGTCGCTTGTCCCGTCTCTCCCTTCGTCGCCCCCTCTCTTGGAGTTGTCCACCTACCAGTTTGTGACGGTAGCACTCCTTTCCAGGTACGTTGTTGTTCTTCTGTAGGGTTTGCTGGGCGTGCCTCGTGTTGGAGATCACCTTCCTATGGCGCCTCCCCAGCTACCAGGACTATGGAGGGTTCGTGAGTGTTTTGGTCGTCTCTGGATGCGGCTTGTTATGCATGCTTTGCCGTAAGTCTGGTTTGGACCTTTCAGGTGTTTGGCATTGAGCCCTCTACCGTTAGGCCTGCCGGTTGTTCTTCGGGCCAGAGAGGATCTAGCGGATTTTGCTAACAGTAGGTTTAGGTTGCAGGTTTCTTCTAGTGAGCGTATGAGTCCCCTCTAACTTAGTTTTCTTTGTTTGTTGCCCTCCCCGGGCTTCGTTTTTCTTGTTTCCGATTTTGCCATGCAGAGTAGTCTACCTTCCTGCAGCCTTCTGATCGTTTGTTCTCCGTTGGATTCGCCTGTTGGAACGGTTTGGGCCAGGTTGGCGTCTCACCCTAGCTTCCGCTGGCCGGAGTGGTGCTGCTTGGCTGCTCCAGGGCCGATTTTACAGTTTTTCCCTCCCCTGCTTGGTTCGGATCCGGCCTGCTTGGCCTGGCCGCGTTTGGGCGGTTCCTCGAGTTGAGCGGGATCCTTTTGGCAGGGTTATTTTGCTGTAGATGGTTGTTACCTTGGCAGCCTAGCATCAGTGCATGGCGGCCGGAGCGGCGGGTTCTCGGTTTTTTCCTGCAGTGGCACAGCTCATACCGGTTGCAATTGAGCTTATTTGGGATCCATTCGGTCCGTGTGCTGGTTTGTTTTCTATTGCTCTTTTTTTACTGTTGCAGCACTGTTTTGAGCAGATTGAGCCACACCTTGCTCTGTTCTTTGCTGATTCACAGTTTTCCCAGCTCTCCCCTTGAATCTGTAGGCTCTGTAGCCCCTTCGGGCATGACTAATCCGCTTGGCCCAATCCATAGTATGTTTGAGCTTCTGCTTAGAGATCTTTGTTCTCATTCCTTTGCATTGAATTCGTTTCCTGTTGCCGTTGTTGTAGATAAACTGCAGGTTGATTTATCTTCCATCTTTCTATGATGGTTTTGCTAACCATGGATGCAGAGACCCGTTGGTTTGTCCTGGCTGCTCAGATTCTGAATCAGTACGAGATAGGCGGAAATTCTACTCAGGATAATCGTTGGGATCAAAGCGTTTTGAGCGGTTAGAAGGTAGACTATTCTGATCTGGCATTTGGCTTTGAACCTCTTTTTCTACGCAGACTTTTCATGTCACTGTAAGATTGAGCTTTGCACATTAAACAAGAGCTTGTATTTTGCTATGGTTGGGTATTCCTTTCCAATAGATTGTCATTGGACCAGGTCTGCTTTCCGCTCTTCAGCCTCTGCTAGTTTACTAAGCTCGAGCGCTAAGATTGTCATGGTTATGGTATGGTTTTCATGCTTGTTCAGGTTTGAAGTCCTTTTCTTTCTTCCTTCTCCTGTAGTAACTGCTGTTAAACAAGCTGTAACGACCGTATATGGGTTGCCACTGGAGTATAGAATTCTGATTCTAGCAGCACTTGTAGAATTTTTTACCCGAGTACCTTTGTCTAGTTATGAGCTCATGTACATTTCTCTAGAATTCGACAAGTCTTTGGACAGTTTTTATGGATCAGCACAAGATACATGTGAATTTGACTATTTGGTTGCTGTCTCTTTATTCTGAGTACACTGACTTTTTGTTTTTCCTGTTTGAGTTGCTGACCTATTCAGGGTAACTATTGCTATCCGCTGCACTCATTCCCTAGCTGGTGGTGGCTGTATATTTTAGACGTGTTCTGCGCAAAGTTGCCCCTTAGCTCAAGACAGCTTTTTACATCCTTCCGTCTAGCCATCCTAAATCAAGCTTCAGCTGGGTTTGTAGCATTTTTGTTGATCCACTCCTATTGTGATCAATGTTATGCAAGTGTTCTATAGATTCCTCGCTTCTGTATATGGTCACATTTTGTGCTGGGAAGCTCTTATGGCAGCCTCTAGTTTTGAGCCATTGGAATATAGAAAATATTTTGTTTATAGCCTCATGGCCTGGTTGTTCTATTTTAGTGCATCGTCTTCGCTACCATCTTTTTGTTTCCTTGGAGTCTAAGTACTTTTGCACAATTCAAGTTTGCAGATTTAGCATTTAATGCTGACAGCAGGAGCAGAATCCTATAAGCCTGTTGACATAGATGTGTCCCTTGCTTTGTTGGGAGCTTGAGATGCTTTAGTTTTGGTAAGACAAGTACAAGGTCATTCCAACCTGGCACGGGCCATAAAGTTTTATTTCAAACTAGGTGTAAAATCATGTTGTAGCAGCGTTGGCAGTTGTCAGGCAAATGCTTCTGTTAGGTCTAGTAATTCTGCAAGTGGCTCTTGGGTTGAGGCTTTACGGGATCCAAGTTTTCAAGTTTGTGGTACCAGTTATGCAATCCGTGCCTTGTATTTGTGGAGCAATATCTGGGCTGTATTTGCATTTTGCAGTGCATTTTACGTGTCATTAGAGTGCATTTTTAAGTGTCATTAGAGTGCGTCACTATTATGTTGTTTCAGTTTAACTTTCTTGACTAGCTTGATTGTTGGTTTCATTTTTGTTTATTTGGCACTCGGGTGGATATTTGCCGCTGAAGTAGTGTGGTTAATACTGTGGTTGTGTTAGCACTACCATGATTTGTACGTGATTTTCCATGCACAGTCTTGCACTCTACCTTGGGTATCTTTGCCTTTGCATTTCATCCCAATTGTCTTTGGCACCCTTTTTATTGTTCTTTTGATATTGCAGTGTGGCGGTCTTCATCTAGAATGCACTTGGGGCATCATGCACGTGGTTATAGTGAGCAATTTAAGTTTCTTATCCATCTATTTTTGAGGCACTTGAACTACCTTAGGTGTTGGGGCACCATTGACTTACAGGTTCTTAGAGGAGGACGCTATATTTTACCTCGTTCATTTCATTTAAATTGAGCTGTTACCTTTTTCATTTGAGATGCAACCTTAAGGTCAGCATACGGTGCTCAAGATTAATTATATTGGTCAGTGGCACTTGATTTGGTTTTTTAAAATTTTGCTTTCTTTGCAAGTATTTCTGGCCTTCTTTGTCTCAAGTTATTCTTGATGTAGATTGGTCTCGAAGCATCGGTCTACTCCCCTCCATTCCAAGGATTAGTTGTTTGTATCTGGACCCCAAGTTGCCTTTTATATGGAGCAATCTAGTCGCATAGGGTTTTAGTTTTCCTTTGTATGCATCTTTTGTATCACACATTTGTAGGGCACCAACATCATGGTTCTAGGTCCTTGCCTACTAATTGCTTTTTCCTTGATTCACACATTTATGGACTGTGCCTTAGGGTTTGTTGTTATGCATGTCTCATCTTATGTTGTGGCTCCTAATCTTATTATATGGCTCTTAGTTGTGCTCGTATTCTGAGTTCATCTACATCAATAGATTTGCTGTTCTAGGTTTTTGAACCTTTCTTGTAGGGTCACTTTTTAAATATTTGGACCTTTTGAACCCTAGTATGTTGATTTTTGCATCTTTACCATTTAGCTATGCTCGATTTTGAGAGGGTTGATATTGGCATACGGTCGTTGATGTGTAACTAACTATCCACAATTTCTCTTCTATATGCTTCACATTTTCATCTGGTCAGCGTTTGTTTTTTTTAGATTACTCCTCTGTACAAGAGTTGGTTGGTCTAGGTGGGTTTAATAATGCATTTAGTTTGAATGTTAGCTTTGCAACGTTGGAGGAACCCTTGTATGATTTACTTTATTGGAGCTTATGGTGTAGTCTGGTCAGCTTTGTTTTTAGATTACTCCTCTGTACAAGAGTCGGTTGATCTTGTCGGTTTAATGCGTTTAGTTTAAATGTTAGCATTGCAACTTTGGCAGAACCCTTGTATGATTTACTTTCTTGGGCTTATGGTGTTTTTAAGGGCTATGGAGGTTATAGAGCTTTCATGTTCACTAAATGTGCCATGGGTTATAGTCGTGGGCTATTTTGATGCACTCCCTCCTTTTTAGAGAATAGACATTTGAATCCATACCCCAAGTTGCCTTTGTCTATGAAGAGAAGTCGCACAGGGTCTTACTTTTTCCTTTTTGCATGTTTTCTATCACATATTTGCAGGGCGTGAGCTTCCTGATTTCTAGACGTTGGTCTGTTATTTGAATTTTCCTTGAGCACTATTTAGGGTTTGTCCTTTAGGTTTGAACTTTGACTGATGTTTTGGTGGAGGTTACTTGACTTTAATTATGTAAGTTCTTGGTGAAAGAGTTCTTGGTGAAAGAGCTCCTTTGCATGTGTGGATCTATAATTTCATCTTTTGTTAGTTTCCATTTGTGCAAGTCCTTTGTACGAGTCTAGTTGCTCAGTTTTGCAAACTTCTTAAGTTTTGTTGTGGTGTTTTCATGCTTTAGATTTGCATTGTTTGAAGGGTAAGGATGCTCTCTTCTTGAATTTATAAGTTTAGATGTTCCCTTTTGTATTTCATAGGGCGTAATTATTTGTTAGCTTGGGACAATTTAGTGTCATCTTTGCAACAATTGGTTGGCACATGAGAAGCATAATCTGATGTCTTGAGATTTAAATGCTCTTAAGATTGCAAGATTGCATCTTTCAAGGACCCTTGAATGAGTTGGTTTGAGGGTGTTTACTCTGACCATGGAGGTTTTAAAGCGATTATGCTTAATGTGTAGATCGCTTGCTCTTAGCTCCTTGCTCTTTTACTTGTTGGTAGAGAGTTTCCTTTGATTCTATAGTTTTAAGTTGTGGCATTGAATCCTTTCTTCTTTTGTCGTATATGCTTAAGTGTTGATGTTGAGTAGCTATTGGCCTTCATAACAACCCTTTTGTCATTACCTTGTTAGGGCTGGTTATTGAACTCTGTGAGATGAGGTCATTGAGTTATTTCTTTTCTGCCTCTTTTTTTCAGCATGGTTGTTTGGTGTTGTCGGTTTCTGTTGAGTGCAACTAGGCTCTAGAAGTATGATTTATCTGCGTTTCGAGATAAGCAGATAAATCCGCTTCTTGAGGCTAGTTGGCGTGGCCCCCTAGAGTATTTAAGTGTGTTTCCTCCTCGTTTGTCTCTATCAGCCGTTTTCGAGCCTCTCCTCCTTTGGTCGCTTGTCCCCCACCCCTCCCACCCTCTTGTACCTTTGCGTGCCTTATGATTCTTAGGTGTCCCTCTATTTGGTTACTAGTTCTGTGTTGTCATTTCTTTGTTTTACAGAAGTAGCACCGCTCGGATTGTTGCTGGTCTTGAGTTCTTTTGTAAGGGTTGGTGGTCCTCGTGCCAAGTGTTGATGTTGCAGTGATTCTCTTTTCATGGTTGGTGGTCTTTTCTGGCATGCCTTTGTATTCAAGTCTTTCTTTCATTCAGGGGTGTAGTGTTTTCCCCTTTGGATTTTAGCATATATGTTTAGTATTTTTATTGTTGTTCTTGAGCGCTTTACAATGACTGGCGGTCTTTTTGCCAAGTTTACGTTTTGTTATTGTAGTGGCTTTCCTTTCTGGAGTGATTATTCGTTTTTGGCATGCCTTTCTCTCGTTGAGGGTTGTAGTAATGTTGTGGTGGTCCTTGTGCCAAAGAGATGGTGGCCTTTATGCTTGTTATTGTTTTGGTCTAGAGTCCTCCTACGATGGTTGGTGGTCCCCGTGCCAAGTACAGGTATTGGTGCTGTAGTGGCCCTCTTTTCCTGAGCCCTCATGCTATGGGTGTTGCTCCTTGTGACATAGGTTTGATGGCACTCATGCCTGGTATAGGGCCCTCGTGCCCAGTGGATGTTGGATTGGTGGTTTGGATTGGTGGTTTTTGCAAGTTATAGTTCGAGGTTTGTTAGCTTGGCTGCACTTATTCCTCGCTCTGATTTCTTTGGGAGGGGCCTCTTGTGCGAGGTTGGGGTCGTCGTTGCCAATGATGGAGACGAAGCTTTACAAATCTTCATTATAGCTTTGTTATCAATTGTTACACAGATTTGTCTAATGGTAGCTGATTATTCTTGTACACCTGAAAAGGTTATTGTGTACACCTAAAAAGGCCGGTGGGCATGAGGGTTTTTGTTGGGAGTGTTTTAAGATTATGTTGTATCTTTGTTTGGAAATAAAGAGGAGGGCTCCTATGGCTCATTAGCATGGTTGTTTGGTGTTGTCGGTTTCTGTTGAGTGCAACTAGGCTCTAGAAAGGTTTCTCAGCAACTCCTCTTGGAAATGCAAGCTCTCGTTGAAGAAGTTCGTGGGTACCTATTAGCTGCACGCAGTCGCCAGAAGAGTGTAGCCGATAAGCACAGGACCCCACGAATCTTCCAGGTGGGTGAATCAGTTTGGCTTAAGATTAAAGTGAAACAAGCCAAGCTTAAAATTGGTAACTGCAAGAAGTTGGCACCTAGATGGGCTGGCCCGTTCAAGATCACTGAACGTGTTGGGGAACAGGCATATCGCCTCGAATTGCCACCTCACTTGAAGATCCATAGGGTCTTCCATGTGAGTCTTCTAAAGCAGCACACCCCAGATCCAGAGGAGATCTTGGATACACCCACCCTACTGGAAATGGCAGAAGAGCATTTGGATATAGTGCCTGAAGCTCTTCTTGATCGAGCATATAAGCAGACTCGGAGGACCCATATGCTGCAATACTTGGTCAAGTGGAAACACTTGCCAGTAGAGGATGCTACGTGGGTGATGGAAACAGACCTTGAGAAGCACTATCCGGACTTCATGCGTGAATCTCAAGGCCGCACCTTCAACGATGCTATCAACCCCGCTCCCGGCGGTAAGCTTGAAGGCTTGATTCGCCGAAAATCAGTAGAGGGGTACATGCATCGTAGTTAACAACAGTTGCCGATGATGGGATCACCTTCGTGTTCCTTAGGACGTGGTGTACTGTCAATGTGGACACGACCGCGAACTGCTTGTAAAGCATGTAGTTCATAGCCGCATTCATCTTGGCTATAATAGGAACTTGACCATTCCTTACGCCGCAATGAATTGCGAACCATAGGCATGATAGGTTCCTTGTAGATAAATTTTCTTTTATTTCTTATAGGGGGTGGACCCTTCAACCACAACCTAATTATTTTATCTATATAAACTGACATATTGACATGTGCAGGCCAGTGAGCAGTACGTGACCTGCCCATGTATAGAGGGTTGCTGATGGGCCGACTTTTCCAGTTTTCATGGTGTTTACATGTAGTTCCTTATTGTTACCCTGTTATTTAATATTGGACTTCGGTCCTTGAACTTGTTGCTTATGATAATCATGTGAACTGCACTTCGGTGCTTAAACTGTTTTAAACTTTGAAGTTTTAATATATTATCTTCTGAAATAAGGAATTCCCTTCCTTCATAATGTCATTTACTACATTTGTATCTAACCCCAATGCTGAGGACAGCATTAATTCTAAGGAGGGGAGAATGTGACGTTCCAAGTATTTATACGATATACGTATAAATATATTGACACGTCACCGAGTATAGATACGCCACCATGGGGTATGGTAACCTAGGGGGTTGACCTAAAAGGGATTAAATTAGCTATGCTAATTTAATTATTAAGGATAATAACCTATAATTAAGGAATTAATATGTAAAAGGGATAATTAAGTTAATTATGGTTTGGGAAGGTGCCACTTGGCCAAAATCGATTGGCTAACATGGTGATGCTAATTGGAGGCATCAAGGTGGATCACTACCCCCCATATCAGCCATAATCGACCAGGAGGAGTGGAGCGCCACCTTTGAGGAGCTGAGCGCCTACCTACCTTCACCCAGCTGAGCGCCACCCTTGCCTAGCACGTACCTGTGTAGCCAGAGCTAAACGTCAAGTTCCAAGAAGATGGAGGCGCCAAACGATAACGGATCTAGCAGGAACTCGGGTAGGTGGCTAGTATAGGCTGATATTCTAGGGTAGCGCCCCTTTTGGGCACTTGTTGTGTTGTTTTGTCTGTTCTCTCTGTGTTTTACTCGTAGGAACTAACCCTTGGTTGTAAAGGTAAGTTCTCTTTATATTCTGATTCTGGATTTGCTCTCAAAGGATGGATTGATAGTTCTTTGCATAGTCTTACTCTGGAAATGGGGGAAATAAAGGGGGTAGAGACCTCTGAGCTCATGTATGATAGTATGCTCCTAGATAGAGCCCTGTAATATTCCCATTAAATGCGGCCTGTGCACAAGAGCCCACCGAGTCGTGGATGCTATGGAACTTAGCACCAAACAAGGGACACAGTGGCGAAGTGGGGGTGGGGTCTTGCACAAACATAAAAGGCTCCTGAGACTCCTACAGTGGACTAGGCCTAATAGCCGGCCAGTGAGCTAGGCGCGATCCAGGCCGGGTATGGGTCTGACACTCCCTGGGTACAGAGGTGTGACCCGCATGGGGCATCCTGTACTTTGAGTAGATTTAGGGCGAGTAAGTCGGGTATGGATGCGGGGGTTGTTGTGCGGTCAAAGCATTGCGCAACAGACTTTTTAACAAAGTCATCATAAAAAGATGGTGTTGTGACGTTCCTATGCATTCAAATGGAGCAGAACTTTATTTTATGGCAAATCTTTGATATTTTGACCGGTGTTGCCAGCTTGGTTGTGGCGTCTAAGGTCAAAGGCTAGCGTGACTAATTTTTAGCACCTTAAAAGCATGTGGCATGATTGAAAACCCACAAGAGGTACATGTGCTTCATATATGCTCTAGATATTTTTGAGATAATGCAACATGGAAAAATGCAGTCAGACAAGGTCGCATTTTTAAGCATTTTCTGATCACGCGGCAGCATAGGAGCTATAGATTATGGTATGAGAATCCATGAGCAGGTTAAAAAAAAGAGGGCTTCAAGTAGCTGTAATGCTTGGAAGCATTCATGTTGATATGTACACTACCTAGGAGATGCATGCAACCCACATGCAACATGGAAAAGGAGCAGACCCATGGGAAATCCAAAGGGCCAATTTTTTTGAAGTCCAAAGGTCTGGATTAGGTCAATTCCCACGTTTTTGGAAGAGAAGGTGAGCCGAAATGGAAGGGGAGCAGCCGGAAATGGAAGGGGAGCAGCCGGAAATGGAAGGAGAGCAGCCGATTTGGTGCAGAAGAGAGAAGGAGAAAGGTCGTGGAGGTTTTTTAAGGCAGATTTTGAGAAGGAAAAAGGACCCAGGTCGTTTAGGAGGAGCGGGAAGCTGCCCAGCCTGAGAGGTCAGTAGGGAAGAGAACTTGAAGAATAGAGAAGAAGGTCTGTAATGTTTTACTGTTGCAAGAAATTTAGTAGATGAATGACTGTGTGGGAAGATAAGCATAACTATTGTGCTGATTATGTTTGTGAACTGAATGGCATTATTAATTGAAAAGAGTTTTCACAATTTTAAAGTGGATGTGAATGGATTCAAGTACATGCCCTGTGGATAGGCTGCAAAAAATGAAATTTATTCTCTGAAAAAAATGTTCTAGCAGGCTGAAATTGTGTCAATTAATTCTATTGAATGTTGATCATCAGTGTCTTGCTTTTTCTTTCCATCATAGGCATTAAGTTTGAACTGTGGTGGCATTAACAATCTGATATCTATGGGCAATGTTCTATTTTGTTTAAATGTTGTGTGATAAAAATGTGTAAGTTGCTGATTTGTGCTTAGAAAAAATTCTGAGTTTGAGTTCTAAAGTACTCCAGGGCACAAGTATTCATCGGATCTGTTTTCTGTTATTGTATATTGTCTAAAGAGGAGTATTTCAGCTGTGCACTTGCAGAGAGTACGCGATCATATTGACCACCATCTTTTACCTTTAGCTTTGCCCATTAGACTCGTGTTGTTGGCTTGGGTTTCGTGCCCTTGTTGACATATTTTTGGGGGGCATTCCGAGAATCATTGGGCAATCGCTTATAGGTTACTAATGCTGGTGAATGAATTTTACAACAAGAGAGAAAAGTGAAGAGATTAAGAGACTTCAACAAGAGGAGCGGAATTTGAGAGCAAAGGAAAGAGAAGAAAGAAGTGCATTGAAGGAAAAATTATGGAGATCTTTAGAGCATCCTCCATTAGTAGTTGAGCAGCACACAAGTGTGAGATTGCATCCAGTTGCAGGTACACCAAGTCCTGAGAGCAAGCAACCAGAGGTAGAGTTTAATATTGACTTAGAGCCTAGTACGTTGTGTTCTATTTCTTTACCCACTATATCAGAACCAATAAATACTAGCATGGCAGTGCCAACGAAAATGAGATACCCAAAATTTTCTGCCTTAGGAGGTATAGACGCTGATTCACATGTGCAGGCATTTTTGACCATAAGTGAGGCGAACCAGGAGGATGGCAACGCTGAGCGGTTACGGCTATTTCCAGCAACTTTACAAGATGGTGCAGTAGAGTGGTACAGAGCCGCTAAGGATGTTACACCATTCGTAAGTTGGGATGAGCTAAGGAAGGGGTTTTTAAATGCATTCAGGCCCGTAGGTTTTGCGCAAAGGGTGAGTGATGAATTAAATTATATCAAACTCTTACCTGGAGAAAGTTTGCAAAGTTATGTCATTCGATTTAGGAGATTGGTGGCAAAGAAAGATCCCACGCCTTCTGCAGAGGATCAAGTAAGGTATTTTACTAATGGACTGCCTCCTGACATTGGTTTTTTTACAAAGGGGCAGACTCCAAGTACTTTAGAAGCAGCCATTATGATAGCATCAAGTTGGGAGCAAGCGAAAATTGGAATGGCACGTTATTATCATCCAGGAATGGCTCTACCATCCGTGTTGGGAGGAGTGGCACCAGTTGTTGCTTCAGCTGCACCAATGTTTCCATCTATAACAGAGGTAAATCCGCTCGTCAATATGCCTTTTAATATGTTCCCTTCTGCTATGGGTACTTTGGACTACAGCAAAACACAAGCAGGAGCCTCTATTATGCCTCAGCCAGCTATGCCAATGACAGGACCTGAACTATCAGTGGATGCCAAAATTGCTAAAGTCAAGGAGGATTTAGTTGAAACTCTGACCAAGCAAATGACGGAATTGCAGTTAAATTGGGTGAAGGGGCTAGAATCTAAGCCTCAAATTTCTAAGGAAAGGTCAAACATGTGGTGCATTAAATGCAAGGGTTATGGCCACCTTCCAAACGAATGTCCAACGCCTGCTGATTTTAAACCTGCTGGTTTCAGACCTCCTCCTTGTCAGAACTGTGGGAAAACCAACCATAGGACAGAGGAGTGTTTTCATTTACGTCCAGGAATGGGAATTGGGTTGACAAGACCCCAAACTCAAGTCGTTACCTCTCCTCAATATTCAGGGTATCAAGCACAACCGATGTATGATGTCTTTGCTTACACCTTCTTAGCATACCACAACCTATTAGTAGAGATCCTAGGCCCCACGTGCTTTAGAAGAGGACCTCCTCAATGCTATAGGTGTGGAGAACTAGGGCATATTGCAACTCACTGTCCAAACCCTGTAAAACCGGTAGGCTATCAGCCTATATGTGGTATTTGTCAAACCCAAGGTCTACATACACAAGATAATTGCCCTCATAGGCTACCACCAGTGAAGAAAAATGTAGAATGTAAAGGGAAGGAGCCAATAATAGACACAGGGGCAGTTTTTGTTACTAACCCAGAAGCATCAGCATATCAAGTGGAGACTAGAAGACAAGCTTGGGAACGAAGAAATAAAACGGAGGACTTCAATGGGGTTGTCTCAAAAGCAGCATGTACATCCGGGATTCAAGCTACAGGTGCAAATTCGAATCACGCAGTGGAAAATCCGGAGGAGGACTTAGATACTCAAATATTGTTTGAGAATGAGGAGGATCTGCCTCAACCTAGCGTGGTGCAGCGAATCATCGACGACGAGTTGTCCGTGCCAAAGAAACATGTGAGTAGAGAGAAGAAACATAAGTTTAAAAGAGTGTTAAATCTGGAACAAGAGAAACCATATGATATCCTTACTGATTTAGATAAGCAGCAGCCTTCTATTACTTTTGGTCAATTGTTGGAGCTTGCGCCGAGTTGTAGGAAGGTGTTAATGGCAGCTATGAAGACGCATAAGGAAGTCGTGGTTAATTCTGCTTGGCCTATAATTGCTGATATGAGTTCTCCCTGTTTAGATGCAGAAATTAATGAGCAACTAATTTGTAATTGTACCATTGATGGCGGCCGGGAGTTAATATTATGCCGTAATCAATGTTGAAGAAGTTGGGATTATCTAACCTACTCCAAAGGTGCACTTTGTAGTAAGGATGGCTGACCAAAGAAGAGTAAAACCACTGGGAATCGTTACAGGAATAAAAACTAAAATAGCTGGTATTACTTTCTTTGTTGATTATGTAGTCTTGCAGATGACGCATGGCGATTTCACTTATCCCTTATTGTTAGGTAGGCCATGGTTATTGCAAGCTCGTGCCAAACATGACTGGTCAACAGGGTACTTGCACATTGAAGATGGTAAATTTTCTGTTAAAATTCAGGTACACCTTAAGCCAAAACCAACAGAAGATGACCATGGAAGTAGTACGAGTTCTTCGGAAGGAGAAGAGGCTGTATGTCAGATCCTAGCGATTATGCGGCAGCACTAATGCAGATAGAAAATGAAGGTTATGATAAATTATTAATACCTCCATATAGGGATGATACCTCTAGCGTGGCGGCAGAAGAATGGATGAATTTACCAATGGAGGTGGGCTGTGAGGCTATTACAGTAGAGCAAACATTGGAAGATATTATGGAAGAGGAAGATTACCCATCTCATTTTTTAAGGTATGAAATTTCAGAGTCAAAGTTGAGAGAAGTACCTGCAAATCAGTTAAGTGGAGAGTGTCAAGAAATGCTTAGACTGCCAACCTTGCAAGAGGTGAACCTAGGGACATTGGAAGTGCCAAAGACTGTTAAAATTGGAGCTCAACTAGTTGGTGAAGAACGTGAGCTCTATATGCATCTTCTGGAGGAATATCGAGACATATTTGCATGGTCGTATCAAGATCTTAGAGGTATTTCTCCTGAATTATGTTTGCATAGAATAGTATTGAAAGAAGATGCCAGACCTGTGAGACAAAGACCCTATAAGATGAACCCACATTATTCAAACCTTGTTAAGCAAGAAATTGACAATATGGTTGATGCTGGGTTTATTGTTCCAGTCGATAATAGCGAGTGGTTATCCCCAATTGTTATTGTGCCCAAAAAGAATTTAAGTTTGCGGGTTTGTGTGGATTATAGAAGCTTGAGTGCAGTCACTATTAAGGATGGGTTCCCTGTTCCTTTTACAGATTCTGTTTTAGATTCAGTGGCAGGGCATGAGTTATACTCATTTCTAGATGGATTTTCGGGTTATAACCAGGTTAGTATCGATCCAAGGGACATGGGAAAAACTACTTTTGTTACAGAATGGGGATGTTTCATGTATCGTGTAATGCCTTTCGGGTTGTGCAACGCATACTGCGACATTTCAACGTGTTGTGACGCAGACTTTTAAGGAATATCTTAAGGAGTTCATGGAAACATTTTGGATGATTTTTTCTGTTTTTAGCACAGTCCTAACTCACAGATCTTGCTTGAGAAAATGTTTTGCACGATGTCGTCAATATGGTATTTCCCTTAATCCTTTAAAATGTGCTTTGGCTGTAACTCATGGCATTTTATTAGGACGTATTGTATCCAGAGAGGGCTTGGCTATAGATCCAGCTAAGGTGGGTGTTATCTTAGCATTAGAACCTCCTAAGAACGTGAAGCAACTTCAAGCATTTTTGGGCCATGTAGGCTACCATCGAAGATTTATCCGGCATTATGCAGATAAAGTAGTACCATTGACATCCCTTTTGAAGCAAGGTATTGAATATAAGTGGACTGTTGCATGTGAAGATGCTTTTAATGCTTTAAAAGATGCTCTTGTAACAGCGCCTATTCTAAAATTTCCAAACTGGAACATTGAGTTCCATATACATGTAGATGCATCTGGATTCGCCATTGGCAGCATACTAACTCAAATGCAGGAAGATGGATGGGACCATCCAATATATTACGCAAGTCGGCAGCTTTCAAAGGCAGAACAAAATTACTCTACTACGGAGAGAGAAGGCTTAGGGATGATTTATTCTGTCCAGAAATATCGTCATTACCTTTTAGGTAAAGAATTTGTTTTCTTTGTTGATCATCAAGCCTTAAAATATCTTATTTTGAAGCCTTGTCGAACGGGTCGTGTGGCAAGATGGTTGCTCATCTTGCAAGAGTTCCAATTCCGTGTTGTTGTGAAGCCGGGCAAGTCACATTTTGCTGCAGACCATTTATCAAGAATTGTAGATGTAGAAGCAGAAAAGGGGGTGGACGATGATCTGCCTGATACAAATTTGTTCACTGTTACAGCAATTCCTGATTGGTATTGTGAGATTGCAGATTTTTTAGCCACAGGGGAGTTTTCTGAAGATATGAAGCCTGCAGAGCGCAAAAGGTTAGTTATGCAAAGTCGGACATTTACTCTTTTAGCAGGTACTTTATATAAAATTGGGAAGGATGATGTGCTGCGCCGATGTGTGTTCTCCCATGAAGTACCAACTATAATAGCTTCTTGCCATGATGCACCCGGGAGGGACATTTTGCTACTGAAAATTACAAATGAGGAAGGTTCTTCAAGCAGGTTATTGGTGGCCTACATTGTACAAGGATGTTGCTGACTACGTGAAGAAATGCGATCCTTGCCAAAGAATAGGAAGACCTACGAGGAGAGACTTTATGCCCTTAAATCCCATACTTCCCATATTACCCTTCGAGAAGTGGGGCATCGATTTTGTAGGCCCAATAAATCCTCCTGCATGGCAGACTAGGAATGAATATATTTTGGTATGTACAGATTATGTAACGAAGTGGGCAGAGGCGAAGGCTTTGAGGTATGATAATGCAGCAAGTGTGGCTTCTTTCTTGTATGAAAATGTGATTATCAGATTTGGGTGCCCCATCGAGTTGGTCAGCGACCGTGGACGTCATTTCTTGAATGAGGTAATTGCTGCATTAACAGAAAGGTATGGCATATCCCATAGGAAATCTACTCCTTACCATCCACAAGCAAACGGGCAGGTAGAAAGGACGAATAAGACCCTGTGCAACATTATTGTTGGATTAAAAAAAACAATTCCTTGCAAGGATGTAAGCTCAACACAATGATTTACTTGTACTTTCAATCTAGCAATATTAAATCAATAAAACATCTTTAAGTACAAAAGCATCTAGTATCAAGAAAGCCAAGTTATGGTCATTCATTCCTTGATATGCTCAAAATCATTTCATCACTTTTACTCTAAGCAATGAGTACTTCCTAAGCTCAAACTATAGATCATCATCATCGAGAGCTCCACACGCTCAAACCCGGCACCCCGTTCCTATGTATCTCTTGCACGACGGTTACGGCTAGATCTCAGTGACTCAGAATAGAAACCTCATCTACAGCTTATATCCCACATGCCAACAAAAGGAATATAGCGTTTTCATCAAGCACATAAAGCACTTAAAGCACATATAGCACTTATATGCATAAAGCACTCAGTTGTATACGAATCTTCAACCTGTAAGACCATTACAACCCACTGCCACTGCTTCTCATAGGTTGTTCTTGAAAGTAAACATATATTCACTGCCACTGCTTCTCATGAATATAAGATGCATATAATATAACCTGATACACACTAACATCCTCCTTCATGTTATACTTATATGCATTATTTTCCCTTTTAGATAGCTAAATCTTGTCTCAGCTAGAGATTTTGTAAGCAAATCTGCTAACTGATCTTCAGTCCTGATATATACCATATTTACAAGGTCTTTTCTAACAGCCTCCCTGATAAAGTGCATTTCAAGTTCTATATGTTTAGTCCTCTCATGTAGGACTGGATTCTTTGATAAAGCAATGCAGCTTGTACTATCACACCAAATGTTGGTAGCCAATGATTGTTCAAATCCCAGTTCTATGATTAACCTTCTCTCCCAAATAATTTCCTTTGAGCATAAAGTAGCAGCAGCATATTCTGCCTCAGCACTGGACATAGCTATGGCAGTTTGTTTTTTGCATTTCCAAGATATAGGGGCTCCTCCCAGCATGACAAGATATCCTGAAGTTGACTTCCTTGTATCTATATCTCCTCCCCAATCCGCATCACAAAACCCTTCTAATTCCAAGTTATTAGTTTTGTATGCAACTCCTTCTTCAGCAGTACCTTTTAAATATCTTAAAACTCGTTTTGCTGCAGTCCAATGTTCTCTGCCAGGATTAGTGTTGTACCTGCTTAACATGTTAACACTATGTGCAATATCAGGCCTTGTGCAATTGGCCACATATGCTAAACATCCAACCAGGGATCTGTAAGGTACTGACCCTCCATATCTTTTCTCTCACCTTCATTTTGTGGACACATACTTTCAAATAACTTACACCCAGTGTGGGGAGTTTTACATACTTTGCGCGGTCTTGCATGTTAAATCTTTTCAACATGTCATATATTTGTTTCTTTTGGGTGAGCATTACTATACCCTCTCACCCCTATTTACGGCCATTTCAACACCAAGAAAATTTTTCAACTCTCCTAAGTCAGTCATTTCAAATCTTTGTCTTAGCAAATCTTTACACATATTCAAGCAGGTTGTTCCTTTAGCCACCATTATATTGTCATCAACATATAAGGCTAAGACACACCATTCTTCTCCATCTTTTGAACTTGTAAAGATTACCATCATTATCTAATTTAATAAGTTTTTGCTCTCTTAAAAAAACTGTCCATGCACTTGTACCATTCTCGAGGGACTGCTTTCAAACCATACACTTTGCTCTCCGAGCTTCCAAACTTTGTTAGCTCCCCCGCTCAAATCCTGGGGCCTGCTTCATAAATATTTCTTCTTCTAAAGTTGCATTCAAAAATGCAGTCTTAACATCCATATGATGTACTTCTAAATCACATGCATTTGCAATTGCCAGTAACATTCTCACACTATTCATTTTGACTAATGGAGAAAAAGTTTCATCAAAATCCTGACCTTTTTTCTGTGAGAATCCTTGTGCCACCAGTCTAGCCTTGTATCTAGGTGTCTTTCCATCCACACATGTTTTAATTCTGAATAGCCACTTGTTTCCAACAATATTCTTTCCACAAGGAATATCAACAAGTTCATATGTGTTAGTATTGTGAAAAGAATCCATTTCCTCATTCATAGCATTTATCCATTTATCCTTATCTGCTGAATTTAATACATCCTCATATGTACTTGGAATATCTGGATCTAGATGAGTCAGGATCTCAAAAATACTATCCAGCTCTCCTTCTATATCTTGAAGTCTTTTACTCTTACCTCGAGTTGTTCTACCATGAATTGATGGATCAACCTTGATATTTGCTTGCTGCAACCTTTCTACTTCAGTGATTCTTTTTTTTCTCGATGGTATGACAGCACTGGTTGATGACTCTGATGGCTCAGCTGAAACACCTTGATTTTGGACTTGTGTTTCTTCTGAGTCACCTACTTCTTCATTGGTGTTCTCCTCGGCTCACGCATTTATATTCTTAAGGTCATCCGAGCATCATCATCATAATCAACCACTTTAGTACTTGACCTATTATTTTCAAAGATTATCAACATTCGTTATGTTCTCAATAACTTCCTTTTGCTTGTTTTCCTTTATCGAACTTTATACACTTGTGTTTCATCAAATGTAACATCCCTACTCACCACTACTCCTCTTGTGCTTGGATTATATAATCAGTAGGCTTTGGATTGTTTATCATACCCAACAAGGTAGGTAATCATGGCCCCGTCATCCAGTTTCCTCCTCGGTTCTTACGAAATGTGTGTGTAGGCCAAGCATCCATACAATCTTAGCCTACTATAATCCGGTGTCTTCCCCGACCAAAGCATATCAGAATTGCACCTTGTATGCTCACCGAAGGTAGGCTATTTTGAATCATGGCGGCAGCTTATGCGGCCTCTTCCCCATAGGAAATTTGGAAGCCCGAAAATTTCAACATACTTCTTACAAAGATTAAGCAAGGTTCTCGTTCTTTCTTTCTGCAATTCCATTCTGTTGAGGCGTATATCCGCAAGTAAGTTGTCTTTTTATTCCTTTCATTTTGCAATATTGTTTAAATTCCCGACAAAAATTCTCCACCTCCTGCCGGACCTCAAGCATTTGATCTTCCCCGCCAGTTTGAGTCTCAACTTCATTTACATATTGTTTGAACACTTCCATTGCCTTATGTTTTGTTCTCAAACAATAAATGTGAGTATGTCTACTAAAATCATCAATCAGGGTCATGAAATATCTTTTTCCAGATAAGCCTGTTACATTCATAGGTCCACATAAATCAGTATGTACAAGATCTAATAACCCTTGTGCCTTTTTGTTGGACCTTTTGAAAGCTAATCTACTATGTTTGCCAAGAGCACATCCAGGACATACAGTTTTTCCAGTTTCATTCAAGTCTGCTTCAATAAATCCTTTTTTGCATAAAAGCTCAATAGTTTTTGAATTTACATGACCAAGTCTTCCATGCCATGTATCAACTGATGGCATGGTTATAAGATTAAGACAAGTTGGTTCACAATGTATAGCTTCAAGTCCAAATAGATTTCCAATCCTTTTTCCAATAAACTTCACTTTATTTCCAAGTAACACATTACATTGCAATCTCTCAAACACAACCTTATAACCAAGGTCTACCAATTGAGCAATAGAAATTAAGTTTCTAACAAGTCCAGTACACACAAAACTTTTCTTAACACAACCTTCTTTCCTTGCAAATCAAATAACTCGAGCATCCCACTATCTTTAATTTGCTTGAGTTCTCCATTCCCAAACTGAACATGTCCACTGGCTTCACCCTTGCAATTTTTCAATAGCCTTGAGCTGGACGCTACTGATTTTTCAGCTCTGAATCTAAAATGAGAACACCCTTGTCATGACATTTTTCCTTTGAAAAATAATTATTTGAGATGTTTACCTCAATATCTTCATCCAGCTCTTCCTCCTCAGATTCTTTAACCATATTTAAGCTTGACCTTGTTTCTTCCTCCTCTGTTTTTATTCTCTCGAATATTTCTTATCTTGTGCTTTATTTCTTTTTGGACTAGGGCACTTATTTGCCATATGACCCTTCCCTTCACAATTATAGCATACTATTTCTCTGTCTATCTTAGGACGGTTTCTCTTCAAATGTCCATAATCATTACATTTAAAACAGGGGACCTAACTTTCCTTTATCAAATAATTTCTTACCTCTTTTGCCAAGATATAGAATTTACGCTTCATCATCATCTGCATCCTTCCCTTGCTCAAACTCAGTCTGAATCATTTTGATAGCATGCTCCTTTGACCGGCAACATTTCTTAAAAGAGTAGCAAGTTGTGAGTTATGAGATACTGACTCTAGAAATGGCCAAAGAATTGGTAATCTTCATTCAAGACAACTCCTCGCACCCTCAAGGTCAGCAATAATAGACTCAAACTTCTCAAGAAATTCAGTGATGTTGTCTTTTTTTCATAAAGTTTTAATCTTCTCAACTGCTTTTTCAAAGACATCAATTTGAGAGGATGATTTAACCTCAAAGTTATCAATCATATACTTCCACATGTCTGGAGAGATTTACCTCTTAATTTTAACTTTATCACAGTTCCAACCTTGTTACTAATTATTGATTGTGCTTCCATAATTTTCGTTTTCTCTTCTGCACTTGTCCCTCTAGTACTTGTACTACCAGTTCCTCTTACATCTGCAGTTTCAGTTTGTGCACCACCACCGCAATGAATCCAGCACTGGCACTACCACTAGTTTGCTCCAAAGACTTCCACTACTTGCTCCAAAGCATTCGCGAGTATTTGAATCACACAAGTACCATAAGTTCTCAAACTCCAATACTTCCTTTATTCCTTGCTTCCATAACTGGAATCCGCTATCTCCCTTAAACACCTCTATGGAATTAAGGAGATTAGCTCCAAATCGTGTTGACATCCTGCAGTTGGAATTTTATGGCTCTGATACCACTGTTGGATTAAAAAAAACAATTCCTTGCAAGGATGTAAGCTCAACACAATGATTTACTTGTACTTTCAATCTAGCAATATTAAATCAATAAAACATCTTTAAGTACAAAAGCATCTAGTATCAAGAAAGCCAAGTTATGGTCATTCATTCCTTGATATGCTCAAAATCATTTCATCACTTTTACTCTAAGCAATGAGTACTTCCTAAGCTCAAACTATAGATCATCATCATCGAGAGCTCCACACGCTCAAACCCGGCACCCCGTTCCTATGTATCTCTTGCACGACGGTTACGGCTAGATCTCAGTGACTCAGAATAGAAACCTCATCTACAGCTTATATCCCACATGCCAACAAAAGGAATATAGCGTTTTCATCAAGCACATAAAGCACTTAAAGCACATATAGCACTTATATGCATAAAGCACTCAGTTGTATACGAATCTTCAACCTGTAAGACCATTACAACCCACTGCCACTGCTTCTCATAGGTTGTTCTTGAAAGTAAACATATATTCACTGCCACTGCTTCTCATGAATATAAGATGCATATAATATAACCTGATACACACTAACAATTATTACTAAAATATGTAATGCTAACCGAACTGATTGGGATAAGAGGCTACTAGATGCTTTGTGGGCCTATCGAATTGCATACAAGGTAACAACAAGAGCCACACCATTTATGCTTGTATATGGGCAAGAAGCCATTTTACCAATAGAATTGGAAATACCTTCATTAAGAGTTGCAGTCCAGCAAAAGCTTGACGAGAACGGGAGCCTGAAGGTAAGGTTAGAACAGTTGGGAAGATTGGATGAGGTTCGTCTTCATGCTTTTATGGCAAGAGAAGCCTTACAAAGTCAACGAAAAAAATGGTATGATAGGCATATTAGGTTCAAGGAATTTCGGCAGAATGATCTTGTGTTGCTTTATGATAGTAAGCATTGGAAGCGGCCAGGAAAACTAAGGATGCGTTGGACTGGACCTTACCAAGTGAAGCAGATTTTGTCTAATGGGTCTCAGAGTCTTGCGGGGATTTGGCGGGTTATGAGCTTCCTACACGAATTAATGGCTCCAGGCTTAAGTTATATCATACGCAAACTGTATTGGAACCTCTTCCCAATGGTATGTAAGTAATAACTACTTGTTTTCTAGCTTACTAGCTACATAGACTAATAGAGTTAATTTAGGTTAGAAGGTGTGTAATTAGCGTTAGAGGCAGGCCATAATCTAGGTTCATAGAATAGTCACATTGATAAATAAAAATCTAAAAAATTAAAAATCAAAAAAATTAAAATTGCTTTTGTTTTACTTTATTCGTACATTAGGTCTGTTATAACAGAGTTACAGGACTTACGATGGGGACTAATGCTTTTCAATAAGTTGAGCTGAAATTGGTTGCAACATGGAGTCTGTTAAAGTGTTGTTTGCATGGAGATGAAAGGAGCTGCCATCACGGGAACAGAATTACCAGGTTTTATCCTTCCACCCTAGCATTATGCAGTCAAAATTCACGTTGGAATTCTTTATCATTATCTCCCATTTTAATATTCTTTAAAATGTCAAAGCTGGATCAAATGTTGTAGCCATTGACAAAAGTTGCACCCTGATAAGGATTTGGTTGTGGTTGGATTAACATGGGAACTGTCATTTTTAATGCTGTGATTATTCTTAAGCAGAGGACATTATTTGGTTTTAAAGTTGCTTATGGCTGTGATAAACTAGTGACAGCAAAAAATCTGCCAGTTAATACTCTTAGACCTCCACGGGTTATGTCTTGTTGAGAGTGTTAATAATGCTCGTGTTGAGAAGAAGAACCTGTGATGAAGAGGTACTGAAATTACAACTTAAAATGTAGCAGAACTTTCTATAATTTGGAGCCCAGGGCTTGAGTGAAGGCACGGTGGTTAAGCTGGAAGGGGAGCCCTCTCTTTTTTCAGTCCATATCCCACCCAGATGCGACACTAAGTCTTTGGTTAAATAACGCTTGATGATCGCTAGATGGTTAGACTCTTAGGGTTCATATCCCATTGGCACTATTGGTACTTAGAGTTAAGCCTCGCTAGGGATGCAATGTGGTTAAGTTCTAGAACCTAAATCCCACATGCAATTCCTAGGTGGACCACACCTCTTGATTATAAAAAAAAATCTGAAAATCGGTTGTAAGAAAGTGATAAAGGAAGAAAAAAAGGGAGAAGGATGGAAGTGAGCTCGTTATAGCAGTTACAACCATAGGAGGCTGAGATACTTGCTGATTATAGTGTAGTCTAAGTTTATCACGAGCATCATAGGCTAACCAGGATGATCTTTGCTTACTAATAATGATGGTGTTAAAAATTGTCATAGTAGCATTGAGATTCAAGTGCAGTCAAGTTTTTATCATATTGTGCTTTTTATTTGGCTTAGCATTTGATTCAAATTTAACGATTTGAAGAATGATTGCATACCATTGCATGCATATGTGCTTTTTAATTGCGCATTGATCATCATTTAAGGTTCATGCATGTATACAGGGACTAAAGTTGAGTTATGTTGTTGCAGCTGGTTAGAGATTTAGTTGGGGATCGTACCGTGATGGAGGCATTTGAAGAAGTCCCTCGGGACGAGGAACCATTTGTATGGGGGATAATGTTGTGCGGTCAAAGCATTGCGCAACAGACTTTTTAACAAAGTCATCATAAAAAGATGGTGTTGTGACGTTCCTATGCATTCAAATGGAGCGAGAACTTTATTTTATGGCAAATCTTTGATATTTTGACCAGGTGTTGCCCGGCTTGGTTGTGGTGTCTAAGGTCAAAGGCTAAGCGTGACTAATTTTTAGCACCTTAAAAGCATGTGGCATGATTGAAAACCCACAAGAGGTACATGTGCTTCATATATGCTCTAGATATTTTTGAGATAATGCAACATGGAAAAATGCAGTCAGACAAGGTCGCATTTTTAAGCATTTTCTGATCACGCAAAGACATAGGAGCTATAGATTATGGTATGAGAATCCATGAGCGGGTTAAAAAAAGAGGGCTTCAAGTAGTCAGTAATGCTTGGAAGCATTCATGTTGATATGTACACTACCTAGGAGATGCATGCAACCCACATGCAACATGGAAAAGGAGCGGACCCATGGGAAATCCAAAGGGCCAATTTTTTGAGTCCAAAGGTCCGGATTAGGTCAATTTCCACGTTTTTGAAGAGAAGGTGAGCCGAAATGGAAGGGGAGCAGCCGGAAATGGAAGGGGAGCAGCCGGAAATGGAAGGAGAGCAGCCGATTTGGTGCGTAAGAGAGAAGGAGAAAGGTCGTGGAGGTTTTAAAGGCAGATTTTGAGAAGGAAAAAGGACCCGTGTCGTTTAGGAGGAGCGGGAAGTCACCCAACTGAGAGGTCGATGGGGGGGGAAGAACTTGAAGAATAGAGAAGAAGGTCTCAGAATGTTTTCTTGTTGCAAGAAATTTAGTAGATGAATGACTGTGTGGGAAGATAAGCATAACTATTGTGCTGATTATGTTTGTGAACTGAATGGCATTATTAATTGAAAAGAGTTTTCACAATTTTAAAGTGGATGTGAATGGATTCAAGTACATGCCCCAATGGATAGGCTGCAAAAAATGAAATTTATTCTCTGAAAAAAATGTTCTAGCAGGCTGAAATTGTGTCAATTAATTCTATTGAATGTTGATCATCAGTGTCTTGCTTTTTCTTTCCATCATAGGCATTAAGTTTGAACTGTGGTGGCATTAACAATCTGATATCTATGGGCAATGTTCTATTTTGTTTAAATGTTGTGTGATAAAAATGTGTAAGTTGCTGATTTGTGCTTAGAAAAAATTCTGAGTTTGAGTTCTAAAGTACTCCAGGGCACAAGTATTCATCGGATCTGTTTTCTGTTATTGTATATTGTCTAAAGAGGAGTATTTCAGCTGTGCACTTGCAGAGAGTACGCGATCATATTGACCACCATCTTTTACCTTTAGCTTTGCCCATTAGACTCGTGTTGTTGGCTTGGGTTTCGTGCCCTTGTTGACAGGGGTCGCTGATGCGGCACGTATTCTCTAGTCCACCCATGGAACCACTGTGATCCTGGAAGGGGACGCTTCCCCGACCTGCCTCATCGGACGGGGCTTCATGAACCCTGTAGTAGGCTCGAAGGGTGATACCTTGAGTCTGCGTGTCCGGAAGGCTATAGCGATGCCATAGCATGATTCGACTCATCTACAAAGTGTGCACAGGAGGGGCGGATGGAGTGGACAACCCTAGCCGATGTTCTATGCCAGCCAACGCCATGTTAAGATTCGGTCTGCTGATCTCTTGAGACCTAGCCATCAGTCGATCCTCACTGGAGTCTGAGCCGGGGTAGAACCATGGGTTTGGGGTGTTTTCTTAGGTTTAGATGCATATTCTTTGCCGTTGGTATTTGGATGGACGTGTCACCCTTCGTGGTGGTTATTTATATGTGATTTATGCTATGTGCTAACCCTTGTATTCACGCTTCCGCGACGTAGGAGCCCCATTGAAGGCGTGGGCCGAATGACCCCTCTGTGTCCTTCACTTGAGCGTCTTATTATAGATGGCCCGAGTTAGACGGAGGGCCCTGCTCGTGGCGAGTTGGTCGCCATGGGAGGGGAAAGTCCCCGTATGTATACGTCCGAGGGTCGTATATGTTCAGGGAGCGTCACATACCACAATCTTTGTAAAAGCGTTGGATATTGGAGGGGTGAAACTCAACAGAGATGTTTATAAGTAGCTTTAAATTTTTGTAGATGCAATGATCTGTCACGTTTCATTGATAGGTCGGTGTTGGTAGAGACTACAGTCCACAATTATGATGTTGCGGTTGAAGAATTGAGGTTCTCCACAATTATGATGTTGTGGTTGAAGAATTGAGGTTCTGACTCAGTGATCATATCTTTTGCAAGAAATTGCAAGAACGCCACCAAAGATCTGAGTCTCCTGCAGTTGCAAGGCAGTACATGAACATGTTGACATCAATCATTAAGATAGCGAGTTCTGGCAGATCTTACACTTGACATGAACTAAGATGTCTTTAAGAAGATAATGTGGCTTTAGATATAGTGCATGTAAACAAACAATTGGGATAGATAAGGAGTGCAAACATGTGTCAAGATCTTTCTTCCATTATGCTTCTGGACATGCACATGAACGTAGTCCTTAGACCCCGCTCCTGTATCGTCAATATTTGTCTCAGCAAATGGATCTGCCACAAACTATCACGCATAACTATCATGCCAATAACACAATTAATAAAAGGCATACCATAAGCGCCAGGTAGCTGAATGTCCACGTCACGATTTGAGATGTATACAGACCTCGGACCTTAATAACTTATCACCTGCAAAGGCCAATTTCAAGAATGGCATCATGAAATTGAAGTAAAATGCTCCTTCTTTACAAAAACCATACATATAATAAGGGCCAGCAATGGAAATAAGGGCATCATTAAACTGAAGTAAAGCGCTGCTTCTTTACAAAAACCATACACATAAAAGGGCCAGCGATGGAAATTGCTCATGCAAAGCTACCAGATCTGAAAAGGGCTCTTAATAAGAAAAAACTATTCAAACAGAGCACACAAGCACATACACATCCAACCAAAAACAATCAACATAGACAATCGATAGTTGAAAACAAAACAACAGACAGAATTATTGGATTATTTAACAGATCAAAATCAAGGGATCGTTAATAACACCTTTGCAAAATATAGAAAAACCAAAAGCAGAAATCAAGGGATCGTTAAAAATCATCTTGGAAAATATCTCACAAGGCTGAAGCTACAAAAACCCCAATTTTAAAATCGGCACACAAGGGAGGGAAAGAAAAAATCTGGGCTGAAACAAAAATGAATTGAATCATTGAGAAAATGAAGGGGAAGGGGAGGCAAATGGTGCTGGAAACTGAAGCTAGAAACACAAACAAAGGGAAAACGGAAAGATCCAGATAAGAATCTACAAGTCCAGGTAAAACTCGATTAAAGGACCTGCAGAAATGGAGATTGTTTAACTTTCAGCGGATCAAATTAGCAACAAACTCCGGCAAAGATCATTGATGGAAAAAGGGAAGAAAAGTCTGAACCTTGGATTGGCAAGAAGCCCGTTGTGAAGGGAGCGGATTCTAAACCATCGACTCACGCCCAAACGCCCTTGTAGCCATTATCCCTGATCACAGATCCCAGCACAAACTAAACTGGTGAAAACCCTAAACTGGCACAAACGAACTAGCGCCATGGCTTAACTTGTAGCCAGCACCAATGCCATGGCCATCTCGACTGTGAAATTGTAGCCAGAGGTCTGCAAAAAAAGATCGCCGTGAGCCAAAGCAGAAAAAAAAAACAAGAATACAAAGTGTATTCCGGAATACATTTCCCTCTTATCATTTTGCACCACGTTCCAGTATCCCTGGTTTTTACAGTATCCCTGGTTCTTACAAAACAAACAAATCATTTTGCACCACGTTCCAGTATCCCTGGTTCTTACAGTATCCCTGGTTCTTACAAAACAAACAAGAAAGCTCCTTTTATTATTTCAAACCATGATCCTGTAGCCCTACGAAAATAAAAAAATTGCAAGGTCATTGCAATAAATAGAAAATGCCAAGAAAACCTAATTGATGTTGCTTTGCGTTTCCCTTTTGATATTCCAGAATAGAATATGTATTCCGGAATACAAAAAGGGTTTGATATTTTTTTTCGTTGTGCTATTCCGGAATAGTAAATGTATTCCAGAATACAAAAAGGGTTTCTTGTGTTTGAACATAGTATACCTTTTTCGCTACTATCTTCGCTATTTAAACAAAAGAAATTTGCTAATTTCTAAGACACATGGAAAACTGGATATTTGTTGGCCCTTTTGGATCAAGGAGCTCTAATTTTTGTTTTTTGTGCTCGATCCTTCTCTCATCACTCCTCACACTTTTGTACATAACTGAGTATTTTCAAAAGTACTGTAAATTTAGCATTTGAATATCAAGATTTTATCTTCAATTTTTTAATATACTAAAATGCCAGTTACTACTTCACTTCTATTTTCGATTAAAAGTTATGTTCTCTTAAAACAGGAGTTCTCTCAAAAAACATACTTGAGGAAAATTCTAATTGGTTGAAAAGTGTCACTTTGACATTGTCAATTCTCTTTTCGCACAAAAAAAGGGCTATTTTGGGGGGGTCAAAATATAATTTTATGCCCCCTTTTTTTTTAACTTCTTTATTTTAGCCTTTTTTTTGAAAAAAAAAGGAATCTTCAAGGAATATTCCTTTTGCTCCCGTTTCAATGATTTGCTCCCGTTTCATATGCAACCTTGTTGAAGTAGTTTTATATAGCAACAACAATATTGACAATGTTCCACTCTGGTGTGGTGCGGCAGTAAATTTCTTGTAATCATTGAGCCAAATAGTGAAACTTAAATTTCTAAAAGAATCATTTTCTATTAGGCCAGATTTCCACTGACACTAGAGTTGTCTCAAGGACCTGTTTGGGTTCATCAACCCGTATGGGTCCCTCAATCCCTTCTCCATATTAGGGACTAGTTCTTCATGATACTTATGAGATTTTAAATATGAACACCTGAATTGTAAGATTAACTCGAAGTTGTACCACCATATTCAATGGCAAAATAAAATTCTTCACAAGTTTGGCACAAATCGCACCTTGAAATACACTCAATTCAATGGTTTCAATGATTATGATATAATCTCATGACACTCAACATGGAATACAAATTTCAAGATAACATTAATTTTGTATGAAGGTAGCCTACAAATGCTACTCATTTTTCAAATTTCATGTGATTTCATAAAAATTTGATATATCAATGAGCAAATCATAATTTCAATCCTTGAGAGACCCAGTCGGGTCCCTAAGGAATTTCTGAAAAAGAAACATTCAGGAACCACTTCATATCCATGATATTTGAAATAGAATAAGAATATGAAGGTGCTATTATTTTTCAATGGAAGTAGATACTAAGTACTACACGTCTTGCTAAATGGATTTCATTTTTTCAAAAAGTGAAGTAGTACTATGAATTTTCAAAATTTTGGCCCTCGGGGGACCTAACTGGGTCCATAACGAACTTCTGAACTTCAAACTTTAAGGAATTATATCTCGAAAATTCTACCATAGATTTTTCTAATTCTTCTTGTGATAGATTTCTCATATCATGAATTACAAGATGGAAGAATTAGAATTCTTAGGAAAAATCATATTTGCAAAATAATGTGAGAAATGTTAAAGACTTTGAGAATAAACTTGACCCCTTTGCATTTGGCTCTACATTATGGCTAGTAATGGAAGCTATAATAGAATTTCAAAAAAGGTGTAGGAATAAACCCATTTGGGTTAATCAAGGGACAATCCTAGTGCTAACGACAACTTTTATAATGATTCGACAACATAGTTTCTAGGCGGTAACATCGAATGTTGGCAATTTCTACTGGCTTCCATTATAACGGCAACACAGAAACAACAATCACTGTTTTTTAGCTATTTTTAAATGTTCTTCTCCCGATCTGAAATATTGCTTCTATCGAGCAACCATGGTATGAAAATTCAATGACAACAACAAAAATAGTGCCAGCTATATAGCTACCGTAACTAATGGAAAGAGGGACAAACGCAGAATGTGACATGGGGATTTGCTATTGGCTTCTATTTTGAATGAATACGTAGTGGAAATCCAGCCTTAGATTACCTTCATAATGGGCATGCATAAAACTGGAAAATGGAAGGGTTATGCCTTTGGTTTCATTTTGGTTATCAGAGGCAAGTTTTTGTTATCATGCCCATTCCATGCAAGGCGGGTCCAGCAAGCTCTGTGCAAGCAAATATTATTGTTTATGTTGTTTGTGTTGTAATCCGTTGTCTCTTCATGTTATGTGATTGAATGTGTTGTTTAATTATTGCATGATTGACTTTTGAACCATGGCCTTCAAATCATCTCCTTTTTGGCCCGCCGGTCAGGGTTGGAGGATAAGGAATATCCACTAGTATATTCCTTGGATCAAGGGCCCGGATGAAACGAGTATGAGGAGGATAATATGTGTGAAATTTGTAACATGAATATCGAAATGAAACTTGATGGGGCTTAGAAGTTTACAAAGCAAAAAGGCGTTCTGAAACTACATGTCGAGGTGAAAGAAAGAGCGAATGGCATGGCAAGCATGCGACAAAAATCTTGTGTGTGTAAATAAGGAGGCGAAATATTATTTGGGGCAAACAAAGATGGAGAGGAGCAAGGCAAAGGCACTGGGCATGTTAGTGTTGCTGGCATATGTTGGTCCAATCGTATGTTGACACGTGGCAGTACACATTTACTCGACATTTTGCCGCAGAATGTAATGTAAGTGGCTTTCACGTAACGAAAATGTCACTTTAGGTGACATTCTCATGTGTCAAGACCGCCCGTGCGCATAGGCAGTGTTTCCACATGAGAATGTCACCTAAAGTGACATTCTAGTATACTTAAGCCAAGAACATGGGTGAATCGAAGGAAACTTGATGGGGCTTAGGTGCATCCCCATTATACAGAAACCGAGTTTGCCATGTCATCGGAACTGAGTTCCTACAATCTGTTAGGGCGCATACCCGTTAGGGCGGATTTGGGGTCTCAAAATGGCCCATATCTTGGATGCCAGAATTCCCCGTCATGTTTCTCGCGACCAATGATGTTTGCGCATTTTTTTCCAAAGTCAGTATTAGTTGGCAAGTAGAAAGAGGAGCAGGCTTACTTGGCATCCAACTGACAAAATTTCATAGGACATGTTTGTGCATTCATTCCCGCATTTTTCGAAAATCGTATCGCGGACCAAAATAATGGCTACTTTTCCCGCCTAATGTGCACATGCCTACATGCACCAACCACCTTATCAAATTTTGGCACCAAGATTTCCATTGTTCACATTAGCGCCGCTACGTGCATCCTCTCCGCCTTTGCTCTTCATTTGGAATCCAAGTCTCCAATAGTGTCTGTGTTTTTGCGGGGCGAGCATAGAGTTAAGCAACAACGGCGAGGCGATGTGCGGACAAGCAAACGTACGTTACATGCCATGTTTTTACTACCCAAATTTTCATTCTGAAGTTTTCCTACTTTTCAGCTCTTCCCATTCATCGTATTGCTCCCTGCCATTCATTCTTACAATTCAACGACCGATCGATCTGACGGTGAAAGGATATCTATCCATAGGCTCGTGGGTGAGAACGCTATCCTTAACGAACGTGGGATTTGAAGAGGAGGATATTTGCAAATTTGCACCCTCAATAATACATGGATCACACCATGCGAAAATGCATATGCACTTTGTAAATGTGTAGTGAGATTTCGCGTCATGTGATCCTTGCTTCTTTTTTCTTCCCTCTTCTTGATTTATATTCACTCACTGAATCAAATATTTTTCTTTGGGCTATATTTATCAGATGTCGGGGATTTGAGACTAGGGAAAAGCACTACTAGCATCGTTGTTGTCTAACATATGGATATAAGAGACATGCGTTACCAAGATATACATTCAGGGCAATGGGCATCTAGTTTTACGTTGTAAAGTTGTGGGAGCCGAGCTTGAAAGTCGTCCCATGACCTCGTTTAAGCGAATTGTGCAAGCCTCAAAGTTATGAGAATGGTGTCCTTGCAATGAAGAAATGTTTGATAAGACGTGCATCCAGGGTTGTTGAAAAAATGAGTTACAAAATATTTGCTCCATTAGAGGTGTTTACTAATGCCACGACACAAAAGCTCCAAAGACATATTGTATAAAATGTCGCTTTCATGAGCCTTTGGATCAGTTAACTCAAAGTGTCACATATGGAAACATTGTTAGGTTTGATAAAATAACATAAAAATCTTATTTAATAAAGCTTTGGTTGTTGGTAAAGTGTTGGCTTATTGATTAAGTGTTTGGGACCCCCTTTGAAAAAGTTTAGTTCATAAAACATAATATAACTTGGAATGATACATATTTTATATGCAAATGGGAGACTATTGATGAGGGACTTGGTGTTATTATCTATTGACAACAAACAATTTAGTATATTCCAACCTTTTAGCTTATACAAAATTCGCTTGGTGTGATCTTTTTGGAAAAAGATGACTTCCTATAGTAAAATTACTTTGATTAATCTTTTAATAAAAGAAATATATATGTGTCTTATTTGAAGTTAAGTGTGGATATGTGACGTGCTCATTTATTGATAAAGTGTTTGCTTTTTGAAAAGGGCTAATAACTTTATGTACTACTAGAGTTGGTAAAGTATTTTAGATGCAAATAGGATGCTTGATGTGATCCTTCTTAAAAAAAGATATGCTCTTTGAAAAGGACTAATAACTTTATGCACTTGGGGTGGTAAAGCATTAAATGAGAAGGGGTACTTGTGTTTAATTTTAATTTGACAACAAATAAGAAAGTGGATCACACGATGCGAATTTAATGTGTTCCATTTTTGTTGCATATGTACTATTAAACTTGGTGTGATCCTTCTTGAAAAATTATATGCTCTTTGAAAAGGGATAATGACTTATGTACTTAAGAGTGGTAAAGCATTTTAGATACAAATAGGAATGAGTACTTGTGTTTAATTTTAATTTGACAACAAATAAGAAAGTGGATCACACCATGCAAATTTAGTGTGTCCCTTTTTTTTTTTGCATATGTATTATTAAACTTGGTGTGATCCATCTTGAAAAAAAAATAGCTTTCAAGTAAAAGGAAAGAAAGAAATATCTTATTTAAAGTGTAAAGTGTTAGTATATAAAGTGTTGGTTTATTAAAATACTATTTGTTTACGCTAAGTTGTAAGTTCAATATTTGTGTTTCTATTTACTTTTTACGCAAAGGATCACACCGGTAATTTCTTATATCCAATTACTTACAGCATGAAGATTTCGCATCATATGATCCTCTTTAAACAAGGATGGCTTTGACCTTCAATGTTCATAAATTTTATGAATGTTTGCATATAAGAATGTCACATATCATATTTTCTTAAAAAATGGTCATCAAATGGATAACTAGTCAAAGAGTTCTTCTACTACTTAAAGAGTTTCAAGACTCATTTTTGCTATAATTTAAATAGCAATAGATTTTTAAAGGAATCTATTGTTAAAAGTAGTCAAAGACTTCTTGTATTAGCGGTATCTAAACACAAACACCATAACCTTTGTACTTCAAGAATGTATAAACCCTTCACATTGCAAAGTATAATGTCATTTATTAGCATCTTCACGGATATTTCCCCTTCCTTATCGGGCGGCTCATCTCAAGGAACGTATTCGATTAGAATGCCTTCATCCTCTCTCAATCTCACAATATCCTAGGAGGCCGAGTTACCGTTACCACAAAATCGGACTAAACTTGAAACGTCCCGAAATGGCGGTTTCTTGCCACTCAACGGATCCAATGGATATAAACGCCCATCCGCCCGGATATGCGACACTTTTTGAGCACGCAAGACACAACACATCGAGGTCTAAGTTCTTATTTTTAGACCTCCTTTTTTGCGATTGAAGACTGGAGCATATTAGGTGAGTCGGTTTGATCCTTATCCACACATCATTTGGAGCTTCCATCTTGTGTGGGATCGCCGCGGCGCCAAATGAAGGTGTACAATTTGTATGCCCCAAAGACAATTAAACCGTGTGTGAGCGAGCGTCCGTTACTAACCTCGTTTTTGAAATTTGCAACATGCATATGGAAATCGAAAAGTCCATTCTCCTACAATCCATGCTTTTATACATTAAGCAAATTCAAATTTTGAATTGTAGGGGGCGGGAAGCCTGTATTGGGATGAAGTAAAGATCCCGGTTAATGCTGGGTTCACATGGACCCGAACTGCTTGGCCGGCTTAAAACCCAAGAACTTGGGCTGAGGCAAAAAAATTCAGCCCCGTTTTGCAAAATCAGCCCTTGCAAGATCCAACTTGCGTAGCTGATGCATCGCTGAATTTTTTAATCAGTGCTGACTCCGCCAGAACTCAGCGGAGGGCCTAAACTTCTCCATGTGAACCACCCATAAAGGCGGCCCTTGCGGCCGCCACCTCGAAATGAAAGTCGATACAAAGCTTCAACCTACACATTCAAATTTTGAAATGTGGAAGGCGGGAAGCTTGTATGGCCATAACCTCTAAATGAAAATAAGCGCAAGAATCGGTGACCGCACGCGCTTGGTATCGATAAACCAAGAGACACCGTCATGAGTTGCCGGTATGCTATAATGCAAGTGGCTTTTTAGAAGCGCCACATGTTGCATCAGCCTGTCTGACAACCAACAGAATTAAATACATATGGCGCCATGAATGCGCAATCCCCCTTATTCCGGGAGAATATTCCAAGTAAATCTGTAATGATGAGATTTTGGTAGCCTAGGTGGCATGGGAAAAAGGGAGCGGAAATATGACGTGGAATGGCTGATAGGAGGCCATTTTGAGACCCCAAATCCGCCCTAATGATTCCCATTACTGTTGTTGCTGAGCTTCTATTTTCTTGGTTGATTGCATTGAGCCATAGGACAAACTGGCACTGGGCTACAAGACAAACCCAGGTTGCTAGAGGACAAATCCAGCTTGCTAGAAGACAAACCCAAGGCCTGACTTGGGCAATTCGGAAGTCCTTGAGGACTTCTGAAGAAAGGGAAGGTGCCCTGGACTCGTCAGCAAAACTCCTGTGCCTTGAAGGTAATGGGAATGCTTTTTTTCCTGGCTGGGTTTGCCATGTGGCAAAGTCAGCCTGAATAACGACCTAATGGGGATGCACCCTTAGAAGTGCGTTGTGAAACCCCATATCAAAATGAATAACACAATATTGTGGAGCTTCATAATGCGTGTTACTTATATCGAACTGAATGTGCGAATAGGTTGAAGATTGGCTTGGATATTTTGTGGACCAAACGGAAGTTTGCAAAAGCGAAAAAGCGTTCTCTCTTTAGAAACGAACTATATGTGGAGGTCAAAGAAAGAGCGAGTGGCATGGCAAGCATGCGATGAAAAATGTGTGTGTGTAAATAGGGAGGAGGTAAAATAGTGAGCCAAAGCAAGATGGAGATGAAGGCGCTGGGCATATTAGTGTTGCTGGGAGGCATGGCGAAAGCAAATTCCTTCACGTTTTATTTCCACCACACTCTAATTCCAGAGGAAGGCAGGGCAGCCAGTTCGTTGAAGTTGGCAAGGCCAACCAATTTCACAAATCTCTTCGGCTTCGTGGTACTGTTCGACAACAAGCTCACCTTTACGCCGGATTTCAACTCCGACCAAGTGGGCCGAGCCCGTGGGCTTTACGTGGCCGATTCCATGGCCGATTATTCCAGCTTCCTTGCCCTTTACACTGCGGAATTGGACCTGCATGGGAAGCGCGGAACCCTCTGTTTCTTTGGCCAGGATCGTTTCCGCCTTCCAGCCCGCCAACTTTTAGTCTTTGGTTGTGGCGGTGCCTTTACAGGTGGCCCTCATATTGCTACCGTCTCCACTTTTAATAGCTCCCAACGTTTCAATGTTGTCCTCAAGATTTGTGTCCCTCTTAAGGCTTTTCTAAGGGATTGCCCCCCATAGTTTGCCTTCATTTCATCTTCTTTAAACTCATGGTTTTGCTACCTAATATTCATCTTGGCAAACTCATCATCCAAACATAAGACATTCGTGGTCACGTCGTTCGGATGTCAGTTAACAAGCAAATGTTAGTACGCCAGATCAATGGCATAGCATAGTTTTCATTTGTAAAGACAATGCTACGGTTTATCTAGTACATTACTAATGCATTGAATGTCTAAATAAGGAAAACAACCGAGTGATTTAGGTTGACTGGTCTATCAATAGTAATGTTTTATAGTGGGAAGATAGATTTAGGTTGTTTGGCCTATCAATTGCAATTGATTGCATGCAATAGGAATCCAAGTCTTGAGTTCATTCGCAAATAAAGAATCCAAGTCCAAAATGTCCTTTTACTGCTCAAATGGCTTTCCATTAGATGTGTTACGTACACGTACAAGGTAAAGCCATTATATTTGTTACATACAAGTACAAGGTAATTGCTTCTTTCCTTTGGTTGGCTTGGAAAACAAAGAAACTATTAAATCTTCCAAAACTCTAATGGCATAACAAAGAAACTCTATTAAATCTTCCAGACAAATCAATGTCATAGCACAGTTTTCATTTGTAAAGACAATGCTACATTTTCTATGAGTTTTCATTTGTAAAGACAATGAATGTCTAAATAAAGGAAACAGTCGAGTGATGTAGGTTGTCTGGTCTATCAAGAGTAATGTTTTACAATAGGAAGATAGATTTAGGTTGTCTGGCCTATCAATTGCAATGGATTGCATGGAATAGGAATCCAAGTCTTGAGTTCATTCGCAAATAAAGAATCCAAGTCCAAAATGTCCTTTTATTGCTCAATTGTTTTCCCATTAGATGTGTACGTACACATACTAGGTGAAGCCATTATATTTGTTACACACAAGTACAAGGTAGTTGCTTCTTTCCTCTGGTTGGCTTGGAAAACAAAGAAACTATTAAATCTTCTAAAACTCTAAACCAACATGATTCTCTTTTAACAAGGTTATGTGTCCAAATGAAACTTTACCTTATTTTACAAGTGACCTCTTCATTGGTTGTACATGATTTGGGACCACTAAATTTCTCCTTGTCATTCCAGTTCAAAAGTGCCATTGCGCGGTTGTAAGAACCAAATTAAGGGTGAAGTGTCAAATACATATGCTCGATTGTATGGGTCCCATTATTCCATCCTATTCTATCAAAGCCTTGGATGCAAATTGAACTCAATGCAAAATTTATGAGATCTTCAAAAGGGAGGAGAACATTGGAATGCTTGTTTTTGCTATTTTGTGATTTAGGAATAATGCTTGTTAGTTGGCAAGTAATTTTAATATCATACTGCTACAATGGCATCAAGGATGGAGGGAAATAGATGCCCATTCACTTGTTAATGCAACAAGTTTGTAACTTTGCACCTTTCAAAAAAGCATGTCGTCATACAAATGCTGCACATGTGTTGCTCCAAATTGCCCTTCATTGGCCTTCATAGCCCTTCAAAAAATCTTGAAGGCTTTTTGTAATGTAAGGAATATAATGAGCATATTGGTAATGCAAATGGTGATGACATGAATTATTTGGTAGAGGTTCTTATTTGTACTGAGGCGGTCGAAAAACCAGGTAGGTCAATAAAAAGGATTGCCCAATGACTCCATTCTGGCTTGATTCCTACATAAAACTCTTTAAAATAACTAAAAAGGCCAGAATTTAAAGCTAAAGAAGAAAATCCATAGGTGACATGGCACCATCGATTGGGTGGGCTACAAAGAGTCAATGAGGGCTCTGTTGTTCGCGCAAGCAGCGGCTGGACGGCCTGCCCTGCCATCGATTTGATCCCCAAAGGTATCCAAAATACTGGAAGGCTAGTCAATTGGAGATTTTTTATTTATTTATTTGTTTTTTTTTAGCAGGGTTGCCTAACCCCCCCTGCACACTTTCCTGCGTTCTGAGCTATGCCACGTGTCGTGCCACGTCGGCTGTTTTCATTTCTAGCCGTCCGATTCGTTATTTTCTGATCGTAGGGTCAGGGAAATTAGAAAAGCAACTATTTGTCCGCCGGAGTATTCATGGTTGCTGATAACAGCTAGGGTTAGGTTCGACCTTTGTTTTAAGGTTTTTCAAGCATCACACGGCCATTTCGGATTTGTGCCTTCTCATTTCGTGAGGCATGACCAGCGGAAGGCTAATGATGGCAACGAAAGAGTCATGACCAATGGATGGGATTTCTTCAGCAATTTGATACTTTGCCATATTCAGACCCTTGTTTCCCGTCCGCTGCAATTTCTTCTGCAATTTCTTCTACGAGGGTTTAAATGTGAGTAATTTGATTTTTTTATTTCTTTTGCAACTGGGTTTCTTCTGCAATTTGATTTGTGTTTGCATGCACAGGAGTTTTGAGCCCATCATTTGGCAACATGGAGCTCCAGTGAGCCCGAGCAGCGGAAGCAAATGTAGCTGGATCAGGGTAGGTTTATTTGGGTACAGAGCATTCTGCTATAAAATAGGCTAGAGTAGTTTTAGATAAAGAAAGGACGCTTCTGGAGTACATTGAATTGATGTAAAAATATGTTATCCCATGGAGATAAGATTCCAGACAAATTATCTTGGAAGCGTCCTTAGGCTGGCACCTCAACCAGTGCATCGATTTGGTTATTTGGCGCACCGCCTTGCAGTTGGTAGCTAGCAATTGACTTGGTTGCAAATAAAACGTAATACAGTTGAATCGGTGGAGCCATGAATTTGCAAAGAAGGGAACTCGACACAGTTTGAACATACAGAGATGATCTGGTAACATTATTTTTTTTTTTGCAGTAATCTCTGAGGCAATTTTGTGCCTAGTTGCTTTAATATCCTTCAAATCCTACCAGACAGGAGCTCATAAATTTAATCAAGCACAACAAGAAAAAGGCCATTTAGCGACGCCAATAGCGACGTCTGCGACGGCGTCTCTAGCGTCGTCGGCAGCGTCGCTTCGACGCGTCAGCCAGACGTCGTTGCGGACATCGCCGCATGCGACGCGTTGGCGGCGTCAGCGGGACGCCGTCAGCCTTGAGGCGTGACACAGCGTCAGCGCGACGTCGCATGGCACGTGACACGTGAAATATACACGTGGAATATACACGTGGAACATCACCAAAATCCACGCAGCGTCGTGGGTGAAAGCCGCGTGTATACGTCGCATGCGGCGTGACCGTGGAAACGTATTCACGTGGAAAATTCGAAAATCCGCGTGTAGAAAAGCCAAAAAAAAAAAAAAGCCACGTGGATACGTCGCATGCGACGTGAAGGGGAAAAAATAAAAAAAAAATAAAAAATATATTTATATAAAAACGCCACGTGGCAAAAAAAAAGCCACGTGGATACGTCGCATGCGACGTGAAGGGGAAAAAAATAAAAAAAAAAAAAAAAAAAATAAAAAATATATTTATATAAAAATATTTTTAAATAATCACAAAAGTGTTTTTATATTCATATTTTTAAATAGTCACAAAATTATTTTTATATTTATATTTTTAAATAATCACAAAAGTGAATTGTATTTATATTTTTAAATAATCACAAAAGACTCGTTAAGAGGAGTATCCACCCTTTTAGCCTAGAGCTACTCTCTCTCAGATTCAGTGGAGTAGTCATCCGAGTACGTAGTTAGAGGGGCGACGCAGTGCGGTTCGCGATTGGATGGTTCTCCATCGGCGTTTGCGTATCCTCGCCGGCGCCCGAGCCTTATGTCATCTTTGTAGACCTTCATTCATATCCGCCTTTCGCTTCCTATAAAAACCAAAAGAATATGGCGTTAATGTAGTTCATAGAATTATAATAATTTTCTACAACGCACCCAGCATTCCCCGCAAATTGGGAGAGTTCCCTCGTCAGATAACCTGTTGATACAGATAAACAGCTCCACGCTCCGTGGCTACTTGTACCTGCTGCTTGTTAGGGGCAAACCCGTATAGATGTTCCTATGACAATATAACGAGTATTAGCTAGTGACATTTAAAGTTCTTATTAAAATTAATGTGAACTAATATAGCTCTTACGAATCTATGGAAAAACCCTTTTCGACCGCCGGAGCCCAAATGAGACGCCTTTCGATCACTTTTAGTTGCTTTGTCGGTCCGAGCTCTATGTTTGCTTTCTGGATCCTTTGCACGTTCGAATGCAATCTGATTGCAAGGCACACAACATTATCACAAGTTAAAGTGAACGAATGACAAAAAAAAATAAGAAATACCTTGATATCTTCCTTGTGGAGATTAAGTGGTTTAGGGACTTTTGACCAATCGCCTCCTTCTTTTTCGCAAGTCTGCTTCAGTTCCTTGACCACATGGTGCCTTTGACATAAATCGATAGATCAACGCCATATCAAAATAATAAAAACAAGACTATGACTAGGTTATGTACCTCCTTTTTCGTATAAGCTCGCCCATCATCGAAGTGAGCTTCTTCCAGTTAAACGCCTTTGCTTTTTCTATCTCTGGGAAACTCTGTTTCATTTTATTTTTGACGCTCTCTATTTCGCGTTGGTCATAAGCGCCAGGCCACTCCCCTATACCGTGGGGAGGCCATAAACGAGAGATATTATTTGTGACTGCGTCCCTCAGTGTAGTATAAAAGACACTTCCCTCATCATCCTTCTTAGGAAGAGCGTCCCTGAAGCATAAATGGTGGGTATATAAAAGCGTGTTTATGTCTACCGTCAATATACATATCCCGTCCCGATTAAGAACCTTTTGAGCACTTTGCAATGTATTCTAAGTGAAGAGAATGAACAAAACAACAAATTTAGATGACAAAGTACTAATATTTAAGGTTGATATCTTAAATAATATGTTCACATAACTTACATCAAAAAATTATTATTAATATGATAGTCGGGTATATTCGGGGCCAAATCACCCGCAGACTTACGTGTCTAAAACAAAGCGAAATGGACGCTCTTCTTCAGTGACACGTGGACGTCGTCGGGATCCTTGCCTCTCCAAGTCAGGCGAGCGACCATGTTCTTCGGATCCCAACCCCCGTGATGATCGTTCAGCGATCTTGAAGGTTGTGAGTCTGTTGCTCCACTACTTCTTGACACGGGAAGTAATGAGAGAATGAGCATCTTTAACATGCCGCAACCAAAGAAATGTTTGGTGCGTAGTGGATATATATTTACCGTTGAAATCTTCCTCCAAGTTCCTTGCATTAGAAAAATCTGTTCCCGCCTCTTGCCTAGAACGGAGTCCATACTATGTCTAGCATTCTCAATATTCTCGCGAAACGTGGAGGCCGATAATCAACACTATGTCGTTGGGGAATAGGGCGGAGAGGTGCCTAACCGGGCGTTGGTGTCAAAGAGGCAAAATATGCTGCAATTTGGTCTCTCTCGGCGGAGACATGTTTCTATGAGGAAGGCGGAGGAGCGGAGGAGCTGCAGAAGCACAAATATCATGCAAAAACAATTCATTTATTTATTATTTTTATAAAAAGCTATCTTAATACCCAAACCTCGCCGGTGTAGTGATAGGTGGAGGTTGGCGCCTTGGAGGACCATCAAAGACGATTGCCCCTACCTCGTGGAGTCCTCCTCCTATTTTCTCTAAACTCGTCCCTTTCCTCTACACAACAAATTAAAACTCCATGCATAAACTCACATACCTAATTAGAGGGTAAAGCGTATAATAAAAACTATATAAATACTTACCTTCGTCTTGCTCATTCTCCGTACGATTGCGATTACCTCTATTCATCATGCCGAGAAAAGAGCACACCTAGATCAAAAAGAAATTGTGAGAGAAACATTTGATAACCATGAATGATATTGGTTGCAATAATAGAATGATACTTACAAACCATAGAGATGAAAAATAGTATTTTTATGGTTCGAAATGTGCCACTAATGAGCCCCGGCAGACTTACTGCAGTCTTGACCGTCTTGACCGGGGGCGGAGGGGGAGACGCGTAATGCCATGAATATTGCATCAGCAGAAAGAGGGCCACAATGAGGAAAACCGCTAAGAATTGAGCCTCCGCCATGACTATATATATTAATTTGAACATAACGAGAACTAGCGAGAGAAAAGCTTTGAACAAGTGTCTTTGAATAAATACCTAAATTTATATTCTTATCTTCTTATTTATATTAGAAAAGTATCTCGTATATATGTATGGGGTGCATATCGAACTCTAGGTTGCCATATTATCAGGCCATGTATCATGTCATACACCGAACCCTAAATTATCCCATGGCATTTTTAGTGCCACATCATGAAACCCTACGCTATGTGTGGCACATCATCAAACCCTAGGTTGTGTCACGTCGCGACTTCCTATTGCCACATCATAGTAAGTGCCATGTCATCAAACCCTAGCTTGCGTGTGCCACATCATCAAACCCTAGATTGTGCCACATGGCATTTACAATCTAGGGTTTGATGATGTAGCACACAAAACCTAGGGTTTGACGTCTGTAGCGACACTTTATCTACAAGTTATGATTAATAATTTATTTACCATTAATAATAATTTTTTTGATTAATAAATTACTTTTTTCATTAGTAATTTTGACTAAAAAACATTTATTGGTTGCAACAAGCCTCAAATAGGAAGACAAAATTATATTAATCATTTCTTGCAAGCATTTAACAGTAGCTTAGCCATCTCAAGTGGATCACCACACTTCATATGTCGCCTCTCTCTCTCACAACTATATCGAAGAAAGCCCTGCTGTTTTGAACACATCGACGACGCGAGCAATAGATGGGCGATCCATGTGCACCAGCTCTCTATCCATCATCATTTGGACCTTCATATGTTGGATGATGTCCAATGTGCTAGAGTATCGGTCGGTTGGGTTTATCTCAACACACAACCCCATAAGCCGCATTGCCTGGACAAAATCAAGGAGCATCTCGTAAATGTAGCCCAGGGAATATATGTCAGATATCTCATGCCCCCATGATGCTTGGTCATCTGATGATGATGTAAAAACTCTCTTCTCCCACCAAGGATATCGCACTGCTTCCATCTTGTAGTGTATAACGGCTCTTCAATTTGGGCATTCGCTCCTTGCAAAAAAAAGGAGGGGTCGTGTCCCAATCACCAATAGCCACCCACACATTTGTAAGGAGTCATCAAAATGGAGTTTGACCCTTTGCAATTGAGCTTTGTGTGTGTCCAACCTGGAGCGTGGATGGCATAGACTCCTTCTGCAAGAGCGAGAGCTATTTCTGGGACGTACTTATACACGAGTCTCATTTTGGCTTTCCACTCCGCACTTATCTTCATATCAGCCCTTCTTGGAGCACTATGCATTGCATTTGACCATCTCCTATAAGAAGAGAATTGGCTCGGAAGATGGTCAAGTAATTCTGCAAAGGTTCCTCCATTCATGAATGGCAGGACTACCATTGGTCCCTGTGGCTCATCTCCACAAAAGACCTCAGGGGCAAGTCCAAGGGGTGTGGCCAATGCTGGACTTGGGCTCTTGAAACGGATATACTTGTCAGCCAACAACCATGATGCAGCTCTATCTTGGCCTCTCCACACAATGCCAGATATAATAATCATCTTGATTAAAGTACGGGTTCCCAAGATCCGGATTTGGTATATTTGGCGCCTTGTTTACTACCAATGCACTTTACAACTCCAACAAAGATCCACGGGAATGTCAATGTCAATAAATGCAAAGACACATTTATCATGAGCATGTAATGATAATCTAGCCCCTGCACCAATAGAGCTCCCACCATGGATAAGACTATCTAACTCCTTCACCGCTCATCATTGAGATCAAGCATCGCCATCTTGTGATCTTTTAAGTCGAACCTTTGCACTTCGCCACGAATTAGCCCATCGTCCCCAATGTATGCCTCGGCAAAGGGGCTCATAAGTGGCACTTTATACTTAAGTAGCATCCTCAATTCGGCTCGGGATTGCAAACCCAAGACTTTAAGTTCTTTCTCATCATATCTTCCAACTTCGGACTCATGCTCGCCACCTCCCACATAATTCAGACCGACATTCTTTCTCAACCGATGCTACAAAACGGTTAATTCGATCATCGGGTTTGCATATGTCGTTAAAGGTCGATCATAGCATATTTGATTGATGAGGATGCGCCTAATTTCACTAAGCATCTCTGTCCCCATCGAGGCCATTTTATGCCTACAAACAAAACAAAATAATGAATACAAAAGCCAAGCATGCACAAAGTAAATGCAACATAATCTGATAATATCAAACATGTATGCACCATATAATCATTACTTATAACACGCCCCTATGGCGACTAATACCTTATCCGCCCCCCCCCAAAAAGCAAGAAAAAAAAAGAAGAAAAACAAGAAAAACTAAATAGGTTAGATTAGGGTATTCGGACCCACGGTCAATTTACATTCAGATATTACTAGTTAATTAGTAGCGAGATAGTCCCAAATTTTAGTTAACTTTTTTAACCAAAAACACTACCTAAACTTATCTTCGCACCTTGTTCGGATTAGTTAGCAAAATTAACTAAAAATTAACTAAATTAGAAATTAGCACTATAGAGGTCACTTTAAGTTTAGTTAATTGTACATATAATTTTTTATGCCTTTGGCTAACTTAACTAGACATGTTCGAAATAATTTAGTTAATTAGTTAAGTTATTTTTTTACCAACGCTTTTAGTGCGAATTAGTACTACATTAAGTTAGCCTAACCTATTTTTTTTTTAACTAGCACGGGTGTGAAGGGAATCATCCAGTTACTGTTAACTTAACCTAGCCCTAGCTACCTCTAGCTAAAACTGACAATAAACGTGAACTAAGGCCCGAACACCTGGTCCTCCCCACTCGCGGTGGAGCCGACCATGTCCTTGCCGTAGCCACATCTACCTAAGAATGAGAAGAAAAGTGGACTTGGACCCGGACACCTAGTCCTCTCCACGCAAGGTGGAGCCGACCGTGACCTTGAACAAGCCACTACAATTTTATTTTAAACCTAAAAAATAACAAGTGGAACTGAAGTGGACTTGAACCCGGGTACGTGGTCCTCTCCACTCTAGGTGGAGCCGACCGTGCCCTTGAACAAGCCACTCATTAACCTAGGAAACATTTATGATTGTAGTGAAAGTGGACTTCGAACCCGGGTACATGGTCCTCCCCACTCTAGGTGGAGCCGACCCGTGCCCTTGAACAAGCCACTCCATCAATTTTTTTAACCTACTTAAAACTATAAAAATAAAATGCAAGTGCGATCAACTACTTACCAAAATAAGGACGCGTGTACAAGATCCCGCTGGGTCCAAATCGTAATAGAAAGCCGCAAATGTATAACAAAGCATTAGAGGAATAAGAACAAAGAAGAAAAAAGATCAAGAAGAAAGAAAGGAAAAAAAAAGGGGATAGAAAACAAGAGATAGAAATAAAACAAGAGAAAGAAATAAGAGAATAGAAGGGAAGAAATAAGGATAGAATAGAGAAGAAATAAGAGAAGAAACAAGAAAGAATGAAGAAAAATAAGAGGAAATAAGAGAAGGGAAGGGAATAGAATGGAAGGAAGAAATAAGGGAAGGGAAAGAAAAGGATCGAATGGAAAGTGAGGAAGAAATGTGAAGAATAAGAAACAAATGAAGAATGAAGAAATGAAATTAAAAAGAATGAAGAATAAGAAGTGAAAAAAAATGAAGAATAAGGAAGGGAAGAGAAGAAAGAAACGAGGGAAGGGAGGGGAAAGAATTAGGAATGAGAAAGCATGAGAAAGAATGGAAATGAGAAACAAATGAGAAAGCATGAGAAAGAAATGAGAAAGCATGAGAAAGAAATGAGAAAGCAAGAAATTAGAAAGAATGAGGAAGAATGAGAAAGAGTGAGGAATAAAGAATGAGAAAGCATGAGGAAGAAAGAAATGAGAAAGAATGAGGAAGAAAGAATGAGAAAGAAATGAGGAAAGAAGAAATATGGGAAGAAAGAATGAGGAAAGAATGAAGCATGGAAGAAGGAGGAAGAAATGAAGCATGAGGAAGAATGAGGAAGAAATGAAGCATGAGAAAGAAAGAAGGAGGAAGAATGAACGAGGCATGGAAGAATGGGAAGAAAAAAAATCAAGAACAAAGAAGAAGAGGAAGGAAAGGAAACCAAAAAAAGAGGAAGGTTGGGCATGCACCATTCAATCCAAAAAACCTATTCAATCTAAAAAACATGATATACTAACCTTAGAATAGTTGCTTGCAGGTAGATCAGGGTACTAGCGCCGCGGATCGCCCAAGAACCTCGAAGAAGTAGGGCAAAAAGAAGTTCGAAAAGCCGTTTCGCCTGCGGGTTCAAAATATTACAGAGCGTCGCATGCGACGTCACGTCGCATGCGACGTTATTTCAAATCTGCGTCGCACGCGACGTCCTTGCGACGTATTTTGTTATAGCGACGTTATTGTTTTTGCATCTTTTTTTTTAATGTGAAGCTCATTAAAGTTTGTCCCTAGGCTTATTTGAACAGTCCTGAGGCTGGATCCTTGAACGGAGGATTCAACGGTCGAATATATAGGGGAACTGAGCTTCGGGAGGGTGTTCATTAGCATACAGTCCCCCCAGGGGGCGGTGCCAGGACAGGCTGCCTCGAGAACGTTTTTGGGGTCCGTCTCCTGGGGACGGGACTCTCCCCTCTACTGAGGTGGCCATTCAAAGTCGCCTTGTTTGACTTGGGGAAGGGTGCCAGTCATGCTTGCCCAACAACGGGCTGCCCGGACCGTTCTAACCCCAACGCTTGGTCTCGACCTTATCCGAAATTTTGGAAATTTTCCTCCCTGAGGCTTTGGTGATGACCATAGAAGCCAGCTGACCAAAAACCATAATTTAATTCCATGCCATGCATTAACTACGAATTTATAAACCATAAATGCAATAAAATGCATAACTAAAAGAGTGTGCATCGAAAAAAGGCGAGTCTTTGACCAGGGGGGCAACAAGGCGGTGCGGACACATTAAAAAAATTTTCACTTGGAAACTATGAAGCAATCTTTCATCAAGGTACAATTGTTTACGAAAACAAAACCAAATTCATTACAAGTTAGTTATGCCATCCATGTCAAATAGCTTTAGGGAGCAGAAAAACCAAAACAAAAACCCTTCTAGAATCTGGCAAGTCACAGGGTTTACGTCCAATGCAATCTTAGACCAAGTATAACGTCCAGCGAGCCAAGGTCAACCCCAAGTACAACGATCCCACAAACTCCATTCCTTTGACCTTAGCTAACCCTTTGACCTAGACCTTCTCCGAAAATTTCGAAAATTGGGCTGTGTGATGGAGATGGATTAGGAATCCAGCTGGCAAAAAATCAGAATTTATTTTCGTACAATGCATTAATTGCGAATTTATGAATGTCTTGCCACTGCAAAAGCGCCCCCCGACTTCTACTTGCCACATCGGGAGGAGGACAGGCCCAAACTCCGCTCCGTCTGTTCCCCTTGCTCCGTATTCTCGGCTGCAGCTTCTCGGCCAGGTCCCAAGTGCAACAGACCAAGTCTCGGCCCCCAAAACGCAAACCCTTCTAGAACCTGGCAACCCACAGGGTTTACGTTTTGGAGGCCCTCTCCTTGTCAGATTAGGGCGGGACCTTGCGCCGTGACTTGACGTGGAGTGGGGGTGTTGATGCTAGAGCACGGACCCTAAAATCCCCCTAAAGTCGCTTGCCCCGAATTTCCTCCCCAAGGCCCTCGGGGGGCCGGACCGGGCGACCTCCCTCTCCCGAACCTCTGCGATTTGACTCGCTGAATGAACTTTCGAACGCCGACGCGTTGCCCTAGGGACCAAGTTCTGTGGCCAGAAGACCAAAACTTGGCCCCCAAAACAAAAACCCTTCTAGAATCTGGCAAGTCACAGGGTTTACGTTTCGGAGGCCCTCTCCTTGTCAGATTTGGTCGGGACCTTGCACCGTATCTTGACATGGAGTGGGGGTGTTGACGCCAGAGCTGGGACCCTAAACTCCCCCCGGAAGTTGCTTGCCCCGAATTCAGTTCATTACAAGTTAATTATGCCATCCATGTCAAATAGCTTTAGGGAGCAATCCGTTGAACAAGGGCATTCTCTCTATCCATATGCCTTGATACTGAAACACAACCATCATCACAAGCAACCAAATCTAACCCCCAACCCGCACTAGTCTTTTGCTTTTCTGTAATCATTTATCTTCATTCTAGTAGTTATGATGCTTTTCTGTAATCATTTATCTTCATTCTAATAGTTATGATGCTTATATTCTCAATGCAATCTTAGACCAAGTATAACGTCCAGCGAGCCAAGGTCAACCCCAAGTACAACGATCCCACAAACTCCATTCCTTTGACCTTAGCTAACCCTTTGACCTAGACCTTCTCCAAAAATTTCAAAATTGGGTCATGTCTTTGAGATGGGTTAGGAATCCAGCCGGCAAAAATCAGAATTTATTTTCGTACAATGCATTAATTGCGAATTTATGAATGTCTTGCCACTGCAAAAACGCCCCCCGACTTCTACTTGCCACATCGGGAGGAGGACAGGCCCAAACTCCGCTCCGTCAGTTCCCCTTGCTCCGTATTCTCGGCTGCAGCTTCTCGGCCAGGTCCCAAGTGCAACAGACCAAGTCTCGGCCCCCAAAACGCAAACCCTTCTAGAACCTGGCAACCCACAGGGTTTACGTTTTGGAGGCCCTCTCCTTGTCAGATTCGGGCGGGACCTTGCGCCGTGACTTGACGTGGAGTGGGGGTGTTGACGCCAGAGCACGGACCCTAAAATCCCCCCGGAAGCTGCTTGCCTCGAATTTCCTCTCCCCAAGGCCCTGGGGACGGACGGGCGACCTCCCCTCTCCGGAATCGCGATTTGACTCTGCCAATGGACTCAGAACGTCGACGTTGCCCTGGGGACCAAGTTCTGTGGCCAGAAGACCAAAACTCGGCCCCCAAAACAAAAACCCTTCTAGAATCTGCAAGTCATTGGGGTTTACGCTTTGGAGGCCCTCTCCTTGTCAGATTTGGTCGGGACCTTGCACCGTATCTTGACATGGAGTGGGGTGTTGACTTGAGCCGGGACCCTAAACTCCCCCTAAGTTGCTTGCCCCGTTCATTCATTACAAGTTAATTATGCCATCCATGTCAAATAGCTTTAGGGGCGATCCGTTGAACAAGGGCATTCTCTCTATCCATATGCCTTGATACCTTGAAAACACAACCATCATCACAAGCAACCAAATCTAACCCCCAACCCGCACTAGTCTTTTGCTTTTCTCAGAATCATTTATCTTCATTCTAGTAGTTATGATGCTTTTCCTCGTAATCATTTATCTTCATTCTAATAGTTATGATGCTTATATTCTCAATGCAATCTTAGACCAAGTATAACGTCCAGCGAGCCAAGGTCAACCCCAAGTACAACGATCCCACAAACTCCATTCCTTTGACCTTAGCTAACCCTTTGACCTAGACCTTCTCCGAAAATTTCAAAATTGGGCTGTGGGCCGAGATGGGTTAGAATCCACCGGCAAAAAATCAGAATTTATTTTCGTGACAATGCATTAATTGCGAATTTATGAATGTCTTGCCACCAAAGCCCCCCGACTTCTACTTGCCACATCGGAGGAGGACAGGCCCAAACTCCGCCCCGTCCGTTCCCCTTGCTCCGTATTCTCCTCAGCTGCAGCTTCGGCCAGTCCCAAGTGCAACAGACCAAGTCTCGGCCCTCAAAACGCAAACTCTTCTAGAACCTGGCAACCCACAGGGTTTACGTTTTGGAGGGGAGCTTGCGCCATGACTTGACGTGGAGTGGGGGTGTTGACGCCAGAGCACGGACCCTAAAATCCCCCCGGTCGCTTGCCCCGAATTTCCTCTCCCCCCAAGGCCCCGGGATCCAGGACGGGCCTCCTCCCCTCTCCGGAATCGCGATTTGACTCTGCCAATGGACTCAGAACGTCGACGTTGCCCTGGGGACCAAGTTCCGTGGCCAGAAGACCACCCGACCTCCAAGAAGCGCCAAAGTAGCTCACTTCCATCACACTCGTAGTCAATTGGCCTAGGATGTGGATGCGGGATACTGTCGTGGAGGGCGTGAGTGTTTCTTTCTTTTGCAAAACCGACCTTGTAACTTGCTCCCTAGGGTAATTTCGCCATTCCGGACGATTTGGCAGGGTCGATTTGCCATTCCGGAGCCTCCCGGTGCCCGAACGACAAGACACTGCGGTTTCTACAAGGCTCAATTCTCGGGGCGCCCGGGGTTTGACAAGTTCTCCCGGACCGATCTGGAATCTTTTGGGCCTTCCCGAAGAGGGGCCCCTGAACGGAGGATCCAACGGTCGGATAGGGGAACCGGGCTCCGGGAGGGTGGTCATTAGCGTCAGCCCCCCGGGGGAGCGCTGCCAGGAAGGGCTGCCTCGGGAACTTTTTTGGATCCCGCCTCTTGGGGTCCGGACTCTCCCCTCTTGTGAGGGATCCCCGCAAGGTCCCGGCCTCGCTTGACTTGGGAAGGGTGCCAGCTTGGTTGCCCCGCGCAACGGCTGCCCCGACCGCTTCTAATGCTAACCCTTTGACCTAGACCTTCTCCTAAAAATTTCAAAAATTGGGTCAGTGTGCCGGAAATGGATTAGGATTCCAGCTGGCAAAAATCAGAATTTATTTTCGTACAATGCATTAATTAAGTAATTTATGAATGTCTTGCCATCGCAAAAGCCCCCGACTTCTACTTGCCACATCGGGAGGAGGACAGGCCCAAACTCCGCTCCCGTCCAGTTCCCCTTGCTCCGTATTCTCGGCTGCAGCTTCTCGGCCAGGTCCCAAGTGCAACAGACCAAGTCTCGGCCCCCAAAACGCAAACCCTTCTAGAACCTGGCAACCCACAGGGTTTACGTTTTGGAGGCCCTCTCCTTGTCAGATTCGGGCGGGACCTTGCGCCGTGACTTGACGTGGAGTGGGGGTGTTGATGCCAGAGCACGGACCCTAAAATCCCCCCGGAAGCTGCTTGCCCCGAATTTCCTCTCCCCAAGGCCCTGGGGACGGACGGGCGACCTCCCCTCTCCGGAATCGCGATTTGACTCTGCCAATGGACTCAGAACGTCGACGTTGCCCTGGGACCAAGTTCCGTGGCCAGAAGACCACCCGACCTCCAAGAAGCGCCAAAGTAGCTCACTTCCATCACACTCGTAGTCAATTGGCCTAGGATGTGGATGCGGGATACTGTCGTGGAGGGCGTGAGTGTTTTTTTCTTTTGCAAAACCGACCTTGTAACTTGCTCCCTAGGGTAATTTCGCCATTCCGGACGATTTGGCAGGGTCGATTTGCCATTCCGGAGCCTCCCCGGTGCCCGAACGACAAGACACCAAGGTTTCTACAAGGCCGACCTCCTCGGGGCCTTCCCCGGGTTTGACAAGTTCTCCTGACCGATCTGGAATCTTTTGGGCCTTCCCAAGAGGGGCCCCCCGAACGGAGGATCCAACGGCCGGATAGGGGGAACCGGAGCTCCGGAGGGTGGTCATTAGCGCAGGCCCGGGAGCTGCCAGAAGGGCTGCCTCGAACTTTTTTGATCCCGCCTCTTGGGGTCCTGACTCTCCCTCTTGTGAGGGATCCCCCAAGGTCCCGGCCTCGTTTGACTTGGGGAAGGGTGCCGCCTTGGTTGCCCCAACGGGCTGCCCCGACCGCTCTAATGCTAACCCTTTGACCTAGACCTTCTCCTAAAATTTCAAAATTGGGGGCGTGTGCTGGAAATGGATTAGATTCCAGCCGGCAAAAAATCAGAATTTATTTTCGCATACAATGCATTAATTGCGAATTTATGAATGTCTTGCCATTTGCAAAAGCCCCGACTTCTACTTGCCACATCGGGAGGAGGACAGGCCCAAACTCCGCCCGTCGGTTCCCCTTGTTCAGATTCTCGGGCTGCGGCTTCGGCCAGTCCCAAGTGCAACAGACCAAGTCTCGCCCCCAAAACGCCAAACCCTTCTAGAACCCGCAACCCACGGGGGTTTACGTTTTGGAGGCCCTCTCCTTGTCGATTCCGGCCCTTGCGCCGTGACTTGACGTGGAGTGGGGGGTGTTGATGCGAGCACGGACCCTAAAATCCCCCCTGGCCGCTTGCCCCTCGAATTTCCTCTCCCCAAGGCCCTGGGCCGGACCCAGGCGACCTCCCTCTCCCCAATCGCGATTTAACTCGCCAATGGACTCGGAGCGTCGGCGTTGCCCCCGGGGACCAAGTTCCGTGGCTGTAAGACCACCCGACCTCCAAGAAGCCAAAGTAGCTCACTTCCATCACACTGTGAGTCAATTGGCCTAGGATGTGGATGCGGGATACTTGTCATGGAGGGCGTGAGTGTTTCTTTCTTTGCAAAACCGACCTTGTAACTTGCTCCCTAGGGTAATTTCACCATTCCGACGATTTGGCGGGTCGATTTGCCATTCCGAGCCTCCCTGTGCGAAACGACAAGACATCATGGTTTCTACAAGGCCGACCTCGGGGACGCCCCATGGGTTTGACAAGTTCTCCTGGACCGTCACGAATCTTTTGGGCCTTCCCCAAGAGGGGCCTCTGAACGGAGGATCCAACGGCCGGATAGGGGAACCGGGCCCGGGAGGGTGGTCATTAGCGCAGCCCCCTGGGAGCCCGAGAAGGGCTGCCTCGGGAACTTTTTTTGATCCCGCCTCTTGGGGTCCTGGACTCTCCCTCTTGTGAGGGATCCCCTGCAAGGTCCCCGGCCTCGCTTTGACTTGGGAAGGGTGCCCGGCTCGGTTGCCCTCAGAATCCGGCTGCCCCGACCGCTCTAATGCTAACCCTTTGACCTAGACCTTCTCCGAAAATTTCAAAATTGGGCCGTAGTCTTTGAAATGGATTCGATTCCACCGCAAAAATCAGAATTTATTTTCGTACAATGCATTAATTGCGTGACCATGAATGTCTTGCCATCAGCAAAAGCCCCAGACTTCTACTTGCCACATCGGGAGGGAGGGATGGGCCCAAACTCCGCCCGCCGGTTCCCTTGCTCAGAGATTCTCGGCTGCGGCTTCTCGCCCAGTCCCAAGTGCAATGTACCAAGTCTCGCCCCCCAAACGCAAACCCTTCTAGAACCCGGCAACCCACGGGGTTTACGCTTTGAGGCCCTCTCCTTGTCGGTTCGGGCGGGACCTTGCTGCGTGACTTGACGCGGAGGGGGTGTTGACGCTTGAGCACGGACCCTAAAATCCCCCGAAGTCGCTTGCCCCGGATTTCCTCTCCCCAAGGCCCCCGAGGGCCGGACGGGCACCTCCCCTCTCCTGGAATCGCGATTTGACTCTGCCAATGGACTCGAACGTCGACGTTGCCACGGGGACCAAGTTCCGGGGAGAAGACCACCCGACCTCCAAGAAGCGCAAAGTAGCTCACTTCCATCACACTTTCGTGAGTCAATTGGCCTAGGATGTGGATGAGGGATACCGTCGTGGAGGGCGTGAGTGTTTCTTTCTTTGCAAAACCGACCTTGTAACTTGCTCCCTAGGGTAATTTCGCCATTCCTGACGATTTGGCAGGGTCGATTTGCCATTCCTCGAGCCTCCCGTGCGAACGACAAGACATCGCGGTTTCTACAAGGCTTCGACCTCGGGGCGCCCAGCTGTTTGACAAGTTCTCCGACCGACTGAATCTTTTGGGCCTTCCCGAAGAGGGGCCCCTGAACGGAGGATCCAACGGTCGGATAGGGGAACCGGGCTCCGGGAGGGTGGTCATTAGCGTGCAGCCCCCCGGGGGAGCGCTGCCAGGAAGGGCTGCCTCGGGAACTTTTTTGGATCCCGCCTCTTGGGGTCCTGGACTCTCCCCTCTTGTGAGGGATCCCCGCAAGGTCCTGGCCTCGTTTGACTTGGGGAAGGGTGCCACCGGTTGCCCCTCAGAACCCGCTGCCCCGACCGCTCTAATGCTAACCCTTTGACCTAGACCTTCTCCGAAAATTTAGAAAATTGGGCTGTGTGCTGGAAATGGATTAGGATTCCAGCTGGCAAAAAATCAGAATTTATTTTCGTACAATGCATTAATTGCGAATTTATGAATGTCTTGCCACTGCAAAAGCGCCCCACGACTTCTACTTGCCACATCGGGAGGAGGACAGGCCCAAACTCCGCCTCCGCCGGGCCCTTGCTCAGATTCTCGGCCGCAGCTTCTCGGCCAGGTCCCAAGTGCAACAGACCAAGTCTCGGCCCCCAAAACGCAAACCCTTCTAGAACCTGGCAACCCACAGGGTTTACGTTTTGGAGGCCCTCTCCTTGTCAGATTCGGCGGGACCTTGCGCCGTGACTTGACGTGGAGTGGGGGTGTTGACGCCAGAGCACGGACCCTAAAATCCCCCTGGAAGCTGCTTGCCCCGAATTTCCTCTCCCCAAGGCCCTGGGGACGGACGGGCGACCTCCCCTCTCCGGAATCGCGATTTGACTCTGCCAATGGACTCAGAACGTCGACGTTGCCCTGGGGACCAAGTTCCGTGGCCAGAAGACCACCCGACCTCCAAGAAGCGCCAAAGTAGCTCACTTCCATCACACTCGTAGTCAATTGGCCTAGGATGTGGATGCGGGATACTGTCGTGGAGGGCGTGAGTGTTTCTTTCTTTTGCAAAACCGACCTTGTAACTTGCTCCCTAGGGTAATTTCGCCATTCCGGACGATTTGGCAGGGTCGATTTGCCATTCCGGAGCCTCCCTGCGTCCGAACGACAAGACAACATGGTTTCTACAAGGCCGACCTCCGGGGCCTTCCGCCGTTTGACAAGTTCTCCCGGACCGATCTAGAATCTTTTGGGCCTTCCCGAAGAGGGGCCCCTGAACGGAGGATCCAACGGTCGGATAGGGGAACCGGGCTCCGGGAGGGTGGTCATTAGCGTGCAGCCCCCCGGGGGAGCGCTGCCAGGAAGGGCTGCCTCGGGAACTTTTTTGGATCCCGCCTCTTGGGGTCCGGACTCTCCCTCTTGTGAGGGATCCCCGCAAGGTCCCGGCCTCGCTTGACTTGGGGAAGGGTGCCGCTCGGTTGCCACCGCAACGGGCTGCCCCGACCGCTCTAATGCTAACCCTTTGACCTAGACCTTCTCCTAAAATTTCAAAATTGGGTCGTGTCTTGAAATGGATTAGGATTCCAGGCGGCAAAAATCAGAATTTATTTTCGCATACAATGCATTAATTGCGAATTTATGAATGTCTTGCCACCGCAAAAGCCCCAGGCTTCTACTTGCCACATCGGAGGAGGACAGGCCCAAACTCCGGCCCGGCCGGTTCCCCTTGCTCCGTATTCACCGGGCTGCGGCTTCTCGGCCGTGTCCCAAGTGCAACAGACCAAGTCCCCGGCCCCCAAAACGCCAAACCCTTCTAGAACACGGCAACCCACAAGGTTTACGTTTTGGAGGCCCTCTCCTTGTCGGTCGGTCCCGGGACCTTGCGCCCGTGACTTGACGATGGAGTGGGGGTGTTGGCCTTGAGCACGGACCCTAAAATCCCCCGAAGCGCTTGCCCCGATTTCCTCTCCCCAAGGCCCGAGGGGCGGACGGGCGACCTCCCCTCTCCCAATCGCGATTTGACTCTGCCAATGGACTCGGAACGTCGACGTTGCCACCGGGACCAAGTTCCGTGGGCGGAAGACCACCCGACCTCCAAGAAGCCCAAAGTAGCTCACTTCCATCACACTCGTAGTCAATTGGCCTAGGATGTGGATGAGGGATACTTGTCGTGGAGGGCGTGAGTGTTTCTTTTCTTTGCAAAACCGACCTTGTAACTTGCTCCCCGGGGGTAATTTCGCCATTCCGACGATTTGGCGGGGTCGATTTGCCATTCCGAGCCTCCCGCGTGCCCGAACGACAAGACACTGCGGTTTCTACAAGGCCGACCTCGGGGCGCCTTCCGCCCGGTTTGACAAGTTCTCCCCGACCCGATCTGGAATCTTTGGGCCTTCCCCGAAGAGGGGCCCCCCAATGGAGGATCCAACGGTCGGATAGGGGAACCGGCTCGGGAGGTGGTCATTAGCGTGCAGCCCCGGGAGCGCCGCCGAGAAGGGTCTGCCTCGAACTTTTGGATCCCGCCTCTTGGGGTCCTGGACTCTCCCCCTCTTGTGAGGGATCCCCGCAAGGTCCCCGGCCTCGTTTGACTTGGGAAGGGTGCCATTTCGGTTGCCGACCGCTCTAATGCTAACCCTTTGACCTAGACCTTCTCCCGGAATTTCAAAATTGGGCTGTGGCTTTGAAATGGATTAGGATTCCAGTGGCAAAAATCAGAATTTATTTTCGTACAATGCATTAATTGCGAATTTATGAATGTCTTGCCATCGCAAAAGCCCCCAGGCTTCTACTTGCCACATCGGGGAGGAGGACAGGCCCAAACTCCGCCCGTCCGGGTTCCCCTTGCTTCAGTATTCTCGGCTGCGGCTTCTTCGGCCAGTCCCAAGTGCAATGACCAAGTCTCGCCCCCAAAACGCAAACCCTTCTAGAACCCGGCAACCCACGGGGTTTACGTTTTGGAGGCCCTCTCCTTGTCGATTCGCAAGGGACCTTGCGCCGTGGACTTGACGATGGAGTGGGGGTGTTGACGCCGGATCACGGACCCTAAAATCCCCCCCGCTTTTGCCCCCCGATTTCCTCCCCCCTGGCCCCGGGGACCTGGGCCAGGCGACCTCCCCTCCGGAATCGCGATTTGACTCTCGCCAATGGACTCGAACGCCGACGTCGGCGTTGCCCTCGGGACCAAGTTCTCGCGGACTGTAAGACCACTCATGTTAACCCAACTAAGAAATGAGTTTTAAACGTCGGTATTATGCCGTGATGCGACGTCAATATCTTGACGCTATTTGTTATAGCGGCGTCGTTTAAACTATTTTTATTTTTGTTGTGTACATGTTTGATAATTGGGGCATGTTTGAGCCTAGACAATGCTTGAGCCTAAGAGGCTTGTTTGAACCTAGGTAGCATGTTCGACCCTAAACTATTTTTATTTTGGGAAATGCAACGCCTACACGCTCAACATCCGTAGGCTCCTCATGGTTCACTCTATGTATTTGGACTTGTTCACCCTACAAAATACCATTATTATTATCCTGCTTGAAAGGTAGAGCAGTTGATCCACAAATGTAAAGCTAGTGGATAGCATCAAATTAAGCAATGATCGTGTTAACTTGGTGGTGGCACCGGGTTTAAGGTTAGAGAAAATCTAAAGTAACTAAGATACCATTGAAGACTCTTTGCATGTTCTAGTCTAGAGGCAATGCTTGAGCCTATGTGGCTTCTTTGAGCCCATGTTCCAGTAGTTCTTTATTCCTCCCATATAATGTATACCAAAAGGGGAGGGGGGGGGGGAAAAAAAGAATTGAATTGAATGGGCTTTTATTGCACACCTAAGACCAATAGACATAGCCTATCGGAAGGATTGCAATCGAGGATGTGCATAATATTTGACATATAGAATTTAATGATCGCCTCCTCTAGGTGCTAACTAGGAGTCGCCATTGTTAGCATTGCCAACATTTGTATTAAAATGCCCGGAAGTACATCCAGATTTCGTGGAATTGCTCGTGTAAGATGTTTGCATGAGAGCTGGTGGTCCAACCTCTTGATGCTCGTTTTCCCGTGAGTTTGAATGCCTTGATCTCGCCGGAGGGCTCTTCGACGTTATTGACTCCTCTAGCACAACACCTTGGAATATTGGGCGCCCCTGGTGTTTTTGTATGATAAACCACCATGTTGGGTCTTGTCGATCGGGTAAAGGAAAAAAAAAAATCTGGTCAAAGAAGCTGGACGTGAGATTGATATTGATGGTCTAAATTTTGAAGTGGATATGTGTATGTGTGTACCTGTTCACAGTTGTCTGGAAGGACAAGCGTCTCACTACCAGGGTACATCTTGCTAGAGTTGACAGCAAAAAAGCCACTTGTTCTATCATACTTTACTGTAGGCCTGGCCCCCCTTAATTGAAGGTCAAACCAATCGACATCGAATATGAAGGTCTTAAAATTGCCACCAACATCCACCTCCATTATAGTCTTTAACCTCCCATTCCAATCACAAAATGGCTTCCCTCGACGATTCACGATCGGCAACACTTGATTGAAACTCCATCGTGAATGATGCCATGACTCAGCAGATCCACAAGTCTTCCTGTGTATGTCAAGAGAACTCACACGATAGTGGGTCCCATGCCACCATATCGAGGAGTAAGATATATACTGTCAAAAGCACCATTAATGTCAATAGATACAATAACATCAAAAGAAAATACTCGATTTCGACATCAACATAATTTGTTGCAACTACCTTTTTCATGACACCTTGTGCGTATGCCCATTCCGTAGCTGTAATATACTCCCCCTTGTGATATGCATCGGTCAAAGCCTGTAGTACCCATTCTCTTTCCATCTTGTCCCAAGGGGTTCATATCCATCAGGGTACGGGGCTCGTCTATTATGTCGTCTCCATTCATGCCTCTTCTCTTCCATTTCTTCCTTTGCGTTCTCATAACGAGCAATCCATTTTGCCATTGGTGCCGAATTGTAAAGAAGAAATTGATTAACCTTAATGATCATATCAGGGAAATGACTTCTCGCGATACCATTGCCTTCGCCACTACCCCCACAATCTTCGTCCCCTTCATCACTCCATAAGCGAGGTGCATCCGGATGTACAGGCGGAAATATATTCTCATATAGAAAAGTGACTCTTTCGGCAAGCCATCCCTCTCACATACTACCTTCGGGGCGTGCTCTTTGACGCACCATATCCTTCAATACCTTCATAAACCTTTCCAAGAAAAACATCCATCCGCATGTACAGTTCATGAAAGCTCCACTTCCTCAATAAGATGTACCAAAAGATGGGTTTGATCACAAGAAAGCTCAGAGGGAAACTCCTTCTCCAACAAGCAACATGCCTCGCCATTTTCACTTTCATCTCTTCAATTTCGCTTTTTCTATAGTTTTTTACACATCCACCTATGAGGTCCAAAACAAAAACTTAGCCACAAATAAAATAGACGGGGGACCACTAAATCAACATGGGTAACAACCTTATGACCTTTGATAGGGCACTTATTGCCTCCAATGGTCCCTTGTCTAAAACTCCCCTAAAGGTCAGGGGCATGAAGAACTGCATGATCCAAACACCAAATATAAGTTATGGGTTACATTTTATAGTAGTGCATATATATGTGGACTTCAATTGCTTACATGCAAGAACTTATGCCAGTCATGGGACTTTAAACCAGTCAGCTCCCCACTACTTGTGAATGCGGTTCGCAATGATTGCATGTAACCAGTTGGTGTTCTAAGGGCCCTTAAATCATCATAAATAGCTCGATGGTCAGACCTAGCAATAACCCATTTTGCCGGAGGAAGTGGTTGCCCTTCACATTAGAGGAAAAATGAGATCACATTTTGTCCCATTAAGGGATGCTTAAAATGCCATGTCAGCTTTTTAAACTGTCCAATAAGAGAAGAGCTCCAGTATATCTCATTCCAGTATTATGTGGCAGCCTGTAATTAATGCAGCTGCAACTAACTTCTGTAGTATCATTTTTTCATTATAACTTTTGATCCAGAACTCCGATTCAAAAACTTTTTGTAGCAATGGGTTTGCCTTCACAAGATCTATCTAGTGATAATCCATTCATACATCTTTTACGATATAATATATAAGAAATAAGCAAAAAAACATATTTTTTTAAGGTTAACGCATATGACCATATTGAAATACATCATAACCATATATCATTGGAAAGATCTTTTCATTCCGCATCTAATGCAACAAACGCCGCAACATTTTGACAAGTGGATCAAAAGTTATGGGGGAAAAACAACAGCAATGAAGTTGTTGGTGCTGCATTAATTGCAGTTAATAGTGGGTAGCCATTCCATTGGAGGATTCTTATGGGGATGAAATGAGATCTCAAATTTTCTCTAATGCCTCGGATCCATGCCTCTTTCTTTGTATTACTTACCTTAAGGTCCATCCTGGCATTTGTTGTGTCTTTTTGACCAAATACATGCTTCCATAAAGAGTTTCCCACGTTCTTGAAGATATGCATCGGGTCTAAAAGGTGTTGAATCAATAGGTCGGTCCAATATGGTAGTCTATAAAAAACAGACTTCCTTTTCATATTGGCAGTAAAGACTTCCTCCTCCGCGGACTTCCTCGCCACCATCAGATAATTCCTCATCCTCACCGTCTAGGTCGGCTACGACCTCTTCAGTCCGCAGTGCCCCCACGGATTTCCCCTTGCGGATTTTCCCCTCTTCCTTCTTATCCCAACGCTCACCCCATTCTCGTATGGTAATTCTCGGCTTGGTGGTTCTCAGATAGTCTCTGATTGCCAATGAATTGTGCACGCTTTACGAAGGGGGTGCGTGAGCGGCAAATACTTCCTAAAACCCTCGTATACTACTTTCTTCAGATGCTTAGAGTGACGGTGCTGCAACTTTTCCCCACATATCATGCAAGGGAAGTGCCCCGATGTCTTAAACCCGAACACTTTCGGCAAACCCGGAAAGTCATGCATAGTCCACAATAGTATACCTCTAAGATTAAAAACGCCATTTTTATGGGCATCGTAGACCTGAATACCTGTGTTCCACAAAGGGAGTAACTCATCCACAATTATTCTTAGGTACACATCTAAATTACTTGGTTTTTCTTCCCAGGTATCAATAAAGTCATCATAATGTGCCCACTCTTCATCAACAACCATGGGGGTATGTTGTAGTTCACTATCATCACCGGCCATGTAGACCATGCAAATGATTGTGTACCATATGGGTTTACGCCATCGGTGGCCAGCCCAAACGCCGCGTTACGTGGTTCTTTTCCAAAGTCGCCATGTCGCATCGACATGCTTCCAAGTCGCCTGCCGCCGGGACTCGCATCACATCATCACTAGATGCATGTGTAGCCGTGAAGTCCATTAGGCTAGCCAATGTCTTGCAAATCGGAACATCAACTTTAACCTATAGAATAAATTATAGGCAACATATAAGTCACCGAAAATAAGTGAATTTACAACTATTTGTAAGAAGTGGTGATGCATATACCTTGGGATTATTGGAAAGTGTCGAATAACCTTCAGAGGTACCGTTTTTCCTTTTAGGTCATTCCCTCGTATCTCTGTTCATTACATACGAGAGACAATGAGTGGACTTCTCATGCTCGGCTAGGGGGATAGAAGATCATACAATCATTTGGACATGCATGTATGACTTTATAACCAAGGCCGGCCGCTTGAATCATTTTCTTAACTTGAGATCCGTCGGTAGGCATATTGTTCTTCTCTCGAAGGATCTTCTCGTGCAATAACCTGCGATCTAAGAGTGGTAAGATAAAAGATGGAGATGGTGGTAAGATAGAAAGACTTGATAAGTATGTCACCTCAATAGAGCGTAGACACTTGCATTGCTCCACTTGAACTTGGTTTGGAGATTGAGAATTAGCGAGCACGCCAAAAACGAGAGGTTCGAGACGCAGAAATAACTGCGTTTATGCTTCGATAACAATAGGGTCATCGTCAGTATGACCAATCCTCGAAGGGTATCCCACATCTTCTACCATATCCTCTCCACCACCATCCTCGACATCATCTAAATCAATATCGGTAATTCTTGAAGAGCGTGCAACATATCGAAAGATCGACTCGTCACGAAAAGACTTCGTTCGGGTTCGTCAATAGTTTCATCCTCTTCATATTGATCGTATGCAATATCTTCATATTGGTGCGCCTCGGCTTGAAATTCACGACGATAGGTTTCCCTTTGCCTCGTAACTTAGAACTAATGGATCGGATGGAGACCGCTCTGAATGAGTTCATTAACCGTGAGTAACGATAACCATCATGTCAAATAATGTAATAAGTATAAAATACATACAACCATTTGTATAGACTCACGAATGACAAAAACATATTAAAAAAAAAAAAAAACCTCTTTATTCCTTTTTTTTTTTTACAACAATACTATTGTTCCATCTCAAATGGGAGAGGTCTATCATAGCGATAGTTGATGAATAACTCATCTCCAATGTTTATGATTTTAATAGCACACACCATGATATATCCGCTTTTACAGATCTTGTAAAAAATCTTCCTCCCTCCTTGACACTCTAAAATTCACAATTGCATCGCTCACGGTTGTCAATAGAACTGTTGATGAACCCCGCAATATTGCCATGAACCCCGGGCCGACCATCAATAAACTTCAACTCCTCATCACATGCCCCCACAAACTATCGACGCAAAGATTGGAATTCATTCCATAAATCCTCATACGCCAAGCATATTTAGTCAAAGTTTGCCAAGTTTTCCAATCGTTATTCGGGACCTCACGATATGGCATTAATGGAATGTGGGTATCTCGCCCACTTCTATACAAGCGTGTTGGGAGATAAGGCCGAATCCGAAATTCGGACAAATGCGGCTCCGCGATAATGATGTATCTTCTTCCCCAATAAGCAAATTCTTGATCCATAGGGATAGGTAAGTCCACCGGCCCACAAGCCAAATGTCTTTGCGGTGCCTAACAAAGGATCGGACTAATCTTTGCAATTCTTCAGAATTTCACGCTTTCGGCGGAGAGGCCAAGCGTTCTTGGGAAATGTCGCGACACATGCAATGTTCTCATGATTGTAGCCCTTCGTGTTCTTTCACGCGGGGGAACACTCGGCGTTGAGCGGCACCCATCCACATTATTGATGAATCGGGTTCTTTGCTTCAGTTTCATATGCCTCTATGGACAACATTAAACCAAAATCCACATCTAGTTTGGAGGAGACATCAGCATCATCTACCTACATATTTAGATATCATAAACATCTTGAATATATACTTAAACTGGGAGAGATACTCTTAAAAAAAAAAAAAAACAAATAATAATTGTATACCAACCTGATATCCATGACGAGCATCAGATCTGGTGGGTTGTTCAAATGTACCAAATCTTATCAGATGGTCTTCAACAACCGTTCTAAGTCGTCTCTTCAGCCCCATACATCTTTTACAATCGCAAACTATTTTGTCCCTCTGCCAATTACAAAAGGTAAGTACTATATACTGCACAATAGTTTGAACGGCTGTGATAGATACAATATATGGTAGTATAAACCCTAAACCCTAAACCCTAAACCCTAAACCCTAAACCCTAAACCCTAAATCCTAAATGGACAGAATTGGGCCCGGACACGTAGTCCTCTCCACTCAAGGTGAAGCCGACCATGCCCTTTCCCCGAAAGTAACGACCCTTATATAAGTTTCAATTTCAATAAAGATCTTTTGGAGGCGCTAGCCCCGATACATAGAGTCCCCTCCACTCAAGGTGAAGTCGACATATGACCTTGACTACGCGACACCTCAATTTTGTAATCTACATTGTACTTAGTAAGGTATGAAGGTGAGTTTGGGCACACACACTGGTCCTCTCCACTCAAGGTGGAGGCGGCACCGTCCTTGACCAAAAACACTGCGTTTTTTTTTACTTTCGCAGCATACCGTCCTCTCCTAGTTTATATATGTCTAGGCTACTAAATACAAGAATCGCAGAACTTACATGTGATGGTTCCGCATATCCGGCCTCCACGGTGGTAAGACAAAGATCAATCGTCTCGGCCATCTCCAGCGGCGATCATGCCGATGACCATGGTGATCCATGTAGGGCAAAACAAGTATAAGATATGGTTAAAAAGAAGAACACCAAAGGCGCTTATTTGGAAGAGGAGCCGAAGAAAATAACAATGAAGGCCGAAAAAAGTTGTTTATATAGAAATCTTTAACGTCGCATGCGGCGTGGCGTCGCCGGGCGGCGTAGTGTCAACCGGTCACATGCCAAGTCACCTACGACTTGGCAAGACACCGCAAGTAATGCGCACAGCGTGTCGTGACGTTACAGAGACCACGCCGCATGCGGCGATAGTCAATGGTCAAAATCCGGGTCACATGCGACCGGCAAAGCACACGCGGGCAAGTGCGTCTTGACGTGTCTTATGTTCTCGTAATGTCACATGACGCCGCATGCGATGTCCGACATTTGTCGTGACATTTGTCGTGACATTTGCCGGTTATGAAATTTATGTATACCTATGTCGCTCGAAAGCAACCTAAAATCCGAGCAAGTTTTGTGTAACAACCTAAAAATCGCATACCTCAAAACACTTGAACATAGCTTGATTAGTCAGATCACGAGCAAATTATGGTGATGTGTCCGACATTTGCCGTGACATTTGTCGTGGACGATGCCCGGCCAGGTGGGCGATGGCATTTTTTAGGCAAATTTTGATCAGACGCTTTGACACATGGGACATTAATGCCTTGGATTTGCAAGGAGTCGTCAGAAGCAGTTCTCCCACTATTCTGGACACCAAGTTCCTCATTCAGATTGCATTTTGTTGCTTCTCTAAAGATGTTGGACCGAGGATATGGGAGTCCCACTTTTGACTACCCAATATTCTCGTTGTAGAAATTCTAGGGTAAATCCATATGTCATTTCTAATTCCTTCTTTTTCTCTTTCTCTGGATCAACCGTGGCTAAATTATGAGCTCAAAAATTCGGATCAACCATCTCCAACTCCATGTCCATCACTAAATTCATCTGCTTTTTCAAAATACCCATAGCACAAATAGGCCTATACAAATTAAAACAAGCAATATTATTGTCATATCCTTATTCATCGTGGCATTCATCTTCTTGATATCCATCCTGATCATATTCATCTTCTTCATATTTTTATCTTCAAATTCCATTTTGAAAAACTGATTTCAGAAATCTATATCATATCATATATCCAGTTTTTTGTATTCTACATCATGCTTATATACATAAGGCAGTGCCTCAAAAATTCTGGATCAACCATAAGCTAAATTCTGAGCTCAAAAAATTCTGGATCAACCAGGAGCTAATCTGAGCTCAAAACTACCATATTATAGTTATATCAAAAGATAGAATTTAAGTTGCTTCAATACCAAATATCGACTCCAAAACAAACGAAAACTTTCGCAAAAGGGCATTGCATCCCACATCATCAACATCAGATTTCCAAAGACCGAAAGGATCCCTTCGCCAGCTGATGTAAAATTTTTTACCTTGGATATCTCTCTCAAACGAAACCACATCATTCACCTGCAAATTCTTTGCCTTGACAAACCTGCTCCAGCCTTTTGCGAAGACATAACTTTGCGAACTATCCCAATAACAGTATCTAAATTTCCACATGCATTGATTTTAATCTATAAACAGAAGCATCTTACCTTTTTTTTTCTCCACAATTCCATCAAGAAGGCAAATGTGCTTCCTGCGTTGATTTTTGGAATGACGAGCTGAAACAAAAAATCCAACGCAGAATCAGTTATCAAATCAAGCCGCCCACTTGGTTGCACAAGCACGAAATGAAATGCCGGGTCTCAAGGACTTTCTTATCTAACCAATCTACACTATCTTGAGAGCCAACTAGATCCACCACGAAATATCCGGTGGAGTGTCTAGCATAATATCCTCTAGGTTTGAACTTTTGTATACGCGATGGCTCAAGATCAAACGTGAATCCAAGCTCTCTAAAAGATGATGCGCATCATTTTCTATACTCCTTGCCAACCCCCATCGGAAAAACTACGAATATCTTCGTCCACACCGGAGATTATTTGCGGTGGTCGAGAACTTGATAAGAATGCATTCGCCGCAGCCTACAAGCCGAGACTCATTTGTGCACACCCCATATTAGCCGTTCGCAACCGGATCGATAAATTGGTTAGAATATTAGAATACAATTGCGGGGAGATGAAGAAGCAAATCTAGACAATGACCGATAACAATAGAACTTCGAAGCACCGTGTATGACTAGATATATTATTATTTCATATTTTATAGCTGCAATTGACATGGTTGGGATGTAATATAGCGTATTGCCCTTGCTTGGATGGAGAAATCTGAACTCAGGGCAGATTGTCGGGGAACTCATATGTTTATAATTATCAAATTATCAGGGATTTGGAAAGACAATCTCTGCAATTGCTTTGATTTTGAAGGCTAGACCGCCAAAACGTCAAAGATACAATGTAGAAGAATGCAGGAGCACATTGATTGTTTGCCCTAAATCGCTTTTAAAACAATGGGAACATGAATTGAAGGAAAAAGTAGCACCATCTGTCAAGCTATCTGTGTACATATACCATGAAGATCAGAGAAGAATAAATTGTGTTGAACTTTGTAAGCCGCGACATTGTGCTTACTACATATGGAACCATTTGTTCTGAATTACAGAAGCCATCTGAAGAGGATGAAAAGAAGCAGCCCCCCAGGCTAAGGGGCACACTGTCGAACATTAGGTGGTTTAGAATTATTCTGGATGAAGCTCAATCCATTAGAAAAGCTCACACTAAAAGTTCACGTGCTTGCTGGGGCTTAAGGGCACAATGAAGATGGTGCCTTTCTGGGTCACATATGTCACATATACGAAAGTTCTAGAATGTTCTAGAAAGTTTTAAAAAGTTTTAAAATATAAGAGAATCTTGGGTGAGCCTAAGGAATCCTTCTAGAAAATTCCAGAATGTTGTAGAAAGTTCTAGAATGAATGTTGCGAGAGAATACACTTATTTTCTTCCCAAAGCATTTTGCTAGATGACCAATTAAAATATTTTAGTTCAACCAACTCCACAATTCTCTTGATTTTCGATGAACAAACTTGTCCAAGAAGGCAACAACCTCCACAACCTCAGAATGGCCATAATGAAGAAATTAAAAAGACAGGTTAAGAGATTTCTTCGAAAAAAGCGCATGATTTTTGGTCTGCTTTGTGTTGTTGTACTGGTCGGATCATACAATCGATGCAGCAGCAACCCATAAAAATCTTGGCGCTCAAACGGAACAAGTTCATGAGTCATGAAGCGAAAACAATCTGAGCATGGCGTTAAAAAACTGCACCAAAGGACCCCAGCAATGTCGGCAAGCTCAACCGCCTTGTGATCCCTAAGCTCCAGGCTGAAGCCCATTTTCCTTTGCACCATGACATGCTCTACTTTGAAGACTTCCAAGGTAACAATTTGGCTTTAGATACTCTTCATCGCATAGCGCGAGCTATGTTCCAATTCCACTTTCCATGTATGGATCTCCGAAACAAGGCCATCAACAGGTGTAGCCACATAGTATCTCGGCTTTTCAAAATCCTCATCAATGGGGTCGGCTTCATATGGAACTTGTGCAATTGAAACGCAAATTCCTCCACCATCATATATCACAAAATCATCCTGACGTTTGGCAGGTAAAGTTGCAAGTTCAAGCATTGCTGCTGATTCCAACCTTGATGTTGATCTTTCAACTTCCATAGTGCCATTAGAATTACTTGTATACCCAGCATGAGATTTTAAATCATAACCTTCTTCCCCCTGTATTGACGTATCCATATGTGCTTCTTTGGTTTGCTGATATAGTTCGAGACAATATTTTTCCAGCTCTTGCAATCTCTCAAAGCCCCAAAAAAAACCATTTTTCTCAAAGTCTAGATGAAGGAGGTAATTCATGCGGTAGCACATCTACTGTGATGATGCATGTGCAGGCAACACGCTTAAATGAAGCTGCAGGTTGGTCGTCAGAGTCTTTTTCAGACAGGTATCAATCAGACAGGTATTGAATTTGTAATCCTAAAAAACCAAAACTTCGTGTATAAAAAATATACGTCACATGCGACCACCTACGTCACATATACGTACTAACGTGTCATATACGTCACATATACATACTGACGTGTCATATACGTCACATATACGTATGGACGTGTCACATACGTCACATATACGTACTGACATGTCATATATGACACATACGTCACATACGTCACATATACGACGTCGCATGCGACGTCACGTCGTAAACATCACACCTGTCGTCCACCTGGCGCAAGCGTCCACCTGGCGTGACAGATCTGCTACGTCACAGTGTCAGACGTCGCACCATACGTCGCATGCGACGCGACCTGGCGTGACACCTGTCGTCCGCCTGGCGTGACACCTGTCGTCCGCCTGGCGACGTCACAAAGAAAAAGTCGACGCCGCGACCATAATGCGTGTCGACGTCGCACCATACGCCGCATGCGACGCGGCTCACGACGCGGACGCCGCGATTGACGCCGTCGCATGGTGATGTTATTTGCGACGTCACGTCGCACAGACGTCGCAAGCCCACGTCGCTAAAAGTCCATTCTCTTGTTGTGAAGGGAGCTGGACTTGATCTCGTGACTGTGCAAAAGGCAAGGGGGAAAACATACAGAGCCTAGCAAGCAGTTCTTGTTGAAGATTGTGGACAAATACAAGTTAAATACTCCACCAAAGGCTAAAAAGTATGCTTGTATAGGCAAATATGTCTCTCAAAATCTTTGGCGGCCAGGCAACTATGGAGCAAGGCATGCGGTATGTGGCGATTCATCCGGACCCGTAAACAAGAGCACTCAACCGACGGGCTTCATCGTGGTTTTAACTGGTTTTGTTGGTATATTAAATGTGAGTACTAGTTTCACCAGTATTGTGTGCTAAAAACTAGTTATAGTAGCATCAACCATTGTTTCTGCAGCACTCTAGAAGGATGAATGCATTGTTTCCTGTAATTTTGTACATAAGAGGCGGGGGGTATTTACGTTTTGATTAACTAAAAGACTAGTTTCCATCTTTACCCATCCCTAGGCTTGCCGAAATTTGAATGGGGCCATATATCCGGAGGTGAGTGCTTCCTGAACTCTACAAAATCAAACAAAGGGTTTTATTTTTGCATCGCAACATCTTTTTACTATCGGGAGTTATAAAGGAAGGTTTTGTTCTGCTACCATTTTGCTAGAGGTAAGTAATTATGATGGCCATCATGGTGTTCTTTGTTTTACGTATCTTTGTTAATGTTAGAAAGACAAGCACATTTGTATAGAAAAATGCTTACAAAAAGATTGTGATTGGCTATTTCTACAAAATGGCATGCTTTGACATAGTTTTATCCCAAATAATATGCTTGAAAATGCTGCCAAATAGAGACATGATATCATAGAGTCCAATGATAGCAGGATATGCAACATGGACAAGGTGCATGTGCCCTAGTACTTTTTAAGCAAATGCAAGAAGAGCACGAGAAGCTTAATAATGTTATCTTTTCAAGTGCCTTCTTATAGTCATAACTGCAATTGTATTATAAATTCTAACTATCACAATGCTCGGGATATATTTATGTGTCCCATGATGAGTTTGAGTTGTATGCCCCAGTCATATCAACTTCCACCATCTTCTAAGCAGTATGTCTGTTCAAGACAATGTGGTGGGCATGTCTTGGATTGTATGTTGTTTCATGAATGGAGTCCTTATATGTTGAACATCTCTTGTTTTTCATTAGATTGGAATTATACATCTAAATGGGCCGATATAGAACCTTCCTAATGTTAGCAACGGCCCAAGATTGAAACCCTGGCTGATCATGTAGCTACAATCAGAAGTATGGATTGGATTTCAGAGAAGTTTCTACAGGATGTTAACTATGACAACTGTGAGAACCATGATAATTTTTCCCCACATAAGTGTCCATCGAATGCATGTTTTCTAGCAAATTGTTTGTTGTTTGGGCTTTCCCTTTACGAGATAATCATATACAAGCAGCACATGAATAATAATATTGTCTTTCCTATTGTTAGAATGGAAAACATCTTTGGACCAATATGGAAATCATATCCAAACAACCAATTGTAGTTTACCTACATTACATTATACATGCCTCATTAGAATCCAACATTAAATATCAATATCAAAGCAATGACACCAACACAAGTTTGAAAAAAAATAAGTTTGTGATGGTTTTAAACCATAATGACCCAAGAAAAGGCTGAAAAGGTAAGTTGGGTGGTTTTTAAAAGCACAATGAAAGCTATTAATGTTTTGAAAGTTCAATTTTAGGGGGGATGGTCCCTTTGTGATAAGGGGATGAAGTTCAAATGTAGTTCTATTTTAGGCGCTTCAAAGATGGTTTTTCTTTTTCTTGGTGCCCCAATAGATAAGGTCGTGTATTTGCATCGACGAAATTTGGAGCACCCACATGTAATTATTATTGTAACCAATTCATCACTCAACCAACAACACAATTCGATGTGCTTCACACTCAATCAAATACCCAATTGTTGCACCTTAACACTGTCCGACGATTGGATTCAAGCACGTATTAGCTTTCTAGGAGATCCTTCTGCCGATCTTCGAATTACCACAGAAGCAAAACCCAACGCGAGCCCGACTGCCTAGCCTTCTTCCCAACCCTGCAGTTCTGCTAGTTTAGCGTAAGGGTATAGACTCATATCAATAAGATATAGAATAGGATAAAAGCATGCAAGGGTGTCATACATTAGTTCTAAATTCATGACTATCTTGCACTAAAAAATCCATTTTTTATGTAATTTTGAATGTATGGTAGGAGGTCACGTGCTTATCGTATATATTTAAAAAAGAAATATTTGGTCGTTTGTCATCATGACATGACGTGGCCGATGCTTGTTGGGAAATTTTGGGTACAGCCACTAGATTCCCTCCGATCCAAGCAAATTCCCTCCAATCCATCCCCAAGCAAACAAATTCCGTCCAATCTACGGTCTAAGAATCTAAAACCAAGAAAAGAATTTCAAATTCTTGCAGGATCTTTGCATGCACTTGTATTGAGGTTTATATGTATATTTAACTATTTTTATTCTTAAAAGATGACAATCTATTATCAAATAGAATCAAGAAACATACAAAGGCCTGTGACATGGGACTCAAAATGTAGAGGATGAAATAATCCACCAAAAGCAAAACCACCAAAAAATAGTATACCTTGAGGCATTCAATAGATTCATTGCTATCAACATGTTCTACCACATGCAGATGATCATCAATAGATGTCGTATTATCATACAACTAAATAGTATGAGGCAGGATAGCCTCAAAGTAGAAGTTTGAAATAAGATTTTTCCCACATATCATGAACATTCTTTTTCCGCCAAGAATTGGATCAAGCTTCTGGATCATAAATTTTGATGATTCTAGAACTTGGACAATCACAAAAGGGGCAGAAATATCTTAAGAGTTGCAAAACAATTTACCATATTAAAAAAAAGCCTTGTGTTTACAATGTTTACCTTATATGTACCATCAACAACTTGACAAACAATTGCCTAAATGCTACCAAGAATTTGACACGCTCAGAAACTCTAATTTGGCAAGATCCAAAATAGCAACTGGGTAAAATAATGTCAGAGTGAATCTTAAAAAACATTTACTGACTAGAAAAGTAACGACGAACATAGCCAGCACTGAGTATTGTTGAACTTATGTAGTATTTTAAAAGTTATGAAGTTCAAGAATTAATCCCATCGATCCGAGACATCGGATCGCCATTCTAGAATGGGACGAGCATGCATGTTTTGCATGCATGCGGGCGGCGCATGCCCATTCTGGTTGGGAGTTCGCTATTTTAGGCGCGTTTCTGCTGAGATGAATGAGAAGCAAGTCTAGCAAGTGGGCGGTTTGTTGGTTTCATGCGAGTCCCATTCTAGAATGCATTTTGGGTTGCCTCTAGGGGGGCAAACCTTGGCTTAGGTGAGTTTTTGGCATATTTCAGGGATATGTTGGTATATGCCTGGGATATTCCATAAACTGCTTCAAACCTGCTAGTGCTCTTAAACTGGCGGTCATCCTCGTTACTTTGCGAGGCTCTGTTTACCGTGTAACTGGAACAGTATAGGATAGGAGATACTCCGACAACGTCCAAAAGCTCTGTAGTTGTTGCGTGCTATCTTCTCCAATTGCAAGATTGCACGATGTGTTGTTTCTTTGTTTACCTTGCACTTGCTAGGACATTATTTTCTGGAAAAGTCATGTTGGTTTGAGGTCGGCGAAGGTTGCTATCAATGTGATGCTAGTTTCTGGACAAGTCTTGCTTGAGGCATTTGGATCATCTGCGAGCAACTATTGGGGCCAAGCTAAGGTGCATTTGGCAAATTTTTTCTTATAGTTGAGCTACAACAGTCATCATTTTAGATTTTGCATGTCTTCTGATGTGGCGTTTCATGCTGTTCTGTAATTCTATATCTCGGCATCCTCATCTATTCTTTGCTGGATTGTTTGGATTTGGATGATGACAGAGGTATACTCTCTTTTGATCTTTTGATGTTTGCATCTCTAAGGACGTGATACTTCCCATTTGTAGTTTCTACTGCTTTGCATTTGAACCTGTGCTTTGTTAGATGTTTTGGTTGTGTGCTTGGTATAGCGTTGTTGCAACTAAGTTCTTTCCTCTCTTGTGAATCTTTTAGGCACTGCTTGTGAGCTTATTTGTCAGTTTTGTTATTTCAGATACCTTGCATATTTTGTAATCTTATAGTCCTCTACTTTAGATGATCAGAGGTTGCTTAAACATGTTCTGGCAGGGCCTAGATGCAGATCCAAAATTTTGGACGATTTTTGCAATTTGTTTCTTCTCTTTTGACATTTGACAGATGCTGTGCCAATGGTCCAAACCCTAACTGAGCAAACTTCTCCAACTGGGAATGCCACACATCGTCTTTTTTATGCTTTTGTGGAGGGCTTAGTTGCACGAATCTATGGTACTGCTTCTGATCCTGTCATGTGCATCCATTTGTCATTAGAAGAAAAGCTAAAGTTTATTAAATTCGCAACTGAGGTGCTCCCTCACTACATGATTACCTTTGTCTTTACAAATTGTGCCATTCTAAAAGCCTGTGAGCAATCCAACAAAATTCACATTATAGATTACGGAGTCAGCCAGGGCTATGATTTTCAATGGCCATCTCTTATTCAAGACCTTGGTGCTCACTCTGGTGGCCCATTTGAAATGCGCCCTACATTGATAGACCAAAGAATGGAAGAAAGAGAATGGAAGAAATGGGCAGGAGATTAACTCAATATGCAGTGTCCAAAGCTATCAATTTTAAGGTTCATGCCATTGAGGGCAGGTGGGAACGTGTACAAGCAAATGATTTACATCTTCGAACAGGAGAAGTGTTAATAGTAAATTCAATAGCAAATAACCAGAATTTGATGGAAGAGAGCTTGATCCCAGAGAGTCCTAGAAAGTAGTGGATCAGAAGGGTGAGAAGCATGGAACCTAAGCTATTTACATTAGCCATCCAAAGCATTGCAGGGACTGCACCTTTCTTTATGAATAGATTGATAGAAATATTACCAGATTATGCGACCATTTATGACATGTTAGACCTTTGCATGGAGGATAGAGCAGAAAGGGAGATGCTTGAATAGTTTAAATTTCGGAGGCAGATTGTAAATGTGGTGGGATATGAGGGATTGGAGAGAACTGAGAGGCCTGAAACATACAAGTACTTACCGTTTGGCAGAGGAAGGGTTTCAGATGTTGCTTCCTGAAGTTAGCACATTGGAAAGGCTTGAGGATATTCTGAGCCCATATCAGAAACCATTTTCATCAGGAGCAGACCAAGGTTGGCTGCTCCTTGGCTGGAAAGGTCATATCACCCATGCTTTATCAGCTTGGAACATATGTTAGATATTACTCATGATCAAGTGCATATCCACAGAGTGCTCCTTAAATATTCATTAGGCTGCATAAGGTGAGAAACATCATTACCTCTGTGAAAATTCATGTTAGAAAAGTTCTGAATAGAATACCAATGTGGCACATCTGTCAACAAACGCTTTCTTTGTACATGTCATTAAGGTGGTATGCTAATTTACATCACCTGTTATTGATTAGCTGAAATACTATGTATATTGTTCTTTGCTTGCATTAATTGATTCAGTGTTTTAGATCATGCCAACTTTGTGCTAGTGTCATGTTTTCTTGTCTACTTCGAATGTGATACAAGACAGTGCAACTTGCAAAGCAAATCGCTGTACTATTCTTTGCACTAAAGCCAAACAACCAATATGTCAGTCAAGTTGCCTTTTAGTTTGTGTCAAGCATGGATAACTACTGGACTTCCGAAGATCTTTCATCATCAAAGGAATCAGAACTTGTGGAACATGAAGGCCAAAACTCTGATCGTACTCTTTTTCATGATGAACTCTGTAATGAGATATTTCTATAGCTTTAAGAGCTTCTTGCCTTGGTACTCTTTTCAGCTTGAATCAACAGGTGAGAAAGAATTGTTTTTTTTCAGTCTGAAACCTGTTCACCTATCAACAATACACCATTGCAGTCTGAATGACCACATGCAGGTAAGCAGGCCAGGTTTGGATTATGACCAGGCGACACTCAAGCTATCTGACAAACTTGGAGCTTATAAAAATGTTTGTAGGATGTGGTAGGTTGGTGTCTGAGATGTCAAGCCTATGACTAAAACCCTTATTCAGCAAGCTTCTCCAACGGGAAAATGCGACGCAATTCTTGGCCTATGTGGAGGACTTGATTGCATGACTTCATGGCACTCCTATTTAATGATTTTCTACAAGAGGCACTCAGGCAATTCGTCGGTGTAGAGTAAAAGTTTTTGTTTGTGGCCATCTCTCTCCAGATAGTTTCGCGCATCAGCAAAACATTAATTCAATTTGCAAAATGCAAAGATTTGAATGTTAGGCTCGCATAGTTGAAGAAAGGTAGAAAAAAATGATATGTCAAGATGAAGCGCTAGTAATGAGCTTAAAGTTAAAAGATAAGATAAGATAAGATAGATTTTTACGTCCACGGGAACCCAACGGGTTATGGGATGGCACATGCAAGGGCAACAGCCCATCTAAAACCTGGGGACTAGGCCCCATCACCAAACACAATAACCAAATATTAAAAGGCTACCAAGAATAAGATAAGATAATGCTAATGCTAGTAGTAAATTTATGCTTCTAAAATTATCTAGACATAGCCAGTCCAAGGATTGAAAGGCCATTGATCTAGAATAATTGCGGCGCCTCCCCTGTACACTGCCCATTTCTTTTGCAGGCGGGCTGCCCTCACATTGCAAAGCTCCTCCTTATGGTTACACAATTGAAGAGGGGAGAGGTCCTCCTGTACTGAGAAACTAGTCCCTCTGAGATGGTTTCCATGCTGAAGAACATGTAAGCGGCTAAGAGTGTCTTGAAACCGAACCAAAAGATGGCGAGGACGATCAGGTCTTGCCGCTCCCACCCTAGTAGCGGAGACAACTCCACCAGCCTTCACATGCATGACATCAGTGAAAAAATGTAAAGCAGCATCCATATCAGAAAGGGCATCATCTTCTGCCTCTGCAACCCCTATAATACGCAAGTTCAGGCTCCTAGTAACAGAAGATACTGAGGTAGCCTGCTCCTGTCTGTTAGCGCGGCATTGCGACTCCTGGTCCCCTTAGGATTGTGGAGATGCCTGTACGCTTCTGTCTGTTAGCGCGGCATTACGATCCTGGTCCCCTTCTGTGGCTGTAATTCTGTATCTAGTGTCTGTACTGAGGCATCGCTTGTGCCCACATACTGGGCTTTAGGGTCTGGAAGGAAGGCATGTATTAACTGTAATAAGTGTGTCCATCTCTCAATAGACACGATCATAGATGTGGCCGTCATTCCTCCCTCAGAATGAATGAGTCGTACCTGGTCACGAAGTGTAGGCGCCCAAGCATGAAACCCAAACTATTCATTCCATAATTTTTTTTTAAGGATTTTTGGGTTGCCCCTAGGGGGGGCAAACCTTGGCTTAGGTAGGTTTTTGGCATATTCCAAGGATATGTTGGTATATGCCTGGGATATTCCATAAACTGCTTCAAACCTGCTAGTGCTTTTAAACTGGCAGTCATCCTCGTTACTGTGCGAGGCTCTGTTTACCGTGTAACCGGAACAGTATAGGATAGACATCCAAAAGCTCTTTAGTTGTTGCGTGCTATCTTCTCCAATTGCACGATTGCACGATTTGTTGTTTCTTTATTTACCTTGCACTCGTCATAACATTATTTTCTGGAAAAGTCGTGTTGGTTTGAGGTCGGATATGCCATTTCTTTGCTTAGATTTATCTTTGGCGAAGGTTGCTATAAATGTGATGCTACTTTCTGGACAAGTCTTGCTTGAGGCATGGTGGATCGTCTGCGAGCAGAGCTATTGGGGCCAAGCTAAGGTGCATTTGGCGAATTTTTTCTTATAGTTGAGCTACAACAGTCATCATTTTAGATTTTGCATGTCTTCTGATGTGGCATTTCATGGTGTTCTGTAATTCTATATCTCGGCATCCTCATCTATTCTTTGCTGGATTGTTTGGATCTGAGTGAGTTGGATGATGATGGAGGTATACTCTCCTTTGATCTTTTAATGTTTGCGTCTCTAAGGACATGATATTTCCCATTTGTAGTCTCTACTGCTTTGCATTTGAACCTGCGCTTTGTTAGACGTTTTGGTTGTGTGCTTGGTATAGCGTTGTTGCAACTAAGTTCTTTCCTCTGTTTTGAATATTTTGGGAACTGCTTGTGAGCTTGTTTGTCAGTTTTGTTATTTCAGATACCTTGCATATGTTGTAATCTTATAGTCCTCTACTTTAGATGATCAGAGGTTGCATAAACATGTTTTGGCAGGGCCTAGATGCAGATCCAAAAATTTGGACAATTTTTGCAGTTTATTTCTTCTCTTTTGAGAACCTCCTAGAATCTACGTTTAGACTTCTTTCAGAACGTCTAATCATGTATTTTTTGCTTTGTATTTGTGGAGCAATATGTGGGCCGTATTTGCATATTTTGCTAGTGCATTTTAAGTGTTCTTAAGCGCCTCAGGTTGTTACGTCGTTTCATTATAAACCTTCTTGACTAGCTTGATCCTTGGATTCATTTTCTTATTGTTTCAACATGTGGATTGTTGTTGTACTAGTATTGTTTGTGCTAGAACCAACCATCATAAACGTTGCTTGTGCTGTTATTATCCACGTGCAATCTTGCATTCTCATTGGACAACTACATTGGGTACCACTTATTTTGTATTTCATCTCAATAGTCTTTAGAATACATTTTATTGTCTTTTTTATGTCAGGTTTTGGGGTGATAGAGTGACATCCACTTTGTAGTGTATCTTTCGAGGATCTTTGTGCGAGTTGGTTCATTTTTCAATATGATATGGGTTCTACTTGCTTTACTAGGGTGTACCCATTTTAGCTTGTCACATAAGAGAGGTTTCAGTATGATTTTCATAGATTAGAAATTAGTGGTTGAAGTTGTAGCGAGTTGTTAAAGATGTTGGTTTGCTTGTCCCATTTCTATGTTTGGCATTGTGGTGTGGTACAATATTAGATTGGTAGTGGCAAGTGGTATAGTGTCTAGTTCTTAGTTCCTTCGTGTGCGCTTATTTATTATTTTTAGATGTAATATAGATTTTACCAGTTGGTTTATTTTTTGCAAATGCCATGAGTTAACAATTTGAGCTTGAAATGCTTCTTGCCAGAGGCTTACTAGAGGTTTTAGTGATGCTTTGCATAGTTCTTGGATATGCTTAAGTTGTTTCCCTTTCCCATGTCTTTTTCCTTGTTTTGTTTGTTATGTCATAGCGCGTTTTTATCCATTGGTCTACGTTCATGATGGTTTTATCTATCCTGAGGTTTTGCTCATTCATTGAAACTGTCTTATGTTTTCCACGCAAGATTCAAGAGTTGGGGCGTGACATTTTCAAGGTTTCTTCTCTAATTTGGTCTTGGGGTTTGCTTGCTAGAGTTGCATGTGCTCTTGAATTTGAACGTTAAGTATTTAGTGACATAGTCATGCAGAGGTTTGGTTGCCGAATAGCGTTGGGGATGTTTGGTTACAAGGGGAGGTTTGGTTTCAATTGGTATTTGTTTTGGCACGTTTTTAGCATATTTAAGAGTTGAAATTCTATTCCTTGTTAATGGTATTTTAGCTTCGAAATGCAAACACTTTTGGGCTAAGAAAACGAATCCCTATAATTATACCATTCACATGGCTCGATATTAAGAAGATCCAACACGAAACAGTCAAACAAAAAGTGCACTCTTGGCTTAAACAAAAAAAGACCCAACACGAAAAAATCAAACCGAAAATGCACTCTTGGGTCACCAGAGGAAGGAAGGAAGGAAGGAAGGAAGGAAGGAAGGTATTTTTATCGTCCACGGAGACCAATCGGTCTATGGGACCCAATACAAAAGCGCGGCAAGCGGATTACTACCCGGATTAAAAAACCCCCGCCCCGAAGGGTTTTCGAGGGAAAAACCGTGGTAGCAATCAGCCTGCTGACAAACTATTCCAATATACAAAATGCAAAAACACACAAATATATACACTCATGCACCGCACCCGTAGTGCCTGATCAGCGGGCAACCAGGCGGGGGCAAAGGTGAGCTCGTAGATCCAGTACCTCCTGAATGTACGACCCCAGTTCATCAGCAAATGTAGGGGCAAGTCCGGCTGTACTAAGGGAGCGTATCTGACCCGGATCTAACTGAATGCTGGGCAACTCTGGAAAGTGTGAGACTCATCCTCAATGGCACCCGTTTGACAGCACTGATAGAGCCTGTCCGGGCGAGGCTCCCCAATCCACCTGCCCGTCTCGATGCGAAGATGGTGGGCACCTGTGCGAATGGAGGCAATGAGTCTGCGCTTTTTCAGGGGCAGCTGGGAACGCAGGTAGAGCTGCGGGCCCCAGGCTAACACGGCGTTGATGTGCTCCTTGTAATGGGCCGTTTTGACCTGCTCTAAAGCGCCGGGGTCCCAGAGCTTGCCAAAGAAGCAAGCATCCAGGTACTCCCGCAGGCTGTCACGATCAGCCTCTGTGTCCACCTGCACGCACCTGTGCTCCTGCACGTTCCATCTGGCAAACCACTGATCTCTCTTACCCCTCCAACAGGCCCTGAGCCGCTGCGGGCCCATTGCCACAGCGTAAGCCAGGTGCGGGAGCCGAGCATCACCCATATTAACCACTTTCTGAAAATAGACGATGTGTCTATCAAGGGCTGCCCGCTGAAGCAGCAAGAATCTAGTTTCCTGCAGCAGAATCTGATAGGGGACTGAAGGTTTCACTCCAAGTGCCCATGCCAAAGATGCCTTCTGCACCTGCTCCAAGTCATTCCAGGTCGCCAAAGAGATGACCGGGCCCCAAACCTCGACCCCGTACAGAAGGACAGGCTCGACCAGTGCCCGAAATAGATGTGACTGATGGCCCCAATCATAGAGCTCTGCCTGGTGACTGTTGTTCTGCATGGCATAAAGCACTTTCCAGCCTGCTGTCACCCGCAAGCGGATGGACGCCTCCCAACAGAGCAAGGAGGGGAACTCCACCCCTAGGTACTTGTAGGTGGGCGTGACCTCCACAGGCTATCCCCGATATTAGAGGGCAACCCTCTGTGCGCAGCACTTTGTTTATAGTAGGTTTGTTTGGATCTTAACGTCTTCTAGACTCTTATTTGAATTGATTTTCATGAAAAGAATAGAATAGATAAGATAAGATAAGATGAATTTTTATGTCCACGGGAACCCAATGGGTTATGGGACGACACATGCAAGGGCAATGCCCATCTAAAACCTGGGGACTAGGCCCCATCACCAAACACGGTATCATGCACAAAAATGATCGTATATTGGATAGGTTTGAAGGGCATGGCATTCGTCTAAATGAGGCCTTGTTGGCAACACTGGCAGATCTTGTAGCGGCTGGTTAGGCAGGACTAACTGAACATATGATGCCCCAATATGATTGTATGCTAGATAGGTCTGAAGGATGGTATACATCCTCAATGATGTCATGTTGGCAGCATTGACAGATCTTGTGCTCACGTATCTCCCGAGTCCATCAGTCGGTCTCAACGTGGAGGGCATGCGTAACCGTGCGAATGAAAGCTATCAGTCTACGCTTCTTCATAGATAAATGGGTGTGACGTTCCAGCATAATATACGCCCCAATACATATATTATACTGCCACGTCACACGTACATGTCACAAGTGACATGTACTTGAGAGTAGGACAACGTTGCACCTAGGAGCTAAAGGTTGCACCTAGGGGGCAACCTTGGATGTTGGGTATGTAATTAAACATACACAACAAAAGGTTCCTTGTTCATCCATTTCCAAATGGCTTAAAGCCATTTGCCCATGTGGATGCCCTAACCTAGATAGGGTCTATATAAGGGCTAAAACCCTAGATCCTAGCTCTCCTTTCACTCTGCCAATTAGGGTTTTCTAGAGCCTCCTTTCCTCTTTCGCAATTAGGGCTTTCTTGGGCCAATTCGGCCAAGGTAAGGCTCGAAATCGCATTGCCAGGCTCCGAAAAGTCGGATTTGCACAACAAAGTTGCCGAGTAGCAAAATTGCCTTCGCAAGATCGGGAGCATGGACGCCTTCCGAGGATCGAGGGAGCAAGCCAAGGAGCGGGTATCTAGTTGTTCGTTGTGCAAAACCGCTCTTTAGGCATGGCAATATGCGGGTTTAGTATGTTGGATCATCTCTCGAAGCCTTGTAGATCCCTAGATCCGAGACTCTAACGAATGAACCTAACATTGGATGTTAAGTAGATAGATTGATATGATTCTCTATCTACGCTTACGTGATATTGCATGTATTCCACTCTGTGATCTCCTTGTTGTGGGAAGGGGGTAGAGACCTAAAAGGTCGTGTAGAAGATGCTCCTAGCATAGCACCTTAGTTCCCACATAAATGCGGCCCGTGCACGCGGGGAGCCCACCGGCAGGGTGAAGGGGCAAGGCCGGTTGATAAGGAGGAACTTGTCTCATCGTGGACCGACCCCTCTCGGTAGTAAAGCCTATCGGGGGTCTTTTTGGCGGCTAGGCTTAATGGCTTGTCACTGCGTGTGGGCAAGGCATGAGCTCGACACTCGTGGGTTGGTGGACATAACCTTCCAGTGAGTTCAAGTCGAATAAGGGCAGTGGCCCTCTAGCCGCCTGCGGTGAGCATGGATACCTCTGGAGGAGAGGCAGCTCTCTTCCTGCCTCATCGGGGTTGGGGAGATGCAACCCAGCAGTAGTAGCCCCTCTGGCTATTCACCCGGCAGGCTACGGCCCAGTCCCAACACTTTTCAGCCTACTTTGCAAAGTGTGCACGGGAGGGGCGGATGGAGTGGACTACCCTAAGCCATGTTCTATGCCAGCCAAATCCATTGCCATGAATTCTGTCTGCAATGAACTCTGGAGGCCTAGCCGTCAGTCATCCCCCTTGAGTCCGAGCCCTGGGTAGGATCTTTCCTTTGTATTATTGTTATGAAGGTATTGCTGACTCTGTGATGTTGCTATGGTTATGGTGATTGTGTTGTATATTATTAGTTGTGCTCACGTTTGTTTGTTACGCTTCCGCAGATAGGTCGATCCGATGGAAGACGGATGAATGACACATCCACTCTTCCCTTGCTGGCTCCGCCCCCATGGGAGTAGAGTCAGGTGGATGGCCCCTGTCAGGCAGCTGCCAGGGGGAATGCTCCTCCTTCGAATACGATGCGGGCATCGTATAAGGAGTAGGGGACGTCACAATGGGTACGCCAGTAGTGTTATGAGCCTCATGTGAGTATAGGGATTGACATGCTGCCAATAGTGTGTCGATAGTGTAGGTACTTTCGCAGGTTCTAAAAATTGACACTCCTAACATGCTTTTATTCAATCCTAAAAAACTAAATATCCTAAACAATTGAAAAATTAGGCCATGTCTCCACTTTTCAAGTTTATGAGTTGTCCCTTTCTTCTTTTAGCATCCTCCTTCCCAAATACTTTATGCGTTTCCTTTCTCCTATCAAGCTCGAGACAATAGTTAGCAATGTACTCAAATTTTGTACAATTGTAGCATACGTTGTTCCCGACAAATACATGCTACTTTCCTTATGTTGTTCCTATTTGATTGATTTCTTCCATAAAAATCTATTGACATGCCCATTCTAGGTCTACATGCTCTTCAAGTCATATGAAAATTATCACATTCTTATAGCTAGCATGCAAATCTAAGGGTAGAGCTCCAACTAGCAAATCATCCTCAAGCCCTTTATTTATATCTTTGAGTTGAAGAGTAGATGACTTTATTTTGGCAATGAAATCCTCAACAGATTGACAATCTTTTAACTTTGTGATATGATGGTGCGTATAACCTTAATGGTGTACCACCTCACTATGTATTTCTTTTAAATGAAATACCAAAAGAACCTTGCCCGAAAATAAAATTAACTAGTCAAAAGCACGTTTGATCACATTTTACAGAAATTACATAGCTTTAAAGTCTCAACTCGTGTTTGTGCGAACGTGCGGTGGAGAGAGAAAAAGAAAAAAAAATCATGAAGACCCAAAAGTAATATGCACCAAGTTCAAACTGCTTAGAATTACACAAGAAATATTGAGTTTTTTAGGCCGAAATAGAGGCATTTATTAAATAACTAGATCTTGAGGTTGATAAGCAAGATATGTGATCCTTTCAATTAGTTAAAAGGGAATATAAGAAGTTTTAACAACAAATATAACCCTACTGCTATCTCGGTTCAAAAATTAACAAAATACTAACTATAAATTATCATGTACAAAATACTAACTATAAATTATCATGTCTAATTGTGCGACATTTGCAATCTCTCTTTTCTCCTACCTCTGAACCACTCCCCCTTTTCTCCTACCCCTGAACCACTCCCCCGAGCACCACCATATCATCGTGGACTTTAAAATTTTCATGCCTGGAGCTCTTCTTTTAGCCTCACTTTATCCTATGGCCCTTGTAAGTGCATACTATTTTATGCACGCCTCGATTGACTTCATTACATACAGAAACCTAATTGCAAGTCCTTCCCCGAAGTAGATACGATCTTTGGTTGCATAGTCCAACTTTTCTAAGAGAAAAAATCCCGTTTGTATCTCCTTGTATTTCTTGGAGCATGGCGACACCATCGGATGTTGCAAGACTTTCTAGTTGTCCAGTCCACTTATAACCCTTCAGTTAGACTATCAGTGATGACTACAACAATGATAAAATCAGTTCGCAAAAAAGAACAATGCCACCTTGTGCAAATGAGTAAGGAGCCCAAAAAAGAGACATTGGTTGGATTTTATCACAACATCGTGAATCACCTATCATCTCCTGCAACATGGGCATATTCGTGTTGCCTTCCTTGTTGTTGCTGGGAGAAAAATGACCTTTAACTTCCCTAAAGAAAGAACATACACAATTTTGGACTTAGAAGTATTCTAGAACCCCGTATTAACACTAGCTACATGTTTCATGACAAAGATGGACCTAGTCAATTGCCCTCATCGTGGCTTAGCTAAAATAAATAATTTCAAACTAGATATTGTGGTATTCAAATTAATCAAAGCATTATTTTTTACTGTAGAATATTTCCACATCATTAACAAAATTATCTATTGATTGTTAACAAAATTTTCTTGAAGCAAGAATGTGAAAAGAATAGATGAGTGTGAAAGAACATTGTAGTAAAGTAATAGGGAGCTCCCTCTTATTTCACCAAGGATATAATATCTCATTCAGGATGGCGTCCACCCAAGCTTATAACAGTAGAAGAGTAACAGATGATGCCGGTTCTATCCTCTGTTATTCCTGCCTTGTACACAATGGGCAATATTGGATGGCTGGCCAGCCGAAACTTTAGAAAGATAGTGTCAGAAGCTTGAACTAATCGTTGGACAAACTATCACTTTGACGCACTGCCCAAGGATTTAAGGATTAGCAATATCTAGCAAAATCACTAATACATCATCTTCTCCACATTCCATCCTTAGACTATATTAATGTCCATATAGGTGAAAAAACTTCTGGAAGAAATAGGCATCTTTTTTCTGCAGTTGTCTGCTGGATAGGTTGCTCATGGTCACTGCTGAACAAAAGGAAGTTGAACAGCATGGGGCATACTCTTAAGTGCAGTTGCATATGATGCTGGTCTACTTGGCATTTTGCTTCATTGCATTCTGGCGTATAACACCTTGGTGCTTAAAACGACATCATCAAATTACTTAACACACTGAGAATAGCAACAACATTCTTAAGACAAAAGCATAAATTTAAAAGCAGGTTTACCTTCCTATGTTTGGCATTGAGAACGCCATCGTTTCCAAAAACACAGCAAGTATTATATAGTTTGCCATTGAATCGCTCAGGTATAGATCCACCAACAATGGTGACCACCTTTCTACAAGCCAATTCAGACAGCATGGCAGCGGAAGAGGATGCTAAAAAGTAGGACTTATAGAAGCCAAGAGGATCATCCCAGTGTGCCCTATTGATCCATTTAAGTGCAACATCATAGTCGTCACGTTGAATGCCTGTGGAATGCCTGCCAAGGTAGGCAGAATGTTCCACACTCCTCTTGCCATGTCAATCTCAAAAATCAGCGATGCCATTATGTGTTTGTTGCTCTGGTACTAATTTCCTTCTTCCTCTTGACATAAGTTCCTTGATTTCCTTCTGTACCAGAGATCCAGTTATCTGTACAATAGTGACAAATCTCGTGAATTTCATAATATACATACACTGTATGAAGCAAAGATCTTTAATACACGAATGGCATATCCTAAGACGAGCTGACAACACTGATGGAGTAATAAGCTTGCGTTTGAGAACTTCAGATAGCAACTTCCAATATAAACCGCAAACGATCATTTTCGGTTTCTAATTTGCGACCAATCTAAAGAAATTCTCATATCCGCTTCATCAATCTTAATAATAGACAAAACTGATTTGAACTAACTCAGTTGTAGAGAAACAGATGCTTATAACTGTTAGTGCCACTGTTAGTGATTTTGTAAATGATAGTGCTAATGGGCAATGGGCGATGGGGGCGATGAAGAATGGCGATGACATATAAGTGCCTAAATCCAACCGTAGATGTTACAAAATTATAGATTCTAGAATGGGACTCGCATGAAACCAACAAAGATAGATAGGCTTCTCATTCATCTCAGCAGATTTTCTACAATGGTGGATAGTGGGTAGCCGCACACATGCGAACTACCCATTAAAAATAAAGGGAAAATCCAATTATAACATTTGGACCCCAAAAATACAATGCTAACAGATGTTCGGCTGGTGTACCTGCCAAAAGCTTATCACCGGGATTAAAAAACCCCGTCCTTTCGGGTTTTCGAGGAAAAACCCTAGTCATAAACCTTCGGCAAGGGGCTTAGACAAACGCAAGGCAGAGAAATCGCTCCCAAAACCCACGAATGAAACAGATACCGCTCGCGAACCTGTACCTGCACATCACCAACAAAAACAACAAGACAAAAACAAACCTCCCAAAGTGGAGGGGCTGATTACGCGCGTGCCACGCGACAAATATAATAAACAAAGAAGGGGGAGAGGGTGGGTTCAAAGAGAAAGAGATACTGCTGAGAGAGAAGAGGAAGCGCCGATGAGGAGTTGATGCAGAAACGCGCCTAAAATAGCGAACTCCCAACTGAATGGGCATCGCGCCCGCCAAGATGCATGCAAAACATGCATGCTCGTCCCATTCTAGAATGGCGATCCGATGTCTCGGATCGATGGGATTCTAGAATGGGACTCGCATGAAGCCAACAAACCGCCCGAATACCAAAGGACTTCCTTACAAACTAGGATCGAGGACGAAGGTCACAGGACGAAGGCTAAAGGCCGAGAAAGGACAGCATGAAAGAAACGCCAAATTGGCCAAACCAGGCATGGAGAAGCCCCTCCCCTGCCTGGAAACAATTCAAAGAGAAAGAGGTACTGCTGAGAGAGAAGAGGAAGCGCCGATGAGGAGTTGATGCAGAAACGCGCCTAAATAGCGAACTCCCAACCAGAATGGGCATGCGCCGCCCGCATGCATGCATTCGTCCCATTCTAGAATGGCGATCCGATGTCTCGGATCGATGGGATTATAGTTTGGTATATTAGACGCCGGTTAGAAGAGATGTTTCTGCTTTCGTTTTTTGATCTCCGAGATATGAGTACCTCAGAATGGCTCTGTATGAAATATGGGGAAAACATAACAAAGAAAATAGGTCGAAACAAAAGGTGAGAGTCGCGCTCCAAGTGCAGATGCAGAAGCGAAAAGAGGAGAATCGTTATTTCATGAAAGTACAGGGAAGCATATGAAAATGGAGGAGACCCCGGCTTCCGACGAAATTCAAATTGCAGAACCATTAGAAAGATCTGCATTGAATTTAATTTAATTTAACTAATTAAATCTAAATTAACTTAAGCTGAGGGGGGAGGAAGTTATATAATATAATAAAATAAAATATAATTTAATTTTATAAACTAATTTAACCCCAGCTCGTTGAACGAAGCTATACGTAATTCAATCCAGTCCGAAGATCATAACGATTGAGGGGTTGGAAAATAATAATAATATTAAGTAATGTTAAAGTATTAAAATGGTACACAAATGTACAAATTTTAAAAGAAGGGGGGTAACGTGGCAAATTGGAGGCGATCGCGAGGATATGAGGATCATATTTTCTAAGTTGGGGGGGTTAACAACTAAAACTAGCCCGGAGTAATCATTACAAGCGCCAGACCTATGTGGGGAGGGAAGTAATGAGGAAATCATTATGACGGGGGAGCTGGAAAGGAATGGTACGAATGTCAGAGCAACAGGCAGCAGAGACAGGTGGCGAAGGTACGTATACGAAAGAAGTAAGGACAGGATAAGACAAGACCAGCAATTAAAGCTGGCGGGCGTAACGAAAACGCGGGAATTCAGACAGATATCGTAACCCTAATAGGATATAATTAGAAGAAGGTGAAGAGTGAAGCTCCATTCTTGAGAGCCTCAAGCTCAAGTTCTCCTAGTTCTCACAGCTCCAGGAATCTCTCTAGCTCCGCCTCCAGTGCAACGCCAAAATCCAGCGCTAGTGCCAACAAATCCTTGTGCTCGCGATGGATAAAGGGAAAAGAATCATCCGAGGTGAAGACAAGGAAATGAGATCAGCCGAGAAGCGCCCGAGATCGGGAGTGCCGGGTAACCTTACAGTTCCTTATAATCCAGATTTTGAGGATATGAACCCATGGTGTATCTGTGACCCAGATTGCATATGTTTGGAAAAGGGTTTAGGTTCATGCATAAGTTGTGGACGTGTACACTGCTTGTTTTGCGACCGCACATAAGGATGCCGGATACAGCCTTGGTCTCTTAGGGGTGCTTGGAGTGCTGTCGGATAAAAATGACACAGTGCGGCGACAAGATCTAGATAGAGTGATGCAGTGTTTTCACAGGCTTCAAATGCATGCTACGATACAAAAATCGGCCAGATATCAGCACAATCTCCTAGTCAGCGACTATGGTAAAGTTTGCATCTATTGCTGCGAGAAGAACTCGGTAGATTTCTTATGCCAAGCTTTCTGCCATAGAAATCTGGAAAAGATTCAGAACAGTGGAGAGCCATCAACAGGAAAGGTGCAGAAGAAGAAATAAATCTAAACGATGAAGCATTGAGGCAAATCAGAAGGGAGGGAAAAATGGAGGAGGTTCGAGGTGGTTAGGGAGTAATCTTAATATGTTAGGTTGTTTTCCTCGGTTCTTTTTGTTTTCTTTTGTTTCTTTTTATTTCCTCTCGTTATATCCCATACTGCTTTCAGTTTTGTCTATGTATCCCTTCTGGATCAACACTCTCCTTAGAGTATGATTCGGAAATGATCCCTGTCATCTACCAAAAAGAATGACTGTAGCGGCCAGCGGCTGAGATATTTGCTTAGATGAAATGCAATACCAGGCTACAGGCATGGTTGAATGAATGTACCCAAATTTTAGGAATGTGATTGTATTCTCTCATTTTTGTATTCTCTCACTTTTGAGAGCCTTTTTGAAATAGTGAGTTGGAATTGGGTAATTTTCAAATGTGAAATAGCTCCATTATATAACATGAACTGTCTGCATGTAATGATAAAATTGATATAGTATGAAACATATGTGACGCCCCCTGCTAAACATACGGCGCCCCGCCGTACACTCGGCAGGAAATCCCCCGTCCAGCTCAACAACCGCACGGGCCCTTCGTCTACCCCGCACTTCGAGGTGATCCCTAGTGCGGGGAAGGAACACGAAGGTGTCTTGCGCGCCCTTCCCCTATCGGCTCCTATAACAGCGGAAGCGATAACACGTCAGAACTAGCATCAAACATATACAAATGCTACCTCGAAGGGTAGCGCATCACACAGATACCAATGCAAGGATGATAATCACAACCCATAAAACATGAGAGCTCCTACCCCGGCTCAGACTCATAAGGAGGATGACTGACCGGCTAGGCCTCAAGATAGAACAGACCGAGTCATGGCAATGGCGAGGGCTGGCATAGAACAATGGCTAGGGTTGACCACTCCATCCGCCCCTCCTGTGCATACTTTGCAGATGGGCTAAATCAGGCTCTGACAGGACTCTAGCCTTCCGGATACGCAATCCCCTGGCATCACCCATAGGGACTACTCCAGGTTGCATCTCCCTGGTCCGACGAGGCAGGAAGGGTTGCATCTCCCCTTCCCAGGGTCTAGAGGTTCCGTGGGCGGCTAGAGAATCGTGGCGACACACGATTCGTACCCGACTTAACCCCCCAAAACGAGAGCCAAGCCAACGCTTGCAGCTCCCGAAAGGCAGGGCGACACCATTGCTCCAGGAGGTGTCGGACCCATGCTCGGCCCACACGAAGTGACCGACCATAAGCCTAGCCCACTATGGGATCCCCCGAAGCCCCCACTCGGCAGGGATCCTCCCTCCACTTTCCCTCTAGCCCCGTTATATGGTGCTGAGTCGTATCATAGCCTCAATAGCTTGGTGGGCTCCTATGCACAGGCCGCAACTAAATAGGAACTAAGGGATCTACTCTAGGAGCATACTACATATGGCTCTAGGTCTCTACCCCCCCTTCCCCATACAAGAGGAGCAACATGATCAACCAACATCACATAATCATCACATCATGAGAGTAATCATAAGAGGAACATCTTAACCTAATCATACAACTAACTAATGGCTAGGGTTCATTGATTAGGGTTCAAGATGTTGAATACGGGTTCTAGGATGGCTCTACTCTAGATACAAGATACTAGCATATCTGGAATGCTAATTCCAGATAAGCTATCACAACTACTATCCTACATACCTGCTCCTAAAGCTCTCCCTCCAGATCCGTGTGCCTCCATGGTCTTCGACTCACGAGATGCTGCTCCTACTCCAAGAACGAGTCTACCCTGCTGGGGCTGCTGCACCAGCCTATGCCACAACAAACGATGTTCGAAACGGGGTTTCGAACGAGTAGGTGAGTCTCTGGGTGCTAGTGCTGGAAAGAGGCCTAGGGTTAGGGTTTCAGCCTATATAAGTTAGGTCCACCTAGGATGCCACGTGGCACCAATCGGGTGAGTCCTGTGTGGCGGGTGCCCCAATGGGTTAAGGCCACGTGGATAATGGTCTAACCCATGGTTGGCTAAGTTATGAGAATAACTTGGCCATGCCCCCTATGGCCACAATCTAAGGTATACAAGTCTATGAAGATAGGCTTGTATAGTGACGGATCCAGGAATATACGTATTTATGGCGTATATTCCCCTGGACCGTCACATTCTCCCCCCCTTAGGACAATGCTGTCCTCAGCATTGCGCTAAGGTGACGAACCTACCTTATGCCTGCAAAACAACAACATGTCATAACCTTTAGTTTACTTTAGCAATCAAGTTTTATTAATTAAAAGGTCAAAATTTAGGCTATATTTGTACTTATACAAAATTATATAGCCTTAACACTGTTATTTCTTATAATAATTCAAAATACTATTATAAGAGTTATTAGGGTTCATAATCTAAATTATGGCTCCCCTATCTTCTAAATAGTGAACGCGCTCCTCGTTGAAGTCCTCCTTCTACTTGCCTGCAAAAAAGGAGCACATTACGTTAGTTTAGTTAATAATTTGTGGTTTTAGGGGACCACCCCTTACCTCCTTGAGCCAACTCATTGGCTCAAGGTTGTCCTACTACCTTGCCCAAGATCATGGCCCTTTCAGATTTGAGCTTAGGGATCATTTAAGATGCTCCCATCATTGCCCATGATCGAGTGCTACCTTGTACACGATCCCCCGGATCGAGTACACCCCAGTGCATCATGCCCCGAGGGTTTCAGCTAGGGAACATCTCACGATCCCATCATCGCGCATGATCACTTTAACCTTCACCATGACCCTCCTACGGCCAGGTGTGCGTACCCCGCATCGTGGCATAGAGATCATCCGATCGATGTCCCATCATCGCCCACCATGCCTCATTCCTCACTCACATGACCCTAATGGTCATGCGCACCTCTTGGTGCGTGTGGCCTAGAGAATGCCCTAAAGGCGTATCCCATCATCGCCCACACGATCCAAGGTTCTGGCACATGCACCCTACTAACTAGAATGCATGCGCCAGGCTTAAGGCTAACTAACAACACTAGCTAACCACCTGGCAAGTCGGGGTCGACCAAGTCGGAGACGACTCGCCCATCAAACTCCTTCATAAACTCTGGGTATTGTTTCTCCAAATCTTGCTTCAATACCCATGTGGCATCTTCCACGGGTAAGTGCTTCCACTTAACCAAATATTGGAGGAATTGAGACCTCCTAGTCTTCTTGAATGACTTATCAAGAAGTAACTCAGGCACTATTTCTACTTGCTCTTCCGTCATTTCCAACAAAGTTGGAGTATCCAAAACCTCCTCAGGGTTAGGATTGTGCCTATTTAATAAACTTACGTGGAAGACCTTGTGAACCTTGAGATGGGCCGACAGATCCAACTTGTAGGCTTGAGAGCCCACTCTCTCCAAAATCTTGAACGGACCAGCCCACCTAAAGGCAAGCTTCTTGCAACTCCCAATCCGCAGCTTGGCTTGCTTCACCTTGATCTTCAACCAAACGCTATCGCCTACCTTGAACTCTCTTACGGTCCTATGCTTGTCGGCTACACTCTTCTGCCGACTTCTTGCTGCCAATAAGTAACCCCTTACTTCTTCTACTAGCTGCTGCATATCCCCTAACATCTGCTGGGATACTTCTACCTTGGACACAGGATTGTGCCAGGTATCCGGGGTTAAGCACTGGTACCCGTAATTTACCATGAAAGGAGACATCTGAGATGACTCCTGCTTGGCACTGTTGTAGGCGAATTCCACCAAGTGGATGTACTCATCCCACTTGGACTGCTTGTTCCACACATAGCTTCGAAGCATGTCTTCAATGATCCGATTCGTCCTTTCCGTCTGGCCATCTGTTTGGGGATGATATGACGTGCTCATGGAGAGCTTCGTCTGAATGGTGCTAAAGAGATCTTGCCAAAAGGCACTCATAAACTTAGAATCTCTATCCGATATTATCTCCCGAGGCATGCCATGGAGTCTAAAAATCTCCCTTACAAATAACTTGGCAGTATCTAATGCGGTGTCAGTAGTCTTGCAAGGCACAAAATGTGCCATCTTAGATAACTTATCTACGACAACCATCAATGCATCCTTGCCTCGAAGAGTTCTAGGGAGACCTGTGATGAAATCCATGCTTATGACCTCCCACTTCGCATTTGGCACCCCCAATGGCTCTAAAGCACCTGGAATCCGAAGTTGCTCCACCTTGGTCTGCTGACATAACTGGCAATCCCGAATATATGCAGTTATCTGCCTCTTCATTCCTGGCCAGAAGTAGCTACTTCGAATCTTGAAATAGGTCTTCATGAAGCCAGCATGCCCTGCTATTGGGCTGTTATGTGTGTCATGAAGAATTAACTTCCTTACCCCTGATGATTCGGGCACACACAACTTATGATTGTGATACAACAGGTTGCCTTCCTTCTTATAATGCTTGAAGGCTTCCCGCTCCTTATCTGTTCTGGCTTCCTTGGAAAGGCTTTCCCATACCTCCTTGAAGTCCACATCCATTGGCAAGGACTCCTCAATCCTCTTGCCAAATTCACTCGAAAGAGTGGAAATCGCATTACAATGCGTCCTTGTCTGAAATGGTCTCCTGGAGAGGGCATCTGCTACCACATTAAGCTTACCAGGCTTATATATAATATCAAAATCATACTCCTCAGGGAATTCCATCCATCTCCTTTGCCTTAAGTTGAGGAGTGGCTGGGTGAAGAGATACTGAAGGCTCTGGTGATCAGTATCTAACTGAAACTTCCTTCCCAGCAAATAATGCCTCCATATCCTTAATGCCCTGACAATGGCTAGCAGCTCCTGATCATGGGTTGGGTAGCGTTGCTCGGCGTCGTTCATCTTCTTCGAGTCGTAGGCGACTACCCTTCCTTCTTGCATCAAGACTGCTCCTGTTGCTATCTTGCTCGCATCTGTTGCTACCAACTTATCTTTACTCGGATCCGGGAGAACAAGCACTGGTGCTGTTGTTAAGGCCTCTTTAAGCTTCTCGAAAGAAGCTTGGACTTTCTCTAGCCAATGGCTAGTCCAATCCTTAATCTTCTTGGCCTTAGTGAGGTCCGACAGAGGGGACGCCCACCTAGCAAAGTCCTTCACGAACTTTCTGTAATATCCCGCCAACTCGAGAAAGCTTCTTACTTCTGCCACATTCCTTGGAGCTGGCCAATCAACTATTGCCTCAATCTTAGATGGATCTGTGGAGATTCCCTCGGATGTTACTACATGCCCCAAATACTCCACTCAGCCTATTGCAAAGTGGCACTTAGAGAGCTTCCCATACAACCGATGACGTCTCAACTTCTCCAACACTTTCTTGAGATGCTGACAATGCTCTTCAAGGGACTTGCTGTAAATTAGGATGTCGTCGAAGAAGACAATAACAAACTCATCCAAGAAGTCTCTGAAGATGTCGTTCATGAGGCGCATAAACGTTGCTGGAGCGTTCGATAGTCCAAAGGGCATTACTGTAAACTCAAAGTGACCATACCGCGTTCTGAAAGCGGTCTTATGGATATCCTCTTCTTTTATTCTTATCTGATGGTATCCGGACCTCAAATCAATTTTAGAGAATACCTTTGCTCCTTGTAACTGGTCCATTAGGTCATCTGCCCTTGGCAATGCATACTTGTTCTTTATCGTCTGCTTATTGAGCTGGCGATAGTCTATGCACATTTTAAGCTCCCATCTTTCTTCTTGACAAAGAGTATAGGTGCCCCGAAAGGAGACACACTTGCTCTTATAAATCCAAGCTCGAGCAATTCCTGAAGCTGCTTCTTGAGCTCAATCAATTCTGGGGTGCTCATTCTATATGGCGCCTTACTGGTAGGCTTCGCATCCGGAGCCAATGTGATCTCACATTCCACACCCCTATAAGGTGGCAGCTGCCGGATTTCATCCGGAAATACATCCTTGAACTCTGAAATAAGCCTTGCTATCTGCCTGGGCAACTGATTCCCCTTTGGGTCACTTCCCTCCTGCTTGCCTGGCTCAACTGATTCCATCCTCAAGATGTAGTCCACCTTATTCCTTTCTATACTCTTCCTTAGCTGCTTCAAAGAAATACACTGCATGGGAGAATCTAGCTTCTTACCTTTCACTATCAATTTGCTGCCGTCTGGTGCCGTCATGGTGACTTCATTCCGATCGCAATCAATCATGGCTTTGGCTGGCTTCAAAAATTCCATCCCCACTATCAGATCATATCTTCCGATATCCATGACTTCCGCTCCCATCGGCCACTTAGCCCCACTAAGGTCTATGTCAAAGATGATCCTCCTCCCCTTAGTGTGCCGAATGGCGCCGTTTGCCATACCCACTGGCCTTGGCTTAGACTTCAATACCTTGTTCTTCATTAGAGCAGCCAATCTAGGAGATGCAAAATTATGAGAGCTACCTGTATCTATGAGGACTACATATGGATTACTATCTATGATCCCATCAGCCGCGATGACAGTCGACTGATTCTCTATATCACCTGTCTCAATGTTTGCACATATGTGGCACTCACCATCTATGAAGTCCTGGGCCTCCTGCTGGTCGTCATCCTCGTCCGCTTCTGTTGGGGAGTCCCAATCCAAAAGTTCTGCCAAGGCTGACTGCATGACGAATGGACAATCATGTGTTCGGTGCCCTGGCTGGAAGCACCTGAAGCATAACTTTTTCTCAATACATTCCTGTCTCTTTTCCTTCGGCAGACTGTCTAGGAGACGCTTAAGAGCACTGCCCCCTAATGCATTCTGTGGCTTACGGTCCCCAAAAGCTTTGTTCTGACCCTTACCTTGCTGCTGACTCCCTGATGGTGTAGCTGCTGATTGCTTACCCTGATATTGCCCCTGATACTGCCCTGAACTCTTACCCCTGAAGGTTTACTGCTTCTCTGCTGGAGTTGCTGGTGCCTCTTCCAAACTTATAGCTTTATCTTCGGCCTCTGCAACTGACCTTGGGTTGATTGCTCTAACAAGCCTCTTGATATTGTTGTTCAACCCCTCAATATATGTATCCACTGCTTGCCTCTCTGAGACTCCAGGAACATGGAGCCTAAGCCTCATGAATTCTTCGGTATACTTAGCCACTGATAAGCTACCCTGATTCAACCTGTAAAACTGCTGGATCTGTCTACTAGTATGAGACCTTGGCACATAGTGCTTGCGGAAAGCCTTGCTGAAGGTCTTAAACCTGCAATTGTTCCTCTTCAGCTTGTTAGACTTAGCATATCCCTTCCACCAGATCCTTGCCGGTCCAATAAGGTTAGCTGTAGCAACTTTCCCTATGTCCTTGTCTTTCATACCGTAGGAGTTGCCAAATTCTTCCATTTCATCAAGCCATGCTTCAGCCTCCATGCCTGATCTGTCTTTCCCTGAGAACTGGCCCAGCTTCCTTGTCTTCCATACATTGCTCATAGCACTATCCACCTTTTTCTGATAGTCATCTGTCTTTCTTGCTCTTTTCCTTGCTTTAGGTGTGCCAGACTGACTGTCGGAGCTAGAGCTGTCCTCACTGGAAGAACTGTCTGATGAGCTGGAGTTGCCCTCCCCTTCCTGCTGAGGAACTTCGTCACCACCTGAAGGACAAGGTGGAGGTGGAGGACCATCTTCCTGTGCATTCATGAGAGGTGTCGCCTAGTTGATGAGATGTTGCATCTGGTTCCTCATCTGCACCAACCTTGCGTTGACTGCCTCTGGTGACATATCCTGCTCGAAGTCTTCCTGTTCTCTGCCAAACAAGTTCCTTGGTACCCAATTGCGTGGTCGGTGCTGATCTTGAGATCCTGCACTTGAGTTCCTTGCTGCAAGGTTTGATCATCAATACATTTTATTTGGGTTAGATGTTGATCAATCTTACTTGCAATTGAATTATCTTTAGTTATAAGAAATCATACAAAGCCTTACATTTGTAAAACAGTTAATAGTCATTAATACATAAGGATTACATGATAATGGTAGATATATCTTAGCATAATGGGGTACAAGAAATCATTTAGCACAAGACTTAAGAAAATTTAACAACTATTCAATGGCCTCCCGAAAGCCTGAAGAAGTTCTTGACATCCCTGAATCGGAGGCCTTTGCCGAGGTTGCGCAAGATGTTCCTCGTCGATCTTCCTTCAAGTGCTCGGGCCATCTCCGGTTCCGGAAGTTCTGGTGCTGTTGCTGCTACCACTGAAAGTGTTGCATCCCTGAGGTGCCCTCTCGCGAAGTCGAGGCAATGGAGCGCGACTGCCCTGTTGAAAAGAATGATGTGGTCGGCATGGGCGTATATCTTCGAGTGCTGCCCGAAGCCCGAAAGTGCTATGAGAAGTGCCACGGATTCTTCCCCCCTTGGGCTGAACTCCTTGTGGAAGACTATCATTTGCCCTTGGCTGAGGGCTGGAAGATAGTAGCGAAGTGCCGTGCCCTTCCCTACGCCTCGCGATCCAGTGCCCTTCCTTTGAGCTGCTTCGCCGTAGGCATCTACTGCCATAAGATCTTCATGGTCTCTCCACATGCTGGTTGCGTTGTCCAAGTTGATGCTGCTGGACCCTTCCCTCATGCTTCTGGCTCGAACTGGTCGGCTTGAGCTTGGGCCCCTCCCTGGTTTGTAGAGTGTGCTCTGTATCTGCTGGAACTCCTCCTCTGAGATGATAGGTTCCTGTTGTCGATAGATCTCCCTTATCTGCTGATAGGCTGCTATATCCGACATTGTCTCCCCCGCGTAAGAGTGTCTCTCCGCCAGCTCCCTTGGAATCTCCTGGTATGAGTAGTCGATGAAGTCTGTGCTCTTCCCGTATGCTATCATGCCCAAGAGCTCGTCGATTCGAAGACCCTGTTCCTGGCAATACGACAAGCTGAGGATGTCGTTTGCAAAAATATACTCCTCCCCGTCGATGACTATCGGTGACAGAGCTGTGATGCCGACTGGTGGGTCGGTAGCTGTTCTCATGTCGTCGTCGTGCCTCAACGCGTACCTCTGCATTCTTGTTGCCTCCCTGCTCTCCCATTTTGGGTTCTGCTCCCCTAGCTGCTCGTAATCTTCATGGATCTGCAGAGATGGTGCCCCTGACGTCGTGCCATAGTATTCGTAGGCAGAGGACTCTATATTCAGGATTTGATCCTGGGCCCTACGGGTATCAAGTGGCGCTAAGTCTAAGGGCTGAACAGAGGGTTCCCCTACTTTGTTGATTGACTTATAGTGCATGAAGAGGGCAAGGGCTGTCTGAGATGAAAGGTACCTATGCCTATTGTGTCTGCAGGTCATGTAATCGGGCATGGTCCTAGTCCTATCCCATAGTTGCTTCTTGCCTTTGGATCCTGCCAACTCTCGACCTAAGGCTTGGGTAAGTGTCTCAAGAGAAACCCAATTCCCTCCCCTAGGAGGCAGTCTAACTTCCCAAGGCAGGACCTGCTGGTCATATTGGCACATAATGTCCGTGTAGTAGGGTGTTCTAGTCAAAGTTGCATGAAGATCAAACAAGTGGTCAAACACAGAGAAGGCTTGATCTACAGGAAGCTGATGGATGTGACTTGCAGCATTGTACCATCTCTCAAAGTTGCTGGGCGCCATTGAGCAGGAAAGGGTGTAGAAAATGGCTTGCAAAGATCAGTGGAGGTTCAGAAAATCGCCTCAGGGCCTGGGAGCAGTTCTGTAGAAGGAAAAATGGCAAATGAGACCTATTTTTATAGACTAGGGGTGACCTCGGGGTTCGTGCAAAAAGGTACCTACCTAAGACGGCCTTGGTTCTATGGCTCTGGGTGTCCAAATGAACTACCATGAAGTGCAAACTTAAGCAAAACAAAGCAAGAAACACTACATGGCAATTGGTTGGATCAAATTTGGCTAATTTAGGTCAAAGATGGGCTGACCCAGGTGAATCCGCGCGGATGGCCTCCGCGTCGCGGATGCAGACGCGTTTGGCGCGGTCTCACTCGGTTGGCCTGTTTTGGGCCAATTTTTGGTCAATTTAGGGAATTTGAAGATGCTAATATGGCTAAATGGGCCGATTCTAACCTAACTAGCAACTTATTTTGAGCAAAACTGACATCTAAAAGCATGATTTTGGGCCCAGTCGGGTGAATCCGCGCGAAACGCGCCCGCGTCGGGGACGCAGAGGCCCTAGGCGCGGTCTCACCCGGTTGGCCCCATTTTCAGCATTTTTGATGATTTTTTTGCCAAAATTTTGCTGTAGTTATGATTTCTAGGGTGTTTCTAAACATGCTATGAAGGATTCTACCACAATTGGGTTGTATTTCCTAAATTTCAAGCATCTAACATTTTTTCTAATTACAAGGAAAATAACTTTTATATTAATAAGGAAAATACAATTACATAAAAACTTTAACTCTTCTACAAAATTTACAAAATTTGAGGCCTAGGGCCTCTCCCTGCGGATTCTCCGTGCCAAGTGGATGTCCTTCGGCATGAGGGTGACCCGCTTAGCATGGATAGCGCAGAGGTTCCCTTCCTCGAAGAGCTGGACCAGCTCTGCTTCGGCGGCCTCTTGCAGGGCCCGGGTCATTAGAGGGGTAACCCTGTAATCGGTCCGGAACTGCTGCATGACCTCTCTAAGGAGACGCTCGAAGGGCGCCTTCCTTATTAGGAGATTCGTGCACATCTGAAAGTGCCGTATCTCCCTAAACACCCGGGCGTACGTGCTGTTCGGCCCGTGGTGAACCCTCTTGGGTTTTTCCGGTCTAGGTGGGGGTGGCTTGGGCTGATTCTTCTTCGGCCTGCCGCCCTCCACAACGCGCTGCACCTCCTGGCGGCAGTACCAATCGTTGTACCTCGTCCAACGACGGAGGTACTCCTTGTACGCCGCCATCTTCCGCTTGAACTCGCGGTCCTGTCGGAGCGCGAATGCCCGCTCCCCTACCTTTTGCTTCTTCACCACCTTAGGTGGTTCCGGCCACTTAGGGTAGGGTGGCCTAGCGTCGGGGTCCTGCTGCGGCTCCTCCTCCTCTTCTCCGTCGCCCTCCTCTTGTGCTTCCTCCTCCTGCCGGGGCTCTTCAATAACGACGGTCCGGCGAGGGCCGTCGTTCCTCCTCTTCGTTCTCCGCTCTTGCTGCCTGAGCTCCCTTTCTCGCTCCCTCTTCTTCCCGGCGGCTCTCTCCTCCGGCCACTCCTCGACCTTTTCCTTACCCTTCTTCTTGGGCACCGAAGGGCCCGCTTCCTCGGTTTGGTGGTGGTGCTGCTCTTCCACCTGTTCTTCAACCTGTTCTTCCACCTCGGTGTCTGAGGCCCCGAAGTGGCGAGATTCATCCGTTCTCTGCGTGCCTCCTGATGACGAGCTGCTGCTGGGGGTCTGCTCGGCATCATGGAAGGAGTCCTCGCTGCTGCTACTGCTGCTGGCGTGGGGCTCCTCGTCGCCTGGCTTGGGCCGAAGGTGTTCAGGGACCTTCTTGACATGTCGTGCTGCTGCCGCCTGCGCCATAGAGAGGGTGGGGCGCTCGTTGTACTTCCTGGCTGTTTGTTTGGTGCGAGCCATATCTTGTGGTTCGGAAAATGGGTGACGTAAGGCTGAACAAGAGGGAGGTGGAGGTGAAGGGTTGGAGAGAGAGAATGAGGTGTCAGATATTTAAAAAGGAGGGTCCTTAGGAATATTCTCCTACCATAATTACCCCTATTTATTAGCCCCCCTTATTAATTACACCATATTTAGTAATTATTTAATTATTAATGTATATATTAACCTATATTAATTGATATTATATTTAAATTTTCGAATTTTTCTAATGGTTTGAAGTGCTAATTATGAGTTCGCGCCATTTTTCACCTGGGTCTCCGATTGGCATGATTCTTCGACCCATTTTAGGTGAAATTTGATGCAGATGCATAATTTTCACTCCAATTTACTAGAAGATGAATTTGACTCACTCATTCCTTCGTCTAACACAACCTAAATCCTGACCCACTACCTAGGAGAAAAATTTTTCCCCCCATTTTCGCGGTTCAATGGTGGAAATGTTTATTTCACACCCCTATAGGCCTGTTAGACTACTTTCATGGTTATGGTTAGTGCTAGTTCCTGGTCAACCAAGAACATCGCTCTGATACCATTGTGACGCCCCCTGCTAAACATACGGCGCCCCGCCGTACACTCGGCGGGAAATCCCCCGTCCGGCTCAACAACCGCACGGGCCCTTCGTCTACCCCGCACTTCGAGGTGATCCCTAGTGCGGGGAGGGAACACGAAGGTGTCTTGCGCACCCTTCCCCTATGGGCTCCTATAACAGCGGAAGCGATAACACGTCAGAACTAGCATCAAACATATACAAATGCTACCTCGAAGGGTAGCGCGTCACACAGATACCAATGCAAGGATGATAATCACAACCCATAAAACATGAGAGCTCCTACCCCGGCTCAGACTCATAAGGAGGATGACTGACCGGCTAGGCCTCAAGATAGAACAGACCGAGTCATGGCAATGGCGAGGGCTGGCATAGAACAATGGCTAGAATTGACCACTCCATCCGCCCCTCCTGTGCATACTTTGCAGATGGGCTAAATCAGGCTCTGACAGGACTCTAGCCTTCCGGATACGCAATCCCCTGGCATCACCCATATGGACTACTCCAGGTTGCATCTCCCTGGTCCGACGAGGCAGGAAGGGTTGCATCTCCCCTTCCCAGGGTCTAGAGGTTCCGTGGGCGGCTAGAGAATCGTGGCGACACCACGATTAGGCACCCGACTTAACCCCCAAAACGAGAGCCAAGCCAACGCTTGCAGCTCCGAGAGGCGGCGACACCATTGCCCCAGAGGTGTCGGGCCCATGCTCGCCCCACACGGCGACCGACCATAAGCCTAGCCCACTATGGGATCCCCCGGCCCCCACTCGGCAGGGATCCTCCCTCCACTTTCCCTCTAGCCCCGTTATATGGTCCTGAGTCGTATCATAGCCTCAATAGCCTGGTGGGCTCCTATGCACAGGCCGCAACTAAATAGGAACTAAGGGATCTACTCTAGGAGCATACTACATATGGCCCTAGGTCTCTACCCCCCCTTCCCCATACAAGAGGAGCAACATGATCAACCAACATCACATAATCATCACATCATGAGAGTAATCATAAGAGGAACATCTTAACCTAATCATACAACTAACTAATGGTTAGGGTTCATTGATTAGGGTTCAAGATGTTGAATACGGGTTCTAGGATGGCTCTACTCTAGATACAAGATACTAGCATATCTGGAATGCTAATTCCAGATAAGCTATCACAACTACTATCCTACATACCTGCTCCTAAAGCTCTCCCTCCAGATCCGTGTGCCTCCATGGTCTTCGACTCACGAGATGCTGCTCCTACTCCAAGAACGAGTCTACCCTGCTGGGGCTGCTGCACCAGCCTATGCCACAACAAACGATGTTCGAAACGGGGTTTCGAACGAGTAGGTGAGTCTCTGGGTGCTAGTGCTGGAAAGAGGCCTAGGGTTAGGGTTTCAGCCTATATAAGTTAGGTCCACCTAGGATGCCACGTGGCACCAATCGGGTGAGTCCTGTGTGGTGGGTGCCCCAATGGGTTAAGGCCACGTGGATAATGGTCTAACCCATGGTTGGCTAAGTTATGAGAATAACTTGGCCATGCCCCCCATGGCCACAATCTAAGGTATACAAGTCTATGAAGATAGGCTTGTATAGTGACGGATCCAGGAATATACGTATTTATGGCATATATTCCCCTGGACCGTCACACATGACAAAATGGTGGGGGAATTGCGAGTGTCTTTGTACGCACAATGAATACATTAGAACCCAACAATCAGGTGGCAGAATCAGAAAACGAGCCATGCCGCGGCAAAGATCGAATTAGATCAAAAAAGGGTGGCAAACATGTCGAAGCCAAACAAGGTGAAAGGTGACAGATAAGCGAAGGACAAGGATGCTAGGCCATGTTGTACAAGTCCCGTACACAGGTCAAGTGGGATCAGTAAAAATATAGGACAAAGAGCAAAAGAACCTCAGAGTAAAAGGCGGACGGGGGCAAGATACGGGACAGAGAGGCTAAGCCTCCGCCGTACACCAGGATAGCGAGGGTTAGACCCACCAACTGGTAACCCGAACCACTAAAAACTCATTATACACCTGGAGGACAGCATATGACTTTTAGCGGGGTATGAAGAATACCTCATTTGTCAGTTGTCATATCTTATCGACACAGAGTAAAAGGCGGACGGGGGCAAGTTGCGGGACAGAGAGGCTAAGCCTCCGCCGCACACCAGGATAGCGAGGGCTAGACCCATCAACTGGTAACCCGGACCATTAAAAACTCTCTAACATCTGGATAACAACATATGACTCAGGAATCATACTTAGGATATGAAGGATACCATCAAATTGTTGACACGTGGGACAAGGGGGGCAGATTATGACCGAAGGGGTTTAACCCTCCCAGATCGCCCAAATGATACACCGAGAACCAGAAATACAAAATTACAAAAATACGGTGATACAGAAGTACAGAAACACGGAAAAAGGGGCGGAATACTAATGCATAAATGCATAATCAATAAGGCAGGCAACTATCAAATTAATCGGACCCGAAAAGGACCGACCTCGGCAAACAGACGAAGAAGATTGAAAAACAATAAAAAGAGACGGGTGGAATAATTACGGGCATTTTGAAATTCAAATTAAAACGGTAATTTTGATAAAAATACCATTTAGAGGGAGGAGATATATAGTCCTAAGGGGACAACCCGAATACCTTACAAGAGAGAGTCTAGTACGAGCGCACTGCCCATTAGTCACCACAGAGCTTTCGTGCTTTCTTGCAAACAAGAGCTATGGCCGACAGTATCATCAACAACAGCCAGCAGAGGAGAGCAGATGTGGCAAGAGCGCCAGCAAGCCAACAGGATCTTAAGGATTTCCTAGCACAGATGGAATCGAAGATCCCGAACATGGATGCACTTAATCCTCTGGCGGAGACGTGCAACAGTAACAAAATAGCCATCGCTAGCATGGACATGAGAGTAGGAGGCATGGAGAAGACGAACGAGGAAATGCAATGCAGGATGAACGAGATCGAAGAGGAGAAAGCAAAGATTCTGCAAAGGTTGGTTGAATTAGAGAAATCAAATGTTGAACTGGATGCATGGGAGTCTTTTGATAGGATAAAGCCACATTTAATGGAATATGAGAAGCAAAGTAAAATTAAGCATGATGTTAGGCTAATTGGGATAGCGGAAAGACCTAATGAGGATATATATCGAGTTACTGCAGAAGTGTTAGAGACAGTTTTCAAGGAGCACAGGAGCGTCATTGTCAAGGCTCTGCGGTCAGGACAGTGGAGGGGGAGATCGAGGCATATAAACCTGACGCTGAGGGACATGGCAACCAAGGAAAGAATCTTGCAGATGGGATCCAGATTGACGAATGGAATCAAAGTACAGGAGTCCCTAACGGAGATGCAGCGACAGGGGCTACACAGGGAATTAGCCAAAGCCAGGGAACTGAATCAAGCAGGGATACAGGCGGGGGTCAAGAATGGCAAGGTCTACCTCCACAAGAGGGTAAGAGAACAAGTGACCCAACCGCAAGAACAGCCAGTGGGGATGCAGGGGATAACAAAAGCAACGGAAGCAGAAAAGGAAAAGGAAAATATACACCCCCTGAAGGCAGTACAACAGGGGCAGGAGAACAGACTACAAGGGGGGGCACTGAGGGCGATTACGTTAGAATGGAACAAGAACAAAATAGCAAAAAGAAACGGAGGCGGGGGAAACGAAGACCGCACAACACAAACAGTGTTCGGGGGGCCAACTCCGACGATGAAGACCAGAGGGAGACCAAGAAGAATAGGCAGTGGTACAGAAAACATGGAAACCCCGAAGGAGCAACCTCGGGGGAAAAGACGCTGACATTGTGGTACTGGAACTGCACCGGATACCCGTGGGATGATGGAGAAAGACTAGAAAACGACCACGGCTGCGACATAATATGCCTAGCAGAAACATGGGAGCATAACGTCAAAAGGCTGCCAGAGGAAGAAGGATACCAACTGTTCACGTGCTGGAAAGACAAGGAGTTCAAGATAGGGAGGGGAAGTGCAGGTTTGGCCTGTTATATAAAGAATAGTGTAGTTAACAGTGCATGTATGTTATATTCAGATGTCAATAAAAGATATATAGTCTTGAATATCCAACTAAAAAATAAACAAGAAATATTTCTGATAATTACATACTATCCGCCAAACAGTGATAAGCTAGAATTCCTGGACTTAGGGAAAAATATAATGAAATGGAAAGAGCAGGGACCAATGGTACTAGTAGGAGACTTAAACGCTAGAACCAGAGGAACAGTCACAAAGTACACAAATAGAGGAGAAAGATGGCCAGATAACATACACAACAAGGGCACAGGAATGGCAGAGAGCCACAGAGGATAAGGCAGAGGTCAATGCTAAATGCGAATTACTGCTGGAATTTTGCACAGCAACGGGAATGATCATAGCCAATGGAGTGAAGAAATGGAGGGGATCAGGGGGTTTTACAAGTCAGAATGCACACGGTAAGAGCATAGTGGACTATGTAATCTTAAATGACCAAGCAGCAGGAAGAATAGAAGGACTAGTACTACAGGAGTGGCCGACAGGAAAAAGAGAAAGCCACAGACCGATCCAGTTAACAATCAGAATAGATGGGGCACCACAGATAGATAGTACAGGAAGGAAGGAGGACAAGAAGGACAGAATGAGAATCCAATTCCAGGAGAAATACGCAGAAACATTCATACACACAATCAGAGAGGAAATGGGAAAATGGGATTGGGAAGAACACAGTGCGAATGACAATAGAAACACCCTCAATGACATCATGGTAAGAGTGGCGACAGAGGTGTTTGGGAAAAGGATCAAAACTAGAAAGAACAGGGCATTCAGAGCATCGGTATGGTATGATGATGAGTGTAGAGAGCAAAAAAGGAAAACAAAGGGACACAGAGGAGAGGAGACATACCAGAAAGAGAAGGCAGCATACTTAAGATTACTAAAGAAGAAACGGTATAATAACCTG